>CM071837.1:23408874-24008874 GCA_036507285.1 Trichosanthes cucumerina
TTTATTCTTCCTATAACCCTCTACAAACATAAAATCCCACCTATCAAATAATAAAATCCATACAATGAATGTTTTAAAATTTAATTTTCTTCAGCCACAAATGTAATAACATCCCTAATATGAATGTTTTAACATTTAATTTTCCTATTATGAGCCAATTTAGAATAACATTTAATTATTTCTACATGCTAAATAATTAAATTTCTTAACTAAAACCCTTAAATCACAATAATAAATATTATGCATACAAATAAAATTAAAAAGATTTTATGCAAAATATTAGAGTTTCCTTTTTGTGTGTCTATGTATATATACTAAAATGATAATTTGTTAAATCTAAAAAGGAAAAAATATTCATGCACGTGGAAATCATAATTATATCGAAGAAAGTTATAATTACCACAATGAGAATGAAGATTTTTACATTAAGAGATTTCCATAAAAAGAAAATGTTTTGGAATTCTTCCTGCCTTTATATATAAGAACAATAAAAAGAAACAATTCTCACATATAAACAACAAAAATTTGCAAGAACAATTTGCAACAATGAAATCAAACTTCATCTTAGCCATTGCCCTTGTTTTCCTCATTTTCAGTGGTAATTATGTCCTCATTATTGAAAATTTTTACGATTTTGTTTGGTAATCGTTTTATTTATGAAAACTTTTTTCGTCTACTCATTATGTAATCTTTCTAAACGTTGTACTCGCCTTATAACTTTTTTTTCAATATTTTTGAACATTTTAATATCAGTCTTGATTTGTAGATTTGGGAAATCTTACACCACATATATAAAGATAGGGGTTAGGACTAATGTACAACTGCTTCAAGGATGTAGACATGGCTTAAAAATTGCATCTCTGTATATATATTTATGTTTATGTATATTTTATAAGAATAATAAAAATACATCTCATGTTCGTATGTGATTATTCTTCCTTTACACGTTAGTTATGAGTAGACATATAATTTTGGGTTATGCATAAAGAAAATATTGGTTTTTATATGTTGGTTATGTAGGAGAGGAAATGATAAAGAGCAGCGCAGAAGAGCCACGACCAAGGTGTAGTAGGAATTTACCGTCATCTAATGCAACACCATGCGTCAATGAAGAATGCGCCGCATTATGTGCATCACAACTTCAAAACGTGATATCTGGAACTTGCGAAAGCAAACACACTTGTCTTTGTATTTGGTTTTGTTGATGTTTCACATTATTAATTTTCTCTCTCAACAATTCCAAGCTTAAACCACATTATAATAACTGAATACAATAGTGTTCTATGGAAAATTAGTTGTAAACTTGATACCACACAAAATGAGTTGTTTCTAACATTTTCAGGCAATAAAATATTGAAGAAAAGAATAATCTCAATAATTGAAAACATCTTTATTGGATCCCATATAGTTAAATTCTTAATATCCAAAGAATTAAAGTATGGTCTTAATTAAAATAAAAATACTACATAAATGGAAATAAAACATTTAATATGTGAAATAAATCAAAATAATGTGTAAAAGGACTTTAAGATTTTTTCAAGGCTCTCGTGACTCATCGCCGTCACACATCTTCTATGCCCTTGCCTTTGCCTTTACCTTGAAATATCATAAAAAAAAGGATGAGTATTATAAAATAATACTAAGTAACTGACCTCACTACCAAAGGTTGGGATATGCATACACATACAATCATGACTTTAACATTCCTCTGTAGAGCCTAAACTGTTCTTATACAAAAACTTATCACATACATGGCTTGTTTGGTTTTATGCTTGAAAGTCTAGTTTGTAATGGTATTTTGTTAAAATTCATTTTATATTTTTCACTGTTGTTCCAATTGTTATATAATTTCGAATCTTTTTCCTTAAAACGACACTAAATCTAATAAACTAGCATCATAGGTTGTATTGTGTCTCTTTCACTGTATGTACGGACATACGGGGATCAAGGTTTAAGAAACAGTCTAAAGGGTCTTTAGTATACGGATGATGTTGGGTACTTTATCCTGGTGACACTGTGGATACGACCCACTTTGTATTTGATTCAAACGTTGTGATCTAACGCAATTGTGTACGTAACATGTGAGTGAGGTTATTCTATGCGATGAGTTTACATAAGACCGGACTACGAAATTGTAACCAATAATTTTAACTATGTGAACTAGTTAGGTTTCTATTTCAATAGGATGACCAAGGCATCTTCATCTTAACGATGAGCAGGTTACGTGAAGGAAATTAGAGCCCCCGCGCAGATGAAGACAATCGAATCGTCGTGATATTGTTGTGCAATTCAATTTTGTTAAGATTAAACTATGACATAGTATTAGGCTAAACATGCTTTCTAAGAAGGAAAGTACTAGCAAGTTGTAGTTACTTACTTGTTGGAGACCGTCTTCAAAATCTTTCTCCCGATCACGAACTCTTCGTGCTCTCCTCGTTCTCAACGATCTCGAACTACTCACACGAATAACGATCTAGACACCACCACTTGGTTACTCGGTTGTTCTTCCTTAGGTAAAAGGAGGATTCTGGGATCCGTTTTGCTTTTGGGAGGAGAATTTGAGAGAGCTTTTTGAGAGAGAATGGATTGCTCCTTTTGGTGAGATTTCCAAAAATGTGCAAATGATTAATGTGTTTTGATTTATGCCCTAAACTTGTTTAATTTTGATCAATTAAATAAAGTGTTATTTGTTTTGATAACATTACACTCTTGCTTTTATAAATCCAATAAACTAAGCTCCAAGGTTATACCTTTTATCTTGAAATCAGTGTAGTGGACACTATTTGGGTTGAATTCAAGAATATAACCTAAATGGTCTATTGTATAAGTAACACCATAGATGCGACCCACTTTTTAATTAGTACAAATTGGGTAATCCAACTCATTCACGTAGTTGACATACGTGTGAGGGCATCCTGTATGAAGTTCATACAAGGCTGGATCGAAAATTATTAGTCTAACCAGTGTAACACCGTTAACAGGATAAAACTAGTAATTTATAGATGGTCATTAGTGACTCGACCTTAATCCTGAGCAAGTTATGAACTCCTGCTTATATGGGTTTGTCCTTAGACTAGTATGGGTGAGAGTGGCCTGTAGCCGACTCAATAAGCCTATCTTCTCAGGGACAGAATATGAAATTCACTCATTCCTACACTAATGAATTAGATAGGTTGTTCCCTTAAGAATTGACTCCAAGTCTTTAACAACGGGGCCCCACCCTCTATGTGGGTATGAGTCTAAGATAGGACCTAAGAATTTTTGTTCATTAGAGAATCAGTGGTGCTTAAGGAGCAAAGAGGTAATCACAGGGGTCAAACAGTAATGTGACAAAGTTGTGATTACGAACAACTTGTGAAAGGTCGACTCATGGGTAATGACTATATCAGTGGACACAATATTATCTACAGTGATGAGAGTGCAACTACAGGTCTATAGTGGAGTGACTTGTATTTAATGAATATTGATTAACTGGATCCAAGAGTTTGATCTTAATCTCACATCATTGGAGCTAATGATCTGTAGTTCCATTAGATCCCTCCGTTGGCTCAACATGGTAATATCGAGGGTATAAAGTTAGGAGTTAAATTGAAGTGTTCAATTTCATACATGAGGAGTTATATCAATTATATATGATATAATTGATATAATATATAGTTTGAATGTGAATTAGATTCATATATAAACTATAGACTAAAGAGAGATTAAAAGGAGGGATAGGATAGTCATTTCCATCCCATTCCCCTATATATATGGTTGCATGAGATGCAACTAGGTGAAGGAATTCTAAGGAATTACAAGCTCTTTGTTGTGTTGTTGGAAATGTTCCAAGACATACACATCTCTCTCAAAATACCTCACCTCTCCTAAAGGGAACACACCTTCCTCCCTCGCCTAGAGAACAACGGAGAAGATCCGGTGGTCGTGTCTTCGCACAATGCTGAGATCGTGGTCGTGGGAGAGAGGAGCACGTGAAGAAAGATTCTTCAAAGGTAATTTCTTGCTGTCCATTCTGATTTTATGCTTAATCTTGTTATGTATGTTTTTGAATTTATGGTTGTAACTAAATCAAGAGCGCGCGATTCGCAATCGCTTCCGCTGCGGGGACTTCGATTCCCTTCATAATGAAACCTTTCTTGCAAAGGGGTTTAAATAATAGTGATTTCAACTCCACCTATTTACCATTTTATCACAACCATAGGTTATGCAAATCATATTTGCATAACCACATATAATAAGATATCTCATATCTCATTTTACAAACCACATTTGTATTATTGTGGATTTTTAAATTGAATCATATTTCAATTTAATTTCTCTCAATCTAATTTCTCCAAGTTAGCCCTAATTCAACAATTAGGCTAACCTATAGTTTATTATCAATCTCATTCACATTAAAATATATAATATATCATTCATATCTCATATATAAATGACATAAATACCCTTTAGTGAACTTGAACACTCCAAATTCACACCAAAATTGTAAACCTTCTATTAATCCAGTTTGAGCCAATCGAGGGACCTTATGGACCTATAGTGATGAGGACCAATGATCCGAGATTAACCTGTCAAACTCTTTGACCCGATTAATCAACATTCATTAGCTACGGTAACACTCCACTAAAGCTCGTAGTTGCACTCCCGTAGTGTAAGATAAGATGTGTCCACTGATATAACCAATGCCCATGAATCGACCCTTCACAGGTTGTTCGTAGACACTACTGGATCAAATTATCGTTTTATCCTTGTGTCTACTTCTTGCTCCTTATGTCCCCGCTGCTCCTCTAATTAACAACAACGTTTTAATGGTCCAAGCATACACAATAACCCTCTGGGGCCAGTGAGAGGGTGGGCGCCTGTTGGCCAGGCCTTTAAGACAACACTTAAGGGAACTACACCTCTAGTTTCCCTAAAGGCGAGAACGAGTGAATTCCATCTCGTGTAGTTATGTTCTCAGCTCCCTACTTTGTCTTGTCCCTGAGAAGATAGGCATAATGGGCGAGTAACTGTGACCACCCTCACTCGTACTAGTCAAAGGACATACCCCCGCAAACAGGAGTCCGTAACACGCTTTGGATTCTGGTCGAGTCACTAATGGTCATCTACGAAGTTATGAGTCCATACTGTTAACCGTTTTACATCAGTAGGTCTAATAATTCACGCTCCGGTCTTGTACAATCTCATTGTACAGGATGCCCCCACTCTCATTGTACAGGATTACCTCGTTTGTATCTTAATACAAAGCGGGTTGCATCCACAACGTATCCACGATTAGGTCTCTAACCCCATCTATGTATTCTAGACCGTTCGAGTCATTAACTGGAACTTTGATCCTCCCTGTATGCCCACTACATACCGTTCAAGTTCTAGTTCTCTCATATATTCAATGACCCTGGAGCTTAGTTTATTGGACAACGTTTGTAAAATTTGCGAGACACTAAATGATGAAATAAATAACCTTTATTAATTTCAAATGCTAATTTACAAACAGAACGATATTAGGACAAACATCCCAGCAAACTCCCACTAGGACTAAGTTAGTGGAGCAAATACATTTCTGAAATATACATAAATTACAATGAAGAAATACAATAAACTAGGGCATTGAATACCCGTTTACATATCTCTCACTTGCCCTAGTCAAGAAGCACTCGAAGATCTACATTCTCAAGGTGACCATCAAACACCTTAGCCGTTAGGGGCTTTGTAAATTGATGACCAACGTTGTGCTCCGACGCTATCTGCGTGACTGTCACGTCGCCGCGGTGCACAATCTCCCGTATCAAATTATACTTCCGCTCAATGTGTTTCCCTCTCTTATGGCTCCGGGGCATTGTGGAATTGGCTACAACACCACTGTTGTCACAAAACAGTGTGATTGGCACGTTCATATTTGGAACAACATCCAAATCGTTGATGAACACCCTAAGCCAAACAGATTCTTTTGCAGCTTCACAAGCCGCAACGTACTCCGCTTCCATAGTGGAATCAGCGATGCATCTCTGCTTGTTGTTTCGCTCTACTACAACTCCTCCATTCAGAATGAAGGTTGACCCCAAAGTGGATTTCCTAGAATATTTATGGGTCTGAAAGTCAGAATCTGTGTATCCTATAAGGATCAAATCCCCGCTGCCACACACTTAGCTGTGGTTCCTCGTTCTCCTTAGATACTTGAAGATTGCCTTTACGACTGTTTAGTGATCTAATCTTGGATTGGATTGATACGTACTTACAATCCCTACTGCATAACAGATGTCGAGCCTAGTACACACCATGACATACATAGGGCTCTCTACAGTTGAAGTATAGGGGATCCGTCTCATATCCTCAACCTCTTGAGAAGTCTTAGGACACTAAGTCCCGGAGTTCAGCATCTTGAAGTTCAACATCTTAAATCTCGACAACATCTTGTCGATATAAGACGCTTGAGACATGTCCAGTGTTATTTTGTTCGGTTCTAGACTATCTGGATACGTAGAACATACTGAGCTTCTCCCAGATCTTTCATTTGGAATTGTGAAGCTAGCCATTTATTTACGATAGTAAGAAATTATACCTCATTCCAAATGAGAAGGATATCATCCACGTACAATATCAGAAATGCGACAGTTTTGTCGACGATTTTCTTGTAGACACAAGGCTCGTCAACATTTTGATCAAAACCATATGATTTCATCGTGTCATCAAACCTTATACTCCAAGACCTTGAGGCTTGTTTCAGTCCATAAATGGACATCTGAAGCCGACAAACCTTTTACTCTTGGCCTTGGGTAATGAAAACTATGGTTTGTTCATGTAGATGGTTTCGTCAAGGTTGCCATTCAGAAAGGCAGTCTTGACATCCATCTACCATACCTCATAGTCATAATATGCGGCATGGGCCAGAAGTATCCTGATCGACTTTACCATGACAACAGGTGAAAAGGTTTCCTCATAGTCAACCCCTTCGACTTAGGTAAAGCCCTTTGTCACTAGTCGTGGTTTGAAGGTCTGCACCTTCCTATCTTTTCCACGTCTACGCTTATAGATCCATTTACAACCAATAGGTTTTACCCCATTCGGTTGATCCACAAGCTCGCAAATAGAATTGAAGTACGTCGACTCCATTTCCTTGTCTATTGCTTTAATCCATTCGTCCTTGTGAACGTCTGCCATTACCTGATCGTAGGTCAATGGATCCTCATAGTCATCATCAGGTGTGACGACTTGGGTTTCAGTTAAACCCATGTAACGCTCAGGTTGTCTCAAAGCCCTCCCACTACGTCGAGGTATTCCCAACTTTTGGGGACGGACTTGACTTGACGTGCTAGGATCAAGAACACTTGCTTATGTACTAGCCCCATCAGCAACTCTTGTTGATGTACTGTCCATTTCGTTTAACACGATTTTGCTCCTAGGCAAATGATCCCTGACACAAGCACCCGATCAGTGGTCTTCCTCAAGGAAAGTGGTGTTTGTCGACACAAGCACCCTATTTTCCTTAGGATTCAAAAATAGACCACCTCTAGTCTCTTTTGGGTAACCTACGAATAGACATAAATTTTAACAGGGTTCCAACTTTTTCGGGTGTGACACCAACACGTTGGTCGGGCATCCTCAAATTTTGAAATAATGTAAACTACCTTTAGGGCCATTCCAGAGTTTGAAAGGTGTTTTGCAAACACTCTTCGACAGAACATTGTTTAAAATGTAGACTGTAGTCTCCACTGCATAACCCCAAAAAGAATCACGGAGATGAGCATAACTCATCATCCACCGAGCCATGTCCAACAGGGTTCTGTTTCTCTTCTCCGATACACCATTCTGCTATGGTATACCAGGTGCTGAGAGTTGGGACGTAATTCTGTGTTCTGTCATATAGCCCTAGAATTTTGTGTCCATATAATCTCCACATCGATCCGATCGAAGTGTTTTTATTGGTTTACCTAAGAGGTTCACAACCTTAGTCTTATACTCCTTGAACATTTCAAGAGTTTCAGACTTAGGTAAATATACCCAGACCTCGAATAATCACCTATGAAAGATACGAAATATTCGTAACCTCCTCGTGCTTTAACACTCATCGGACCACAGAGGTCAGAATGTATAAACTAAAGTGGCTCTTTGGCTCTATATCATTTTCCACTAAAAGGGCGCTGGGTCATTTTGCCTTTGAGGCATGACTCACATACTGGTAAAGAGTTTTCTTCCTACTGACTTAGAAGTCCACTCTTCACTCGTCTCTCTATTCTATTGAGATTAATGTGGCCTAACCTTTGATGCCAAAGATGAGCATTTTCTTTTGGAGAAACCTTTACTCTTTTAGTTCGTGTTTATGTAGTTTTAAATAACTCAGTGTTCGAAACGCTTTTGACTATATTAGGTTTCAAAACATACAAATTAGACTTAAGTGAAGCAGAACAAATCAAGTTACCCTTTCTGGAAATAAATGCTTTATTGCCATTAAATGAAACGAAGATACAATGTTCTAGTAGGCATGAAATAGAAACGAGGTTTCTAGTAAACCCTAGAAATATATACAAATTATCTAATAAAATGTAATTCCTATCAAAGTAAAGCTTCACTTTGCCGATCGCTACAGCAGAGACTATCTCCCCGGATCCAACCCGTAGAGTCACCTCACCCTCTCGCAGCTGCTGCCAGGAATCCATTCCCTGAAAAGAAGAACAGACGTGGTTAGTGGCGCCGGAATCCAATATCCAGGCAGAGTCACTAGTCTCCATTAAACATTTTTTAGTTACTAGTAAATCACATTTACCTTAATTCATCCTCTCGGCAAGAAAATTGGGACAGTTTCTCTTCGAGTGGTAGTCCTCATTGCAATGAAAACGCTTTCCTTTGTCTGCAACTTCCTTGACCTTCTTGCCTTTTTGGGTGGCAGCTCGGTCAGCTTTACATTTGTTCATCTTCTCTTTCCCTTTCAGGCGACAAGGAGTAACAGATTTGGTCCCAGAGGGCGAACCCCTGTGATATGATCTTTAGGAAACATTTGCCTCAACTTCCGGTGTCCTGATCCTCATAATGGACTGGAAGTTCTATAGCTCATCGAGAAGGGTGGTCAGAGTGTAGCTTATCTTGTTAATAACCACGTTGCTACGAAAACGAAGGAAACTCTTTGGATGAGTCTGCAAGATAAAGTTGACCTCGCTCGACACATCAATCGAAGCCCCATTAATCTCCGCCAAATTAAAGTAGGTCATCATGTCCAGAACATGTTCACGGACCAACGTCCGTTCTTTCATTTGGGCGTTGAAGACGTGTTTGAGCGAGTCATGCCTGACCTGAAAGGACAGTTGTCCAAACATGTGATGCAACGACTCCATAATCTCCTTAGTGGTGATCATCAACTAGTGCTTCTTTGCCAAAACATCAGATAAGCTGGAAATGATATAGACATTGGCCATTTCGTTGGCCCTGATCCATCGATTGTATGCATCACGAAACTTCATGATGTTGTCGAGGTTGGCAGCTGAGGACACTCCTCAGTAAGCGCAAACTTTAGGTCGTCGGTTACAAGAATCGTGTTTATATTGTTCTTCCACGTTTGGAAGTTATCCCCCACTAACTTATGCGAAGCGAGTAAAGCAATAATCGAGCTAGACATTTTGCTGAAAAATCAAATAAAATTTTGTGTCAATCTCACAAAAAACTTTTGAAATCCAATCAAGTTTTAGCAAAATTTAATCCTATGATCCCTAGGTCATTTAAAAATTGCAATGATATCTTAAAGGTTTAGAACGACTGCAACCGAAGGGTGAACAGAAAACTCCTCCTCTAAGACGAGACTTTCTCGACCAAACCCTAATCCTAGAATAACTTTTATTCCATTAGGCGTCCAGTTACAATTTTTCGGTCAAATTCATTAACACCTAACGAATCCTGTGAGTGTCACCCTCAATCTTTAAGTTTCCAAGTATCCGTCCAAACAATAGCCACCGAAGGGTGAACCACGAAGGAAAACCAACAAGGAAACTGATTCCCTTTCGGAAATTCACGGTGTTCTGACTCCCATGATCAAGACCCTCCGAATGGATTGTCTAGTCCATGCCAAACTAGCAGGCGGATCATAGGGGTCTCACTGTGTGAATCGAAAGAAGAGACCGCGAGTCCCGTTTTCACAGGTCCCGCTCCCACTCACTATAAATGCTTTCTCCATCCATTATGATATTGACCCATACAAATACCATCCGAAGGGGGACGCCCCCATTTGTGCCCCGAGGTCGAGTATGGGACTCACGATGCGGACTTAACGAACCTTTGTGTTCGAAAAATTAAATGTATCTTATACACTTTATTTCCTCCAACTCAACACTTAATATTTATAGGGATTAACTTAGATAAATCGGCTAAAATTTATCTAGGTCAACCAATATAACTCTTATATTGGTTAGGCCTAAGTTTATAATCACATTATTACTTAGGTCTATGTGAGTAAATTAATCAACTTTTAATTAACGGAAGTCACAAAAAATATAACCTCAGAATCTCCGGACCGATTTCAGTCCAAGGTCCGTTTCAAGGTAGGGGTGTTCCTCAAGCGTCAACTTTAATACCCCAGCCTTAGACAAAGCCTTCTTTAGAAAGAGTTACTAATCAGTCACCATTCAAAGATTATATTTTGATTTCCTAATTCTAATCTTATTAGAACTAGAAAACCTAAGTCCAATTATTCAAGTTCTAAACACTTTAAAACTAATAATTAACTTAGGATACATGCATTTCTATGTTATAGTGCTTGATCATTCATCTAATGAATAACTCTACAATAACATAAATATTAATAACATGAAAGTAAATGCATGAGCATACTTTAATCTAAAAAATATAACACTTATAGTTCATTAAATTAAAACATGCATTTAATTATACTATAACACTTATAATATAACCTATCATGCAAACCATATATTATAACTCTTATAATATAAATGATGCATGAAATATTTAACCTATGGTTGGATTTTAAATCTCTATGACATACA
This sequence comes from Trichosanthes cucumerina, assembly GCA_036507285.1. Taxonomy (NCBI): domain Eukaryota; kingdom Viridiplantae; phylum Streptophyta; class Magnoliopsida; order Cucurbitales; family Cucurbitaceae; genus Trichosanthes; species Trichosanthes cucumerina. The sequence continues at coordinate 23,419,860 of CM071837.1, forward strand.
TTATGCACATAGAATTTAAGTAAATCATACATCTCATGCATAAATAATTAAATAGTAAAAGTGGACCGGTTTTGGCACTTATGGGCATTTATTTAATTAATTAACATTAATATAACATTTATATTAATATTAATTAATAAAATAAAATAAAAAATAATATAATTACATTTTACAAAAAAAAAAATTAAAAACTAATAAAAATGCCCCACGTTTGGCTCAATTGAGAAAGTACCCACGAACTCGCGCGCGCGCCTCGCAAACTGCTCTCAACGCACGTAACGTTGCAACGTCGTGGGCAGCGTTGCAATGCTGCAGCGTCCAGCGTCACGCCAAGCGTGCTCCACCCATCGGCGTTGCAACGCTACGCCTAGAGATGCAACGCTGCTCTACAGCCAAGCCTCCGCTCGCGATTGCAGCGTTGGGACACTGATGAACAACATCTCAACGTTGTCGACAGAACAACAAGCTCCTCTTACAGCCAAGCCTCCGCCCGCGATTGCAACGTTGGGACATTGATGAACAACATCTCAACGCTGTCGACAGAACATCAAAGCATAAACCGAGCTAATTTTAACAAAATGAAGTGCACGAAAAGAAGCCAACGATTGGGAATTAGAATTGAAGGGAATTAGAATCCCAGCGCATCGGAAGACGATCGAATCGTCGTGGTATTGTTGTGAAATTCAATTTTGTTAAGATTAGACTATCACATAGTATAAGGTTAAGCATGCTTTCTAAGGAGGAAAAAACCAGCAAGTCGTAGTTACTTACTTGTTGAAGACCGTCTTCAAAATCCTTCTTCCGATCACGAACTCTTCGTGCTCTCCCCGTTCTCAACGATCACGATCTCCTTACACGAACAACGATCTCCTCACACGAACAACGATCTAGACACCACCAATTGGTTACTCGGTTGTTCTTCCTTAGGTAGAAGGAGGAATGTGGGAACCTTTTTGGTTTTCGGAGGAGAATTTGAGAGAGATTTTTGAGAGAGAATGGATTGCTTCTTTTGGTGAGATTTCCAAAAATGAGCAAATGATCAATGAACCGTTTTTTCATAGGGGTTTAAATAATAGTGGTAGGTGGAGTTGAAATCTCCACTTATTTACCATTTTACCACAACGATAGGTTATGCAAATCATATTTGCATAACCACATATAATAAGATATCTCATATCTCATTTTACAAATCCCATTTGTATTATTGTAGATTTTTAAATTGAATCACATTCAATTTAATTTATCGGAATCTAATTTCTCCAAGTTAGCCCTAATTCAACAATTAGGCTAACCTATAGTTTATTATGAATCTCATTCACATTAAACTATATAATATATCATTCGTATCTCATATATAAATGACATAAATACCCTTTAGTGAACTTGAATACTTCAAATTCACACCAAAACTGTAAACCTTCTATTAATCCAGTTTGAGTCAATCGGGGGACCTTATGGACCTACAGTGACGAGCTCCAATGATCCAAGATTAACCTTTTAAACTCTTTGAACCGATTAATCAAGATTCATTAGCTACGGTAACACTCCACTAAATCCCGTAGCTGCACTCCCGTAGTGTAAGATAAGATGTGTCCACTGATATAACCAATGCCCATGAGTCGACCCTTCAGAGGTTTTTCGTAGACACTGATGGGTCAAAGTATCGTTTCACCCCTGTGTCTACTTCTCGCTCCTTAAGTCTCCACTGCTCCTCTAATAAACAACGACATTGTAATGGTCCAACCATACATAACAACCCTCTCGGGCGATTGAGAGGGTGGGCGCCCGTTGTCCAAGCCCTAGAGACACCACTTAAGGGAACAACCCCTCTAATTTACCTAATGGCGGGAACGAGCGAATTCCATCTCGCGTAGTTAAGTTCCCAGCTACCTACTTGGTCCTCTCCCTGAGAAGATAGGCATCTTGGGCAAGTAACTGTTACCACCCTCACCCGTACTAGTCAAAGGACAACCCCCCGAAGACAGGAGTCCATCACACGCTCAAGATTCAGGTCGAGTCACTAATGGTCATCTACGAACTTATTAGTCCATACTGTTAACGGCGTTACATCAGTAGGCCTAATAATTCACGATCTGGTCTTGTACAATCTCATTGTACAGGATGATCCCACTCGCATGTCAACCACATGAACGAGTCAGATCACCTCGTTTGTATCTTATTACAAAGCGGGTCGCATCCACAACGTATCCAGGATTCGGTCTCCAATCCCATCCATATATTGTAGACCGTTCGGGTCATTTACTCGAACATGTTCCTCTCTTTTTGTCCACTACACACCTTTCAACTTCTAGTTCTCTCATATATTCAATGACCCTGGAACTAAGTTTATTTGACAAAGTTTGTAAAATTTGCGAGGCACAAAATGATGAAATAAATACCCTTTATTAATTTCAAATGATAATTTACAAATAGAATGAGATTATGACAAACATCCCAACATTACGAACTCTTGTTTGCGAGTGATTGTCCTTTAACTATTGTACGTGAGAGTGGTTCGAGATGTCGACTAACTAAGTTTACCTTCTTGGGGACAAACACACGTGGATCGCTGGGGCCATAGCCTAGCGAGATGAAATTCACTCCTTCCTAAACATAGGATATGTAGATGAGTGGTCCCTTAAGTAGTCCCTCCAGGAATTGAACATAGGACCTACTCTCTCACTTGCCTGAGATGGACTTATGTTTATTGGTTGGACCATAAATATGTTGTTCATTAGAGAAGCATTGGTACTTAAGTTTAACCTTTGGGTAAAACGGTAATTTGACCTAGTTGGTGTTACAAACATTCGTGAAGGATTTACTTGTTGTTATTGGTCTTTTATCCATGGACACAAAAAATATCTGCATTGAGAAGAGTGTAACTGCAGGCTTTTAGTGGAGTGTACCCGTAGTTAACGAATGTCGATAATGCGGTAAATTGATATTAGTCAATTAATGTTGTACTGTTGGAGCTTCTGATCTGTAGGTTCATAAGTTCAACCTTCTAGCTCTAAAGGATTCTAAGATTGCTAGATCTTGATTATAAATTGAAATGTTTAATTTAATGTATGGAGATACATTATAATATAATGTTTTTATGTATTTAAAACTTTATTATATATAAATTAAATTTTTGATATGATTCAATATTAATTTATGAGGGAATTAAATATTTGAAATAGTTTAAATATGGTTATGATATGAATAGGATTCATATCAAACAATAGATTAAACTTTCATGCACATAAGATTTAAATTAAAACTATATATTAAAGGAAGGTTAGTTAAATATGATTTAAGCGTGATAACCAAAATTAAATAGAGAATTAGATAATTTGTAACTTTATCATGGAGACTCTTTTGAAGAGTTTTCTTCAGTTTTGTAGCAACGCTTTTATGAACAAGATTAGGTACACTCTGACCTCCTTACTCAATGAACTGTAGAATTTCCAGTCTTTGATGTAAGTCTGGGGACCGGAAGCTGGGGCAAATGTTCCCTTAATGTCCTACCACCGGGGTTCGACCTCAAGACTAAATCTGTAGGTTCTTCAGGCACGAAAGGGAAGAAGAAGAAATTGAGGAAGGTTAAAGTTGATCGTGTTGCAGCCCAAAAGGGCAAAAAGATCAAAGAAGTTGTGTAGAAAGGAAAGTGTTTCCACTGCAACGGGGATAGTCACTGCAAGAGAAACTGACCAAAGTTCCTTGTCGACAGGAAGAAAGAAGATAAATGTGATTTACTTGTTATAGAAACTTGTTTAGTGTATAATAGGGGCTCTATCTGGATATTGGATTCAGGAGGGGCACTTAACATGTTTGTTATTCTTTTCAGGGAATTAGTTCCTAGCAGAGGCTACATGAAGGTGAGATAACGCTACGGGTTGGATCCTTAGAAGTTTTCTTGGTTGCAACGATCGATATAGTGAAGCTATATTTTGGCAGGAAGTAGTTATTATTAGATAATTTGTACATAGTACCAGGGTTTACTAGGAACCTAGTTTCAATTTCCTGCCTGTTAGAACATTGTATTTTCGTTTCTCTCTCTGGAAATAAAGCATCTATTTCCTGAAATGGAAACATGTTATGTTATGCTTCACTTTAGAGTAATCTTTACGTTTGAATGCCTAATTCGGTCAAAAGTGTTTTGAATACTGAATTCTTTAAAACGGTCAAAACACGAACTAAAAGATTAAAAGTTTGTCCAAAAGAAAATGCCCATCTTTGGCATCTAGGCCACATAAATCTCAATAGGATTGAGAAACTAGTGAAAAGCGGACTTCTAAGCGAGTTGGAAGAATATTGTTTGCCGGTTTGTGAGCATGCCTTGAAGACAAAATGACCAAACGTCCTTTTAGTGAAAAAGGATATAGAGCCAACGAGCCCGTTGAGCTTATGCATCCTGACCTCCGTGGTCCAATGAGTGTTAAAGCACGATGAGGTTACGAATAATTTGTATCTTTCATAGATGACTATTTGAGGTATGGGTACGTTTACCTAATGCATAGGAAGTCTGAAACTCTTGAAAAGTTCACGAATAACAAGACTGAGGTTGAGAACCTGTTATTTAAAACGATTAAAACACTTCAATTAGATCGAGGTGGATAGTATGTGGACACTTAATTCCATGAATATATGATAGAACATAGAATTACGTCCCAACTCTCAGTTCCTGGTATACCACAACATGATGGTGTATCAAATAGGAGAAACAGAAATGTGTTGGGCATGGTTCGGTCGATGATGAGTTGCTCGTCTCCCTGATTCTTTTCGGGATACGTTGTGGAGACTGGGGTATACATTTGAAACAATGTTCCATCGAAGAGTGTTTTTTAAACACCTTTTGAACTCTTGAATGGTCGTAAATGCAATTTACACCATTTCAAGATTTGGGGATGCCCGACACATGTGTTGGTGTCAAACCAGAAGAGGTTGGAACCCCGTTCAAAGTTGTGCCTCTTTGTAGGATATCCAAAAGAGACTAGCGATGGTTTATTTTACAATCCTAAGGAAAATAGGGTGGTTGTGTCGACAAACGCCACATTCCTTGAGGAAGACCACATCAGGGATCTCTTACCAAGAAGTAAGATAGTGTTAAATGAAATGGACAATTCATCAGCAAGAGTTGCTGATGGGGCTAGTACGTCAACAAGTGTTGTTGACCCTATCTCGTATAGTCAAGTCCGTTCTCAAGAGTTGAGAATGTCTCAACGTAGTGGGAGGGTTGCGAAACAACTTGAACATTACATGAGTTTGTCTGAAATCCAAGTCGTCACCCATGATGATAACTGCTATGATCCATTGACCTATGATCAGTCAAAGGCAGACATTGACAGGGACGAATGTGTAACACCCCTAATTTTATAAACTCGACTCCTAGAAACACTACTAAACATGCATGCATTTTTAGGCCAACAAATAAAGTAAGACCAATTCAAACTTCAAAACATAATTAAAAACACCTTTAGGGATCCCATAATAACAAAAATAATATTTAAATAACATTAATAAGTTTGTCTGCTTTAAAGTCTTGAAGCGAATAAACTTAAAACAACACTCGTTAACAACTATCAAAATAAAAGAAAATCCAGAAGATCATGACTAAGTCCCCATTGCCTTGGTAATGCATCCCGTCACTCGCCATGTATGCTCTTACCTTTTCATGAAAACATTTTAAAAAGAAAGGATGAGTATTATAAAAATAATACCCAGTAAGTAACCTCACTACCGAGGTTTTGGGATTTGCATACACATACAGTCATGACTATAGACTTTCCTGTGTAGGACCTAACTTTCTTCCATAAATTCTATCATGACTATTTCCTTTCGCTTTTAGTTGCCAATTAAGTTCTCCTTAGAGCACGTTGAGTCCGAAGATTCTTGTTCTATGTAACCCCCTAACCACGAGAGCATGTATAGACTAAAGACTCCTGAAACATGTTGAGTCCGAAGACTCCTGTCTTATGGGGTTCTCTGAAAACCCCGAGAGCATGTTGAGTTCGAAGACTCTTCAATCATGTTGAGTCCGAAGACTCCTATCTTATGGGGTTCTCTCAAAACCCCAGGAGCATGTTAGGTCCGAGGACCACTATCATATATGGAGTACTCTCAAACCCCTACTATCATATGGAGAATACTTACCACAACCACTAACCTATTTCATGAACATTCAATCATTCATGAGGTCCCATCATTCTTTCATATACTATAATGCACATGTTAAAGAATCATTACAAATCACATATCATAACATACTGTTTCCTAACATTTAAGCTATCAATCAATCATAAATCATAACATAGCTTTCATAACTTTAAAGTTCAAAACATTTTAAGAAATAATACTTTTGAAATATAAAATCATAAAACTTTAATGAAAATTATAACTTTCATGACATTTTGAAAAGGTCCGGCATGAGGTCCCTTACCTTCGCTTCAACTACGAAATTCAATAAGTTCTTAGTTCAACGTCCCTCTACGACTGGGCAAGGAACAAATCCCTAAAACAAAACAAATTTTCCGCATTTGCTTATACATAATCAAACTTTTATTGTAATTCAACAATATCAAGGCCCAATAACCACCAACAGATGTTGAAAACGAACTCCGTTGATCGAAACAAGTGGAATAGAATCAACTCCAGCGAGCGGCGGCGCGTGGCCTAAGGAGGTGTCGCGTGAACGATGCGGTTAAAAAGCCCGTCAGCCAATCAATACAAAATCGGTGACAAAACCTTGAAACTGGCTGAACACCACCCAAAAATTCGAACCAACAATTTAACCGACGGCGTCAAGGAATCAGCGATAACATTTTCGGTGGCTGGTGTTCGACTCCACACTTGAAGGTTGGTGACTTCAAAACGTTCTGAGGCTTGGAAGGGGTAGCTCAGTTCCCGCACGCCCCATCGTTCCGATCAGACGACAATTGACGACACCCACGAACAAAACGACATGTACTCCAGCGTCACTTATTGATATGCAGCTGATCGTGGGTTCAATGTTGGAATCACCAGTCATACTACTTGCAGGTCTTCGATGGGTTGTTAATGACGAGAAGTCCGCAGCGTGTGTGACTGCAGATCGTTTGACAGCGGCAAGGGAGCTGGTCGGATGGCGATTGGAAAGGAAGGACGTCGGTTGCGTAAAGGGGAAAATGGCTCGACTTGCATGCGGTCCAAAAAGAGATTTCACTCTTTGAAACACTAATTCGACTTTCTTTGAAATTACGAAATTGCCCTTCTTCTTCTAATATCTACAAATATGCCATTGGGCATAACCAATTGCTTTAAAAATTCCTATTCTTTAAACAATTTCCTCAAATTGCAACATCTTAAATTAAATTACAATGCATCAATACCCAATAAATAAATAAAAAAAATCCATTAAACTGCCCCAAATATAAATTAAAACACATCCGGAGTTCAAGGTCGTTAAAATCTTTCCTCCTTAAGAACTTTCGTCCTCAAAAGTTCATAATCTTGAAATTGCTATAGATACTTAACCCACACTTTTGCTTCTCGCTTCCAGATAGCTCCTTCTGCTCAATGGCTTTGTCATAGTACCTTGACTAAACGTGGTTTCTTTATTACTGAAGCTCCTCTTATCCGTTTTAGCTAGTGTCCCTTTGACTTCAACTTAACCCTTCCATAGGACTTTAAGTAATTAATGTTCCTGACTTGAGTTCTATGCTTTAATTTTTCCTTAGACTCAAGTTAGTTCTTACAGTCTACCTTGCTTTCTTATCCAACACTCTACGATCCCTCTAAATTCTACGACAGAGGCCATCAACTTAAAACTCTAATCATTTCACTAGCCAAACGTCACACTCCTATCGGAGTGGCAACCACAAGACAAAAGTTTAATTGCTTTAACTCGAACTTGGCTCATCCCACGGACAAACAAAAAAGAAGAAATGCATTTACCCTGAAGGAATACTAAAACAAAGTATCTAAGGATGGGAAATGTACCAGTGATCGTTGGATCGCAGTTGTTCGTATCTCGACTTGTACTTGCAGAAGCTCTTCTTTGTTGGGTCGTTTGTTCAAAAGATATAGTTCCACTTCAACTAGGAGGTTGGGCAACTCTGATACCTTGATTAGGACAATCCTCTAGTTTATGCCCCTCTTTCTTACTCTAAAACATTCTCAAGAGTGAGCTAAACACTTACCCCAATGATATCTTCCACATTTGCTGCAATGTGGTTTCTTGCCACCATCCTTTCCTTATCGACCTTATTGTCTCTGATTGGGAGTGGAACGTGAATCGTTGGATAGGCTCGAAGGTTGCTGTTATTGCTGGAGGTTTGAACCCTCCTGATCCCACTTACTCTTGTGGTATGATGGTTGCTGACTTGGGTTAACTATTACCTATTGCACACTCTGACACTGAGCACCAATCAATTAAGCTACTCTCACTGCTAAAGCGTAACTCGGGGGTGACAGTGCCTGAACGAATCCCTGGATACCTTCATCTAGTCCCATGACGAATCGTTCTACTTTCTTCGCCTCGATGTCCACTAGTTCTGGAGCAAAACACATCAATCGTGTGAATTCCCTCTTGTATTCCTCTATAGATCTCTTATTATGACAAAGCTGTAAGAATTCAGCTTCTTTCCTAAATCGAGTTGTGGCTTGGTAAAATTTACACCAGATTGCCTCGCTGTACAAACTCCAAGTGATTGGTCCTCCACTAGTCTCCATTGTCCTCTAAGCGGACTCCCACCACAAGTAGGCGTCATCCCTTAACATGAAAGCTGCACAAGACACCCTCTGATCCTCCGGGCAGGTCATCAATCTGAAAATAGTTTCAATGTGGATAACCACAACTCAACCACGATGGGGTCACTGGAAGTCCCATCGAATTGTCTTGGATCATAATTTTTGAAATCCTTTAAATATCTGGCGTCCAGATGCGTCATTCTGGTTTTGACCTGTTTGGGCCAACATAGTGGCCACTTTGGCTCGTACCAAGGCTTGCATCGCCTCTACCATCATAGTCATAACATTTGGATTATCGTTCCCGCTTTTGGAGCTACTATAGGAATATCGCCTTCATAGTTTGGTTGGTCCTGTGGTGGATCCGACATAGGTGGGAGGGTCTCTTCCTGATCAAGTGGTAGCCCTTGTGGTTGGTTACCAACTCTTACTGCCCCTACCTCTGTCACGTCCCCTACCTCGACCCCTTTCTCTTCCTCTTGGTGGCATCTTCCTAAATACTACAACATAAGATGATTCTCTAATTCATTATAGTCATTTGATACCTATAAGGTAGGGATCACATTTAATCACTTAAAATTGTCTCAACAAGATAACATACAATCATGGTAAAACAGTTATTCACATTTATAGATTGAAGGACATACCTGACGGTGACTGGGATCGATTACTTAGCCATGGGATACTAGTGCTTAAAATGTAAACAAGTCTAAAAAACCCAAACCTAGGGCTCTGATACCAGCTGTAGCGCCCCTAACTTTATAAACTCGACTCGTAGGGACACTACTAAACATGCATGCATTTTTAGGCCAACAAATAAAGTAAGAACAATTTAAACTTTAAAACATAATTAAAAACACCTTTAGGGATCCCAAAATAACTAAAGAACATTTAAATAACGTTAATAAGTTTGCCTGCTTTAAAGTCTGGAAGCGAATAAACTAAAAACAACATCTTTTAACGACTTACTGTCAAAATAAAAGAAAATGCAGAAGATCATGACTGAGTCCCCACAGCCTTCTTAACGCATCCCGTCACTCGCTCTCCATGCCCTTACCTTTACCGACAAATATTTTAAAAAGAAAGGGTGAGTATTATAAAAATAATACCCAGTAAGTAACATCGCTACCGAGGTTTTGGGATTTGCATACACATACAATCAGGACTATAGACTTTCCTGTGTGGGACCTAACTTTCTTCCATAAATTCTATCATGACTATTCCCTTTAGCTTATAGGGGTAAATTAAGTTCTCATAAGAGCATCTTGAATCTGAAGACTCCTGAATCATGCTGAGTCCGAAGATTCTTGTCTTATGGGGTCATCTCAAAACCCAGAAAGCATGTTCAGTCCGAAAACTCTTGAATCCTGTTGAGTCCGAAGACTCCTTTCTTATTGGGTCCTCTCAAAACCCTAGGAGAATGTTAGGTCCGGGACGACTATCATATATGGAGTCCTCTCAAACCCCTAATATCATATGAAGAATAATTGCCACATCCACTCAACTATTTCATGAATATACAATCATGCATGAGGTCTTATCATCCTTTTATTTATTATAACATGTTGTGATTTGTGCCTGAAGCTTATGTATTTTATATCAAATAAATAAAGAGTTATTTATATTGGTAAAATTATATTCTTGCTTTATAAATCCAATAAACTAAGCTCGAAGGTTATAATGTATCTTGAACATCAGTGTAGTATACACTATTTGGATTGTGTTCAAAAGTATAACCTAAATGGTCTATGGTATAAGAATAAGGTTGGAAGCCTTATTCTAGTAACAACGTGGATGCGACCCACTTTCTAATCAGTAGATATGAGGTAATCCAACTCATTCATGTGGTTGACATATGAGTGGGGGAATCCTGTTTGAAGAGTTCATACAAGACTGGACTGCAAACTATTAGTCTAACCAGTATATCGCCGTGAACAAGATAAAACTGATAATTTATAGATGGTCATTACTGACTCGACCTGAATCCTGAGGAAGTTAAGAACTCCTGCTTATAGGGGTTTGTCCTTCGACTAGTATTGGTGAGAGTGGCCTGTAGACGACTCAATAAGCCTTCATTCTCAAGGAAAGAACCTCGTAGGTAGCAGGGGACTTAACTATGCAAGAAGGAATTCACTCATTCCAAAACTAAGGAATTAGATAGGTTTTTTCCTTAAGAACGGAGTCCATGTCTTAGAAATGGGGCCCCACCATCTAAACTGACTTAGAGGGTATGAGTCAATGTTAGGACCATAGACTTGTCGTTCATTAGAGGAGCAGTGGTGCTTAAGGAACAAAGAGGTAATTGTTTGGATTTTTGTCATAATCTCGTGTTTGTAATATATTTTTTAAAATTAATAAGAGTTATTTATTTCATCACTTTGTGTCTCGCAATATTTATAAACGTTTTCCAATAAACTAAGCACCAGGGTCATTGAATTTATGAAAGAACTAGAACATGAACGGTGTGTAGTGGACACACAGGGAGGATCACGTTCGAGTTAATGGCCCGAACGGTCTACAATATATGGATAGCGTTGGAGACGTAATCCTGGATACACTGTGGATGCGACCCGCTTTGTATTAAATACAAACGAGGTGATCTGACTCGTTCTTGTTGTTGGCATGCGAATGGGGGCATCCTGTGTAATTAGATTGTACGAGACCAGACCTTTAATTATTAGACCTACTGATGTAACACCGTTGACAGTAAGGACTAATAATATCGTAGAAGACCATTAGTGACTCGACCTGAATCCTGAGCGTGTTACGGACTCCTGTCTGCGGGGGTCTACCCTTTGACTAGTACGGGTGAGGGTGGTCATAGTTACTCACCCAATATGCCTATCTTCTCAGGGACAAGACCAAGTAGGGTGTTGGGAACTTAACTACGCTAGATGGAATTCACTCGTTCCCGCCTTTAGGGAAACTAGAGGGGTTGTTCCCTTAAGTGCTGTCTCCAAGGCTTGGTCAAAAGGCGCCTACCTTCTCACTGGCCTGAGAAGGGTGTTGTGTATGGTTGGACCATCACACTATGTTGTTCATTAGAGGAGCAGTGGGGACTTAAGGTACAAGAAATAGATACAGGGGTAAAATTGTAATTTAACCCAGTCGTGTCTACAAACAACCGGTGAAGGGTCGACTCATGGGCATTGGTTATATCAGTGGACACGTAATATTCTGCACTGACGGGAGTGCAACAATCAGTAGACATCAGAGGAGCAGTGGGGACTTAAGGAACAAGAAGTAGACACAGGGGTAAAATGGTTATATTAGTGGGCATTGGTTATGTCAGTGGACATTAGAGGAGCAGTGGGGACTTAAGAAACAAGAAGTAGACACAACGGTAAAATGATAATTTAACCCATCTACGAACAACCTGTGAAGGGTCGACTCATGGGCATTGGATATATCAATGGACACGTAATATTCTGCACTTACGGGAGTGCAGCTACGGGCTATAATGGAGTGTTACCGTAGGTAATGAATGTTGGTTAACCGGGTCAAAGAGTTAATCTCGGATCATTGGAGCCCATCAGTGTAGGTCCATTAGGTCCCTTGGTTGGCTCAATCTGGGTTAAAAGAAGGGTTAATGTTATGGTATGGAATTGAAGTGTTCAATTTTACATTAAGGGCATTTATGTCATTTATATGAGAAATGAATGATATAATATATAGTTTAATGTGAATGAGATTCATAATAAACTATAGCTTAACCTAATTGTTGAATTAAGGCTAATTGGAGATTTTAATTGAGAGCAATTAAATTGGATGTGATTCAATTTAATTAATTCACAATTAATGCAAATGATATTTGCAATATGAGATATGAGATATCTTATATTATGTGGTTATGTAAATAAGATTCGCATAACCTATGCTTGTGGTAACCTGGTAATAATGTGGAGATTTTAACTCCATCATTCCACTATATAATCCCTCCTTGCAAGAAGGAATGTAACCATTCTCTCATTTTTTTGATTTTCATCAAAGAGAAGAAGAAGAATTCTCTCTACTTTCTCTAAATTCTCCTCCTTCTCCAAAACTCCAAAGTTCCCACAAACTTCCATTTTCCAAATGGGAACAATCGAGACTCCAAGTGGTGGTCTTTGGGTTCCGTCCGTGGGATGCGTTCGTTGAGATCGAGAAGGATGAAGGGTTCGTGATCTGAGGAAGAAATCTTGAAGAGTGTCTTCAACAAGTAAGAACCTCTAATGTTGCTGTTTTTTCTTCCTTTTCCACCATGTTTATCATAGATCTTTTAGTAGATCCTTTTAACAAAATCGAGTAGTGTAATGATACCATGACGATTTGATCGTCTTTCGCTGCGCGGGGATTTTCATTCCCATTGGTATCAGAGCCATTTCGATGTCATTGTGCACTGTTTTTGTTAAAATAGGTGGGTAAATTGCCTTAATTTATGTGATAAATTATTGGTTTCAAAATGGTTGTTTCGGGTTTTTGCATTTTTAGATTTATTTTCTGTTTGATGAGATCAAATGTAAAGGGCCCGTGTTTTTGGGCATTTTATAAAATAAATCGAGTCTGTAAGTCCGGGTCGTTCGTGACAAGAGTTGATGGGAACAAATCGGAGCAGAAACAGACGGAAATGGGTGAAGAAAAACAAAGTGTTTGTTGTTATGTCGATGGCGTTGAGAACGCTGGAGGCGACAGCGTTGCAACGCTGCACGCGTTGAGGAGCAGTTGCTGGAGGAAGTTTCGCGAACGTGGGCGTTAATTTCTTTAGTAGGTAGTTACTTTTTCGATTTTTAATTATTTTATTATTTGTAAAATGTAAACTATTTTATTTATTTTATTATTTTATTAAATAATGTTAATATAAGTGTTCTATTAATGTTATTTAATTAAATAATTTCCCTAGGTGCCAAAAACCGGTCGATTTTTGCTATTTAATTATTTTATGCTTGATATGTATATTTTAATTAATTTCTATGTGCATATTGTATGTCATATAGATTTAAAATCTCACATTAGGTTAAACATTTCAAGCATCATTTATATTATAAGAGTTATAATATATAGTTTGCATGATAGGTTATATTATAAGAGTTATAATATAATTAAATGCATGTTTAATTTAATTAATATAAGTGTTATATTTTTAGATTAAAGCATGCTCATGCATTTATATTCATGTGATGAATAATATTATGTTATAGTATATAGTTATTTATGTGATGAATGATCAAGAACTATAACATATAAATGCATGAAACCTAAGTTAATTATTAGTTTTAAAGAGTTTAGAACTTCAATAATTAGACTTAGGTTTTCTTTATTCTAATGAGATTAGAAATTAGGAAATCAAAGTTTAATCTATGAATGGAGACTGATTAGTAACTCTGTCTAAGGAAGGTTTTGTCTAAGGCTGGGGTACTTAAGTTGACGCTTGCGGAACACCGCTACTTGGAAACCGACCTGGGAGTGAATTCGGTCCGGAGATTCTTAGATTATGCTTATCGCGAGTGCCGCTAATTAAAAGTGTTTTAATTAACTGACATAGACTTAAATTATAATGTTATTATAGACTTAGGTAAATACTATACAAGAGTTATATTAGTAGACTTAGGTAAATTTTATCCTGTTTATCTAGGTCAATCCCTATTAAATTAAAGCGTTGAGTGGGAGAACAAAAGTATATGAGATACATTTGAATTTCCAACCACAAATCTCCTTTAAGTCCGCACCATGAGATCTATACTCGGCCTCGTGGCGCAAATGGGAGCCTCCCCCTTCGGGTGGCATTTGTATAGGTCGATTTCATCGTGGATGGAGAGAGAGTATTTATAGTGAGTGGGAGCGGGACTTGGAAAAACGGGACCCACGGTCTTTTCTTTCGATTCACACCGTGAGACACCTATGATCTGCCTCTTGGTTTGGCCTGAACCAGACAATCCATTCCGAGTGCTTGATCATGGCAGTCAGAACACCGTGAATACATGAAAGAGATACAGTTTCTTGGTTCGTTTTCCTTCTTCGTTCACCCTTCAGTGGTTATTGTTTGGATGGATGCTTGGAAACTTAAAGATTGAGGGTGACACTAACATAATTCGTTAAGTGTTAATGAATTGGACCGAACAATGGTAATTGGGCGCATAATGGAATAAGAGTTATTCTGGGATTAGGGTCTGATCAAGAAAGTCTCGTCCTAGAGGAGGAGTGTTCTGTTCACCCTTCGGTGGCGGTCATTCTAAACCTTTAGGGTATCATTGCACAATTTTGAATGACCTAGGGATCATGAAACAATTTTGCTAAAACTTAATTGGATTTCAAAAGTTTTTTGCGAGACTAATTCAAAGTTTTCTTATTTTTCAGCTAAAAATGTCTACCGCAATAATAGCACTACTCGCATCCGATAAGTTAGTGGGAGATAATTACCAAAGTTGGAAAAACAACATTAACACGATTTTGGTAAACTGACGACATAAAGTTCGTGCTGTCTGAGGAGTGTCCTTAGATGTCGGGCTCGACAGCGTCGCGAAGTGTTCGCTATGCGTACGATCGGTGGATCAGGGCCAATGAAAAGGCTAAGGTCTACATAATTTCCAGAATGTGTGATGTCTTGGCAAAGAAGCATGAGCTGATGGTCTCCGCCAAGGAGATCATGGAGTCTTTGCAGGAAATGTTTGGACAACAGTCCTTTCAGGTCCAACATGACTCGCTCAAATACGTCTTCAACGCACGGATGAAAGAGGGGTCATCTGTCTGTGAACATGTTCTAGTCATGATGATCCACTTTAATCTGGTCGAGATGAACGAGGCTTCGATCGACGAGTCGAGCCAGGTCAGTTTTATTTTGGAGACTCTTCCGAAGAGTTTCCTTCAGTTTCGTAGCAATGTTGTTATGAACAGAATTAGCTACACTCTTACTACCCTTCTCAATGAGCTACAGAATTTCCAATCCTTGAACAGAGTCAAGGAATCTGAGGTAAATGTTGCCTATAGGTCATATCACATGGGTTCTACCTCTAGGACGAAACCGGTTGCTCCTTCACGCCCGAAAGGGAAGAAGAGGATGAGGAGGGGTAAAACTGACCGAGCTACCGCCCAGAAGGGCAAGAAGGTCAAGGTTGTTGCAGAGAAAGGAAAGTATTTTCACTGCAATGGGGGCGGACACTGGAAGAGAACTGTCCCAAATTCCTGGTCGAGAGGAAGAATCAATGTAAATGTGATTTACTTTTGACAGAAACATGTTCAGTGCAAAGTAGTGACTCTACGTGGATATTGGATTCGGGCGCCACTAACCACGTTTGTTCTTCTTTTTAGGGGATTGATTCCTTGCAGCCGATGCGAGAGGGTGTGGTGACTCTACAGGTTAGATCCGGGGAGCTTGTCTCTACTGCAGCGATTGGCAGGGTGAAGCTACACTTTGGCAGGAAGTACTTATTGTTAGACAATTTGTACATAGTTTCAGGGCTTACTATTTACATTGTTTCCATTTCCTGTTTTATTGAACAATGTATATTTTTTTTCTTTGAATCTAGTAAAGCGTTTATTTCTTTCAAAGGAAATCTTATTTGTTCAGCTTCACTCAAGCATAATCTGTATGTTTTGAAACCTAATTAGGTGAAAAGTGGTTTGAATACTGAATTGTTTAAAACTGCAGAAACACGAACTAAGAAAGTGAAACTTTCTCCAAAAGAAAATGCTCGTCTTTGGCGTCTACGGTTACGCAACATTAATCTCAATAGGATTGAGAAACTAGTGAAGAGTGGACTTCTAAACGAGTTGGAAGAAAACTCGTTGTCGGTGTGTGAGTCATGCCTTGAGGACAATATGACCAAACGTCCTTTTAGTGGAAAAGGATATAGAGCCAAAGAGTCTCTTGAGATAGTACATTCTGACCTCTATGGTCCGATGAATGTCAAAGCTCGAGGCGTTTATGAGTATTCGTGTGTTTCATAGACGATTACTCTAGATATGGGTATATTTACCTAATACACAAGAAGTCTAAAACTATTGAAAAGTTCAAGGAGTAGAAGACTGAGGTTGAGAACCTCTTAGGTAAATCGCTAAAAGCACTTCGATGGGATCGAGGTGGAGAGTACATGGACACTGAATTTCAGGACTATATGATAGAACACGGAATTACGTCCCAACTCTTAGTGCCTGGTATGCCTCAGCAGAATGGTGAATAAGAGAGGAGAAACAGAACCTTGTTGGACATGGTTCGGTCGTTGATGAGTTATGCTCGTCTCCCTGATTCTTTTTGGGGGTACGCAGTGGAGACTGCGGTCCATATTTTGAACAACGTTCCGTCGAAGAGTGTTTGTGAAACACCTTTCGAGCTCTGGAGTGGATGTAAAGGCAGTTTACATCACTTAAGAATTTGGGGATGCCCAACCCACGTGTTTGTGTCAATGCCGAAAAAAGTTGGAACTCCGTTCAAAATTGTGCCTATTCGTAGGTTACCCTAAAGAGACTAAGGGTTGTCTGTTTTACGATCCTAAGGAAAATAGGGTGCTTGTGTCGACAAACGCCACTTTCCTAGAGGAAGACCACGTCAGGGATCATTTACCAAGGAGTAAAATTGTGTTAAATGAAATGGACAGTACATCAGCAATAGTTGCTGATAGAGCTAGTACGTCAACAAGTGTTGTTGATCCTAGCACGTCTAGTCAAATCTGTTCCCAAGAGTTGGGAATGCCTCTACGTAGTTGGAGGGCTGTGAGACAGCCTGATCGCTACATGAGTTTAGCTGAAACCTCAGTTGTCGCTTCTGATGATGACTGTGAGGATCCATTGACCTATGATCAGACAATGGTTGATGTTGACAAAGACGAATGGATTAAAGCTATGGACCATGAAATGGAGTCTATGTACTTCAATTATGTCGGAGCTTGTGGATCTACCGGATGGGGTCAAACCTATTGGTTGCAAATGGATCTACAAGCGTAAACGTGGAGTAGATGGGAAGGTGCAGACCTTCAAAGGCTGACTAGTGGCAAAGGGTTTTACCAAGGTTGAAGAGGTTGACTATGAGGAGACGTTTTCACCTGTTGCCATGGTAAAGTCGATCAGGATCCTTCTGGCCATTGTCGCGTATTATGACTACGAGGTATGGCAGATAGACGTCAAGACAGCCTTTATGAATGGCAAACTTGATGAGACCATCTACATGGACTAGCCCAAAGGGTTCATTGCCCAAGGCCAAGAGCAAAAGGTTTGTCGGCTTCATAGGCCCATTTATGGGCTGAAACAAGCTTCGAGGTCTTGGAATATAAGGTTTGATGAGGCGATCAACTCTTATGGCTTTGATCAAAATGTCGACGAGCTTTTTGTTTACAAAAACGTCTCATTTTTTGTGTTGTATGTGGACGATATTCTCCTCATTGGGAATGAGGTAGAATTTGTTACTGATGTTAAGAAGTGGCTAGCTTCGCAGTTCGAAATGAAAGATCTGGGAGAAGCTCAATATGTTCTAGGTATCCAGATTCTCCGGAACCGGAAGAATAGGACGCTAGCCTTGTTTCAGGCATGAGGTTCACTTGTCTAAGGATCAGTGTCCTAAGACTCCTCAAGATGTTGAGGATATGAGACGGATTTCATATGCTTCAGCTGTAGGGAGCTTGATGTATGCCATGTTGTGTACTAGGCCCGATATATGTTATGCAGTAGGAATTGTCACTAGATATCAGTCCAATCGAGGATTAGATCATTGGACAGCCTTAAAGGCAATCCTCAAGTATCTTAGGAGAACGAGGAACTACAACTTAGTGTATAGCAGTAGGGATTTGATCCTTACGGGAGACACGGATTCTGACTTTCAGACCGATAAGGATTCTAGAAAATCCACTTCGGGGTCAGCCTTCATTCTGAATGGAGGAGTTGTAGTATGACGAAGCATCAAGCAGGGATGCATTGCTGATTCCACTATGGAAACGGAGTATGTTGCGGCTCGTGAAGCTGCAAAGGAAGCTTTTTGACTTAGGTAGTTCATGACGGATTTAGAAGTTTTTCCAAATATGAACTTGTCGATCACACTGTTCTACGATAACAGTGGTGCAGTAGCCAACTCACGTGAGCCTCGAAGCCATAAGAGAGGCAAACACATTGAGCGCAAGTATCATCTGATACGGGAGATTGTGCACCGTGGAGACGTGACGGTCACGCAGATAGCATCGAAGCACAACGTAGCTGATCCATTTACAAATCCCCTCACGACTAAGGTGTTTGAGGGTCACCTAGAGAGTTCAGGTCTTCGAGAGCTTTCTAACTGGGGAAAGTGGGAGATGTGTAAACGGGTATTCAATGCCCTAGTTTATTGTATTACTTCATTGTAATTCATGTACATTTCAGAAATGTATTTTTTCCACTAGTTTAGTCCAAGTGGGAGTTTGTTGGGATTTTTATCCTAATCTCGTGTTTGTAATATATTGTTTGAAATTAATAAGAGTTATTCATTTCATCACTTTGTGTCTCGCAATATTTATAAACTTTTTCCTATAAACTAAGCTCAAGGGTCATTAAATTTATGAGAGAACTAGAACTTGAACGGTGTGTAGTGGACACACATGGAGTATCACGTTCGGGTTAATGACCCCAACGGTCTACAGTATATACAAACGAGGTGATCTGACACGTTCCTGTGGTTGACATGCGAGTGGGGGCATCCTATGCAATGAGATTTTACAAGACCGGACCGTGAATTATTAGACCTACTGATGTAACACCGTTGACAGTAAGGACTAATAATATCGTAGAAGACCATTAGTGACTCGACCTGAATCCTCGAGCGTGTTACGGACTCCATGCTGCGGGGTCATCGTCTTTGACTAGTACGGGTGAGGGTGGTCACAGTTACTCTCCCAATATGCCTATCTTCTCAGGGAAAGGACAAAGTAGGGAGCTGGAAACTTAACTACGCGAGATGAAATTCACTCGTTCCCGCCTTTAGGGAAACTAGAGGGGTTGTTCCATTAAGTGTTGTCTCCAGGGCTTGGACAACGGGCACCCACCTTCTCACTGGCCCGAGAAGGGTGTTGTGTATGGTTGGACATTCACAATATGTTGTTCATTAGATGAGCAATGGGGACTTAAGGAACAAAAAGTAGACACAGGGGTAAAATGGTAATTTGACGCATCCGTGTCTACGAACAACCTGTGAAGGGTCGACTCATGGGCATTGGCTATATCAGTGGACACGTAATATTTTACACTTACGAAAGTGCAGCTGCGAGCTAGAGTGGAGTGTAACCGTAGGTAATTAATGTTGGTTAACCGGGTCAAAGAGTTTGACCGGTTAATCTCGGATCATTGGAGCCCGTCACTGTAGGTCTATTAGGTCCCTCGGTTGGCTCAATCTGGGTTAAAAGAAGGGTTAATGTTTTGGTATGAAATTGAAGTGTTCATAGGGCATTTATGTCATTTATATGAGATATCAATGATATAATATATAGTTTAATGTGAATGAGATTCATAATAAACTATAGGTTAGCCTAATTGTTGAATTAGGGCTAATTGGAGAATTTAATTGAGAGCAATTAAATTGGAAGTGATTCAATTTAATTAATCCACAATTAATGCAAATGAGATTTGCAATATGAGACATGAGATATCTTATATTATGTTGTTATGTAAATGAGATTTGCATAACCTATGCTGGTGGTAAAGTGGTAATAATGTTGAGATTTTAACTCCATCATTTCACTATATAAATCCCTTTTTGCAAGAAAGAATGTAACCATTCTCTCATTTTTTTTATTTTCATCAAAGAGAAGTAGAAGAATTCTCTCTACTTTCTCTCAATTCTACTCCCTCTCCAAAACTCCAAAGTTCCCACAAACTTCCCTTTTCCAAAAGAGAACAACTGAGACTCCAAGTTGTGGTGTTCGGGTTCCGTTCGTGGAAAGCGTTCATTGAGATCGAGAACCACGAAGTGTTCGTGATCTGAGGAAGAAATCTTGATGAGTGTCTTCAACAAGTAAGTACCTCTAATTTTGTTGTATTTTCTTCATTTTTCAACATTTTTAGGCTAGATCTTTTACTAGATCGTTTTAACAAAATCGAGTAGCGTAATGATACCATGACGATTCAATCGTCTTCCATTCTGCGGGGATTTTCATTCCTTTCAGTAATGAAAGGGGTAAAACAGTCATTTGACCAAGCTGTGATTACGAGCAACCTGTGACGGGTCGACTCATGGGTAATGATTATATCAATGGACACAATATAATCTATAGTGAGGAGAGTGCAACTACAAGTCTATAGTGGAGTGACTTCTAGTTATTGAATATTTATTAACTGGATCAAAGTGTTTGATCAGTTAATCTCACATCATTGGAGCTCATGAACTGTAGGTCCATTAGGTCCCTCTGTTGACTCAACAAGGTAATATGGAGGGTATATAGTTGGAAATGAAATTGAAGTGTTCGATTTCATATATGAGGTGTTATATCAATTATATATGATATAATTGATATAAAATATGGTTTTAATGTGAAATAGATTAACATATTAAGTATATACTAATGAGAGAATGAAGGAGGGATAGGATGGTAATTTCTATCCTATTTTCCTATAAATAGTTGCATGAGATGCAACTTTGAGACTAACCTTTTGGTAACCATAGAATACCATATCATTGTGTTGTTGGAAAAGTTCCAAACACAACTTCTCTCATATCCTCCACATCTCAGCCTAAAAGGAACCCACTTTCCTCACTCGCCTAGAGAACAACGAAGAAGATGTAATGGTGTTATCTTCATACGTTCGGGTTCCAGTTGCTGAGATCATGACCGTGGGAGAAGGAGCTCAAGAAGAAGGTGTTCTTCAAAGGTAATTTTCTTGTTGTCCTTAGTATATAGCATGCTTAATCTTAGAGATATATCCTTCTTGATTGTAATCTGTGTAACAAAATAAAGAACACATAATTCACAATCGCTTCTGTTGCGGGATTCTTTCTCTTCTAATGAACATTTCATAGAATCATCGCAAATCACATATCATAACATACTGTTTGATAATATTTAAGCTATCAATCAATCATAAATCATAGCATAACTTTCAATTTAAAAACATTTTAAGAAATAATACTTTTGAAATATCAAATCATAAAACTTTAATGAAAATTGTAACTTTCATGCCATTTTGAAAAGGTTCGGTATGAGGTCCCTTACCTTGGCTTCAACTAAAAAATTAAGTTAGTTTTTACTTGAACGTCCCTCTCAGACTGGCTAAGGAACAAATCCCTAAAACCAAACCAATTTTCCTAATTAGCTTATACATAATCAAACTTTTGTTGTAATTCCACAATATCAAGGCCCAATAACCACCAACGAAGGCTGAAAACGAACTTTGTGGATTGAAACAGGTGGAGTGGACTCAGCTTCGACGAGCGGCGGTGCGTGGCCGACGGGCGGTGGCAGACGGCTCCGCGTGAACGATGCGGTTCAAAAGCCTGTGAGTCGATCTATATAGAATAGGTGACCAAACCTTGAAAACGGGCTAAACACTACCAAAAAATTTGAACCAACAGTTGAACCGCGCGGAGGCAAGGAATCGACTATAACATTTTTCGGTGGTTGGCGTTCGACTCTACACTTGCAGGTTGGGGGCTTCGTTTCAATCTCACGATGATTTACGACACCCACGAACAGAACGACGTGTACTC
This sequence comes from Trichosanthes cucumerina, assembly GCA_036507285.1. Lineage (NCBI taxonomy): Eukaryota > Viridiplantae > Streptophyta > Magnoliopsida > Cucurbitales > Cucurbitaceae > Trichosanthes > Trichosanthes cucumerina. Next base: position 23,442,196 of record CM071837.1, read on the forward strand.
CGGCATCACGTACTGATATGTGGTCGCTCATGGGTTCAATGTTTGAATGGCCAGTCCGACTACTTGCAGGTCTTCGGTGGGTTGTTGACAACGATAAGTCAGCAGCGTGTGCGATTGCAGAATGATTGATAGCGGCGAGGGAGCTGATCGGACGACGGTTGGAGAGGAATGGTGTGGGTTGCGTGAAGGGGAAGATGCCTCGAGTTGCATGCGGTCGAAAAGGTTTAACTCTTTGAAACCCTAATTTGACTTTATTCGAAATTACGAAATTTCCCCTCTTCTTCTAATATCTACAAAAATGCCATTGGGCTTAACCAATTGCTTTAGAAAGACCTTATCTTTAAACTATTTCCTCAAATTGCAACATCTTAAATTAAATTACAAAGGATCAAGACCCAATAAAAAAAATACATTAAATTGGCCCAAATATAAACTTAGCGGAATCTAGAGTTAAGGGCGTTACAGAATAGATTAAAGCTACGGACGAGAAAATGGAGTCGATGTACTTCAATTCCGTCTGGGAGCTTGTGGTCCAATCGGATGGGATCAAATCTATTGGTTGCAAGTTGATCTACAAGCGTAAACGTGGCGTAGATGGGAAGGTGCATACCTTCAAAGCAAGACTAGTGGGAAAAGGGTTTTACCCTGGTTGAAAAGGTTGACTATGAGGAAACCTTTTCTCCTGTTGCCATGGTAAAGTAAATGAAGAACCTTCTGGCTATTGTCGCATATTATGACTATGAAGTATGGCATATGGATGTGAAGACGACCCTTCTGAATGACAATCTTGATGAGACCATCCACATTGACAAACCCAAGAGGTTTATTTCCCAAGGCAAAGAGCAAAAGGTTTTCCGGCTTAGAAGGTCTATTTATGGACTGAAACAAGCCTTGAGGTCTTTGAATAAAAGGTTTGATGAGGCTATCAAATCTTATGGCTTTAATTAGAATGTTGGTGAGCCTTGTGTTTACAAGAAAATTATGAACAACACTGACTTATTTCTGATATTGTATGTGGATGATTTGCTGCTAATTGAGAATGACGTAAGATTTCTTACTGACATTAAGGAATGACTAGTGTTAGCACATAAAATGTGTTATCCTTAGGCTTAATTATTGCTAGTTTTTTTATGATTTCAAGGCTTTTACGCGTTTAAATCACTCAATTTAAGGTTAAGAGCTTAAACAGAACAATGGGAGGCATTTTCGATCACTCGGGATCAAAACGAGGCTATTTGGTGCTAAAAATAACATCAATTGAAAGTAGAAGGATCAATCCAAACTTGAAGACCTGAGGTGATGGCGTTGTAACGCCATGTAGATCGTTGCATTGCCGAACGTTCTGCTTAGAGGTGTTGAAGACCACTGCCGATAGTGTTGCAACGCTGCTTTGCAGCGTTGCAACGCTATCTCGATAAGAAGACCTATATGAAGATCCGCAGCGAGGGCATTGTAACGCTCCCTTGCAGCGTCGCAACGCTAGATCAATAGAAACACGCTTGTTAAGGTAGCAACGTTGCAGTGCTTTCCATTCTTTCCATAATTGATACGCGCTTAGGGTACAACGTTGCAACATTGCCCATAACATTACAACGTTGTACCGAAGGCCATTATAAATAGAACCTTATACCTTCTTGCAAAGGGAGCCAAATTTGATAGAGAATTCACCTTAATTTGGAAATACCCTCTGTATGAACAGAAAGGAGAGCATTCTTGGGAGCCAAAGCATTCGTGGAGGTTCGAGATCGAAGAAGGGAGCTCGGAGACGAAGGACCGACATCGATAGATAAATCTAATTTCCTTTTCTGTTAGAATGTAACTCCAGTTTAAGACGTTTGCTAAACTTTTAGTTTAGTTTCTTGTGATATAGAGTAGTTAAATGTTGTAGTTAGGATTTGATTTGCATGTTAAGAATTGTTTCCCATGTATTGAATTATGTTTTGATATTTATTTTTGGAAATTCGTTCTTTAACTCATTGATATTGTTTATTTAGGTTGACTTGAGAGATAAAACATATATTAGAGCAAAGTTGTCAAAACTCTTAGAAGTCTAGCATGAGAATGACCTTTAAGTCTAAGAGAAACACTTAAAGAAGTTGGCTAATGTCGTGCATGCTTTAGATTTCTTAAGGAGACTTAGAACTTATTGTGTGTACGAGACTCACAAAGAATGAAAAGATTTTCTTAAGTATTCTACTTCTTATATATAAATTCATCATATTAGTTTATTGCATGTGTAAATTAAGTGTTAACTTGTGAAGTGAATTTCATAATAATCTATAAATTCGTTTCTCCACTAGTTTGTTTGTTATTTGTCTATATTTCAATCACCTATCCATGTTATGTTACTTTAGCTAAAATTTATAATTAGTATCTTTGTAATTAATTAATCTACAATCCCTTTCCCGAGGACGATACTTGGATTGTTAAATCACTATACTAAAAGTAGACCCATACACTTGCGGTATTGCATTATCATAATTTTACGAAACAAGATTTTGGCGTCGTTGTCAGGGAATGACGATTATTTAGTTTAATTAATATTATGAGAAAATTTAAGGTTTTAGACTAAAGTTTGTTTGTGTTTGTCTTTCCTTATTTGATTCATTGCGTGTTTGTTATTTGTTTTCTTATTTATCTTGTTTTAGTTTTCGGTGTTTTTTAGTCTTTGTCTACTATTTTTGGTTGTGTGATATTTTGTAAAAGTCTTGAGTTGTATTACTGCTTTTTTTAATTATGACTTTGCATAATTTTTATTCTCCTCCATTATATTGTCCTTCCCAGATGCTTAGACATGTGCATCATGATTTTTTTTAATACCATTTGTCTAATTTTTATTTTTCTGCACCTGAAATTGATGAAAATTCTTGTCATAGTAATTATGCAGGCACTTGGAACCATAATTTCTCTTATCCCAACCAACCTATAGAAAACTCTTCTCTTCTGGACCAATTAATGGAATATAGGTTATAATTTAAATTTTAAAATTTGGTTCATGATGAGTTAGAAAAATTGGATAGATTAGATACTAAAGTGGTAGAACTTTGGGAAATAGTACAGGATAGAGCCCATTATCTCAATCAATTAGTAATTTCCCTTAAAGCCTTACATAAACAATTTCTTATTCTTACCACTAAGAATGAACTACCTAGGAGGACTTATGGTTATGATAGTGAAGATAGGATGGATGAGAAAGAAACACATTAGAATCAAGTTTGTGAGGTGGACAATGGCAATACACTCAGTTCCACAAAGGAAATTCAGGTGATAGAGTTCGAGACTAGAAATCCTCTACCCTTTTATCCCCAGAAATTTCCTTTATTCTTGATAATCATTTGTCCTATACTCACGAGACTTGTTGTTATTTTTGTTGTTTCATTTCATTAAAAAAATACAAAAAATAATTCTCTCTCTGGTGCCCAGGAAAACAAGGATAGCCTTTTAGACTTAGAAGGCTATATCGATTCAAGCAAAAAGGGCCCAAAGAAATATGACCAGTTTTGCGTGCCCTAATAAGTAACCATCTAGCTAAAGACGTTAAAGAAAGCGCTTCTTGGGAGACAACCAAAGTTCTATGTTTTAATTCTCTATTTTATTGTTGTTTTTGTTTTTTGTGTGTTCTCTTTCTTTTAATGTTTTTGTTCCATTTCTAGTTTTTGTGTTTTTTGTCTAAATTCTTTTTTTTTTTGGTACCTCCAGGTGTATGCCCAAGGGGAATGCTATAGACTTGCACCATTTTGATCCTATGATCGAAAGGACCTGTAGAAGACTCCTAAGGGAAAGAACAGCAGAACCTCAGACAATGGCTTATCAAGAGTTAATCAACAACCCTTAACCCATCAGGAAGTACTTCGAACCTGTGTTTAATTATGAGAAAGCTGGATGTTGGGGTTTGTGCCCTAAAACTCGTAGTTTGTAATTTTGTTCTAATTATTGTAATAATCTGTTATTACTTCAATAAAGTGTTATTGTTCATTATCTACGAAATTGCCATTGTTTTAACCCCAAAGCCAATAAACTAAGCATCCAAGGCTGTAAAAATGTATCTTTAACAGAATGTAGCGTACATATAAAGGATCTCAGTCGAGATACAACCTAAAGAGTCTACAGTAAGGGGACAAGGTTTGGGTACTTTACCCTGATAAAACTATGGATGTTGCCCACTTTGTATATGATACAAACACTGTGATCCTAACGTGTTCGTGTCGATGACATGTGAGTGGAGATATCTTATGTAATGAGATTACATAAGACCGAACCACGAAATAATAACCACTAGATGTAACTCCATTGACTACTTAGGTTTCTATTTCACTGGGATGACCTAGGCAACTTGATCTCAATCCTGAGCAGGTTACGAACTTCTGTTTGCGAGAGATTGTCCTTTGAATAGTATGGATGAGAGTGACCAGATTCGCCGACTCAATATGCCTACCTTCTTGGGGACAAGACCAAGTGAGCAGCTGAGGATTTAGCCTAGCAAGATAGAATTCACTCCTTCCCGCCTACTAGGATAAGTAAAGGAAGGTTCCCTTAAGTAGTGTCTCCGGGACTTGAACAAAGGGTCCGAACGTCTCATTGGCCCGAGAGGGACTCTGTTTGTTGGTAGGACCACAAAAAAATTATTCATTAGAGGAGCACTCATACTTAAGGTACAAGATGTAACCCATGGGTAAAACGGTAATTTGACCCAGCTGGTGTTACGAACATTTGTGAAGGTTTGACTTGTTGTTATTGGTCAAGACCCGTTGACACAAAAGTATATCTGCAGTGAGAAAAGTGCAGCTGCGGGACTTTAGTGGAGTGTTCCCACAGTTAACGAATGTTCATTAGGAGGTTAATGAGATTAACCGAGTAATCTCGTATCGTTAGAGCTTCTGATCTATCGGTCTATTAGGTCTACCTTATAGCTTGTAAAGGGTCCTTAGATCGTTTGAATTTGAAATGTTCAAATTAATAAATGTATAAATTTAATGTATATAGATACGATATAATATAAAGTTTTGGAACTAGATATTGTAAATTTAATGAATATGATTCATATTAAGTTGTATGAGATAATTAAATATTTGAAAGAGTTCAAATACAAATGTCAATGTTATTCATATTTAAAAGTATAGGTTAAAGTTTATGTGCATAAGATGTGCATTAAAACTATGTGTTAGAGGGAAAATTGATTAAATGTGATTTAATCCAAATTAAATATATGATATTTAATTTATAATTAATTAAATATGATTTGATTAATTAATTATATTATCAAATTAATAATTTGCTCTCTCAAGAACTCTCTCACTCAATTATTTTTTTCAATTGTTGGATTCTTTCCCACAAAGGAATTGATAAAAAACATATAGAGAATAAGAGGTTTTCCTGTTGGTTGTGTCATATTGTAAAAGCAGAGAAGCTTGGTTTTCATGTGTTGTTGGATTCTTTTGGAGCAAGGAGGTGCTGTGAAACTACCAAGGTATTTTGAATCCCTTTTCTAGTTTATTTTAAATTGTAAAGTGCGTTTGCATGATTATTCATGTCTAATTAGATTAGAATGCATGTTTCTCTCTGTTCTTTTTCCAATGTACTGGTTTATGCTTTTCAACCAAAACAAACTTACAATTACAATTCCAAACTCGTTTCCATTGTTCAAGGGGATGAGATCTTCATCAATTGGTATCATAACAATGCTTGATTTGTTTTGATTCAAACAAAATTGGATTGGATTAGGTGGGAATTGCATTTCGTTTGCTGTAAAACTCTTTAGGAATATTTGACCTTTGTTTTCTATTGATTTGATCAATTTAATTGTAAAAGCCACTGTGTTTTTGGGCAATTAAGTACGTATCGAGGCTGTAATCGAGTTAAGAGTCGTTTGGGACCAATTTCGTGCAAATCGGATGAGTATTGAAGGAGAATTCGAAGCTTGAAGTTGTTGTGTTGGAAAGAAAATGATGTTGTCGAAGCAACAACGTTGCAATGACGTTCATCAGCGTTGCAACGCTAAGGAACGGTGTCGCAACGCCATGCTTCCCTATCGATGCAAGTTCTCAAGCGGTCAGCAGTGTTGCAACACTGCCCCTTAGTGTTGCAACGCTACCCCGATAGCAAGCGCGGGCAGGGACAAAGCCCGCGTTGCAACGCTCCCATCAGCGTTGCAACGTCATGATGCCAAATCTGATGTTGCAGATCGGTCGGGGCGGTTTGGTTGGTTTTCGGTCCGATTCGAGCAGTTCGAGCCCGGTTCAAGGTGTGTTAGACCGGTTTTGTAATAAAATTAGAGTAATTTTATTATATTTGCACTTTAAGGGCCAAATTATTCTAGTTTTACAGTTGTTTTTCTTTATGAATGTCATTTAGAATTTTTCCCACCTTAGGATAAGCATGCTCATGCATTTTATTTGTATAATTGTTATATAAATATGGTAGAAATGCATGATCTAATTTATTTTTCATAAGTATTTATTTATAATTGTTATAATTACATAAATGTGAGAAATAAATTGCATGGAGCATGAAATTACTTAGTTTAAAATAATTGTTACTTTATTTAAGTAATTTAATTATAAAATTAGTTGAATAATTTTATAATTCCAATTTGAAAATAATTGTTGGTTTTATAATATAGTTTGTTGTCATAGGTTAAATATTAAAATTTATAAATGTTATAAATTAAAGGGGTTTTAGAAACCATAATCTATAACAAAGAATTGCATGCAAACATAGGAACTTGGGTTAAAATTAAATTAATTTTAAATAGTTTAAAATTAATTTAGACCTAAGTTTTATTTTTCTAATAGAATTAGACGTTAGTCTTACATAGTATTTTAAATAGTTTAAAATATAGTACGACATTAGAACTTTGGTTATAAGGGAACTCTACTGGTGAAGTTCTGTCTAAGGTTAGGGGTACTTAAGTGGCGGTTAGCAATCTAACAACTCCTACACGAACCGACCGGCTTGAGTTGAATTAACCATAGTTCTATTTATATCAAGGTAATTAAAACGTTTATTCACGTAGACATAAAGTTAAATGACCTAGATATAATAGTTATAATAGGCATAGACTTAGATAGATTCTTTTAGCAAGAATCGGACTAAGTTAAACCTATACCCTAACCTTAGGAGCTTCAGTGGGAGAAAACGAGATGTTCACATCGAGTTTACTCTCACGTTTTCAAGAGTTCACACTGGCCGTTAAATGCTCGGCTACGTGGCGTCAATAAGGCGTCCCCCTATGGTAAGTGTTTGCATGGTTGAATACCAAGGTGAATGAGGGTAAATATCCATAGTAAATGAGAGCAGAACGTGTGTCAATGCATCCTACGGTCTCCTCCATTAGGTCGCACCGTGAGATTTCTATGGTCCGCCTGCTAGGTTGTCCTGGAACAGCGAAACCCTACGGAGGGCCTTACTATAGGGATCGAAACATCGTGAACTCGATAAGTGGATAGGCTCTCTTAGGTAATTTGCCAACAGTTGTCTTTCTTAATAGTAGTCTGTTGGCTTGGACCTATTGGATCTGAAAATGGTAGGGTCACATTTACGGGATAAGTTAAGCTAGTTAATAAGTCCTTGACCAAACAAAATGGTAGCTAAGGACCATTTGGGACATGAGATGTTCTAGTAGTGAGAATTGGCTGAGAAAGTCTCAATTCAGGGGAGGAGTGACTGACCACCCGACAGTGGCTTTTGTTCTAAACCTTTAAAGTATCGTTGCAAAATTAAATGTTTAATTTAAACACAGGGTTTAGTTTAAGCACTAGGGTTCTTTAAAACTTTCGCAAAAATTGATTGGTTTACAATTGGTTAAAAGCATAACTAATTAGAACTATTTTGGAATTTCAGCATGTCGTCCTCGTATATAGCGTTACTCAAAAGCAAATGTTTAACTGGTGAAAACTTTACTACGTGGAAGTCCAACATGGATGTGATTCTTGTTGTTGACGACCTAGATTTGTACTGACTGGCGAATGTCCTCATGTCGCTGCTCAAAACGCACCTTAATTAGTTAAGGATGCGTTTGACCGCTGGTCCAAGGCCAATGAAAAGTCCAAGGCCTATATCCTTGTTGGCATATCTGATGTTTTGGCAAGGAAGTTTATGGGTATGGTCTCAGCTCGTGAGATCATGGGTTATCTGCATGGTATGTCTGGACAACCGTCTGAACAAATTCAGCATGAATCCCTCAAGTACGTTTATAACGCGCGCATGAAGGAGGGAACTTCAGTGAGATAACATATTCTCAATCTTATAGTTCACTTCATCGCTGCCGAAATGAACGGAGCGGTCATGGATGAGCAACGTCAGGTATTCTTCATCCTGGAATCTCTTTCGAAGAGTTTTCTGCCATTCCGTATTAATGCGGAGAGGAACAAAAATGAGTATAACCTGACATCACTCCTAAATGAACTGCAGACTTATCAATCTCTTATGGATAATAAGGGACAGGTTGATGGAGAGGCAAATCAGTTTGCTCATTCCAAAAGGATTCAGGAGCCACTAATCACGTTTGCACTTCTTTTTAGGAAACTAGTCCCTTCAAGGAGCTCGAAGAGGGTGAGATGACACTCAGGGTCGGAACGAGAGACGTCGTCTCAGCTCGTGCAGTGGGAGATGCCAAGCTATTTTTTAGAGATAGTTTTTTATTTTTAGAAAATCTGTATATAGTTCCTAAAATTAAAAGGAACTTAATTTCTATCTCTTGTTTAATTGAACATGGCTATTGTATTACTTTTTCTTTCAATGAAGCGTCCATTTTAAAGAAAGGTGTCAATATTTGTTATGATAAGTTAGAAAACGGCCTGTATGTACTTAAATCCAATGGAACTAAAGCAATTTTGAATCATGAGATGTTTAAATCTCCAAACACCCAAAGTAAAAGGCAAAGAATTTCTCATAATAATACCTATCTATGACATCTTAGACTTGGTCAAATAAATCTCAACTTGATTGAGAGACTCTCTAAGAATGGGCTTTGAAACAAGTTATATGATGATTCTTTACCTCCTTGTGAATCTTGCTTGAAAGGTAAAATGACTAAGCGACCTTTTACTGGAAAAGGTTACAGAGCCATGGAGCCCTTAGAACTTATGCAATCAGATCTTTGTGGTCCGGTGCATGTTAAAGCTCGATGTGGGTACGAATATTTCATCTCTTTCATAGATGATTATTCAAGGTATGACCACTTATACCTAATGCATCATAAGTCTAAGGCTCTTGAAACGCTCAAAGAGTATAAGGCTGAAGTAGAGAATGCATTAGGGAAAACAATTAAAACACTTCGATCCGATCGAGGTGGAGAGTATATGGATTTGAGATTCCAAGACTATTTGATAGAACATGGAATTAAATCTTAACTCTCAACACCTAATAAACCAAAAGAAAATGCATAAAGGATAAATAGAACCTTGTTGGACATGGTTCGTTTTATGATGACCTATGCTCAATTGCATGACTCGTTTTTGAGATACACAGTAGAGACCGCAGCTCAAATCTTGAACACCATTCCATCAAAGAGTGTTTCAGAAATACCTTTTGAGTTGTTGAAGGGGCGTAAACCTAGCTTACAACACTTCAAGATTTGGGTTTGTCAGGCACACGTGCTAGTGACAAACCCAAAGAAACTTGAACCTAGTTCAAGATTATGCCAATTTGTTGGCTATCACAAATAAACGAGAGGTGGTCTTTTCTACGACCCACGAGAAAACAAGGTGATTGTATCGAAAAACACCACGTTCTTGAAGGAAGATCACATGAGAAACCATAAACAACGTAGTAAATAAGTGTTAAATGAAGCTACAGATGAACCAACAAGAGTTGTTGATTAAGTTGGACCTTCATCAAGTGTTGATGGAGAAGCCAACACCTGAAGTCAGTCTCGTCCTTCTCAATCGTTGGGAATGCCTAGACGTAGTGGGAGGGTTGTTTCTCAACCTGACCGCTACTTGGGTTTAGCTGAAACTCAAGTCGTCATACCTGATGACGGCGTAGAAGATCCATTGTCTTATAAACAGGCAAAGAATGACATAGGCAAGCACCAATGGATCAAAGTCATGGACCTTGAAATGGAGTCGATGTACTTTAATTCAGTATGGGAACTTGTAGACCAACTTGAAGGGGTAAGACCCATAGGGTGTAAATGGATCTATAAGAGAAAGAGAGATGGAACCGTAAAAGGTACAGACCTTTAAGGCTAGACTTGTAGCAAAGGGTTTTACCCAAAGGGAAGGAGTTGACAATGAAGAAACTTTTTCCCCTGTTGTTATGCTTAAGTCTATTAGGATACTCTTGTCCATAGCCGCTTTTTATGATTATGAAATCTGGAAAATTGACATCAAGAGTGCCTTTGTGAATGGTAATCTTGTGAATGCTAATCTAGATGAGTGCATCTATGGTAATCTTGAGGAGAGCAAAAAGTTTGCAGGCTCGATCCATCCATTTTTAGGTTGAAACAAGTATCCAGATCTTGGAATATAAGATTTGAGCCTTGTGTTTACAAGAGAATCATCAACGACAAAGTAGCTTTCTTAGTGCTTTATGTGGATGAAATCCTACTCATTGGAAATGATGTAGGATACCTCAATATGTTCTTGGGATTCAGATCTTTAGGAATCGCAAGAACAAAACACTTACTCTGTCTCAAGCATCTTATATCGACAAAATATTGTCCCAATATTCGATGGAGAATTCCAATAGGGGCTTATTACCATTAAGGCATGGAGTTCAGCTGTCTAATGAACAGTGTCATAAGACACCTCAAGATGTTGAGTATATGAGACGTATTCCCTATGCCTCTGCAGTAGGCAGCTTAATGTATGCTATGTTGTGTACGAGGCAAGACATTTTCTATGCAGTGGGAATAGTTAGTAGGTACCAATCCAATCTAGGGTTAGACCACTGGACAACTGTTTAAAATATCCTCAAGTATCTTAGAAGAACGAGGGACTATACCCTTTTTTATTGGACTAAGGATTTGATCCTTACTTGATACACTGATTCTGATATTCAGACCGATAAGGATTCTAGGAATTCTCCATGGGGTTCAGTTTTAACCCTTAACGTGGGAGCTATAGTATGGCGAAGCATCAAGCAATGATGCATCGCTGGCTCCACGATAGAGGCTTAGTATGTCGCTGGTTGTGAAGTATCTAAAAAGGTTGTTTGGCTAAAGACATTCCTTATTGATTCGGAAGTTCTTCCAAGTACTGAATTCCCTATCACATTATACTGTGACAATAGTGGTGATGTAGCCAATTTGAAGGAACCTCGCAACCATAAGCGAGGCAAGCACATCGAGAGGAAGTATCACTTGATACGAGAAATAGTGCACCGAGTAGATGTGACAGTCACGGAGATCGCTTCGGAGCACAACATTGTTGATCTGTTTACAAAGACTCTCACGACTAAGGTGTTCGAGGGTCATCTGGAGAATATAGGTCTACGAGACATGTACATTGGCTAATCTATGGCAAGTGGGAGATATGTAATGGGGTATATGGATGCCCTAGTTTATTGTAATTCCATCTCTATAACCATTGTTTTAGATTCTGATGTACCCCACTAGAGTTTTAGTTCATGTAGGAGTTTGTTGGAGTTTGCGCCCTAAAATTCTTAGTTTTTAATTTTGTTCTAATTATTGTAATAAACTGTTACTACTTCAATAAAGTGTCATTGTTCATTATCTACGAAATTGCCATTGTTTTAATCCCAAATCCAATAAACTAAACATCCAAGGCTGTAAAATGTATCTTTAACTGAATGTAGCATACATATAAAGGATTTTTGTTCGAGATACAACGTAAAAAGGTCTATTGTAAAGGGATAAGGTTTGGGTACCTTACCCTGATAAAACTATTGATGTGGCACACCTTGTATCTGATACAAACATTGTGATCCCAACGTGTTCGTTTAGATGACATGTGAGTGGGGATATCCTATGGAATGAGATTACATAAGACCGGACCACGAAATAGTAACCACTTGATGTAACATCGTTGACTAGTTAGGTTTCTATTTCACTAAGATGTCCTAGGCAACATGATCTCAATCCTGAGCAGGTTACGAACTCTTGTTTGCGAGAGATTGTCCTTTGACTAGTATGGGTGAGAGTGGCTAGATTCGCCGACTCAATATACCTACCTTCTTGGGGGCAAGACCAAGTGAGAAGCTGGGGACTTAGCCTAGCAAGATGAAATTCACTCCTTCCCGCCTACTAGGGTAAGTAGAGGAATGTTCCCTTAAGTGGTGTCTCCAGGACTTGAACAAAGGGCCCGACCCTCTCGTTGGCCTGAGAGGGTCTTTGTTTGTTGGTAGGACCACAAACAAATTGTTCATTAGAGGAGCACTGATACTTAAGGTACAAGATGTAACCCAGCGGTAAAACGGTAATTTTACTCAACTGGTGTTACAAACATTCGTGACGGATGGACTTGTTGTTATTGGTCAATATTTGTGGACACAAAAATATATCTACAGTGAAAAAAGTGTAGTTGCGGGACTTTAATGGAGTGTTCCCGTAGTTCACGAATGTTGATTAGGAGGTTAATGAGATTACCGAGTAATCTCATATCGTTGGAGCTTCTAATCTATAAGTCCATTAGGTCCACCTTCTAGCTCGTAAAGGGTTCTTAGATCGTTTGAATTTCAAATGTTCAAATTCATAAACGAATAAATTTAATGTATATATATACGATATAACATAAAGTTTTGGAACTATATATTATAAATTTAATGCGAATATGATTCATATTAAATTTTATGAGGGGATTAAATATTTGAAAGAGTTCAAATACAAATGTGAATGTGATTCATATTTAAAACTATAGGTTAAAATTCAATGTGCATAAGATGTGCATTAAAACTATAGGTTAGTGGGAAAATTGATTAAATGTGATTTAATCAAAATTAAATGTATGATATTTAATTTACAATTAATTAAATACTATTTGATTAATTAATTTAATTATTTGCTTTATAAAATAATAAATAAAAGAAAAAGGAGAACGTGTGGCACCTTCCTCACTTCCCTCCAACTCCCCATCGATAGGGAGTGGGGGGAAGTTTTTCACTCTGACTAGTTTTTCTTCTCCGGCGAGAGTAAATCGATCGATGAAATTGATGCTTTTTTTGGAATTGCTCTCTCAAGAACTCGCTCACTCAATTCCCCATTTTTTCACATTGTTGGATTCCTTCTCACAAAGGAATTGATCAAAAGCATCAAGAGAATAGGACGTTTTCCTGTTGGTAGTGTCCTGTTGTTATAGAAGAGAAGCTTGGTGTTCCTGTGTTGCTCAGTTCTTGGATTCTTTTGGAGTAAGGAGTTGCTGTGAAACTAAAAAGGTATTTTGAATCCCATTTGTAGTTTATTTTAAATTCTAAAGCACGTTTGCATGATTATCCATGCCTAATCAGATTACAATGCATGTTTGTCTCTGTTCTTTTTCCAATGTACTTGTTTTTGCTTTTCAACCAAAATGAACTTGCAATTACGATTCCAAACTTGTTTCCGCTGCTGAAGCCGATAAGATCTCCATCAATTGAAGTGTTCAATTTCATGTATGAGGTGTTATATCAACTATATGTGATATAATTGATATAATATATGGTTTTATTGTTAATTAGATTCACATATTAACTATATACTAATTAGAGAATGAAGGAGGGATAGTATGATAAGTTTCATCCTATTTTCCTATAAATAGTTGCATGAGATACAACTCTTAGACTAACCTTTTGGTAACCCTAGAATACCCTATTATTGTGTTGTTTGAAAAGATCCAAACATATCTTCTCTGATATCCTCCACATCTCACCCTAAAAGGAACTCACTTTCCCCACTCACCTAGAGAACAACGGATAAGATCTAGTGGTGGTATCTTCACACATTCAGGTTCGAGTTGCTAAGATCGTGACCGTGGGAGAAGGAGCTCATGAAGAAAGCTTTGTTCAAAGGTAATTTTCTTGCGGTCCTTGTTATATAGCATGCTGAATCTTGGATATATCATTCTTGATTGAAATCTGAGTAACAAAATAATGAACACGTGATTCACAATCACTTCCGCTGCGGGATTCGATCCCTTCAGTTGGTATTAGAGCCCAATTGTGTTGTTGATTTTGTTCTCGATTTATTAAGAACGAAGGTGGGATTTATTGTTTTCATGTGATGAATGAACGATTTGTAAAATTAGATATTTTTATTTTTTGCACATAAATTTACATAATTTCGTTGAATTCTTCAATGTAAGTGCCTATTGTTTTTGGGCATTTTATTATATAAATCGAGTCTGTAAGTCTGCATCGATCGAGGCAAAGTTGTTGTTGAGAAGAACGGAGCAAAAAACGAGCAAAAATACAAAAGGGAGCTTACTATTATGTGTGCAGCGTTGCAACGCTCTTCATCAGCGTTGCAACGTCGTTCAGGCGAAATTCAGGCTGGAAGGAGACGCAGCGTTGCAACACTCCTCCCAGCGTCACAACGCTTGGACGATGAGATAATGGCGTTGCAACGCCAACACGAGCGTCTGAATGCTGAAGGCATAAGCGTTTTGCCAAGCGGTCCAACAGGCATAAACATACCAATATTAGGTTACAACGCTGGTATCAGCGTTGCAACGCCATAGGCCTTTCAAGAGGGATCCAACGGACGAAAAACATATTTTTTATTATATATTAAATATAAAACATTTTATATTTAATTACATTTGATTTTTTTTATTTTAATTAATACAATCAGATTATATTAATTAAAATTATTTTTAGGGTGCAAAAAATGGTATAATTTTGCTATTTAAATTATGCAATTGTCGTATAATTATTTTCATGCATAATGTATGATTTTATTTTAGATATCCCACCTTAGGTTAAGCATTATAATGCATCATTTATAATATAAAGTATTATATTACATAGTTTGCATGAATAATTAATATAAAGTGTTATACTAATTTATGGACAACATTAACATGCATTATAATTCATGAGATAAATATGCTATGTATATTTTATTTTTCATGAGATGAATGATCAAGCACTATAACATAGTATGCATGCCACCTAAGGTTAATTATTAGTTTTAAAATGTTTAGAACTTGGAATTAATAGACCTTAGGTTATCTAGTTCTAATTAGATTAGAATTAGAAACCCAGTAATTCATAAACAATGATTAAAAGAGGAACTCTATCTAAGGAAGGTTCTGTCTAGGTTGGGGTATTTAAGCTGACAGAAACGGAACACCCCAACCTTGAAACCGACATGGGAGTGAATTTTAATCAGAGGTTTTATTAATTATAGTAGCATCAACAGGTTTATAAAGCGGTTAATAAACTAAAAATCCTAGGTTTAATATAAAGAGTTATATTACAAACCTTAGGATAAAATGAATATAAGAGTTATATATTGATTTTCAATATAAGACTTATATTGATAAGTTTAGGTAAAACCATTAGTCAGGTTTAGCCTAAATAAATTTCTTATAGAGTTAAAGTATCCAATCGGAGGAAAAGTTTATACGATACATATTTTTTCACCTATGTTTTCTCCGAGAAGTTCACACCGTGAGACTCATACTTTGTCTCGTGGTGCAAACGGGAGCGTCCCCCTTCAGATCGTGTTTGTATGAGTAAATATCAAAGTGAATGGAGAGGGTACTTAGAATGAGTGAGAGCAGGTTTAGTGAAAACAAAACCTATGGTCTCTTAAGTCGGTTCACACCGTAAGATCACTATTGTTAGCCTGCTAGTTGGGCATGGATCAGACAATCCCTTCGGACGGCTTGATCATAGGGTATCGAACATAGTGGACACCCGAAAGTGATAAAGCTTTCCTTAGTCTGTTTTTCAACCAAGTCCTCCCTTTGGCGAATTTTATTGGATTGGGACTCTGGTTCTAAAGACAGAGGGTTACACTCACCGAATAATGGAAACTAAAGCCTATAGGAATAAGAGTTATATTGGGATTAGGTTTTGGTCAAGAATGTCTTGATCCAGAAGAGTAGTGTTTTTTATTACCCTTCGGTGTCATACATTCTAAACCTTTGAAGTATCATTTCAAATTAAAAATTTCCTACGAATCATTTAATAATTAGCTAAAACATGATTGGATTAGACAATTATAGCAAGAAACTTATACAAGTGTTTTTTTTTTTGTAAATTTGAAGCAAAACTTCTAACTCTATAATTTCCTTATTGGGTGCCGAAAAATTAACGTGAGAAAACATGATGACTTGAAACAAAAATCTCAACACTATATTGTTAGTGGATGATCTGAAGTTTGTGATGACTGAACAGTGTCCTCAGGTGCCAGGCTCGAATGCTACACGAAATGTTCGTGATGGATATGATTGATGGATCAAAGCCAATGATATGCCTAAGGTGTATATGTTGGCAAGTATGTCTGACATATTAGCGAAGAAGCAAAAGGCATGATGACCGGTAATAAAGTCATGGATTCAGTGCAAGGTATGTTTGGACAACAGTCTACAGAGCCTCGACACAATGCTCTCAAGTATATATTAAACTCGAGGATGCAAGAGGGTTCATCTATTCGGGATGATGTCCTGGATATGATTGTACACTTTAACATCGCGGAGTCGAATGGTGCTTCTATCGATGAATTGAGCTAGGTCAGCTTCATTCTAGAAACTCTATAAGATAGTTTCCTACAGTTTAGAATTAATATTGTTATGAACAAACTTACTTTTAATCTTACCTCCCTTCTGAATGAACTCCAGACCTTTCAATCTTTGATGAAAATTCAAGGATCGAAAGGTGAGGCAAATGTTGCAAGTAGGAGTTATCATAGAGGTTCGACCTCTGGATCAAAAGCAGTGCCTTCGTCTTCTTCTATCCTGAAAGGGAAGAAGAAGAACATGAAGAAGGTTGGTAAATGAAAACGAGCTGACAATGTTGCCGCCCAGAAGGGCAAAAAGATCAAAGAAGTTGCAGACAAAGGAAAGTGTTTCTACTGCAATGAAGACGAGCATTGGAAACGGAATTGTCCGAAGTAAATTGCAAAAAAGAAGAAGGTAGATAAATATGATTTACTTTGCTTAAAAGCTTGTTTATGAAGGGATCAGATTTTGCAGCGGAAGTGATTGTTAATCGCGTGTTCTAATTTAGTTACTTGTATTTCAATCAAAATCAAATAAAACAATGATTAAACATGCTTTGAGAAAATTGGCAGCAAGAAATTACCTTTGAACAACTCTTTCTTCAAGTGCTCATTTTCCCACGATCACGATCTCAACAACTCGAACCCGAAAGGATGAAGACACCACCACCGGATCTTCTCTGTTGTTCTCTAAGTCAGGGGAGGAATGTGGGTTCCTTTTAGGATAAGGTGTGAGGTTGTTAGAGAGGTTGTGTGTTCGACTCTTCCAACACAACTATGTGATACTCTAGGGTTTCTCAAAAAAGCATACATCAAAATTGCATCTCATGCAAGTATATATAGGGAAATGTGATGGAAATTACCATCTTATACCTCCTTTATTCTCTCATTAGTATATGATTTATATGTGAATCTATTTCATATTAAAACCATATATTATATCAATTATATCATATATAATTTATATAACACCTCATACATGAAATTGAACACTTCAATTTCGTTCCTAACTTTATACCCTCAATATTACCATGTTGAGCCAACGGAGGGACCTAATGGACCTACAGTTCATGAGCTCCAATGATGTGAGATTAATTGATCAAACCCTTTGATCCAGTTAATCAATATTGATTAACTACAAGTCACTCCACTATAGACTTGTAGTTGCACTCTCCTCACATTAGATTATATTGTGTTCATTGATATAATCATTACTCTTGAGTCGTCCCTTCGCAGGTTGTTCCTAGTCACGACTGGGTCGAATTACAGTTTTACCCATTTGATTACCTCTTTGTTCCTTAAGCACCACTGATCCTCTAATGAACAACAAGCCTTGAAGGGAATAAAACTCCCACGCACCGAAAGACGATCGAATCGTTGCGGTGAAGTTGTGCAATTGAATTTCGTTGAAAAACATTCAAACACTTAGAACTAGGCTAGACATGCTTAATTGGAAAGAAAAATATGTAGGTACTTACTTGTTGAAGATGTGCTTCAATTTTTCCTTTCCGTTCACGAACTCTTCGGGTTCTCCTAACGATCTCGAACCATTGTCTCGAACAATGGCCGAACAGAACTCTTCGGTTTCTCGGTTGTTCTTCTTTTGGAAGAAGGAAGGTTTTTGACACTTTTGTGTTTTTGGTTTTTGAGAGGAGAACGCTAGAGAGAGTTTGGAGAAAAAGTTGATCTCTTCTTTTGGTGAAAATCCAAAAATGATAGAATGAGCATGCCACCCTTCTTGCAAGAAGGGTTTATATGATAGAGATAGGTGGAGTTAAAATCTCTACATATTTATCAATTTACCACAACTATAGGTTATGCAAATCATATTTGCCCAACCATATATTATATGATATCTCATATCTCATATTACAAATCACATTTGCAATATTGTGGATTTATTAAATTTAATGACATCAATTTAATATCTATCAACCTAATTTCTCCAATTACCCCTAATTCAACAATTAGGCTAACCTATAGTTTATTATGAATCTCATTCACATCAAACTATATATTATATCATTCATATCTCATATAAATGACATAAATGCCCTTTTAGTGAAATTAAACACTTCAATTCACACCAAAACACAAACCCTTCTTTTAACCCACATTGAGCCAACCGAGGGACCAATGGACCTACAGTGACGAGCTCCAATGATCCGAGATTAACCTATCAAACTCTTTGACCCGGTTAATCAACATTCATTAGCTACGGTAACACTCCACTAAAGCCCGTAGCTGAACTCCCGTAAGTGTAGAATATTACGCGTCCACTGATATAACCAATACCCATGAGTAGACCCTTCAAAGCTTGTTCGTAGACACTGCTGGGTCAAATTACCATTTTACCCCTGTGTCTACCTCTTTCTCCTCAAGTCCCCACTGGTCCTCTAATGAACAACAACGTTGTAATGGTCCAACCATACACAACAACTCTCTCGTTCCAGTGAAAGAGTGGGCGCCCTTTGGCTAAGCCCTGAAGACAACACTTAAGGGAACAACCCCTCTAGTTTCCCTAATTGAGTGAACGAGTGAATTTCATCTCGCATAGTTAAGTTCTCAGCTCCCTACTTTGTCATGTCCTTGAGAAGATAGGCATATTGGGCGACTAACTGTGACCACCCTCACCCGTATTAGTCAAAGAACAGACCCCCGTAGACAGAAGTTCGTAACACGCTAGGATTCAGGTCGAGTCACTAATGGTCATCTACGAAGTTATTAGTCCTTACTGTCAACAATGTTACATCAGTTGGTCTAATAATTCATGGTCCGGTCTTGTAAAATCTCATTGTACAGGATGCCCCCACTCGCATGTCAACCACATGAACGAGTCAAATCACCTCGTTTGTATCTTAATACAAAGCGGGTCACATCCACAGCGTATCCAGGATTAGGTCTCCAACCCCATCCATATACTGTAGACCGTTCGGGTCGTTAACTGGAATGTGATCCTCCCTATGTCCACCACACACCGTTCAACTTCTAATTTTCTCATGTATTCAATGACCCTGGAGCTTAGTTTATTGTTCGTTATTGTATAAAAATGTGAGACAGAAAATGAAGATATAAATAACTCTTTATTAATTTAAAATATATTTACAAACAGTACGAAATTAGGACAAACATCCCAACAAGCCTATGGTCCTACCATAGACTCATACCCTCATAGAGGGTGGGGCCCCGTTGTTCAAGACCTAGAGTCAGTTCTTAAAGTAACAACCTATCTAATTCGTTAGTATAGGAATGTGTGAATCCTATCTTGCATAGTTAAGTCCCCAGCTACCTACGAGGTTTTGTCCCTTAGAAGGTAGGTTTATTGAGTCGGCTACAGGCCACTCTCACCCATACTAGTCTAAGGACAAACCCCTATAAGCAGGAGTTCTTAACTTGCTCAAGATTCAGGTCGAGTCACTAATGACCATTTATGAATTATTAGTCTTATACTGTTAACGGTGTTATACTGGTTAGACTAATAATTTGTAGTCCGGTCTTGTATGAACTCTTCATACAAGATGCCCCCACTCGCATTTAACCCACATGAATTAGTTGGATTACCTCATTTGTACTAATTACAAAGTTGGCCGCATTCATGGTGTTGCCCGAATAAGGTTTCCAACCTTATTCCTATACCATACACCATTTAGGTTATACTCTAGAACAAAATCCAATTAGTGTCTACTACACTGATGTTCAAGATATATTATAACATTGGAGCTTAGTTTATTGGATTTATAAAACAATAATATAATTTTATCAAAACAAATACCTCATTATTTATTTAATCAAAATTACATATGTTTAGAGCACAAATCCCAACAATGTCCCACTCGACCTAAAGCTTGTGGAGTATTTGAACATTACACTATTGTAAATACATTAAACTAGGGCATTTAAACCCTTTGTACAATATACTCCCACTTGCTTTAATTGGAGAAGACTTGTAAACCTAGACCTTCTAGGTGACTCTCAAATACTTTAGGCGTGAGAGCCTTTGTAAAAGGATCAGCAACGTTGTGCTCTAAGGCTATCTTCGTGACAATCACGTCTCCTCGATGCACGATCTCCCGGATGAGATGATATTTTCGCTCAATGTGTTTTTCCCTCTTATGACTTTGGGGTTCCCTTGAATTTTCCACTACACCACTGTTATCGCAATACAACGTGATGGGCAAACTCGTATTTGGAAAAATTCCCAAATTTAGCATGAAGTTCCTTAACTAAACGACTTCCTTAGCTACTTCACAAGCTGCTACATATTCGACCTCCATGGTGGAATCAGCGATGCATCATTGCTTGACGCTTCAGATACTACAACTCCTCCGTTATGAGTAAATACTTACCCTGATGTAGATTTCCAAAAATCTTTATCAGTCTAAAAGTCAGGATCCGTGTATCCTGTAGGGATCAAATCCTTAGCCCCATACACAAGCATGTAGTTCCTTATTCTCCGTAGATACTTAAGGATTGGTTTAAGCGTTGTCAAGTGTTCAGGTCCTGGATTGGATTGATTCCTGCTGACCATTCCAACTTCAAAACAGATGTCTGGCCTAGTACACAACATGGCCTACATCAGGCTCCCAACAGCTGATGCATATGGAATCTGTCTCATGTCCTCAACTCCTTGAGGTTTCTTAGGACATTGTTCCTTAGACAAATGAACTTCATATCTGAAAGGCAATAAGCCCTTTTTGGAGTCTTGCATCTTAAACATCGACAACACTTTGTTTATGTAAGATGTGTGAGACAAGGCTAGTGTTTTTTTTCTTTCAATTCTTGACAATCTGGATCCCAAGAACAAATTGTGCATCACCCAAATCATTCATTTGGAATTGCATAGCTAGCAAATTCGTAATGTCAGTATGATATCCTACATCATTCCCAATGAGTAAGATATCATCCACATATAGAAAAAGGAATCCGACAGAATTATTGATGATTTTCTTGTAGACACAAGGTTCATCATCATTTTTATCAAAACCAAAAGATTTGATTGCCTCATCAAAACTTATATTCCAGGACCTAAAGGCTTGTTTCAGTCCCTAGATCGAGCTTTTGAGCATGCAAACTTTTTGCTCTTGTTCTGGTTCAATAAACCCTTTTGGTTGGTCCATGTAGATGTTCTCGTCAAGATTGTCATTCAAAAAGGTTGTCTTGACATCCATTTGTCATACATCATAGTCATAATATGCGACAATGGCAAGTACAATACGGATAAAATTTACCATAGCAACAGGTGAAAAGGTTTCCTCATAGTCAACCCCTTCAACCTGGGTATAACCTTTTGCTACTAGTCTAGCTTTAAAGGTTTGCACCTTCCCATGTACACCACGCTTTAACTTGTAGATACACTTACAAACTATAGGTTTTACCCCATCAGGTTTATCTACAAGATCCCAAAAAGAATTAAAGTCCATAGACTCCATTTCTTTGTCCATGGCTATGACTCATTTGTCTTTGTCTTTGTCTTTGTCAACCATCAGTTGATTAAAAGTCGATGGATCCTCACAATCGTCATCTCGTATAACAACTTGGGTTTTAGATAAACCCATGTAACGGTCAGGTTGCGTCATAACCCTCCCACTACGTCGAGGCATACTCAACTCTTGAGATGGACTTTATTGACTACACAAGCTAGTATCAACAACTTTTGTTGACATACTAGTTTTATTAGCAACCTTTGCTATTGTTCCATCTAACTCACTTAATACAATTTTACTTCTTGGTTTGTGAACACTTATGTGGTCCTCCTCTAAGAAAGTGACATTTGTCGACACAAAAACCTTATCTTCCTTAGGATCATAGAATGAACCACCTCTTGTTTCTTTTGGGTAGTGTACGAATAGGAACAAATTTCAACGTGAATCCAATTTCTTTGGATTTGAAAAAATCACATGTGCTGGACAACACAAAATTTCAAATGACATATGTAGGGAATCGAATCCCGTAGTGGAAGCGATTGTGAACCGCTTTTTTAATTTCATTACATGGAATACATTCAAGAACTAATCTATCTAGATTAAGCATATACAAACAAGATGTACAACAACAATAATACATTTGAAGAACTTTTCTTCGAGTGCTCCTTCTCCCACGATCATGATCTCAGCAACACGAAGCCAAGCGATCACAGACACTACCGACGGATCTTCTCCGATGTTTTCTAGGTGAGGGAGGAAGGTGGGTTCCCTTTAGCGGAGATGAAATGTTTGTGAGAGAGATTGTGTTTTGGAACCTTTCCAACAACACAACAAAATGACACACTAAGGTTTTTCAAGACGTAGGTCAAAGTTGCATCTCATGCAACTATATATATTGGGAAATAAGGTTGAAGTTACCATCCTATCCCTTTTTCATTCTCTCTTTACTATATAGTTAATATGTGAATCTACTTGACATTAAAACTATATACTATATCAATTATATCACATATAACTGATATGACATCTCATATATGAAATTGAACACTTCAATTTAATTTATAACTTGGTACCCACAATATAACCATGTTGAGCCAACGGAAGGACCTAATGGACCTACAGCTCATGAGCTCCAATGATGTGAGATTAACTGATCAAACTCTTTGATTCAGTTAATCAACATTCATTGACTACAAGTCACTCCACTATAGACTTGTAGTTGCACTCCTCTCACTGTAGATTATATTGTGTCCACTAATATAATCATTACCCATGAGTCGACCCTTCAGAGGTTGTTCGTAATCACGGCTGGATCAAATTACCGTTTTACCACTATGATTACCTCTTTATTCCTTAAGCACCACTGATCCTCTAATGAACAACAAGACTATGATCCTACCATAGACTCATACCCTCATAGAGGGCGGGGCCCCATTGTTCAAGACCTGAAGTCGGTTCTTAAGTGAACAACCTATCTAATTACTTAGTGTAGGAATGAGTGAATTCCACCTTACGCAATTAAGTTCCCCGCTACCTACGAGGTTCTGTCCCTGAGAAGGTAGGCTAATTGAGTCGGCTACAGGCCACTCTCACCCATACTAGTCTAAGGACAAACCCCTATAAGCAGGAGTTCTAACTTGCTTAGGATTAAGGTTGAGTCACTTATGACCATCTATAAATTATCAGTCTTACCCTGTTAACGATGTTATACTTGTTAGTCTAATAATTTGCAGTCCGGTCTTGTATGAACTCTTCATATAGGATGCCCCCACACGCATGTCAACCACATGAATGAGTTGGATTACCTCGTTTGTACTAATTACAAAGTGGATCGCATCCAAGGTTTTACCAGAATAAGGCTTCAGACCCTATTCTTATACCATAGACCATTTAGGTTATACTCTTGAACATAATCCAAATAGTGTCTACTACACTAATGTTCAAGATACATTATAACCTTAGAGCTTAGTTTATTGGATTTATAAAACAAGAATATAATTTTATCAAAACAAATAACTCTTTATTTATTTGATCAAAATCACATAAGTTTAGGGCACAAATCCCAACAACATAAACTACCTTTACGCCCTTTTCCGAGTTCAAAAGGTGTTTCGAAAACACTTTTAGATGGCACATTGTTCAAAATGTATGTCTTAGTCTCCACAGTGTAACCCCAAACAGAATTAGGGAGATGAGCATAACTCATCATTGATCGAACCATGTCCAACAAGGGTCTATTTCTCATTTTCGATACACCATTTTTTTGTGGCGTACCGAGAGTCGAGAGTTGGGATGTAATTCCATGTTCTATCATATAGTTCTGGAATTTAAATCCATGTGCTCTCCACCTCGATCTAATCGAAGTGTTTTAATTGTTTTACCTAATTCATTTTCAACTTCAGTCTTGAATTCCTTGAAGTTTTGAAGTGCTTCAGACTTATGTTGTATTAGGTAAATATGCCCAAATGTAGAATGATCATCTAGAAAAGAGATGAAATATTCATAACCTCCTCTAGCTTTAACACTCATAGGACCACAAAGGTCTGAATGTATAACCTCAAGAGGTTCTTTGGCTCTATAACCTTTTCCACTAAAAGGTCTTTTAGTCATTTTGCCTTCCAAGCATGATTCACATACAGGTAAAGTATTTTCTTCTAACTCATTTAGAAGTCCATTCTTTAGAAATATCTCAATCATATTGGGATTAATGTGACCCAATCTAAGATTCCAAAGATGAGCATTTTCTTTCGGGAAAATTTTACGTTTCTTAGTTTGTGTGTTTGTTGTTTTAAATAATTCAGGGTTCAAAACCATTTTGACTGAATTAGGCCTTAAAACATACAACCCATTTTCTAATGAAGCTGAACATATTTCCACACCTTTCTTCATAATAAACACTTTATTCATTGAGAAAAAAACAAAAATACATTGTTCTATAAGACAATAAATTCAAATAAGGTTTCTAGTAAACCCTGGTATCACTAATATATTGTCTAACAACATATATTCCTTCCCAAAATAAAGCTTCATCGTGCCTACTGCTACAGCTGAGACGACTTCTCCATTTCCAACCCGGAGTGTTATCTCTCCTTTCTGTAGTTGCTGCTAGGAATCAATTCCCTGAAAAGAAGAGCAAGCATGATTAGTGACGCCTCAATCAAGTATCCAAGTAGTTTTATCATTATCCACTAAACAGTCTTCTAAGCAAAGTAAATCATATTTACCTTCCTCCTTCTTTTCTGCAATATAGTTCGGTTAGTTTCGTTTTCAATGCCCGTCTTCGTTGCAGTGGAAACACTTTCCTTTGTCTGCAACTTCTTAGACTTTCTTGCACTTCTAGGCGACAGGTTTGTCACCTCCTTTCCCTTTACCAACCTTCTTCATGTTCTTCTTCTTCCCCTTTCAAGTTAGAAGAAGATGAAGCCACTGTTTTTTATCTGGAGGTCGACCATTATGACAATTCCTACTGCCAACATTTGCCTCTCCTTTCGATCCCTGAATTTTCATCAAATATTAAAAGGTCTGGAGTTCATTCAGAAGGGAGGTAAGACTAAAAGTAAGCTTGTTCATAACAACATTACTTCTAAACAGTAGGAAACTATCTGGAAGGGTTTCCAGAATAAAGCTGACCTGGCTCGATTCATCGATGGAAGCACCATTCGACTCCGCGATGTTAAATTGTACCATCATATCAAGGACATGATCCCGAACAGATGAACCCTCTGGCATCCTCGAGTTTAATATATACTTGAGGGCATTGTGTCGGGCCTGTGTAAACTGTTGTCCAAACATACCCTGCACTGAATCCATAATTTCCTTAGCAGTCATCATGCCCTCATGCTTCTTGGCTAATATGTTAGACATATTTGCCAGCATGTACACCATGGCCTTATCATTGGTCTTGATCCATCGATCATATGCATCACAAACATTTCTTGAAGCATTCGAGCCTGGCACCTGACGACACTCCTCAGTTAGCACAAACTTCAGATCATCCACTACCAATATAGTGCTGAGTTTATTTTTCCACGTCATCATATTCTCTCCGGTTAACTTTTTCGCACCCAATAAGGAAATTGTAGAGCTAGACATTTTGCTGAAAATTTACAAAACAGAACTTGTATAAGTTTCTTGCTATATTGTCTAATCCAATCATGTTTTAGCTAATTATTAAATGATTTCTAAGTCATTTATAATTTATAATGGTACTCCAAAGGATTAGAATGTATGACACTGAAGGGTAATAAAAAACACTTCTCCTCTGGATCAAGACACTCTTGACCAAAACCTAATGCCATAATAACTCTTATTCCTATAGGCTTTAGTTACAATTATTCGGTTAGGATACATACACTTCTTATATACCTTGTGAGTGTGACCCTCTTTCTTTAGATCTTAGAGTCCCCATCCACTAAAATCCATAGAAGGGAGGACTAGATTGAAAAACAGACTAAGGAAATCTTTATCCTTTTCAGGTGTCTGCAGTGTTCAATCCTCTATGATCAAGCTCTCCGAAGGCCAAACTAGCAGGCTGACCATAGCTATCTTACGATGTAAACCGACTGAAGAGACCATAGGTTTTGTTTTCACTAAACCTGCTCCCACTCATTATAAGTACCCTCTCCATTCACCTTGATATAGACTCATACGAGCACCATCCGAAGGGG
Organism: Trichosanthes cucumerina; assembly: GCA_036507285.1. Taxonomy (NCBI): domain Eukaryota; kingdom Viridiplantae; phylum Streptophyta; class Magnoliopsida; order Cucurbitales; family Cucurbitaceae; genus Trichosanthes; species Trichosanthes cucumerina. The sequence continues at coordinate 23,468,886 of CM071837.1, forward strand.
GACGCTCCCGTTTGCGCCACAAGGGAAAGTATAAGTCTCATGGTGTGAACTTCCTGGACATACGTAGGTGGAAAAATATGTATCATATACACTTTTCCTCCCACTGAATACTTTAAGTCTATAGGGATTTTACTCAGGCTAAACCCAGCTAATGGTTTTACCTAAACTTATCAATACAACTCTTATATTGATAATCAATATAACTCTTATATTGATTTTATCCTAAGTTTGCTAATATAACTCTTTATATTAAGCCTAAGATTTCTAGTTTATTAACCCCTTAATAAACCCACTAACGCTACTATAATTTATAAACTCTCTGATTAAAATTCTCTCCCAAGTTAGTTTCCAGGTAGGGGTGTTCCATTTCCGTCAGCTTAAATACCCCAAACTAGACAGAACTATCCTGAAACAGAGTTCCTCGTTTAATCATTGTTTATAAATTACTTGCTTCCTAATTCTAGTCTAATCAGAGCTAGATAACCTATGGTCTATTAATTCCAAGTTCTCAACATTTTAAAACTAATAATTAACCTTAGGTGACATGCATACTATGTCATAGTGCTTGATCATTCATCTCATGAATAATAAAACATACATAACATAATCATCTCATGAATTATACTTCCATGTTGTCCATAAATTAATATACCACCTTATACTAATTATTCATGCAAACTATATAATATAACACTTTATAATATAAATGATGCATCAAATGCTTACCCTAAGGTGGGATATCTAAATTAAAAACATACATTATGCATTACAATAATTATACAACAATTGCATAATTTAAATAGCAAAATTAGACCAATTTTGGCACCCTAAAATTAATCTTAATTAATACAATCTAATTATATTAATTAAAGTAAATAAAATAAATATAATTAATTATAAAAGATGTTTATATTTAATATATATAATTAAATAAACGTTTTTTCGCTCGTTTGAAAACTGCTGAAACGCCTTCGGCGTTGCAACGCTTCAATTTGTTTGTTTCTGACCGTTGGAGCGCGCTGAGAAACACTTTCGACCTTCAGCGTTGAGACGCTCGTGCTGGTGTTGCAACGCCATTGCCTCATCATCCAAGCATTGAGACGCTGGGAGGAGCGTTGCAACGTCGTGTCTCTTGCAGCCTGAAATCTTCATCTTTGGCATTGCAACACTGATGAAAAGTGTTGCAACGCTGCACACAGAACATAAAGCTCTTTTGCCATTTTTGCCTCATTTTCACTCCGTTCTTCTCAACAACCACTTTGCCTCGATCGACACGTACTTATAGACTCGATTTACAATTAAAATTGCCTAAAAAACATCGGGCCCTTACATTGAACAATTTAATGAAAAAATTGTAAATCTAAGTGCAAAAATTTAAAACGTCTAAATTGCAAATCGTTCATTCATCAGATGAAACATAGTAAATACAACCTATGATCTTGATAAAGTCCAGAAAAAAATTAAGAACACAATTGGGCTTTGATACCAATTGAATGGATCAGATCCCGTAGCGGAAGCGATTCTGAATCACGTGTTCTAATTTAGTTACATGGATTTCAATCAAAATCAAATAAAACTAAGATTATGCATGCTTTAAGAAAATCGGCAGCAAGAAATTACCTTTGAAGAACTATTTCATCAAGTGCTCCTTCTCTCACGATCACGATCTCAGAAACTAAAAACGAAACGAATGAAGACACCACCACCTAATCTTCTCCGTTTTTCTCTAGGCGAGGGAGGAATGTGGGTTCCTTTTAGGATAAGGTGTGAGGTTGTGCGTCGAACTCTTCCAACACAACTATGTGATACTCTAGGGTTTCTCAAAAAAAGCATACATCAAAATTGCATCTCATGCAACTATATATAGGGAAATAGGATGAAAATTACCATCCTATCCCTCATTTATAATCTCATTAGAATATGGCTTATATGTGAATCTAATTCATATTAAAACCATATTTTATATGAATTATATCATATATAACTGATATAACACCTCATATATGAAATTAAACACTTCAGTTTAATTTATAACTTTATACCCTCAACATTACCATGTTGAGCCAGCGGAAGGACCTAATGGACCAACAGTTCATGAGCTCCAATGATGTGAGATTAACTTATCAAACTCTTTGATCTAGTTGAACAATATTCATTAACTACAAGTCACTCCACTATAGACTTGTAGTTGCACTCTCCTCATTGTAGATTATATTGTGTCCATTGATATAATCATTACCCATGAGTCGACCTTTCGCAGGTTCTTCGTAATCACGGATGGGTCAAATTACCGTTTTACCCCTATGATTACCTCTTTGTTCCTTAAGAACCACTGATCCTCTAATCAATAAGAAGCCTATGGTCCTTCAATAGACTCATACCCTCATAGAGAGCGGGACCCCGTTGTTCAAGACCTGGAGTCAGTTCTTAAGGGAACAACCTATCTAATTTCTTAGTATAGGAATGAGTGAATTCCATCTTGCAAAGTTAGGTCCCCAGCTGTCCAGATTTCATCCATATACTATAGATCGTTCGGGTCATTTACTCGAACGTGATCCTCCATATGTGTCCATTACACACCGTTCAAGTTCTAGTTCTCTCATATATTCAATGACCTTGGAGTTTAGTTTATTCGTCAAACTTTGTGTAAAATGCGAGACACAAAATGGTCAAATGAATAACTCATTATTAATTTCAAATAGTAATTTACAAATTGAACAAGATTAGGACAAAATCCAAACTAACTCCCACTTGGACTAAGCTAGTGGAGTTAATACATTTCTGAAATGTACATAAATTACAATGAAGTAATACAATAAACTAGGGCACTGAATACCCGTTTACATATCTCCAACTTGCCCTAGTCAGAAAGTACTCGAAGACCGAGACTCTATAGGTGACCCTCAAACACCATAGTCGTGAGGGGCTTTGAAAATGGATAAGCTACGTCGTGCTCCGACGTTATCTGCGTGACTGTCACGTCGCCGTTGTGCACAATCTCCCCTATTAGGTGATATTTCCGCTCAATATGTGTTGCCTCTCTTATGGCTCCGAGGCTCTCTAGAGTTGGCTAATGCACCACTGTTGTCACAAAACAGAGTTATCGACAAGTTCATATTTGGAACAACTTACAAATATTCTATGAACTTCCAAACCTAAACTAAACAGCTTCCTTTGCATCTTCACAAGCCGCAACGTACTCTGCTTCCATACTGGAATCAGCGATGCATCCCTGCTTGATGAAGGTTGACCCTGAAGTTGATTTCCTAGCATCCTTATCGGTCTGAAAGTCAGAATCTATGTATTGCGTAAGGATGAAATTCCCACTGCCATACACTAAGTTGTAGTTCTTCGTTCTCCTAAGATACTTGAGGATTTCCTTTACGACTGTCCAGTGATCTAATCTTTGATTGGATTGATACCTACTGACAATTCCTACTACATAATAGATGTCGAACCTAGTACACAACATGGCATAAGTCGGGTTCCCTACAGCTGAAGCATAGGGGATCCGTCTCATATCCTCAACCTCTTGAGGAGTCTTAGGACACTGATCCTAAGACTGGTGAACCCCGTTCCGGAAAGGCATGAAGCCTTTCTTGGAGTTTTGCATCTTATATCTAGACAACATCTTGTCAATATAAGACGCTTGAGACATGGCTAGCATTCCGTTCTTCAGGTTCCCAACAATCTAGATACCTAGAACATACTTAGCTTCTCCCAAATCTTTCATTTTGAATTGCGAAGCTAGCCATTTCTTTACATGAGTAAGCAATCCTACCTCATTCCCAATGAATATCATCCACGTATAATATAAAAAATGTGACAGTTTTGTCGACAATTTTCTTGTAGACACAAAGTTCGTCAACATTATCATCCAAGCCATGAGATTTGATTGCCTCATCAAACCTTATATTCCAAGAACTCAAGGCTTCTTTTAGTCCATAAATATACATATGAAGCTGGCAAACCTCTTGCTCTTGGCTTTGGGCGATGAACCACTTGAGCTGGTCCATGTAGATGGTTTCGTCGATGTCGCCATTCAGAAAGGTGGTGTTGACATCCATCTGCCATACCTTGTAGTCATAATATGCGACAATGGCCAGAAGGATCCTGATCGACTTTACCATGGCAACAGGTGAAAAGATTTCCTCATACTCAACCCCTTCGACCTGGGTAAAACCATTTGTCACTAGTCGTGCTTTGAAGGTTTGTACATTCCCATCTATGCCACGTTTACGCTTGTAGATCCATTTACAACCTATAGGTTTTACCCCATCAGGTTGATCCACAATCTCCAAGATATAATTGAAGTCGACTCCATTTTCTTGTATATAACATCAATCCATTCGTCTTTGTCAACATCAGCCATCACCTAATCGAAGGTCAATGGATCCTCGCAGTCATCATCAGGATTGACAACATGGGTTTCATCTAAACCCATGTAACACTCAGGTTGTATGGACTGCAAATTATTAGTCTAACTAGTGTAACAACGTTAACAGGATAAGACTGATAATTTATAAATGGTCATTAGTGACTCGACCTGAATCCTAAGTAAGTTAAGAACTCCCGGTAGTATGGGTGAGAGTGGCTTGTAGCCGACTCAATAAGCCTGCCTTCTCAAGAATAGAACCTCGTAGGTAGCTGGGGACTTAACTATTCAAACTGGAATTCACTCATTCCTACACAAAGGCATTAGATATGTTGTTCCCTTAAGAACTGACTCCAGGTCTTGAACAACGGGGTCTTGCCCTCTATGAGGGTATGAGTCTATGGTAGGAACTTAGACTTGTTGTTCATTAGATGATCAGTGGTGCTTAAGGAACAAAGAGGTAATAAGAGAGGAAAAAGGTAACTTGACCCAACCATGATTACGGACAACATGTGAAGGGTCGAGTCATGGTAATGATTATATTAGTGGAAACAATATAATTTACAGTGAGGAGAGTGGACCTACAAGTCTAAAGTGGAGTGACTTGCAGTTAATGAATATTAAATAACTTGATGGATATCTGATGTCCTTGAGCAGCGGAAACGTGTTTGGAATCGTAATATGCAAGTTTATTTTGGTTGAAATGCAAAAACCAGTACATTCACAAAATAGAACAAACATGCTTATCTAATCGTAATTGGATATGGAGATATACATGCAAACATGCTTAGTTTAAACAATTAAACTAAAGAGGAGAAAGGGATTACCTTTCTAGTTTTTCATCAGCACAACAACTCCTTGCTCCATGAGATTTCAGCAACACAGGAACTTCTCTGCTTCTCTGCTTCTACAACAGGACACTAACAACAGGAGAACCCTCTATCCTCTGAGTACAACTTAGATCAAAATGCTTTGTGGGAAGGATCCTAACAGTTGGAAAATTTTTTGGAAATTGAGAGAGTGAGCGAGAGAGAATTCTTACATAGTTTATTTCAATCCAATTGAATCATCGATCGAATGATCTCTTCTCAAAAGGAGAAGAAACCTCTGTAGAGGGCATCTCCCACTCCCTATCGATTAAGGACTTGGGAGAGAGGGGGAACGTGTCCACCTAACACATTTCTTATTCTTTATTTTTAATTATAAATTAATCGTATTGATTAATAAATAAATTAAATCTTATTTAATCAATTTTCCCTCTAACCTATAGTTTTAATCCACATCTAATGCACATTAAATCTAACCTATAGTTTTCAAAAAGAAATCACATTCACAATTGAATTTAATATTTGAACTCTTTCAAATATTTAATTCTCTCACTTACTTTAATATGAATCATATCCATATTAAATTTATAATATATAATTCCAAAACTATATATTATATCGTATCTATATACATTAAGTTTATTCCCTTATGAATTTGAACATTTAAAATTCAAATGATCTAAGAACCTTTTACGAGCTAGAAGGTGGACCTAATGGACATAAATATCAGAAGCTCCAACGATACGAGATTGCTCGGTTAATCTCATTAACCTCCCAATCAACATTCGTTAAATGCGGGAACACTCCACTAAAGTCCCGCAGCTGCACTTTTCTCACTGCAGATATATTTCTGTGTCCACGGATATTTTCCAATAAAAACAATTCAATCCTTCACGAATGCTCGTGACACCAGCTGGGTCAAATTACCGTTTTACCCTAGCGCTATATCTTGTGCCTTAAGTACCAGTGCCCATCTAATGAACAATTTGTTTGTTGTCCTACCAACAAACACAGTCCCTCTCGGTCCAATGAGAGGGTTGGGGGCTTTGTTCAAGTCCCGGAGACACCACTTAAGGGAACATTCTTCTACTTACCCTGGTAGGCAGGAAGGAGTGAATTCCATTTCGCCAAGTTAAGTTCCCAGCCGCTCACTCGGTCTTGTCCCCAAGAAGGGAGGCATATTGAGTCGGGAAATCTTGCCACTCTCATCCATACTAGTCAAAGGACAATCCCTCGCGAAAAGGAGTTCATAACCTGCTCAGGATTGAGATCAAGTTGCATAGGTCATCCTAGTGAAATAGACACCTAACTAGTCAACAGAGTTACAGCTAGAGGTTACTATTTCGTGGTTTGGTCTTATATAATCTCATTACATAGGATATCCCCACTCACATGTCATCTACATGAACACGCTAGGATCACTGTGTTTGTATCAAATACAAAGTGGGCCACATCCATAGTTTTACCGGGGTAAGGTACACAAACCTTATCCCCTAACCATAGACCCTTTAGGTTGTATCTCAGACCGAGATCCTTTATATGTACACTATATTCAGTTAAATATTCATTTAACAGCCTTGGATCTTTAGTTTATTGGATTTAGGGTTTAAATAAAGGCAAACTCGTAGATAACGAACAATAACTCTTTATTGAAATAATAACACTTTATTAAATTAATTAGAACATAATTACAAACTACAGGTTTTAGGCACAAATCCCAACAAACTCCCACTTCAACTAAAACTCTAGTGCGGTACATCATAATCTAAAACAATGGTCACAGAGATAAGAAAATAAAATAAACTAGGGCATCCATATACCCCAATACATATCTCCCACTTGCCCTAGATTAGCCTATATACATGTCTCGTAGGCCTATACTCTCCAGATGACCCTCGAACAGTTTAGCCGTGAGAGTATTTGTAAATGGATTAACAATATTGTGCTCCCAAGCGATCTTCGTGACTATCACATCTCCTTGTTGCACTATTTCTCGTATTAGGTGATACTTCCTCTCGATGTGTTTGCCTCGCTTGTGGCTGGGAGGTTCTTTCGAATTGGCTACCGCACCATTGTTGTCACAATATAAGGTGATGGGAAATTCGATATTTGAAACACCTTCCAAATCAGTAAGGAATTTCGTAAGTCAAACAACCTCCTTAGCTGCTTCACAAGCAGCGACATACTAAGCCTCCATGGTGGAGTCAGCGATGTATCCTTGCTTGATGCTTCGCCATACTATAGCTCCCGCGTTAAGGGTAAAAGCGGATCCCGATGTGGATTTTTGGGAATCTTTATCGGTTAGAAAATCATAATCAGTGTATCAAGTAGGGATCAAATCCTTAGACCCATACACAAACGTATAGTCCCTCGTTCTCCTAAGATGCTTGAGGATGTCTTTAACTGTTGTCCAATGGTCTAACCCTGGATTGGACTACTACCTACTGACTATTACCACTGCATAACAAATGTATAGCCTCGTGCACAACATAGCATACATTAAGCTCCTCTTGGAATTCTTCATCGAATATCCTTGACTTCTTGAGTTGTCTTAGGACACTGTTCCTCAAACAGATGAACTCCATGCCTGAAGGGTAATAAGTCCCTCTTGGAATTCTGCATCGAATATCGGGAATACGTTTTGTCGATATAAGATGCTTGAGTCAGAGCTAGCGTTCTGTTCTTGCGATTCCATAAGATTTGAATCCCAAGAACATATTGCGCCTCTCCCAAATCTTTCATTTGGAATTTGGTCGCCAACCAACTATTTATGTTAGTTAGGTATCCTACATCATTCCCAATGAGTAGGATATCATCCACATAAGGTACTAAGAAAGCTACTTAGTCATTGATGATCCACTTGTAAACACAAGCTCATCAACGTTTTGGTCAAAGCCATAAGATTTGATTGCAGTATCAAATCTTATATTCCAAGATCTATTTGCTTGTTTCAACCCATAAATGGATCGATTGAGCTTGCAAACGTTTTGCTCCTGACCTTCGTTTATGAACCCTTCGGGCTGAGACATATAGATGCTCTCGTCAAGATTGCCATAAAAAAAGGCAGTCTTGACGTCCATTTTCCAAATTTCATAATCATAAAAAGCGGCTATGGACAAGAGTATCCCGATTGACTTCAGCATAGAAAAAGGGGATAAAGTTTCATCTGTTGGGTGTTATGTCCTAAAACTCGTGGATTTGTAAATTGATTGTATATTCTATTTTGCAATAAATTTGTTATTGAGACTTATTTTTGTAAAGGTATTATTGAATAAAGTGAATTGTGTAACCTTGATTCAATAAAGAACCCTTGTCTATAGGATGAATACTTGAACTTTATGTGTCACATAAAAGTGGATCAAGTTAAAGTTATAGCCAAAACAGTCTATAGTATAAGGATAGGGTTGGGTACCTTATCCTAGGGATACTATGGTCGCGACCCACTTTGTAGAGTACAAACGATGTGATCCTAAATCGTTCATGTGGAGACATGCGAGTGGGGCATCATATGCAATGAGTTTGCATAAGACTGGGCCGCGAAATAGTCACTTAAACTTTATAACTCCGTTTACTGTGTTAACTGACTATATTCATACGATAACCTAGGTAACTCGATCTTAATCCTGAGCGTTCTATGAACTCCTGTTTATTAAGATTATCCTTAGATTTGCATGAGTGAAAGTGTCTTGAGACTGCCGACTCAATTAGCTTCCCATTTCGGGGATAAGTCTGGGTAAATTCCAAGACTACATGATAGAACATGGAATTGTATCCCAACTATCAGCGTCCGGTACACCCCAGCAGAATGGTGTATCTGAGAGGAGAAATAGAACTCTGTTAGACATGGTTCGATCTATGATCAGTTATGCTCAGCTGCCTAGTTCGTTTTGGGGATATGTAGTAGAAGCTGTTGTATATATTTTGAACATGGTTCCCTCTAAGAGTGTTTCAGAAATACCGTATGAGTTATGGAAAGGGTGTAAAGGGTGTTCACGTCACTTCAGGATTTGGGGATGTCCGACACATGCGTTGGTGTCCAATCCAAAAAAATTGGAACATCGTTCAAAATTATGCCTATTTGTAGCATCCTCAAAAGAAATTAAAGGTGGTCTTTTTTATGATTCTCAAGAGGAAAAGGTACTTGTTTCGACAAATGCAACGTTTTTATAGGAAGGCCACATGAGAGATCATCAACCTCGTAGGAGGATTGTCTTGAGTGAAATTTCCAAGGATGCTACAGATAAATCAATAAGAGTTGTTGGTCAAGCTGGTCCTTCTCAAGAGTTGAGAATACCTCGACGTACTAGGAGGGATGTTAGACAACCCGACCGTTACATGGGTTTGACTGAAACCCAGGTCGTCATACCTGATGATGACATTGAGGATCCATTGACCTATAAACAGGCAACAAATGATATAGATAGGGACCAGTGCATTAAAGCCATAGACCTCGAAATAGAGTCAATGTACTTCAATTAAGTTGGGAAACTTGTAGATCAACCAGATATTGAAAAACCTATCGGTTGCAAGTCGATCTACAATAGGAAACGAGATGAAGAAACCTTCTCCCCTTATGTAAGGTGCAAATCTTTAAGGCTCGACTTATGGAAAAGGGTTATACTCAAAGAGAAGGGGTGGACTATGAAGAAACCTTCTCCCCTTTTACCATGCTTAAGTCCATTAGAATACTCTTGTCCATTGCCACGTTTAATGACTATGAAATTTGACAAATGGATGTCAAGACAACATTTCTAAATGGCAATCTTGAAGAGAGTATCTATATGGATTAACTAGAGGGGTTCATAGTTCAATGTCAAGAGCAAAAGATTTGCAAGCTTAAACGATCTATCTATGGATTGAAACAAGCATCTAGATCCTGGAATATAAGATTTGATACTGCGATCAAATCTTATGGCTTTGAACAAAATATTGACGAGCGTTGTGCTTACAAAAAGATAATCATTACCACTGTAGCTTTCTTAGTTCTATACGTAGATGATATCTTGCTCATTGAGAATGATGCAGGGTTCCTGACTGGCGTTAAGCAATGGCTAGCGACCCAATTCCAAATGAAAGATTAAGGGGAGGCTAAGTTTGTTCTTGGAATCCAAATCATTCGGAATCACAAGAACAAAATGCTAGCACTGTCTCATGCATCTTATATTGACAATATGTTGGTTAGATATAAGATGTAGAATTCCAAGAATGGGTTTTTACCTTTCAGACATGGAATTCATTTGTCTAAGGAACAGTGTCCTAAGACACCTCAAGATGTTGGGGATATGAAACGCATTCCCATTCCTTTAGATGTCAGTAGTCTGATGTATGTCATGCTATGTACTCGACCCGACATATGCTATGTAGTGGGAATAGTCAGTAGATATCAGTTTAATCATGGATATGCTCACTAGACTGTCGTTAAGAACATCCTCAAGTATCATAGGATAACGAGGGATTATATGCTTGTGTATGGTGCAAAGGATTTGATTCTTGCAGGATACACTAATTCTTATTTTCAGACTGATGTGGATTCGAGGAAATCCACATCAGAATCAGTGTTCACTCTTAACGGAGGAGCTATAATATGAAGGAGTATAAAGCAAGGTTGTATTACTGACTCCACCATGGAGGTTGAGTATGTCGCAGCTTGTGAAGCAGCGAAGGAGGTTGTATGGCTTAGGAAGTTGTCAATTGATTTGGAAGTTATTCCAAATATGAATTTTCATATCACGATTTGTTGTTTTATGACTATATTTATCCGATAACCTAGGTAACGCGATCTTAATCCTAAGTGTTTTATGAACTTCTATTTATTCTGATTATCCTTAGATTTGCATGGGTGAGAGTGGCCTGAGACTGCCGACTCAATAAGCCTCCCATTTCAGGGATAAGTCTTGGTAGATTGCTGGGAACATAGTTCTACAAGATGGAATTCACTCCTACCCGTTTTAGGGATTAGTAGAGAGGTTGTTCCCGTAAGTGCTGACTCCGGGTCTTCAACAAACGGCCCACCCCTCTCATTGGCCCGAGAGAGATTTGGTTTGCTGGTTTGACCACAAACCAATTGTTCATTAGAGGATCAGTGGGACTTAAAGAACAAGAGGTAATTAAAGGGGTAAAACGGTGATTTTGACCAAGTTGTAATTACGAAAGACCTGTGAATGATCGACTTACTAATCATGGTTATATGGAGTGGACAAAAATATATATACAGTGAGGAGAGTGCAACCATTGGGCTTTAGTGAAGTGTCTCGGTGGTTAACGAATATTGATTAGTTAGGCTAAAGAGTTTGGTCGGTGAATCACGTATCGTTCGAGCTCATGATCTGTAGGTCCATTAGATCGTCCTTACTAGCTCAGACTAAGCCTTGTAACATTTTGAGAGAAAAGAATTCTAATTGTTCAAATTCAGGTTTGGGGAAAAACGTTAATCATACGTGATATATTTAACGAATCATAACTTAATTATGATTTAAACTATGATTAAAAGGATGTGTATATATTTAAATATTATTTGAATATTAGATCGATTTATAACATGAATAAAGATTCATGTTCGAAAAATCGATTAGGATCGGACAATTTATTTAATTTAATATTTGATATTAAGTTGAATTAAAAATTAATTAATTAAATTAATTATTTAATAATTTCATTAATTAAATTAATTTTCATTAAAAATAAATTTAATATTGATTTTTTGAATTAAAATTAAATGAAAATTAATGGATTTTCATGGATTTTCCATGAGACCAAACTTTGCAACTTGCTAAATCTTACTCATCATGAAATTCACCAAAATTGGCAACCTCCATCTAAAATCATCCTCATCACCCTTGAGTTGTCACTCAAATGAAGCTTGTTGAACCTTTATATAATGGTGATTTGAGGTAATTTGAAAGAATTTTGCAGAAAATTCTAAATTCCCGAATTAGTGACCTTTGAGGTATTTTCGTCAAAATTCACTCAACCCAGGAATCCCCAATCCGTTCTAAGGCCTGAGGATAGTAGGGAAGACTCTAACGGTTTTCCACGATGTGTTTGTGTTGAAAACCATCCACTGGGTGAAATGAATTTGATCTTCAAAGTTGAGTTTTCTATGCCTCTGTTTTTCCAGCTTTGAGCATGTTTGTTATTTTAAAAAATTGATCAACTTAGAGTGTTCAAGAACCAAAATTGCTTCAGCTTTCTTAATCTATACTCTTTTATCTTCATAGTCAAATCCTTCCCTTTGGGTAAAACCCTTTGATACAAGTTTGGCCTTAAAGGTTTGTACCTTTCCGGCTGCATCTCTCTTTCTCTTATAGATACATTTACACCTTATGGGTCTAACCCCTTCAGGTTGGTCTACAAGTTCCCATACAGAATTGATGTCAATTGATTCCATTTCAAGGTCCATGGCTTTGATCCAATGGTCTTTGTCTACGTCGTTCATTGCCTGTTTCTAAGATTATTTATCTTCTACGCCTTCATCGAGAATGACAACTTGAGTTTCAGCTAAACCGAAATAGCAGTGAGGTTTGGAAACAACCCTCGCCCACTGCGTCGAGGCATTCTCAACGATTGAGAAGGACGAGACTGACTTAAGGTGTTGGCTCCTCCATCAACTCTTGATGAAAGTCCAGCTTAATCAACAACTCTTGTTTGTTCATCTGTAGCTTCATTTAGTACTAATTTACTACGCGGTTTGTGGTTCCTCATGTGATCTTCCGACAAGAACGTGGTGTTTGTCGATACAATCACCTTGTTTTATTGTGGGTTGTAGGAAAATACCACTTCTCGTTTCTTTGGGATAGCCAACAAATTGGCACAATTTTGAACGAGGTTCCAGTTTCTTTGGGTTTGTCACTAGCACGTGTACCGGACAACCCCAAATCATGTAGTGTTGTAAACTAGGTTTACGCCCCTTCAACCATTCAAAAGGTGTTTCTGAAACACTCTTTGATGGAACAGTGTTCAAGATTTGAACTGCAGTCTCTACTCCGTATCCACAAAACGAGGCAGGCAATTTAGCATAGCTCATCATAGAACGAACCATGTGCAACAAGGTTCTATTTCTCCTTTCTGACACACCATTTTGTTGTGGTGTATTAGGTGCTGAGAGTGGAGATTTAATTCCATGTTCTATTATATAGTCCTGGAATCTGAAATCCATATACTCTCCACCTCGATCGGATCGAAGTGTTTTGATTGTTTTCCCTAATGCATTCTCTACTTCAGCCTTATACTCTTTGAACTTTTCAAGAGCCTCAAACTTGTGATGCATTAGGTATAGATAACCATACGTTGAATAGTCATCTATGAAGGAGGTGAAATATTCGTACCCTCCTCGAGCTTTAACATTCACCGGACCACAAAGATCCAAATGTATAAGTTCTAAGGGCTTTATGGCTCTGTAACATTTTCGAATAAAAGGTCGCTTGGTCATTTTACCTTCCAAGCAAGATTCGCAGGGAGGTAAAGAATCATTTTCTAACTTTTTTAGAAGTCCATTCTTAGATAGTCTTTCGATCCGATTGAGATTAATATGACGAAGTTTAAGATGCCATAGATAGGTATTATTTTGAGAAATTCTTTGTCTTTTACTTTGAGTGTTTGCAGTTTTAAACATTTCATGATTCAAAATTGCTTTAGTTCTATTCGGTTTAAGTACATACAATCCGTTTTTCAATTTAGCAGAACAAATATTGACACCCTCTTTTAAAATGAACGCTTCATTTATAGAAAAAGAAATACAATATCCAAGTTCTAATAAACAAGAGATAGAAATTAAGTTTCTCTTAATCTTAGGGACTATGTAAAGATTTTTTAATAAAATAAATCTATCTCCGAAAAATAGCTTGGCATCTCCCACTGTACAAGCGGAGACGACGTCTCCCGTTCCGACACTGAGCGTCATCTCACCCTCTTCGAGCTCGTTGAAGGAACTAATTTCCTAAAACGAAGAGCAAACGTGATTAGTGGCCCCTAAATCAAGTATCTACGTAAAATAATCATTTTCCACTAAGCAAGTTTCAAGAACAAGTAAATCTAATTTACCTTTCTTCTCTTCGAGCTAAATGTCTGCAAGGGAAGAAGCTTTCCCTTTTCCTCATTTCCTCTTCTTCCGAGTCTTCTTAATCCCAGAAGAAGAACAGCAAGACATGGTTCTAGAGGATGAACCAATCTAGAATCTTTTGGAATGGGCAAACTGATTTGTCTCTCCATCTACCTGTCACATATTTTCCATAAGAGACTGGTAAGTCTGCAGTTCATTTAGGAGGGAAGTCAGGTTATACTCCTTTTTGTTCATCTCCGCATTGCTACGGAATGGCAGGAAACTCTTCGGAAGAGATTCCAGGATGAAGAATACCTAACTTTGCTCATCTAAGACCGTTCCATTCATTTCGGCCACGTTGAAGTGAACTATAAGATCGAGAACATGTTCTCTCACTGAAGTTCCCTCATTCATGCGCGCGTTATAAACGTTCTTGAGGGATTCGTGCCGAATGTGTTCAGACGGTTGTCCAGAAAAATTCTACAGATACCCCATGATCTCACGAGCTGAGTGTTGGGATTTTTATCCTAATCTCGTGTTTTGTAAATTACTGTTTGAAAATAATAAAGTGTTATTCATTTCATTACTTTGTGTCTCGAAAATTTTACAAAGTTTTCCAATAAACTAAGCTCCAGTGTCATTGAATATATGAGAGAGCTAGAACTTGAACGATGTGTAGTGGACACACAGGGAGGATCACGTTCGAGTTAATGACCCGAACGATATATAGTATATGGATAGGGTTGGAGACCTAATCCAAGATACACTATGGATGCGACCCGCTTTGTATTAGATACAAACGAGGTGATCTGACTCGTTCATATGGTTGACATGCGAGTGGGGGCATCCCGTGCAATGAGATTGTACAAGACCGGACCGTGAGTTATTAGACCTACTGATGTAACACCGTTGATGTCACACCCCCTCCCGAACTACCTAGTAACTTAGCCTGACAGACGAAGTGAAGCCAACAGTCATCGTTCACCTCTCTAACGATACCTGTTGACCCTACTTTACCTGATAAACATACTATACTTGTATAAGAGACACTTTAAACATAACACAGTGGAATATTGACAATTACGTAACCTACGAAAGGAGTAACCCTACTAAAGACTCTCTGGAAAACTGAAACGGATATAAACATCACAACCAAAAACATACCCAACAATGGTTTACACAACCACAACCTAGAATGTACACATAAACATAACATCATAGTCCTTCTACTATACATATAGACTTCCTATACAACTCCACCCACGTACATAATATCAAACTCTCGGAGCTTCCAGCAGACTATGGCAGGTTATAAGGCACTGGGAGCTCGATCTCTACTTGAAAAGTTTGAAAACACTGAAAGAATGAGCTATGATTCTCAGTTAGTGACTGAGTTAAAGATCTAATAACTCATAAATCATATCACCTGGAAACCTGTTAGCATATGCATTTGTAATTAAGCGTTGGAAATTCACGTGTAATCATAATAACTTTTCAGAAATCCAGCAAGTACGTCAATAAAATCTCGCAAGGCATATCGTTACTACTAACCATTTAAAAACGTATGTCAATCTACATTGTGTAGGACACCCTCAATACAACCAACATTTACTTTACGATGTAGGGTTTAAATAAAGGCAAACTCCTAGATAACGAGCAATAACTCTTTATCGAAATAATAACACTTTATTACATTAATTAGAACATAATTACAAACTACGAGTTTTAGGGCACAAACCCCAACATAACTGGATCAAAGAGTTTGATTAGTTAATCTCACATCATTGGAGCTCATATAAACCATATAATAGTGGGAGAATATAAGAGGGATAGAATGTTAATTTCCATCGTATTTACCTATATATATAGTTGCATGAAATGCCACTAGGTCAAGCAATTCAATCTCTTTGGTTCATTGCATGTGTTAATTGAGTCATTAACTTGTAAAATCACTTCCCACAATTCTATCAATTCGTGTCTCCACATGTTTGTTTGTTTGTTTGTTTATCTTTACTTTGAACGAATTATCCACGTTATGTTTCTTTAGCTAAAATTGAGAATTAATATCTTAGTACTTAATTAATCTAGAAACCCATTCCCGAGGACGATACTTGGACTCTAAAATCACTATACTAAAACTTGACCCGTACACTGCGGTATTGCAATATCATAAATATTACGAAACAAGTTTTTGGTGACACACTTTGTAATTAGTAAAAATGTGGGAATCCAACTCATTCATATGGTTAGCATGCGAGTGGGGGCATCCTGTATGTAGAGTTCATACAAGACCGGACTGCAAAATATTATTCTAACTAGCATAACACCGTTAACAGGATAAGACTGATAATTTGTAGATGGTCATTAGTGACTCGACTTGAATCATGAGAAAGTAAAGAACACCTGCTTATAGGGGTTTTTCCTTAGGTTGGTAGGGTGAGAGTGGCCTGTAACCGACTCAATAAGCCTACCTTCTCAGGGACAGAACCTCGTAGGTAGCTGGGGACTTGACTATGCAAGAACGAATTCACTCATTCCTACACTAAGGAAATAGATAGGTTGTTCCCTTAAGAACTGACTCCAGGTCTTGAACAACAGAGCCCCACCCTCTAAACTAACTTACGAGGGTATAATTCTGTGGTAGGACCATAGGCTTGTTGTTCATTAGAGGATCAATTGTGCTTAAGAAACAATGAGTTAATCACAGGGGTAGAACAGTAATTTTACCCAGTTGTGATTACGAACAACCTGTGAAGTGTCAACTAATGGCTAATGTCTATATCAATTGACACAATATAATCTACAGTGAGGAGAGTTAAACTACAAGTCTATAGTGGAGTGATTTGTAGTTAATGGATATTAATTAACTGGACCAAAGAGTTTGATCAGTTAATCTCACATCATTGGAGCTTATAAACTGTAGGTCCATTAGATCCCTCAGTTGGCTCAACATGATAATATTTAGGGTATAAAGTTCATAATGAAATTGAAGTGTTCAATTTCATATATGAGGTGTTATATAATTATATGTGGTATAATTGATATAATATATGGTTTTATTGTGAATTAGATTCAAATATTAACTATATACTAATGAGAGAATGAAGGAGGGATAGGATGGTAATTTCTTTCCTATTTTCCTATAAATAGTTTCATGAGGTACACCTTTGAGACTAACCTTTTGGGAACCCTAGAATACAATATTATTGTGTTGTTTGAAAAGTTCCAAACACATCTTCTCTCATATGCTCCACATCTCACCCTAAAAGGAACCCACTTTTCTCCCTTAACTAAAAAACAACGGAGAAGATCTACTGATGGTAACTTCATACGTTCGGGTTCGAGTTGCTGAGATTGTGACCGTGGGAGAAGGAGCTCAAGAAGAAAGCGTTCTTCAACGGTAATTTTCTTGATGTCCTTGTTATATAGCATGCTTAATCTTGGATATATCGTTCTTGATTGAAATATGAGTAACAAAATAAAGAACACATGATTCACAATCGCTTTCGCTGCGGGATTTGATCACTTCAGTAACCAACTCGATAGAACCTCGGAGACATACAAGGGGCAAGCATATTGACAGCAAGTATCACCTGATACGGGAGATCGTGCACTGCAGAGACTTGAGAGTCATACAGATAGCTTCGGAGCACAACGTTGTTGATCCATTTACGGAGGCCCTCATGGCTATGGTGTTTAAGGATCACCTAGAGAGTCTAGGTCTTCGAGTTCTTCCTGACTACAGTAAGTGGGAGTTTTGTAAAGGGGTATTCAATGCACTAGTTTATTGTATTGTTAATGTACATTTGAGAAATGTATTATGTACTCCATTAGCTTAATTAAAGTGGTACTTTGTTGGGGTGTATGTCCTAATCCCGTGTACTCTGTAATATTCTATATTGCAAATAAATAAGAGTTATTTATTCGAACTTTGTGTCTCAAATATTTTATAATCTTAATCCAAATGTCGAAGGTTTTAAAGAGGATTACGTCCTGAGATACGTACCCCAATAACAACTATTGTTAATTGGACTGACTTTTCTCAGCTAGTAAAGACTGCCCTATGTGTTGAACAGAGTATAGAAGAGGAAAGTCAGTAGTGGAGCCTAGTCGTTGGACTTCGATAGCTAGCAGTTTACGAGGTTGTGAGCAGTGGAGTTTCCAACCTGGAGTTAATATTTCATGTCGTCAGGACTTTAAGAATCGGTTTGGTGGCCAGGCATCGAGGCAGATGAATGTGGGTGATGCCTATTAGAGGCAGAGTTAGAGAGCACCTAGTCAGTCTACTAAATCAGCAACAAGACTGCAGACAGGACAAGAGTCTGTTGCAAGTATGGCAAGGAGAACTCCATGTGCGAATTGTGCCAAGAATCATCAAGGTCATTGTCTTGTTGGTGTCAGTGTGTGCTACTAGTGTTGACAACCAGGGCATTTCAAGAGGGATTGTCCCTAACTAAGAGCAGTCGCACAGAGGAACCGGGGAGTTGAGTCCATAACAGTTGAGCAACCAAGAGTTTCAGTAGTTGCAGGAGAAGGCACTAGCGGTGCTAGATAGAAGGGAGTTATAACGAAACCGAGGCAACAGGGAAAGGTCTACGCTATGACTTAACAAGAAGCGAACGATGCACTAGATGTGATTACTGGTACGATTCTTATCTGTAATGTGCTTGCACGTGTTTTAATATATCAAGATGCTACGCACTCCTTTGTTTATAGTGTGTTCCTATCTATGTTGAATAGGAAGTTGAAGCCTTTATTTGAGAGTTTAGTTATATACACTCCAGTTGGTGATGCTTTACTAGTCGATGTAGTGTTTCAGGATTCTGAGGTCTTAGTAGAAGGTCTTAATATGTTTGTGGATCTTCTTCCACTAGAGCTGCAGGTGTGAGATGTAATTTTAGGGATAGATTTCTTATTTGCACACTATTCTTCCATTGATTGCTATAGAAAATAAGTGATTTTCAGGAAACAAGGCTTGGTTTAAGTGGGTTTTACAGGTGAAAGGAAGATTATTCCTACGAGTTTGATTTCAGTTTAAAAGTTGAGAAGTTGCTAAGGAAAGGTTAAACGACGTTTCTTGCACACGTTGAAGAGGTGCAAGAGGAAACGCTAAAACCATAAGATGTTCTTGTTGTGAACGAATTTCTTGATGTTTTTTCAGCCGATCTGTTAGGTTTACCACCTCATAGAGAAGTTGAGTTCCCTATTGAATTGTTATCGGGAACAACATCTATTTCGCAAGCGCCGTATAGAATTGCTCCAAGTGAGCTCAAGGAGTTGAAGATGGAGTTACAAACTAGTTGACAAGGGATACATCAGACCCAGTATATCACTTTAGGAAGCTCAGTGTTATTCGCAAAGAATAAAGATGGTACCCTAACATTATGTATTGTATATAGGCATTTAAACAAGGTCATGATACGTAACAAGTATCCTCTACCACATGTAGATGGCTTGTTTTACTAGTTAAGTGGAGCATCAGTGTTCTCTAAGATTGATTTAAGATCAGGATACAATCAGTTAAAAGTTAGGGAATCAGACATTCCTAAGACAACATTCTGAAGGAGGTAGGGGCATTATGAGTTTTTAGTAATGCCATTCAGGTAAAACGGTATTTGGATAAGTTTTGTGGTAGTGTTCCTTCATGACATACTAGTTTATTTAGTTGACAGGAAATCCCATGAGGAATATCTGAGGATTATTCTACAAACACTACGTGGTAAGCAGTTGCACACTAAAGTAAGCAAATGTGAGTTTTAGCTGAAGAAAGTTGTGTTGTTGGGGCATTTTGTTTCAACAAATGGAGTTAGTGTGGATCTGCAGAAAGTGAACGTTGTAGTCAACTATGAGAGACCAGCTAGTGCGACATAGGTATGTAGTTTCCTAGGGTTGGCAGAATACTACAAATGGTTTGTTTAGGATTCTCACGATTAGCATTACCCTTAAAAGGTTTGACAAGGAAGAATTCAAAGTTTGAGTGGTTAGGAAGGGTTGAATATGAGACAGAGAAGATGGCTAGAACTAATTAAAGATTATGATTGTACCATAGAATACTGTCCAAGTAAGGCGAACATAGTACCATATGCATTAAGTAGGAAGTCGAGACTTCCTAGGGCCACCTTGTGTTGTATTAGGGCAATCTTTTTAAGTACACTAAGGGGCTTTAAGGTCGTTGTGGCTGTAGAAAATTCAGGGAGCCTTGTATCCCAATTTCAGGTCAGGTCTTCGCTCGTAACAAAAATTGTGAGAAGACAGCCAGAGGATAGTAACTTGCAGAAGATGTTTGTATAGTCGAAACAGGACCCAATGGTAGAATTTAAAATGAGATCAGACGGAGCCATAGTTAGGTGGGGAAGTCTATGTGTTTCGAGTATTAGTGAGCTTAAAGATGTTATACTAGAGGAGGCTCAATGTTCAGCTTACGCTATGCATCCAAGAAGCGCCAAGATATACAAACTTTGAACGGGACGTATTGGTGGCCTGGGATGAAGCGGGAGATAGTTGATTATGTTGATTGATGTTTGATCACCTAATAGGTTAAACAAGTAAGAAAGAGGCCAGTAGGACTCCTTAATCCACTGCCATTGTCGGAGTTGAAATGGGAGCATATCACTATGGACTTTCAGTATCAGTTTGCTTATGATGTTGTACTTCTAGTGGAGATGATTGTATTTGGTAATAGTGGATAGATTCACTAAGACAAATCAGTTTATATCAATTAAAGCGACGTCTAAACATGATCAACATGCTAAGCTATATGCTAAGGACTATTAAATTTAGAGGACAAAATTTCTTAAGAGGGAGGTAAGTTCGAAACCGGAGATCTCTCCTTGGAACTTCTTTAAAAAAAAAAAACAAAGAGATAAATGAAAAAGGAAACAAAAGAAAGAATAAATAAAATAAAAGAAATTTTTTAGATATGTTTTGGTTGGAAAATAAATGGAAAAAGAGAAAATAGGATGTGTTTTTTAAAAAATGAAAGAAATGAAAATGTTTGAATATAAAGTAAAAAAAAAAAAAACAAAGGTGAAAATGGAACTCCACCACTGCCAAACATTTTGTTTTAACCAATTCTACTCCCATTTGTTCTCATTCTTTGGAAATGATCGAGAGAGCTTCGTGAGAGTGTGAAGACGAAGAAAGGAGAACTTTTGGTGTTTTGAATTGAAGAAGAAAGGGGGGAAAGTTCACGTCAAGGTTGCATGGCCAGTTTTGTAATCAATTCTGCCCAGTTCTGATATTTGGATCGTTTTGAGCTCCACAAGAAGAGGTAAGAGGTGAGGTTTTATTTTCTTCAAATTTAAGTCATTTGCTAACAAATTTTGTGAAGCAAGCTCGAGCAAATTCTGACTTTAAGTTAGTGATTTGTGAAGAGGAAGGCATGGGAGAGAATTTGCTATCAAATCTAAGAAACCTCTAGTCTTTGAATCGTTCTGATCTTTAGAATTCAAATCAGAAGTTGTATTAGGAATGTTGGAAAGGTTATTTAACTTCCAATGCCTTTCGTGAAGAAATCGTGAGTATAAAAAGATTGGAAGTTGCTTTAAAATTCAGGTCAATTTCAGGGTGCAACATAAAAACGATTATGGAAATATCAGAAGCTTACTTTTAAGGAAGACAATTTTGAGGTATTTACGGACACATACTTTGGGAATTTAATTTTCATTTCTTTAGATGCGTTTTAGAGGGTTCAAAAAGGAAGAGTTTGGCATAAAGTACATCATTTTTGGTTAAGTAATGAAGGAGTTATGACTGTGTGAAATTAGGGTATGAAATCTGTAAAATGCTGAAAAATATATAGAAGGGTTTTTGCAATCCTAAGCTTGAAATTCATGAATTTGAAGTTTTAATGCTTAGTTTTGGATTGTTTGGCAGGCTAACAGAAAATAGGTCGAGTATATTGGCAAAACTTCTAGTTTCAACGACGTGAGTGACAAATCGAATTTCGAGAACGATTTTTATGCTTGAATTATGCTTAAGGAAATACAAGATTTTCCTAAGAATGAAGTAGTTTAAATGCTTTATGTTTTCTATTGAACACATACTTATGAACATACATGATTTAATATAAATGATTTCAAGTGCTCGTTGTGAGCCTAGATTTTCCCAATGAAAATTATATGTGAGCATATGTTTATTTATTTACTGAAATTTAGTCGAAATGTTATGATTTCAAGCAAGAAAGTACTAGCAAGTTTTATGTACAGATTTCTACTTTTCACTAGCAAGCTGAACAAGCTTTGAGTTGTACGAAAGAAAAGAGATAAGCAAGCATGTTCAAGTATTTTCAATGTTTTTCTAAGACTCGAATGAATAAATGACTGAGATATTGAGCCCGAGGCTATATAATGTCGTGCGCACACAGGTCATTTTCTATTGTCAACGTTAAGTATACTTCGTGACAACAATGTTGTCGTGAGTGTTGGGCAGACCCTAGTATGACAGAGACGATCTGAGTGCTGGGATGTCGTAGAGTAAACGTTGGTTGTACAAGGTGTGCCCTCCACAATGTAGACTGTCATATGTTTTTAAATGGTTAATGTTATTGATATGCTCGCGTGATTTTCATGACATACTGGTTGGATTTCTGAAAAAGGTATTATGATTACACGTTTAATTTAACGCTTTATTACAGATGCATATGCTCATAGATTGTCAGGTGATACGATTGACGAGTTAATAGATTTTAAACTCAACCACTCACTGAGCTTCATACCTCATTCTTTCAGTGTTTTCCAACTTTTAAGATTGGGATCGAGCTCCCAGTGCATGATATCCTGCCAGAGTCTGTTGTTGTGTAAAATAATATTTCAATACCGCAAGTGTACGGGTCAAGTTTTAGTATAGTGATTTTAGAGTGCCAAGTATAGTTCTGGGAATGGGGTTCTAGATTAATTAATTACTAAGATACTTATTCTCAATTTTAGCTAAAGTAACATAACATAGATATATGATGAAAACAAAGAAAGAGGATAAACTAATAAATTGAGACACGAATATGATGGAATTGTAGGAAATTGACGTCACAAGTAAAAACCTAATTTAACACATGCAATGATGCACATAATGAATTTATAAACAAAAAGTGAAAATACTGAAGAAAATCTCTCGATTCTTAGTGAGCCTCGCACACACGATAAATTCTAAAGTCTCCTTATGAATTTTAAAAGCATGCACGACATTAAGCAACTTATTTATGTTTTTCCCTTAGACTTCTAGGTCATTCGCATGTTAGACTTCTAAGAGTTTTGACAACTTTGCTCTAATCTTAGTTTTTTCTCTCGAGTGAACTTAAATCAACAAGATCAAAGAATTGAAGAAGAAATTGCCAAAACTAAATATCAAAATACTGTTTAATACAATAGCAAATAACTCTCAAACATATGAATCAAATCCATACTACAACGTTTAACCACTTTCAATCACAATAAAACCAAGCTAAGTTATAGAAACCGTCTTAGAACGGTGTTACAATCTAGAAGAAAGAGAAAATAAACTAATGTGTCGATGTCGGTCCCTCGTCCTCGAGCTCCTGTGACGATCTCGAACCTTCACAAATGCTTTGGCTACCAAGGAATGCTCACTTTTCTGCTCTTAGATAGTGTATTTCGAAATTAGGGTGCAAAGACAATCAAAATCGACTCCTTTTGCCATAAGAGAAAGTGTTCTATTTATAAGAGTAATCACCACAACGTTGCAACGCTGTGTCCTAAACGCGTAGCAAATATGGACAGCTTCGGCAGCGTTGCAATACAACTACCCTAAGCGCGCACCTCTCTATCGGTCTGGCGTTGCGATGCTTCAAAGCAGCATTGCAACACCCTCGCCACGGTCCTTCACGTTAGCTTTCTTATCGAGATAGCGTTGTGATGTTGCATGGTCGCATTGCAACGTTATCGACATGATCCTTCTATGCATAAAAACAATAAGCTCGGTGTTGCAACGCCATCAACCTCGGGTCTACTAGCTTGGATGTGTCCTTCTACTTCTAATTGATATTATTTTAAGCTCCAAAAAGCCTCGTTTCGATCTTGAGTGATCCAAAATGTTTCCAAATGTCATGTTTAAGCTCTTAACCTGAAATTCAATGATTAATACACATAAAAGCCCCGAAATTATAATAAAACTAGCAATAAATAAAACTAAGGATAACACATTTTGTGTGCTATCAAATACCCCCAAACATAAACTTTTGCTAGTCCCGAGCAAAAACATAATTAAACATGAGATTATTCTTACACATACATCTAACTCAAGCCTCAAAGATTTAAAAGAAAATTTTGGCAGTCACATGAAACACTCAAACATAAAACTTCAATGAGAAATTTAAAACTTTTCCTAAGTGTTCCTACGTCTGCGTGTGATTAGCCTATGTTCCCTTTATTTTTACTAAGCCTGGATCAATTTAAAACTTTTCTCCCTCACTGGACATAATTACTAATCCTTGAGCCTCCCCACATTTAAGAAAAAAATAACTCTATTCAGCACTTAATAACTTTTTATCACTTTTTTTCTATTTTCTTTTTTCTTTCTTATGCAAGGACACTAGCTTTCACACATCCACAACAGGGACCCTTACCTAGAGCACTCGCTCAATGAGTGATCTAACTGATCACAGTGAAGGTAGCTCTTTTTGTCCTCACGATTTTTTCTTTAACAAACAAACAACAAAAAACATGTTACAACTCTTTCACATAATGCACATATTATACAGATAATGCACTTCATATTGTCATTCACCCTATCCTGCAGTTTGACTCTAAAATAAGTTCTTAGACCTATCGAGATGACATTCAACTTCTAAGCCTAATAACTTTGTTATAAACTACAGGAACACATGCTATGTGCATAATAGTGCAGGAAAACCTCAAGAAAATTTTAAAATTAACTCAAATTCATATCATGCTCTCATATTTCAGCGGAATCACAAAAATTTTCAATTATGTCTCATCCTAGGCTATCATAACCATACTTATGCATAAGATCAATCAACAATTCAACATATACTCAGTACAGTCACAAAAGATAAACAACATCCCACCCTCAAACTAAACTAAACATTGTCCCCAATGTTTGCAAAATAAGCTCAAATCGAGTAAAAAGGGTAAGAGTGAACAATATTGTCCTGAGTAATGGTGATCTTCATTGTTTTTCTAGATTCCTTTGGATAACCAAGAAAGGTGAGTTGATGATTCTCAGAACGGGAGCATGGGTTTCAACGAGGTTTAGCATCAACGAAAACCTAACAAAACAAAACAAACAAACTAGTATGTCAACTAAGATTCGACAAACAACCAAAACAAACTAAAAACAGACAACAAAAATGACAAAAATGTAACGCTTGGGTTAGACTGGTGACTGGTCACTACGCCGGTTAGACTGGTGACTGCATTCTCCAACTGGTTGGACCTATTTCTAGATTCAACAATAAAAGAGTGCACTGTTTCTTCTAGATATGGTCTCCTCTCAGATGTAGAAGCATATCCTTTGGGAGGATTCGACACATTTTTATTGTTATCATAAGAGAAATATTTGTGATACCTCAAACGTGGGTTATAATGTATTGGAAGGTTATTATGAGTCTGGTTTCCTCTATATGTGTTGCTTCTGTTGTTTAAATAATGTATTTGCTTGAAACTACATTCTCCATTAGGTTGGGAGCATTGAGAGGGTACCATTGTTTTGAAGGGAATGAGAATCCCCGCGCAGCGGAAGATGATCGAATCGTCGTAGTATCATCATGCTACATGCTTATTAAAATTGATCTAACTATTAGATCAAGGCTAAACATGTTGAAATTTTACAGCAAGAAGAAAAATATACTTGTTGTAGACCAATTCAGCAAACTCTCCTTGTTGATCACGAACTCTTCGTGCTTCTCGATCTCTACGAACTCTTCCACGATCAGATCCCAAACACTACCAAATGATCTTTTTGGTTGTTCTCTTTTGGAGAAGGGAAGTTGGTGGGAACTTTTGTGTTTTGGAAGGTGAAGAGAATTGAGAGAGAAGAGAGAATTTCACTTTTGGATTCTTAGGGAAAAATCCAAATATGACAACTTAGCTTGCCAAGCCCATCTTACAAAGGGTTTAAATAGTGGAATGCTGAAGTTCACAACTTAACATTATTACCACTTTACCACAACCATATGTTATGTAAATCTCATTTACATAATTATATAATATAAGATATCTCATATCTTATGTTGCAAATCTCATTTGCAATAATTGTGGATTTAATTAAATTGAATCACATTCAATTTATTTTCTTTCTATCAATTTCTCCAATTAGCCTTTAATTCAACAATTAGGCTAATATATAGTTTATTATGAACCTCATGCATATTAAACTATATATCATATCATCTATATGACATAAATACTCTTAAACTTAAATTGAACACTTCAATTTCATACTAAAACATTAACCTTTCTTTTATCCCAGATTGAGCCAACCAAGGGATCTAATTGACCTACAGTGACGGGCTTAAATGATTTGAGGTTTACCAGTCAAACTTTTTGACCCGGTCAACCAATGTTCATTAGCTACAGTAACACTCCACTATAGCCTGTAGCTGTACTCCCATCAGTGTAGAATTTTACGTGTCCACTGATATAACCAATCCCTATGAGTCGACCCTTCACAGGTTGTTCATAGACACAACTTGGTCAAATTACCGTTTTACCCCTGTGTCTACATCTCGTTCCTTAAGTCCCCACTGCTCCTCGAATGAACAACATATTGTGATGGTCCAACCATACACAACACCCTTCTCGAGCGAGTTAGAAGGTGGGCGCCCATTGTCCAAGCCCTAGAGACAACACTTAAGGGAACAACCCCTCTAGATTCCTTATAAGGGGGAACGAGTGAATTCCATCTCGCGTAATTAGGTTCCCAGCTCTCTACTTGGTTCTGTCCCTGAGAAGATAGACATATTGGGCAAGTAACTGAGACTACCCTCACCCGTACTAGTCAAAATACAGACCCCCGCAGATAGGAGTCCGTAATACACTCAGGATTCAGGTCGAGTCACTAATGGTCATCTATGAATTTATTAGTCTTTATTGTCAACGGTGTTATATCAGTAAGTCTAATAATTCACGGTCCGGTCTTGTACAATCTCATTGTACAGGATGCCACCACTCGCATGTCAACCACATGAACGAGTCAGATCACCTCGGTTGTATCTAATACAAAGCGGGTCGCATCCAAAGTATATCCAGGATTAGGTCTCCAACCTCGACCTTATACTATAGACCATTCGGGTCATTAACTCGAACGTGATCTTCCTTCTGTGTCAACTACACACCGTTCAAGTTTTAGTTCTCTCATATATTCAATGACCCTGGAGCTTAGTTTATTGCAAAGGTTTAAAATATTTGCGTGACACAAAGTGAAGAAATGAATAACTCTTATTAATTTGAAAACAATATTTTACAAATACGAGATTAGGAGAGAAATCCCAACATGTTTTAGGTGATCCTCCAAAATTATTCGGAGCATGAGTGAGGGATGCCATATGAGATTTAAGGGAAGTTACCTCATCCAATTGATACAATCAAGCTACTTGTTTAGATCTGTCATTATTTGTGGGCCACTGGTAGCTGACACTTGATACTTCCTCTAGGAGGGCTCGTGCTTCTGCCACAGTCTTTGCCATGAAAGCTCCCCCGACCATGGCATCCAAAGTGGTCCTTGTCTTACCTGCAAGTCTATTATAGAATATTTGTACCTGGAGCCAATCTAGGTAACTATGTTGTAGGAACCTCCTAAGTATGTCTTTATAACGGTCCCAGGCCTCAAATAACTGCTTTCCCTCCTGCTGCCTAGAAGTTCATATCTTAGTCCTTAATTTTGTAGCCTTCACAGGTGAGAAGAATGATGGAGATCGGATCCCCTTGAGCAGCGAAAACGTGCTTTGGAATCCTAATTGCAAGTTTATTTTGGTTGAACACAAATATCGATACATTGATGAAAAATAGAGATAAGCATACATTTGTAATCTAATTAGGCATGGATATTAAACATGCAAACATGGTATTAAGAAATTAAACTAAAAACAAATAAATGGAGACCTTTGTAGTTTTCTCAACAGTAACTCCTTGCTCCAAATTGACAGCAACACAACAACCACGGTTCCTCTGTTTTTTCTTAACCACAGGGACACAACCAGTAGTGAGAACCTCTTATCCTCTGAGTATCTACTTAGATCACCCTAGGTGGAAAGGTGTCCAACAATTGGAATGTAGAAGAAGAGAATTGAGAGATAGTTTTCTTTTTGGCAATTCACACAATTGCAAAATTAAATCGATTGATCTTTCTAACCCATTCTCACAGAAGAGAAGAAACATCATTACAAGGGATAACTTCCCCCACTCCCTATCGATATGGAGTTGGTGGGAAGTGGGGAGCTTGTCCTCCTTACACGTTCCCATTAATTTAATAATGAAATGAAATAACATATTAATTAAATCACATTTAAATAATTAAATTTAAATATCTTATTTTTAAATAAGATTAAATCATATTTATAATATTCCCTTTTAAACTATAGATTTAATGTACATCTAATGCACAATAAATTTTAACAAATAGTTTTCAAATATGAACCACAATCACATTTAAATTTAACATTTGAACTCTTTCAAATATTTAATTATGTCATATAATTTAATATGAATCATATTCACATTAAATTTATAATATATAGTTCCAAAACTATGTATTATATCGTATATATATGCATTAAATTTATTCCCTAAAGAATTTGAACATTTCAAATTCAAATCATCTAAAACCCTTTACGAGCTAGAAGGTGGACCTAATGGACCTACGGATCAGAAGCTCCAACAATAAAAGATTACTCGGTTGATCTGATTAACCTCCTAATCAACTTTCGTTAACTGTGGGAACACTCCACTAAAGTCCCGCAGCTGCACTCTTCTCACTGCAGATATATTTCTGTGTCCATGGATTTTGACCAATAACAACAAGTTAATCCTTCACGAATGTTCGTAACACCAGCTGGGTCAAACTATCGTTTTACCCCTGGCTTATATCTTGTACCATAAGTACCAGTGCTCCTCTAATGAACAATTTGTTTGTGATCCTACCTACAAAAAGAGTCCCTCTCGGGCCAATGAGAGGGTCGGGCCATTTTTTCAAGTCCTAGAGACACCACTTAAGGGAATATTCCTCTACTTACCATAGTAGGCGGGAAGGAGTGAATTGCATTTTGCTAGGCTAAATCCCCAGCTGCTCACTCGGTCTTGTCCCCAAGAAGGTAGGCATATTGAGTCGGCGAATCTGTCCACTCTGACCCATACTTGTCAAAGGACAATCCCTCACAAACAGTAGTTCGTAACCCGCTAAGGATTGAGATCAAGTTTCCTAGGTCATACAAGTGAAATAGAAACCTAACTAGTCAACGCGGTTACATCTAGTGGTTAGTATTTCGCAATCCGGTCTTATGTAATCTCATTACATAGGATATCCCCACACACATGTCATCTACTCGAACACATTAGGATCACAGTGTTTGTATCATATACAACATTGGCCACATCCATAGTTTTACAAGGGTAAGGTACCAAATCTTATCCCCTTACATAAGACCCTTTAGGCTTTATCTCGAACCGAGATCCTTTATATGTACACTACATTCAGTTCAAGATACATTTTCCAGCCTTGAATGTTTAGTTTATTGGATTTAGGGTCAAAATAAAGGCAATATCGAACAATAACTCTTTATTGAAATAATAACACTTTATTACAATAATTAGAACATAATTTCAAACTACGAGTTTTAGGGCACAAACCCCAACAAACTCCAACTTGAACTAAAACTCTAGTGGGGTACATCATAATCTAAAGCAATTGTTACAGAGATATGTTGGGATGTTTGTCATAATCTCGTATAGATTGTAAATTACTATTTGAAATTAATAAAGAGTAATTCATTTCATCATTTTGTGTCTTGCATTTTATACAAACTTTGACCACTAAACTAAACTCCAGGGTCATTGAATATATGAGAGAACTAGAACTCGAAAGGTGTCTAATGGACACACAGGGAGGATCACGTTCGAGTAAATGCCCTGAACGGTTTAAAGTATATGGATGGGGTGGGAGTCTAATCCTAGATAAGCTGTGGATGCGACCCGCTTTGTATTAAGATACAAACGAAGGGATCTGTCTTGTTCATGTTGTTGACATGCGAGTTGGGGAATCTTGTACAATGAGATTGTACAAGACCAGATCGTGAATTATTAGACTTATTGATGTAACACCGTTGTCAGTAAGAACTAATAACTTCGTAGATGACCATTAGTGACTCGACCTGAATCCTGAGCATGTTACGGACTCCTGTCTGCAGGGGTCTGTGCTTTGACTAGTACGGGTGAGGGTGGTCACAGTTACTCGCCCATTATGCCTATCTTTTAAGGGATAGGACCAAGTAGAGAGTTGGGTACTTAACTACGCGAGATGGAATTCACTCATTCCCGCCTTTTAGGGAAATTAGAGGGGTTGTTCCCTTAACTGTTGTCCCTAGGGCTTGGACAACGAGCGTCCACCCTCTCACTTGCACGAGAGAGTTGTTGTATATGGTCGGACCATTACAACGTTGTTGTTCATTAGAGGAGCAGTGGGGACTTAAGGAGCATAAAGTAGACATAGGGGTAAAACGGTAATTTGACCCATTAGTGTCTACGAACAACCTGTGAAGGGTCGACTCATGGGAATTGGTTATATCAGTGGACACGTAATATCTTGCACTCACGGGAATGCAACTACGGGATTTAGTAGAATATTAGCGTTGCTAATGAATGTTGATTAACCAGGTCAAAGTGTTTGATAGGTTAATTTCAAATTATTGGAGCTCTTCACTATAGGTCTATAAGGTCCCTCGGTTGGCTCAAACTTGGTTAAAAGAACAGTTTAGTGTTTTGGTGTGAATTAAAGTGTTCAATTTCACTAAAGTGCATTTATGTCATTTATATGAGATATGAATGATATAGTATATAGTTTGATGAGAATGAGATTCAGAATAAACTGTAGGTTAGCCTAATCGTTGAATTAGGGCTAAATAGGAAAAATTAGGTTCAGAGATATTAAATTGGATGTATTCAATTTAATAAATCCACAATATTGCAAATGTGATTTGTAAAATGATAAATGAGATATCTTATAATATGTGGTTATGCAAATATGATTTGTATAACCTATAGTTGTTGAAAAATTGTAAATAGGTGAAGATTTCAACTACACCAATCTCCATTATTTAAACCCCTTTGCAAGAAGGGGAACTCACTCATTCTCTCATTTTTGGAATTCTTTCCTTTTATCATCTCAAAACAACAACACAAAGTTCCCACAATCTACCTTCTTCCAAAAGAACAACCAATAAGCCAAAGGGTTGTGTTCGTTCTTGATCGAGCGAAGACTTCGAATAGTTTGAGATCGTTGGGAGAACACGAAGAGTTTGTGATTCGAAAGGAAAATTCGAAGCACGTCTTCAACAAGTTAGTATTTGTTGTGTTTCTTTCCATTTATGCATGTTTAACCTAGTTCTAAGTGTTAGATTGATTTTAACGAAATTCCAATGCACAACTTCACCGCGACGATTCGATCGTCTACTGCTGCGTGGGAGTTTCATTCCCTTCAATTGGTATCAGAGTCATTCGTTCGTTCAATGTTGTGCATTGTTTTTCATTGAAATTAGGTGGGTGTATCCTTTAATTCATGAGATGAATGTTGGTTTGCATGATGGATGTTTCGGTCTTGGCACTTTAAGTTTAGATTTACAATTTCATGTTGATAAGATCAATGTAAGGGCACGTTGTTTTTGTGAATTTTGTTGTAAATCGAGTCTGTAAGTCCGAGTCATTTGTGGAAAGAGTCATTGTGAATTAATCGGAGCGAAAACGGGCGAAAAACGACGAAGAACA
Source organism: Trichosanthes cucumerina (assembly GCA_036507285.1). Classification (NCBI taxonomy): domain Eukaryota; kingdom Viridiplantae; phylum Streptophyta; class Magnoliopsida; order Cucurbitales; family Cucurbitaceae; genus Trichosanthes; species Trichosanthes cucumerina. The sequence goes on from CM071837.1 coordinate 23,501,073, forward strand.
GCTAGACGCTGAAGAACAACGTCTCAACGTTGCGCATGCGGTCGGAGGCCCAACTGTAGGACAACGTTGCAACAGTAGGCGTCATGTTGCAACGCCGAGGCGTGGAGCACGCGGGGTGTGACGTTGGAGGCTGCAGCGTTGCAACGCTGCCCACGGTGTTGCAACGCTACAGGGTAGTGGGCAGTTGGGCGAGGCGCGCGCGAGAAATTTAAGGGGCATGGCTTTGTGGGAGCAGTTTTGCAACGTGTTTTAATTTTTGTTTATAAAATGTAACGTTTTTTATATTTATTTTTTATTTAATAATATTAATATAAATGTTATATTAATGTTATTTAATTAAATAAATGCCCCTATGTGCCAAAACTGGTCCATTTTTTTATTTAATTATTTTATGCATGTGATGTATGATTTAATTAAATTTTTATGTTCATAATGAATGTCATATAGAATTAAAATCCCAACTTAGGTTAAACATTTCATGCATCATTTATATTATAAGAGTTATAATATATAGTTTGCATGATAGGTTATATTATAAGAGTTATAATGTAATTAAATGCATGATTTAATTTAATTAATATAAGTGTTATATTTTTTAGATTAAACTATGCTCATGCATTTTAATTTCATGTGATGAATTATTATGTTATAGTATAGTTATTCATGTGATGAATGACCAAGCACTATAACATAGAAATGCATGTGACCTAAGTTAATTATTAGTTTTAAAGTGTTAAGAACATGTTATAATTAGACTTTCGTTTTCTAGTTCTAATAAGATTAGAATTAAGAAATCAAAATTTAATATTTGAATGGAGACTGATTAGTATCTCTATCTTAGAAAGGTTTTGTCTAAGGCTCGGGTATTTAAGGTGACGCATGCGGAACACCCCTACCTGGAAACTGACTTGGGAGTGAATTCGGTCCTGAGATTCTTCGATTATATTTATCGTGAGTGTCGTTAATTAAAAGTTGATTAATTTTCTCACATAGACCTAAGTAATAATGTGATTATAAACTTAGGCTAAATACCATATAAGAGTTATATTGGTAGACTTGGGTAAATTTTAGCCGGTCTATCTAGACAATTCCCGAAAATAATAAAGTGTTGAGTGGGAGGAAATAAAGTGTATAAGATACATTTGATTTTCCAACCACAAATCATCGTTAAGTCCGCACCGTGAGATCCATGCACGACCTCGGGGTGCAAATGGAAGCGCCCTCCTTCTGATGATGTTTATATGGGTCAATATCAAAGTTGATGGAGAGAGTACTTATAGTGAGTGGGAGCGGGACCTATGAAAACTGGACCCACGGTCTCTTCTTTCGATTCACACCTTGAGACCCCTATGATCCACCTGTTAGTTTGGTTTTTTGGGGATTTATGCCCTGAACTAGTGTAATTTTAATCAATTAAATAACGTGTTATTTGTTTTGATAGAATTACAGTCTTTCTTTATAAATCCAATAAACTAAGCTCCAAGGTTATAACATTTATCTTGAACATCAGTGTAGTAGACACTATTGGGGTTGAGTACGAGAATATAACAAAAATAGTCTATGGTATAAGAATATGGTTGGAAACCTCATTCTAGTAACACCATGGATGCAACTCACTTTTTAATTTATACAAATGAGGTAATCCAACTCATTCATGTAGTTGACATGCGAGTGGGAGCTTCCTGTACGAAGAGTTCATACAAGACTGGATCGCAAATTATTAGTCTAACCAGTGTTACACCGTTAACAAGATAAGACTAGTAATTTATAGATGGCAATTAGTGACTCGACCTGAATCCTAAGCAAGTTAAGAATTTCTGCTTATAGGTGTTTGTCCTTAGACTAGTATGGGTGAGAGTGGCCTATAGCCGACTCAATAAGCCTACCTTCTCAGGGACAGAACCTCATAGGTAGCTGAGAACTTAACTGTGCGAGATGGAATTCACTCATTCGTATACTAAGGAATTAGATAGCTTTTTCCCTTAAGAACTGACTCCAGGTCATGAACAACGGGGCCCGGCCTCTATGAGCGTATGAGTCTAAGGTAGGATCTTAGACTTGTTGTTCATTAGAGAATCAGTGGTGCTTAAAAAGCAAAGAGGTAATCACAAGGGTAAAACGGTAATTTTACCCAGCCGTTATTACGAACAACCTGTGAAGGGTCGATTCATGGGTAATGACTATATCAGTGGACACAATATTATCTACAGTGAGGAAAGTGCAGCTACAAGTCTATAGTGGAGTGACTTGTAGTTAATGAATATTGATTAAGTGGATCAAAGAGTTTGATCAGTTAATCTCACATCATTGGAGCTCATGAACTGTAGGTCCATTAGGTCCCTCCGTTGGCTCAATATGATAATATTTAGGGTATAAAGTTAGGAATCAAATTGAAGCGTTCAATTTCATACATGAGCTGTTATATCAATTATATATGATATAATTGATATAATATATAGTATTAGTGTGACATAGATTCATATATAAACTATATACTAAAGAGAGAATAAAAGAAGGGTAGGATGGTCATTTTCATCTTATTCCCCTATATATATGGTTGCATGTGATGCAACTAGGTTAAGTGATTCCAAGCATTGGTTGTGTTATTGGGAAGGTTCCAAGACAACAAACATCTCTTTCACACAACACCTCACCTCTCCTAAAGGGAACCCACCTTCCTCTCTCACCTAGAGAACAACAAAGAAGATCTGGTGGTAGTGTCGGTGTTCGTACGAGTTCGTGTTGCTGAGTTCTTGATCGTGAGAGTGGAGGAACACTTGAAGAAAGGTTATTCAAAGGTAATTTTCTTGCTGTCCATTATGTTCATATGCTTAATCTAGTTATATATGTTCTTGAATTAAATCGTTGTAACTAAATAAACAGCGCGTGATTAACAATCGCTTCCACTGCAGGACTCCGATTCCCTTCAGGCCTGGACCAGACAATTCCTTCGCAGGGCCTTGATCATGGGAGTCGGAACACCGTGAATTCCCGAAAGGGATAAAGTTTCCTTGTTGGTTTTCCTTCGTGGTTTACCCTTCGGTGGCTATTGTTTGGACGGATTTTTGGAAACATAAAGATTGAGGGTGACACTCGCGGGATTCGTTAAGTGTTAATGAATTCGACCAAATAATGGTAATTGGACGCCTAATAAAATCAAAGTTATTATGGGATTAGGGTATGGTCGAGAAAGTCTTGTCCTAGAGGAGGAGTGTTTCTGTTCACCCTTCGGTGGCGGTCATTCTAAAACTTTAGGATATCATTGAGTTTTTAAATGACCTTGGGATCATAGGAGTAATTTTTGCTAAAACTTGATTGGTTTTCCAAAAGTTTATGCGAGACTGACACATAATTATTTTTCAATATTTTCAGCTTAAAAATGTCTAGCTCAATAATAGTTTTACTTGCTTCCGACAAACTAGTGGCAGATAACTTTCAAACGTGGAAGAATAATATAAACACGATTCTAGTAACTAACGACCTAAAGTTTGTGCTTACTGGGGAGTGTCCTCAGTTGTCGACCTCAACTTCATCATGAAATGTTCGTGATGCTTACGATCGATGGATCAGAGCCAATGCAAAGGCCAAGTTCTACATCATTGCCAACTTATCTTATGTATTGGCAAAGAAGCACGAGTTGATGATCACCGCTAAGGAGATGAGGGAATCGTTGCAAGACATGTTTGGAGAACAGTCCTTTAAGGTAAGGCACGATTCGCTCAAACACGTCTTCAACGCACGGATGAAAGAACGGGCATCTGTTCGTTAACACGTTCTAGACATGATGACCCACTTTAATCTGGCGGAGATGAACGGGCTTCGATCGACGAGTCGAGCCATATCAACTTTATTTTGGAGTCTCTTCCGAAGAGTTTTATTCAGTATCGTAGCAACGCTGTTATGAACAAAATAACCTACCCTCTGACTACCCTCCTCAATGAGCTACAAAATTTCCAGTCCTTCATAAGGATCAGGGCACCGGAAGCTGAGGCAAATGTTGCCTACTGGTCTTATCACAGGGCTTCGACCTCTGAGAGTAAACCTGTTGCTCCTTCTCTCCCGAAAGGGAAGAAGAAGATGAATAGGGGTAAAGCTGAGCGAGCAGCCGCCCAAATAGGCAAGAGGATCAAGGAAGTTGAAGAGAAAGGAAAGTGTTTCCACGACAATAAGGACGACCACTGGAAGAGAAACTGTCCCAAGTTCCTTGCCGAGAGGAAGAATCAAGGTAAATGTGATTTAGTGGTAACTGAAACTTGTTTTGTGAGAGTAGTGACTCTGCCTTGATTTTAGATTCGGGCGCCACTAACCATGTTTGTTCTTCTTTTCTGAGAATTGATTCCTCGCAGCAGCTACAAGAGGGTGACGTGACTCTACGGGTTGGATTCGAGGACATAGTCTCTGCTGCAACGATCGACAAAGTGAAGTTTTATTTTGGCAAGAGTTACATTATGTTAGACAATATGTACATAGTTTCAGGGTTTACTAGAAACCTTGTTTCTATTTCTTGTTTATTAGAACAATGTATCTCTATTTCATTTAATGGTAATAAAGCTTTTATTTCCGGAAATGGTAATCTTATTTGTCCTGCTTCACTTAAGTCTAACTTGTATGTTGAAACCAAATTCAATCAAAAGCGTTTTGAACACGTAATTATTTAAAACTGTAGAAACACGAACTAAGAGAGTTAAAGATTCACCAAAAGGAAATGTCCATCTTTGGCATCTATGGTTGGGTCACATTAATTTCAATCGGATTGAGAGACTAGTGAAGTGTTGAGTTCTAAGTCAGTTGGAAGAAAACTCTTTACCGGTGTGTGAGTCATGCCTTGAAGGCAAAATGAACAAACGTCCTTTTAGTGGAAAAAGATATAGAGCCAAGTAGCCCCTTGAGCTTATACATTCTGACCTCTGTGGTTCGATGAGTGTTAAAGTGCGAGGTGGTTATGAATACTTCGTATCTTTCATTGATGATTATTCCAGGTATGGGTATCTTTACGTAATGCATAGGAAGTCTAAAACTCTTTAAAAGTTCAAGGAGTACAAGACAGAGGTTGAGAATCTGTTAGATAAAACCATAAAAACACTTCGATCGAATCGAGGTGGAGAGTATATGGATACAGAATTCTAGGACTATATGATAGAACACGGAATTATGTCCAAACTCTAGGCACCTGGTATGCCACAAAAAATGGTGTATCGGAGAGGAGCAACAGAACCCTGTTTGACATGGTTCGATCGATGATGAGCTATGCTCGTCTCCCTGATTCCTTCTGGTGTTACGCAGTGGAGACTTCAGTATATATTTTGAAAACGTTCCATTGAAAAGTGTTTGTGAAACACCTTTCGAACTCTTGAATGGCCATAAAGGTAGTTTACACCATTTCAGAATTTTGGGATGCCCGACCCACGAGTTGGTGTCAAGCTTGAAGAAATTGGAACCTTGTTCGAAATTATGCCTATTCGTAGGTTACCCAAAAGAGACTAGACGTGGTCGGTTTTACGATACTAAGGAAACTAGGGTGTTTGTGTTGATAAATGCAACTTTCCTTTAGGAAGACCACATTATGGATCATTTGCCTAGAAGCAAAATCGTGTTGAACGAAATGGACAGTATATCAGCAAGAGTTGCTGATGGGGCTAGTACATCAACAATTGTTGTTGATCCTAACACGTAAAGTCAAGTCCGTTCCCAAGAGTTGGAAATGCCTCGACGTAGTGGGATGGTTGTTAGACAACCTGAACGTCGAAGGGAAAACGAGTCCCGCAGCGGAAGCGATTGCGAATCACGCACTCTTGATTTAGTTACAACGATTTAATTCAAGAACTTAAACAACTAGATTAAACAATAAACATATTGGACAACAAGAAATATTAACTTTGTAGAACCTTTCTCTAAGTGCTTCTCTCTCCCACGATCACGATCTCAACAACTTGAACACGAACGGACGAAGACACGACTACTGGATCTTCTCCGTTGTTCTCTAGGTGATAGAGGAATGTGGGTTCCCTTTAAGAGATATGAGATGTTGTGAGAGAGATGTTTGTGTTTTGGAACCTTTCCAACAACACAACAAAAGCTTGGAATCACTTAACCTAGGAACACATGAGTATTATTCTGCAAACACTACGAGATAAACAGTTGTACGCTAAATTCACCAAATGTGAGTTTTGGTTGAACCAGTAATGTTTTTTGGGGGCATGTTGCCTCAAAGAAATGGTGTTAGTGTGGATCCAAATAAAGTTAAAGTTGTAGTCAATCGGGAGAGACCAGTTAGTGCGACAGGTGCGTAGTTTCCTAGGCTTGGCAGATATCTGCAGATGATTTGTTGAGAACTTCTCACGATTAGTATTACCCTTAACAGTTATAACAAGAAAGAATGCTAAGATTGAATGGTCAGATAAGTGTGAATAGAGTTTTCAGGAGCTGAAAAGAGATTAGTTACAACACCTATTTTGACACTTCCTATAACGGGAAAAGAGTATGTGGTTTACTGTGATGCCTCGAGGAAAGATTTAGGGTGTGTACTGATGCAAGAAGGAAAAGTAATAACTTATGCGTTAAGGCAATTGAAAAAGCACGAACGTAATTACCCTACCCATGATCTTGAGTTAGCAGCAGTTATTTTTTAGCACTCAAGATCTGGAAACATTACTTGTTTGGTGAAAGGTGTCATATTTACACAGATCATAAGAGTCTGAAGTATATCTTTGATCAAAGGGAGTTGAATATGAGACAGAGAAGATGGTTAGAACTGATTAAAGATTATGATTGTACCATAGAATACCATTCTGGTAAGGTGAATGTGGTAGAAGTTGCATTGAGCAGGAAGTGAAGACTTCCTAAGGACGCCTTGTGTGGTTTTCGAGCAACATTTTTTTAAGTACTCTAAGGGATTCTAAGGCGATTGTAAATCACAGAGAATTCGTGGGTCTTCTAGTTTAATTTCAGATCAGCCTTCACTCATAATAGAGATTATGAGAAGACAATCGAGAATAGTAACTTGCGTAAATGTTTGGAAAGTCCAAACAGGCCCAAAAGCAAAATTTAAAATGAGATCAGACGGAGACATAGAGAAACAGGGAAGACTATGTGTTCCGAGTGTTAGTGAGCTTAGGAATGCTATTCTAGAAGAAGCTCACAGTTCAGCTACGCTATGCATCCAGGAAGCACCAAGATGTGTAAAACCTTGAATGAGACTTATTGGTGGCCTGGGATGAAACGGGAGATAGTTGATTATGTTGATAGATGTTTAATCTGTCAGCAAGTTAAACCAGTTAGACAGAAGCAAAAAGGACTCCTTAACCCATTGCTAGTGTCGGAATGGAAATGGGAGCGTATTACTATGGTTTTCTGTTTAGATTACCACGTACTTCAAATTGACATGATGGTACTTGGGTAATGGTGGATAGACTCACTAAGATAACACGGTTTATACCGATTAAAATCGACGTCTACGCTTGATCAGCTAGCTAAGCTATACGTCGACAAAATTGTAAGACAGTACAGAGTGCCAGTGTCCATAGTATCAGATAGAGATCCGAGATTTACTTCTAAATTTTGGCCTAGTTTACAGAAAGCTATGGGAACAGAACTGAAGTTTAGTACAACATTCCATCCTTAGACAGATGGGCAGTTCGAGAGGACCATCCAGACCCTAGAAGACATGTTGCAAGCATGTGTCTTTCAAGTTAAGGGAAGTTGAGATACACACCTATCACTTATGGAATTTGCTTACAATAACAATTATCAGTCTAGTTTTGACATGGCACCATTTGAAGCTCTAGATAAAAGACCGTGTAGAACGCTCGTATATTGGAATGAACTGGAAGAGCGGAAGCTAATCGGTCTGAGTTGGTGCAAGTTATGACAAACAATATTAACGTGTCGAGAGAATCGAGGGGTAGCACAAGACCGTCGGAAGAGTTATGTAGATAAGCAACGAAAGGACTTAGAATTCCAGGTTGGAGATCAAGTTTTCTTGAAGTTATCTCCATGGAGAGGTGTCCTTCGTTTTGGTAAGAAAGGTAAACTAAGCCCTAGATATATTGGTCCTTATCAAGTAACGGGACAAGTTGGGCCAGCAGCCTACAGACTAGAATTGCCAGCAGAACTATCTTGAGTACATGATGTTTTTCATGTGTTCATGTTGACCCGTTGAGCTGAAAAAGACATGAGTTACGCAGAGGATGCAGTTCAAATCCTCGACAGAAAAGAACAAGTTTTAAGAAACAAGACGATCCCACTCGTGAAGGTTCGTTGGAGACATCACGGAGTGGAGGAGGCAACCTGAGAGTTAGAAGACTAAATGAGGAGGAAGTATCCGATGATTTTCACCTAAAGACTACTAAATTTCGAGGACGAAATTTCTTAAGGGGAGGTAAGTTGTAAACCCGAGATCTTTCTTTAGAACCTCCTTTTTATCAAACAACAAAAAGAAAGAAGAAATGAATGTTTAAAACTTGGTTTTCCATGTTTTAAAAACGAAAGAAATGAAGTGAAAGGCAAAAGGAAAACAAGGAAGGAAAGTTTAAACCATTTCGGTTTGGATTGCTTTTAAGACAAAAGAAGAAAAGGAAATGAAACAAATGTTTAATGTACTAAGTTTGTTTTGTTTTGCAAAGAAAAGATAAGAAAGGAAAAGATAAAGAAAGGAAAAAGAAAAGAAAAGAAAAGAAAGGAAAAGAAAGGTGGATGGTGGGACCCCACATTTGTTTCTTTCTGTTTAAAAAGACATCCCCCATCGTTTTCTCCTCATTTTATGAAGTAAAGGCAAGGGTTTTCGTGGGAGAAGCTTAAAGGAAGAAGAAGAAGAGGGTTTCAGCTGGAAATTGAAGAAGAGAGGGAGAGAACTCAAGCAAATTAGTATGACAGCAAGGTAATCACTCTGCCATGTTCTGCTATTTTGTTCATCACGAGCTCCACAGAAAGAGGTAAGAGTTGAAATTTTGTTTCGTGCAAGTTAACTCATATTGGAACAAAATTCGTGAAGGATGCTCGAGCAAATTCGGATCTTAAGCTACTGATTTGTGAAGAGGAAGTCAGAACACAGAATTTACTGTCAAATCCGAGAAGTCTCTGATGTTTTCGTTGTACTTACCTGTAGAATTGGAATCCGAAGCTCTAGTAGGTATAGTTGGAAAGCTTATTGAATTTCCTACAACTTTCATGAAGGAATCGTGAATAGAAAATGATTGGAAGATGTTGTAAATAGCAGGTCAAGTTTCGGGTTGCAGCAGAAATTCGAATCTGGAATAGCAGAAGTTGGTTCCGGGGAAAGAAGCTTTCGAGGTATTTCTGAACCAATCTATTGGGAATTTCAATTTCATGTCTTCATATGAATTTTAGAGGATTCAAAAAGGAAGAGTTTGGTATAAATTTCACCCTGTTTGGATAAGTAATGAAGAAGTTATGGCTGTCTGAATACAGAGCATAAAATCTGTTAAATGCTGGAATTTTTGTTGGAATGTTTTCTTGTAGTTTTAAAGTTAAAACCATGAGCTCGAGGTTCTAAAACATGGTTTTGGTTTGTTTGACAGGCCAAGAGCGAATAGGTCGAGTGTACGGGTCAAGACTCTAGTTCTAACACTGTGAGTGACAAAACGAACCTTGAAAATGGTTTATAGGCTTGTATTATGCTTATGAAATGCAAGGTTTTGCTAAAACGAAATGGTTTAGATGTTTATTGTTTTCTTGAACACTTGTTTATGAGCATTCATGATTTCTTAGAAATGTTTTAAAGTGTTCATGATGAGCCTAAAAGTCTTTATAAAGTTTATACATGAGCATATGTCCAATGGTTGCCAAAACTTATGAAAATGTGATGATTTCAAGCAAGCATGTACTAGCAAGTATGTTTTAAAGATTTCCGCTTTATGAACAAGCTAAAGTAAGCTTGAGTTTTATGAAAGAAAAAGATAAGTGGCATGTTCAAATGTTTTCATGTGATCTTCTGAGATATTGAGCCCGAGGCTATGTAGTACCGTGTGCACACAGGTCTTATTCTGTTGTCGACGTTGAGTGTACTCGTGATAACAGTGCGCTGTCGTGAGTGTCTTTGGGCGGGCCCCACTACGACAAAGACGATGGGAGTCTTTGGGCGGGCCCCACTACATCGTAGAATAAACGTTGGTGTCTTCGGCGTGCCCTACACAACGTGAGACTGTGACATGTTTTAAAAAGAGTTTATATCATTTACATGCCTTACGAGATTTTAACGATTGTCTTGCTTGTTTTCATGAAAAGCTATAATGATTACACGATTACTTTTAACGCTTGATTACGGATGCATATGCTCATAGATGGCCAGTGATATGATTTACGAGTTAATAGCTTTCTTTTAAACTCAAGTCACTCACTTGAGCTTTATAGCTCATTCTTTCGAGTGTTTTTCCTACTTTTCGTGTAGAGATCGAGCTCCCCGGTGCCCGATAACTAACCATAGTCTGTTTGGAAGCTTCTCATGTTTGATATGTTGTACGTGGTTGGTGTGGTTTAGCAAGTCCATATGTCTCAGAAATTATTTTAAGAGAACTATGTAGTTATAGTCGTATGTGCTTTAGAGGTTGTGGTTGCTTAATTAGTGATTTGGACTGTTTGTGGTTCTGATGTTCTTGCTCGTCTTAGTTTTCAAGAGAGACTTAAGAAGAGTTTCTCCTCATGTACGTCTTATAGATGTCCAGATTCCGCTGTGTTAAGTTTAAAGTGTTCCATATGCGAACATAGATTGTTTCCAGGTAAAGTAATGTCAGCAGGTATTGTTAAGAGGTAACAATGTCTGTTGGCTTCATGCCGTCTCCCGGGCTAAGTTAGCATGTGGTTCGGGAGGGGGTGTGACAACAAGTCACTCCACTATAGACTTGTAGCTGCACTCTCCTCACTGTAGATATTATTGTGTCAACTGATATAGTCATTACCCATGAGTCGTGAAGGGAATGAAAATCCCCATGTAGAGGAAGACGATCGAATCGTCATGGTATCATTACGCTACTTGAATTTTTCCAAAACAATCGAACTACTAGATCTAGGCTAAATATGGAAAGAAGGAAGAAATTTATAGCAAGAAGAACATACTTACATGTTGTAGACAATCTTCAAGATTTCTTCCTCGGTCACGAAAACTTTGTGCTTCTCGATCTCAACGAATGCTCCCCACTAACGGAATCCGAACACTACCACTTGGAGTCTCGGTTGTTCTTCCTTTGCAAGAAGGAAAGTGGTGGGACTTTTGGTGTTTTAGAGAGGGAGGAGAGTTGAGAGAAATTGAGAGAGAACGCTCTTCTTTTTGGATGAGAATCCAAAAAAAATGAGAGATTAATTTGCATTCCTTCTTGCAAGATGGGATTATATAGTGGAATAATCATGTAGCTAAAATGTCTACATTATTACCACTATACCACAACCATAGGTTATGCAAATCTCATTTGCATAACCACATAATATAAGATATCTCATATCTCATATTGCAAATCTCATTTGCAATAATTATGGATTAATTAAATTGAATTACATCCAATTTAATTTCTCTCAATTAATTTCTCCAATAAGGCTAACCTGTAGTTTATTATGAATCTCATTCAAATTAAACTATATATTATATCATTCATATCTCATATAAATCACATAAATTCCCATAAAGTGAAATTGAACACTTCAATCTCATACCAAAACATTAACCCTTATTTTAACCCATATTGAGCCAACCAAGGGACCTATTGGACCTACAGTGACGGGCTCCAATGATCCGAGATTAACTTGTCAAACCCTTTGACCCGATTAATGAACATTCATTAGCTACGGTAACACTAAACTATAGCCCGTAGCTGCACTCCCATCAGTGCAGAATATTACCTGTCCACTGATATAACCAATGCCCATGAGTCGACCCTTCATAGGTTGTTCGTAGACACGGCTTGGTCAAATTACCGTTTTACCCCTGTGTCTACCTCTTGTTCCTTAACTCCCCACTTCTCCTCTAATGAACAATATATTGTGATGGTCCAACCATACACAACACCCTTCTCGGGCACGTGAGAAGGTGGGCACCCGTTGTCCAAGCCTTGGAGACAACACTTAAGGGAACACCCCCTCTAGTTTCCCTAGAGCCGGGAACGAGTGAATTCCATCTCGCGTAGTTAAGTTCCCAGCTCCTTACTTTGTCCTGTCCCTGAGAAAATAGGCATATTGAGCGAGTAACTGTGACCACCCTCACCCGTACTAGTGAAAGGACAAGCCCCAGCAGACAGGAGTCCGTAACACGCTCAGGATTCAGGTCGAGTCACTAATGGTCATCTACGAAGTTATTAGTCCCATCACAACCAGCGGTGTTACATCGAGAGGTCTAATCATTCACGGTCTGGTCATGTACAATCTCATTGTACATGATGCCCCCACTCGCATGTCAACCACATGAACAAGTCAGATCACCTCGTTTGTATCTAATACAAAGCGGGTCGCATGTACAATGTATCGAGGATTAGGTCTCCAACCCTATCCATATACTATAGACCGTTCGGGTCATTAACTCGAATCTGATCCTCCCTGTGTGTCCACTACACACCGTTTAAGTTCTAGTTCTCTCATCAATTCAATGACTCGGGAGCTTAGTCTATTGGAAAGGTTTATAAATATTGCGAGACACAAAGTGATGAAATAAATAACTCTTATTAATTTCAAACAGTAATTTACTAACACGAGATTAGCAAAAAATCCCAACAAACTCCCACTTGTACTAAGCTCGTGGAGAAAATTCATTTTTGAAATGTACATAAATTAAAATGAAGTAATACAATTAACTAGGGCATTAAATACCCATTTACATATCTCCCACTTGCCCTGGTCAGGAAGCTCTCGAAGACCTAGACTCTCAAGCTGACCCTCAAACACCTTAGGCGTGAGGGGTTTTGTAAATGGACAAGCTACGTTGTGCTCCGACGCTATCTGCATGACCCTCACGTCTCCACGGTGCACACTCTCTCGTATCAGATGATATTTGCGCTCAATGTGTTTGCCTCTCTTATGGCTGTGAGGCTCACCTGAGTTGGCTACTGCACCACTGTTATCACAGAACAGTGTGATTGGCAAGTTCATATTTGGAACAACTTCCAAATCCGTCGTGAACTTCCGATGCCAAACAACTTCCTTTGTAGCTTCACAAGCCGCAACAGACTCCGCTTCCATAGTAGAATCGAAGATGCATCCCTGCTTGATGCTTCGCCCTACTACAACTCCTTCATTCAGAACGAACGCTGACCCCGAAGTGGATTTCTTAGAATCCTTATTGATCTGAAAGTCAGAATCTGTGTATCCCGTAAGGATCAAATCCCCACTGCCATACATTAAGTTGTAGCTCCTCGTTCTCCTAAGATACTTGAGGATTGCCTTTACGACTGTCCAGTGATCTAATCCTTGATTGGACTGATATCTACTGACTATTCCTACTGCATAACAAATGTCGGGCCTAGTACACAACATGGCATACCTCAGGCTTCCTACAGCTGAAGCATATGGAATCTGTCTCATATCCTCAACATTTTGAGGAGTCTTACGACACTAATCCTTAGATAAGTGAACCCCACGCCTGAAAGGCAGCAAACCCTTCTTTAATTTCTGCATCTTATATCTAGACAACATCTTGTCAATATAAGACGCCTGAGACAAGGCTAGCGTTCTATTCTTCCCGTTCTAGAAAATCTGGATACCAAGAACGTACTGAGCTTCTCCCAAATCTTTCATTTGGAATTGTGAAGCTAGCCACTTCTTAATGGCAGTAAGAAATGCTACCTCATTCCCAATGAGAAGAATATCGTTCATATACAACACCAAAAATGCGACAGTTTTGTCAACGATTTTCTTATATACACAAGGCTCGTCGACATTTTGATCAAAGCCATAAGATTTGATCGCCTCATCAAACATTATATTCCAAGACCTCGAAGCCTGATTCAGTCCATAGATGGACCTATGAAGCCGCCAAACCTTTTGCTTTAGCCTTGGGCAATGAACCCTTTCGGCTGGTCCATGTAGATTGTCTCATCAAGTTTGCCATTCAGAAAGGCTGTCTTGACATCCATCTGCCATACCTCGTAGTCATAATACGTGGCAATGGCCAGAATGATCCTGATCGACTTTACCATGGCAACAGGTGAAAAGGTCTCCTCATAGTCAACCCCTTCAACCTTGGTAAAACCCTTTGCCACTAATCGGGCTTTCAAGGTCTGCACCTTTCCATTTACGCGACGTTTACGCTTGTATGTCCATTTGCAACCAATAGGTTTTACCCCATCCGGTTGATCCACAAGCTCCCATACAGAATTGAAGTACATAGACTTCGTTTCCTGGTCCATAGCTTTAATCCATTCATCTTTGTCAAGATCAACCATTGCCTGATCAGAAGTCAATGGATCCTCACAGTCATCATCAGGAGCGACAACTGAGGTTTCAGGTAAACCCATATAGCGATCAGGCTGTCTCACAACCTTCCCACTACATCGAGGCATTCCCAACTTCTAGGAACGGATTTGACTAGACATGCTAGGATCAACAACACTTGTTGACGTACTAGCCCCAACAACAACTCTTGTCGATGTACTGTCCATTTAATTTAACACAACTTTACTCCTTGGTAAATGATCCCTGACGTGGTCTTCCTCTAGGAAAGTGGCGTTTGTCGACACAAACACCCTATTTTCCTTAGGATCATAAAATAGACCACCCCTAGTCTCTTTAGGGTAACTTACAAGTAGGCATAATTTCGAACGGGGTTCCAACTTTTTCAAGTTTGATACCAGCACGTGGACCGGGCATCTCCAAATTCTTAAGTGACGTAAACTGCCTTAACGTCCACTCCAGGGCTCGAAAGGTGTTTCACAAACACTCTTCGACGAAACATTGTTCAAAATATAAACCGCAGTCTCCACTGCGTAACCCCAAAAAGAATTAGAGAAACGAGCATAGCTCATGATCGACCGAACCACGTTAAACAAGGTTCTTTTTCTCCTCTCCGATATACTATTCTGCTGTGGCATACGAGGTGCTGAGAGTTGGGACGTAATTTCGTGTTATATCATATAGTCCTGGAATTAAGTGTTCATATACTTTCCACCTTGATCCGATCGAAGTGTTTTCAACGATTTACCTAAGAGATTTTCAACCTCAGTATTGTACTCCTTGAACTTTTCAAGAGTTTCAAACTTCTTGTGCATTAGGTAAATATACCCATATCTCGAGTAACCGTCAATAAAAGACACGAAGTACTCATAACCGGTCCGAGGTTTAACATTCATCAGACCACAAATGTGAGAATGTACTAACTCAAGAGGCTCTTTGGCTCTATATCCTATTCCACTAAAAGGACGTTTGGTCATCTTGCCCTCAAGGCACGACTCACACACCGGTAAAGAGTTTTCTTACAAATCGTTTCGAAGTCCACTCTTCACTAGCTTCTCAATCCTATTGAGATTAATATGGCCTAACCGTAGATGCCAAAGATGGGCATTTTCCTTAGGAGGAACTTTCGCTTTCTTAGTTCGTGTTTCTGCAGTTTTAAACATTTAAGTATTCAAAACACTTTCGACCGAATTAGCTTTCAAAACATAGAGATTATGGTCAAGTGAAGCAGGACAAATAACATTGCCATTTCTGGAAATAAACGCTTTCTTACCATAAAATGAATCGGAAATGTAGTTCCTGCCAAAATGTAGCTTCGTCGTGTCGATCGCTGCAGCAGAGACAAGCTCCCCAGATACAACCCGTAGAGTCACCTCACCCTCCCGCAGCGGCTGCCAGGAATCAATCCCCTAAAAAGAATAACAAACATGGTTAGTGGCGCCCGAATCCAATATACAGGCAGAGTCACTACTCTCCACTAAATAAGTTTTTGTCACAAGTAAATCACATTTACCTTAATTCTTCCTCTCAGCCAGGAATTTGGGACATTTCCTCTTCTAGTGTCTGCCCCCATTGCAGTGAAAACACTTTCCTTTCTCTGCAATGTCCTTGACCCTCTTGCCCTTGTGGGCGGCAGCTCGGTCAGTTTTACCCCTCTTCATCCTCTTCTTCCATTTCGGGCGTGAACGAGCAATTGGTTTCGTCCCAGAGGTGGAACCCCTGTGAAAAGACCTGTAGGCAACATTTGCCTCAGATTCCTTGACCCTGTTTAAGGATTGGAAATTCTATATCTCATTGAGGAGGGTAGTCAGAGTGTAGCTAATTTTGTTCATAACAACATTGCTACGAAACTGAAGGAAACATCTTCGGAAGAGTCTTCAAAATAAAATAGACTTGGCTCGACTCATCGATCGAAGCCCCGTTCATCTAAGCAAGATTAAAGTGGGTCATCATATCTAGAACATGTTCACGGACTGACGACCCCTCCTTCATTCGTGCGTTGAAGGCGTATTTGAGCGAGTCATGCCGGACCTGAAAGGACTGTTGTCCCAACATTTCCTACAAGGACTCCATGATCTCCTTAGCGGTGAACATAGGCTAATGTAGACCTTGGCCTTTTCATTGGACCTGATCAACCGATCGTATGCATCGCGACCACTTTGCGACGCAATCGAGCCCGGCATCTGAGCACACACCTCAGACAGCACGAACTTTATGTCGTCAGTTACCAAAACCGTGTTAATGTTGTTTTTTTCAACCTTGGTAATTATCTCCCACTAACTTATCGGACGCGAGTAGAGCTATTATTGCCCTAGACATTTTTAGCTGGAAAAATAAGAAAACTTTGTATTAGTCTCGCAAAAACCTTTTGAAATCCAATCAAGTTTTAGCAAAATTGTTTCATGATCCCTAGGTCATTCAAAATTTCTCAATGATACACTAAGGGTTTAGAATGACCGCCACCGAAGGGTGAACATAACACTCCTCCTATAGGACGAGACTTTCTCGATTAAACCCTAATCCCATAATAACTCTTATTCCATTAGCCGTCCAATTACCATTGTTTGGTCGAATTCATTAACACTTAAAGAACTATGTGAGTGCCACCCTCAATCTTTAAGTTTCCAATCATTCGTCCAAACAATAGCCACCAAAGGGTGAACCAAGAAGGAAAACCAACCAGGAAACTGTATCTTTTTCGGGAATCCACGGTGTTCCGACTCCCATGATCAGGCCCTCCGAAGGGATTGTCTGTTCCAGGCCAAGCTAGCAGGCAGATCATAGGGGTCTCACGGTGTGAATCGAAAGAAGAGACCGTGGGTCTCGTTTTCACAAGTCCCGCTCCCAGTCACTATAAGTACTCTCTCCATCAACAATGATATTGACCTATACAAATGCAACCCGAAGGGGGATGCTCCCATATGCCCCACAAGGTCGAGTATAGATCTCACGGTGCGTACTTAACGGAGATTTGTGGTTGGAAAAACAAATGTATCTCATACACTTTATTTCCTCCCACTCAGCACTTTACTTTTAATATGGATTAACCCAAGTAAACCAGCTAAAATTTACCTAAGTCTATCAATATAACTCTTATATGGTATTAACCTAAGTCTATAATCATATTATAACTTAAGACTATGTGAGTAAATTAAAACACTTTTAATTAACGACACTGACGATAAGTATAATCTAAGAATCTCCGGACCGAATTCACTCCCAGGTCGGTTACCAGGTAAGGGTGTTCCGCAACACTTAAATACCCCGACCTTAGATAAAACCTTCCTTAGACAAAGTTACGAACCAATCTCCATTCATAGACTAAACTTTGATTTCCTAATTTCTAATCTCATTAGAAAATAGAAAACCTAAGTGTAATCATTCAAGTTCTAAACTCTTTAAAACTAATAATTAACTTAGGTTGCATGCGTTTCTATGTTATAGTGCTTGATCATTCATCACATGAATAACTATATACTATAACATAATATTATTCATCACATGAATATTAATGCATGAGCATACTTTAATCTAATAAATATAAAACTTATGTTAATAAAATTAAACATGCATTTTAATTATATTATAACTCTTATAATATAACCTATCATGCAAACTATATATTATAACTCTTATAATATAAATGATGCATGTGATGAGATTTTAAATCTATATGACATACAATATGCATATAGAATTTAATTAAATCATACATCTCATGCATAAAATAATTAAATAGCAAAATTGGTCTGGTTTTGGCACCTAGGGGCAATTATTTAATTAAATAACATTAATATAACACTTATATTAATGTTATTTAATAAAATAATAAAATAATTAAATTAAATACACTTTATAAAAAATAAAATAAAACAACGAAGAAAACCGCCCACTTGAGATTAACTTGCATTCCTTCATGCAAGAAGAGATTATATAGTGGAATAATCATGATGTTAAAATCTCCACATTATTACCACTTTACAACAACCATAGGTTATGCAAATCTCATTTGCATAAGCACATAATATAAGATATCTCATATCTCATATTGCAAATCTCATTTGCAATAATTGTGGATTATTTAAATTGAATCACATCCAATTTAATTTCTCTCAATTAATTTCTCCAATTAGTCCTAATTCAACAATTAGGCTATCCTATAGTTTATTATGAATCTCATTCACATTAAACTATATATTATATCATTCATATCTCATATAAATGACATAAATGCACTTAAAGTGAAATTTAACACTTCAATTTCATACCAAAATGTTAACCCTTCTTTTAACCCAGATTGAGCCAACTGAGGACCTAATGGACCTACAGTGACGGGCACTAATGATCCGAGATTAACCTGTCAAACTCTTTGACCTGGTTAATCAACATTCATTAGCTACAGTAAAACTCCACTATAGCCCGTAGTTGCACTCCCGTTAGTGGAGAATATTACGTGTCCACGGATATAACCAATGCCCATGAGTCGACCCTTCACAGATTGTTCGTAGGCACGGTTGGGTAAAATTACAGTTTTACCTTTCTGTCTACCTCTTATTCTTTAAGTCCCCACTGCTCATCTAATGAACAACATATTGTGATGGTTCAACCATACACAACACCCTTCTCCGGCCAGTGAGTAGGTGGGCGCCCGTTATCCAAGCTCTAGAGATAGCACCTAAGGGAACAACCCTTCTAGTTTCCCTAAAGGCGGGAACGACTGAATTCCATCTTGCGTAGTTAAGTTCCCAGCTCCCTACTTTGTCCTGACCCTGAAAAGATTAGGTATATTGGGCGAGTAAGTGTGACCACCCTCACCCGTACTAGTCAAAAGACAGACCCCGACATACAGGAGTCCGTAACACGCTCAGGATTCAGGTAGAGTCACTAATGGTCATCTACGAAGTTATTAGTCCTTACTGTCTACGGTGTTACATCAGTAGGTCTAATAATTCACGATCCGGTCTCGTACAATCTCATTGCACATGATGCCCCCACTCGCATGTCAACGACATGAACGAGACAGATCACCTCGTTTGTATCTAATACAAAGCGGGTCGCATCCACAGTGTATCCAGGATTAGGTCTCCAACCCTATCAATATACTGTAGACAGTTCGGGTCATTAACTTGAACGTGATCCTCCCCGTGCGTCCACTACACACCGTTCAAATTCTAGTTCTCTCATAAATTCAATGACCATGACACTTAGTTTATTTGAAAGGTTTATAAATATTGCCAGACACAAAGTGATGAAATAAATAACTCTTATTAATTTCAAACAGTAATTTAGAAACACGAGATTAGGACAAAATCCCAACAAGTCAACCCTTCATAGGTTGTACGTAATCACGGCTGGGTCAAATTACTGTTTACCCCTTTGATTTCCTATTCGCTCCTTAAACACCACTGATCCTCTATTGAACAACATGTCCAAGGTCCTACCTTAGACTCATACCCTCATAGAGGGCGGGGCCCCGTTGTTCAAGACCTGGAGTAAGTTCTTAAGGGAACAACCTATCTAATTTGAATGAGTGAATTTCATCTTGCAAAGTTAAGTTCCCAACTACCTATTAGGTTTTGTCCATAAGAAGGTAGGCTTATTGAGTCGGCTACAGGCCACTCTCACCCATACTAGTCTAAGGACAACCCATATAAGCAGGAGTTCTTAACTTGCTCCGGATTCAGGTACAGTCACTAATGACCATCTATAAATTACTAGTCTTATCCTGTTAACAGTGTTTGACTTGTTAGACTGATAATTTGCAGTCCGATCTTGTATGAACTCTTCATACAGGATGCCCCCACTCGCATGTCAACTACATGAATGAGTTGGATTACCTCATTTGTACTAATTACAAAATGGTCTGCATCCATAGTGTTTCAAGAATGAGGTTTCCAACCTTATTCTTATACCATAGACCATTTAGGTTATATTCTTGAACACAATCCAAATAGTGTCCACTACACTGATGTTTAAGATATATGTTATAACCTTGGAGCTTAGTTTATTGGATTTATAAAACAAGACTGTAATTGTATCAAAACAAATAACCCTTTATTTAATTGATCAAAACTTGTGGAGTACAAAAACATTACAGTAATGTAAATACAATTAACTAGGGCATTTAAACCCCTTTGTACAAAATACTCCCACTTGCCCTAGTTGGCGAAGACTTGAAAACCTAGACCTTGTAGGTGACTCTCAAAAACATTAGCCGTGAGAGCCTTTGTAAAAGGATCAGCAATGTCGTGCCCTGAGGCTATCTTCGTTACAATCACGTGTCCTCTATGCACGATCTCCTGGTTGAGACGAAATTTTCACCCAATGTGTTTTTTCCTCTTGTGGCTTTGGGGTGCCCTCGAATTTGCCACTGCACCACTGTTATCGCAATACAACGTGATAGGCAAAGTCATATTTGGAACGACTTCCAAATTTAGCATGATTTTTCTTAACCAAACGACCTCTTTAGCTGTTTCACCAGCTGCTACATATTCGACCTCCATGGTGGAATCAGCGATGCATCCTTGCTTGACGATTTGTCATACTACAAATCCTCCATTAAGAGTGAATACTGACCCTGATGTAGATTTCTGATAATATTTATCATCTGAAAGTCAGAATCCGTGTATACTGTAAGGCTCAAATCCCTAGCCCCGTACCCAAGCATGTTGTTCCTTGTTCTCCGAAGATACTTAAAGATTGTTTTAACCGTTTTCCAGTGTTCAAGGCCTGGATTTGATTGATACCTACTGACCATCCCAACTTCAAAACAGATGTCAGGCCTAGTACAGAACATGGCATACATCAGACTCCCAACAGCTGATGCGTAAGGAATCCGTCTCATATCCTCAACTCCTTGAGGTGTCTTAGGACATTGTTTCTTAGACAAATGGATTCCATGTCTAAAAGGCAACAACCCCTTTTTGGAATCTTGCATCTTAAACCTTGACAACACTTTGTCTATGTAAGATGCTTGAGTCACGGCTAGTGTTTTATTCTTGTGGTTTCGGACAATCTGGATCCCAAGAACAAACTGCGCATCATCCAAATCTTTAATTTGGAACTGCGTACCTAGCCATTCCTTGATGTCAGTAAGATAACCTACATCATTCCCAATGAGTAGGATATCATCCACATAGAGAATTAGGAATGCGACAGAACTATTGAAGATTTTCTTGTAAAAACAACGTTCGTCATCATTCTAATAAAAGCCATAAGATCTGATCGCCTCATCTAATCTTATATTCCAAGACCTAGAGGCTTGTTTCAGTCCATAAATGTACCTTTTAAACCTGCAAACTTTTTGGTCTTGTTTTGGTTCAATGAACACTTTCGGTTGGTCCATGTAGATGTTTTCCTCAAGATTGCCATTCAAAAAGGTTGTCTTGACATCCATTTGTCATACCTCATAGTCATAATATGCGGCAATGGCAAGAAGGACACAGATAGGCTTTACCATAGCAACAGGTGAAAATGTCTCCTCATAGTCAACCCCTTCAACCTGGATATAAGCCTTTGCTACTAGTCTAGCTTTAAGGGTTTGCACCTTCCCGTCTACACCCACTTTCTCTTGTAGAACCACTTACAACCTATAGGTTTTACCCCATCAGGCTTATCCACAAGATCCCAAACAGAATTGAAGTACATAGACTCCATTTCTTGGTCCATGGCTATTACCCATTTGTCTTTGTCTTTGTAAACCATTGCTTGATCATAAGTCAATGGATCCTCGCAGTTGTCATCTTGTATGACAACTTCAGTTTCAGCTAAACCCATGTAACGGTCAGGCTGTATTACAACCCTCCCACTACGTCGAGGCATACTCAACTCTCGAGATGGATTCTCTTGTCTAGACAAACCAGTATCAACAACTCTTATTGACATACTAGTGTTCTTAGCAACCTTTGCTATTGTTCCGTCTAATTCACTCAGCACAACTTTACCTTTTGGTTTGTGGTCTCTTATGTGGTTCTCCTCTAAGAAAATGACATTTGTCGACACAAAAACCTTATCTTCCTTAGGATCATAGAATAAACCACCTCTTGTTTCTTTTGGGTATCGTACGAATAGGCATAACTTGGAACGTGAATCCAACTTATTTGAATTTGTCACAAGCACATGTGCTGGACAACCAAAAATTCTGAAATGAAATAAACTACCTTTACTTCCTTTCTAGAGTTCATAAGGTGTTTCAAAAACAATTTTGAAGGGCACACTATTCAAAATGTATACTGCAATCTCCACTGTGTAACCCCAAAAGGAAGTAGGGAGATGAACATAACTCATCATTGATCGAACCATGTCCAACAAGGTTCTATTTCTCCTTTCCGATACACCGTTTTGCTGTGGTGTACCGGGAGCTGAGAGTTGGGATGCAATTCCATTTTCTATCATATAGTTCTTGAATTTTAAATCCATGTACTCTCAATCTCGATCCGATCGAAGTGTTTTAATAGTTTTACCTAATTCATTTTCAACCTCAGTCTCGAATTCCTTGAACTTTTCAAGTGCTTCAGACTCGTGGTGCATTAGGTAAATATGGCCAAATCTAGAATAATCATCTTTAAAAGAGATGAAATATTCATATCCTCCCATGACTTTAACATTCATCGGACAACAAAGGTTTGAATGTATAAGCTCTAGAGGATCCTTGGCTCTATAACCTTTTCGACTAGAAGGTTTTTTAGTCATTTTGCTTTCTAGGCAGGATTTACATACAGGCAAAGAGTTTTATTCTACTCGTTTAGAAGTTCGTTCTTTACCGATCTCTCAATCCTATTGAGATTGATGTGACCCAACCTAAGATGCCAAAGGTGAGCATTTTCTTTAGCAGAAATTTTACGTTTCTTAGTTTATGCGTTTGAAGTTTTAAATAATTCAGTGTTCAAAACCATTTTGATTGAATTTGGCCTTAAAACATACAATCTATTTTCTAATGAAACTGAACATATTTCTATGCCTTTCTTCAAAATAAACACGTTCTTCATTGAGAATGAAATAGAAATACATTGTTCTATTAGCCATGAAATTGAAATAAGGTTTCTAGTAAACCCATGTATCACTAATATATTATCCAACAATACATATTTCTTGCCAAAATAAAGCTTCATCGTGCCTACTGCTACAACTGAGACGACTTCTCCATTTCCAACCCAGAGCGTTATCTCTCATTTCTGTAGCTGCTGCCAAGAATCAATTTCTTGAAAAGAAGAGCAAACATGATTAGTGGCGCCTGAATCAAGTATCCAAGAAGTTTTATCATTATCCACTAAACAAGCTTCTTGGCAAAGTAAATCATATTTTCCTTCCTTCTTCCTTTCTGCAATGTACTTCGGACAGTTTCGTTTCCAATGCCCATCTTAGTTGCAGTCGAAACACTTTCCTTTGTCAGCAACTTCTTTGACTTTCTTGCCCTTCTTGGCGTCAGCTTTGTCATCATGTTTCCCTTTACCAACCTTCTTTATGTTCCTCTTCTTCCCGTTCAGGTTAGAAGAAGATAAAGCCACTATTTTTGTCCTAGAGGTCGAACCTCTATGATAACTCCTACTGGTAACATTTGCCTCACCTTTCGATCCCTGAATTTTCATCAAAGATTGAAAGGTCTGAAGTTCATTTAGAAGGGAGGTAAGGGTAAAAGTAAGCTTTTTCATAACAGTATTACTTCTAAATTGCAGGAAATTATCTGGATGAGTTTCCATAATGAAGTTGACCTGTCTCGACTCATCGATGGAAGCACAATTCGACTCCGCGATGTTAAAGTGCACCATCATTTCCAGGACATGATCCTGAACAAATGTACCCTCTGGCATCCTTGAGTTAAATATGTACTTTAGGGCATTATGTCGCGCTTGTGTGGACTGTTGTCCAAACATACCCTGCACAAAATCCATGATTTCCTTAGCGGTTATCATGCCCTCATGCTTTTTGGCTAATATGTCAGAAATACTTGTCAGCATGTAGACCTTGGCCTTATCATTAGCCTTGATCAATCGATCATATGCATCACGAACATTTCGTGACACATTCAAACCTGACACCTGAGGACACTACTCAGTTAGCACAAACTTCAGATCATCCACTACTAATATAGTGTTCATTTTGTTTTTCCATCTCATCATATTCTACCTGGTTAACTTTTCCACACCCAATAAGGAAATTATAGAGCTAGAAATTTTTGCTGAAAGTTTACAAACAAACTTGTATGAGTTTCTTGCTATAACTCAAATCCAATGTTGTTTAAGCTAATTATCAAATGATTCCTAGGCCATTTATAACTTGCAATTATAGTCAAAAGGTTTAGAATGTATGACACCGAAGGGTAATAAAAAACACTCCTCCTTTGGATCAAGACACTCTTGACCAAAACCTAATACCAGAATAACTCTTATTCCTATAGGTTTTAGTTTCCATTTTTCGGTCTGGATACATACACAACTTATGTACTCCGTGAGTGTAACCCTCTGTCTTTAGATCCTAGAGTCTCCATCCCATAAATTCCGCTGAAGGGAGAACTAGATTAAAAAATAGTCTAAGGAAATCTTTATCCCTTTCGGGTGTCTACTGTGTTCGATCCCCTATGATCAAGCCATCCGAAGGGATTGCCTGGTCCAGGCCAAACTAGCAGGCTGACCATAGTGGTCTAACGGTGTAAACCGACAAAAGAGACCCTAGGTTTTTTTTTCACTAAACGTGCTCCCACTCATTATAAGTACCCTGTCCATTCACCTTGATATTGACTCATACAAACACCATTTGAAGGGGGACGCTCTCGTTTCCCCCACGAGGCAAAGTATGAGTCTCACAGTGTGAACTTCCCAGAGATAGCGTAGGTGGGAAAATATGTATCTCATACAGTTTTCCTCCCACCGAATACTTTAAAGTTATGGTAATCTTACTTAGGCTAAAACCCGGTTAATGGTTTTTCCTAACTTTATCGATATAACTTTTATATCGACAATCAATATAACTCTGATATTGATTTTATCCTAAGTTTATTAATATAATTCCTTATATTAAACCTAGGATTTCTAGTTTATTAACCCCTTAATAAACCTGTTGACGCTACAGTAATTTGTAAACTCTCTGATTAAATTTCACTCCCAGGTCAGTTCCTAGGTAGGGGTGTTCCGTTTTCGTCAGCTTTAATACCTTAGCCTAGACAGAACTTTCCTTAGACAGAGTTCCTATTTTAATCATAGCTTATAAATTACTTGGTTCCTAATTCTAATCTAATTAGAACTAGATAACCTAAGATCTATTATTTCTAAATCCTAAACATTTTAAAACTAATAATTAACTGTTGGGATTTATGCCTTAAGCTTGTGTAATTTTAATCAATTAAATAAAGTGTTATTTGTTTTTATAAGATTACAGTCTTGCTTTTATAAATCCAAGAAACTAAGCTCCAAGGTTATAAAATTTATCTTGAAATCAGTGTAGTGGACACTATTTGGGTTGTGTTCAAGATTATAACCTAAATAGTCTATGGTATAAGAATAAGGTTAGAAACCTTATTCTGGTAACACCGTGGATGCGACCCACATTGTAATTAGAACAAATGAGGTAATCCAACTCATTCATGTAGTTGACATGCGAGTGGGGGCATCCTGTCTGAAGAGTCCATACAAGACTGGATCGCAAATTATTAGTCTAACTAGTATAACACCATTTAGAAGATAAGACTAAGTAATTTGTAGATGGTCATTAGTGACTCGACCTGAATCCTGAGCAAGTTAAGAACTCCTGCTTATTGGGGTTTGTCCTTAGACTAGTATTGGTGAGAGTGACTTGTAGCGGACTAAATAAGCCTACCTTCTCAGGGACAGAACCTCGTAGCTAGCTTCGAACTTAACTGTGCAAGATGGAATTCACTCATTCCTCTACTGAGGAATTAGATAGGTTGTTCAATTAAGAACTGACTCCAGGTCTTGAACAACGGGGCCCGACCCTCTATGAGGGTATGAGTTTAAGGTAGGATCTTAGACTTGTTGTTCATTAGAGTATTAGTGGTGCTTAAGAAGCAAAGAGGTAATCACAGGGGTAAAACGGTAATTTGACCCAGCTGTGATTACAAAAAACTTGTGAATGGTCAACTCATGGGTAATGACTATATCAGTGGACACAATGATATCCACAGTGAGGAGAGTGCAACTACAAGTCTATAGTGGAGTGATTTGTAGTTAATGAATATTGATTAACTGGATCAAAGAGTTTGATCAATTAATCTCACATCATTGGAGCTCATGATCTGTAGGTCCATTAGATCCGTCCGTTGGCTCAACATTGTAATATTGAGGGTATAAAGTTAGGAGTGAAATTGAAGTGTTCAATTTCATACATGAGGAGTTATATCAATTATATATGATATAATTGATATGATATATAGTTTTAATATGAATTAAATTCATATATAAACTATATACTAAAGAGAGATTAAAGGAGGGGTAGGATGGTCATTTCCATCCCATTCCCCTATATATATGGTTGCATGAGATGCAACTAGGAGAAGACATTAGAAGTGTATCCTCGCCTTTTTGTTGTTGTGGGAAAGGTTCCAAGACAACAAAAATCTCTCTCACAAAACATCTCATTATTCCTAAAGGGAATCCACCTTCCTCCCTCACCTAGAGAACAACGGAGAAGATTTGGTGGTGGTGTCGGTGTTAGTACGAGTTCGTGTTGCGTTGATCTTGATCGTGAAGAAATGAGGAGCACTTGAAGAAAGGTACTTCAAAGGTAATTTCTTGTTGTCCATTTTACTTTTATGCATAATCTAGTCTTGTATGTTCTTCAATTTATCGTTGTAACTAAATCGAGAGCGCGCGATTCACAATCGCTTCCATTGCGGAGACTTCGATTCCCTTCAATTGGAATCAGAGGTCAATTGCGTTCTTGATTTATGTTTTTAATTTTTCAAGAACAACGTGGGATTTACTGTTTTTGCATGAGATGTATGAACGGTTTTTCAAAATTAGATGCTTTCTATTTTGCACTTAGATTTACAATTTCCATTTAAATGTTCAATGTTATAGCCCGGTGTTTTTGGCAAATTTAATTGTAAATCGAGATAGTAAGTCCGTGTCGATCGAGGCAAGGCGGTTGCGGAGAAGAACGGAGCAAAAAATAAGCAAAGAATAGTGGATTCACATTGTTGTCGGTGTGCAGCGTTGCAACGCCGCGCTTGCAGGAGAAGGCGCGAGCACGAGGCAGCGTTGCAACGTTGTTTCATTGCGCAACGCTCCGCAGAAGACGACAAAAGTAGCGTTGCAACGCTGCTGATATGACACAAAATGTGCTATCCTTAGGCTTAATAATTGCTAGTTTTATAATGATTTCAAGGCTTTTACGGGTTTATGTCATTCAATTTATGGTTCAGAGCTTAAACGGAACTATTGGAGACAAATTGGATCACTCGGGATCAATACGAGGCTATTTGGAGCTAAAAATAACATCAAATGGAAGAGAAAGGACCAAACCAAGCTAAAGACCCGAGGTGATGTCGTTGCAACGCCATATAGAGCGTTGCAACGCCGAACGTGCAACCAAACAGCTTTAAAGATCTCTGCCGATAGCGTTGCAACGCTGATTTGCAGCGTCGCAACGCTATATCGATAAGGCGCACGCATAAGAAGCCGCACACAGGGCATTGCAACGCTGCCTTGCAGCGTCGCAACGCTAGATCGATAGGCGCACGCGCATTAAGGTAGCAGCGTTGCAACGCTGTCCCTAGCGTTGCAACGCTGCCGATAGATTCCTTATTTACCACGCGTTTAGGGTACAGCGTTGCAACGCTGTCCCTAGCGTTGCAATGTTGTCCTATTGAGGCCTATAAATACAACATTATGCAATTGAGAAGAGGGAGCCGAATTTGGTAGATTTTAGCCCTAATTTCGAAATACACCTTGTAAGAAGAGAGAAAAGAGTGATTTTGGGAGCCAAAGCATTCGTGGAGGTTCGAGATCGAAGACGGGAGCTCGGAGACGAAGGACCGGCATCGACACCTAAGTTTATTTCTCCTTCTTTCAATTTGTAATAGCGTTCTAAGATGTTTTCTACTTGTTTGGTTTGTTTTTCCTGTGATTTAGAGTAGCTAAACATTGTAGTTGGATTTGATTTACTTGTTATGACTTTATTGCTATGTTTTGAAGCATGTTTTGTCCTTATTTTTGGCAATTCGTTCTTTACTTCTTAATTTGTTGGTTTAAGTGGACTCGAGAGATAAAGCTTAAATTAGAGCAAAATTGTCAAGACCCTTAGAAGTCTGGCACGAGAGTGACCTAGAAATCTTAGGGAAACACATAAAGAAGTTGCTTAATGCCATGAATGTTGTAGGTTAATATGGAGACTATGAGTTTATTGCATGTGTGAGACTCACTAAGAACCGAGAGGTTTTCTTGAGTAATTTACTTCTTATTTATAAATTCATCTCATGATGTCAATGCATGTGTAGTTAGGTTATTAACTTGTAAAATCACTTCCTTTAATTCTATCAATTCGTGTCTTCACATATTTGTTTGTTTGTTTGTTTGTATTTACTTCATAGAATTATCCATGTTTTGTTGCTTTAGCTAGATTTGAGAATTAGTATCTTAGTATTTAATTAATCTAGAAACCCATTCCCGAGAACGATACTTGAACTCATAAATCACTATACTAAAACTTGACCCGTACACTTGCGGTATTGCATATTCATAATTTTACGCAACAAGTTTTTGGCGTCGTTGCTGGGGAATGGCGATTATTTAGATTAATTGATATTGGGAGAAAATTTGAAATTTTAGACTAAAGCATGTTTGTTTGTCTTTCCTTAATTATTTTGTGTAATTGTTTGTTTCCTTATTTGTTTTATTTTTAGTTTTGTGTGTTTTGAGTCTTTGTTTCTTGTTTTGGTTGTGTTGACATTGTGTGAAGTCTTGTTGTGAAATTACTGATTTTTCTAGTATGACTTTGCATAATTTTGAGTTTCCACCATTCTATTGTCTCTCTCAGGACCCTAGTTTTGTGCATCATAATTTTTCTAAATTCCATGTATCTGATTTTTACCATTCTATACCTGACATGTATGAAAATTCCCATGAGGGTAGACATTTAGGCACTTGGGACCATAGTTTTTCGTACCTCAACCAACCCTTAGAAAAATCATCTCTTATGGACCAATTGACAGAATATACCTTGGAGTTGAAATTTAAAAATTTGGTTCATAGTGAATTAGAAAGGTTGAATAGGTTGGAAACTGAGGTGGTAAGACTTTGGGAAATAGTACAGGATGGAGCTCAATACCTTGACCAGTTAGTAGTTTCCCTTAAGGCCTTACAGGAACAATTTCTAATCCTTACCACTCAGGAGATGCCACCTAGGAGGGTTTGTTTAGATGTTAGTGAGGATAGTTTGAGGGAGACTGAGGCACACCATGATCAGGTTAGTGAGGAGGACACTGGTGATACACTTAATTCCACAGGAGAGATCCAGGTGATAGAGTTAGAGGCTAAGAAGCCCTCTTTTCTGCTATCACCAGATATTCCCTGTATTTTTTATAACCGTTTGTCTGTCACTCACGATTCTTGCTTTGATTTCAGTTCTTTCCTTTTGATAAATAAAAATCCCAAAAATAATTTTTTGTCTGTGGCTCAAGAAAAACAGGTTAGCCTTTTAGTCTTAGAAGGCTACATCGATTCGAGCAAGAACGACCCGAAGAAATATGAGCAATTTTATGTGCCCTGATAAGTCACCGTCTAGCTAAATACGTTAAACAAAGCGCTTCTTGGGAGGCAACCCAAGTTTTATGTTTTATGTATTTATTTTCTGTTTTATTTGTTTGAGTTTTTCTTTTTATCTAATTTCTTTATTTTTGTTTGTCCAGGTGCATGCCCAATGGGAGAGCTGCAGATTTGCACCATTTTGATCCTGAGATCGAGAGGACCTGTACGAGACTCCTAAGGGAAGGAAGAGCAGAACCTCAGGAAATGGCTGATCAGGAGCTCATAAATAACCCTAAACCTATCAGGAAGTATTTCCAACCTGTGTTTAATTCTGAGCAGGCTGGAATAGTCCATGCCCCTATCAATGCTAATAACTTTTAACTGAAAACAGGACTGATACAAATGGTTAGGGAAGATGCTTTCAGAGGCTTAGCCACAGAAGATCCTAAATCTCATCTTAAATTTTTTTTGGAAATCAGTGGTACATTTAAAATGAATGGTATCTCTGTTGATAGTATTCGCTTACGTCTCTTTCCTTTTTCTTTGCAGGGTAGAGCGAAAGAATGGCTAGGGTCCCTACCCTCAGGGAGTATCACTTCCTGGGAGGAGTTGGCCCAAGCCTTCACGAACAAATTCTTTCCACCTGTAAAAGCTGCAAAGTTAAGGACTGAGATTGAAACATTCAGGCAGCAAGAGGGAGAGCAGTTATTTGAAGCATGGGAAAGGTACAAAGACATGCTCAGGAGGTGCCCACAAAGATGGCTACCTGGCGCTCTCAGTACAACTGTTTTATAATGGACTAGAAGGTAAGACCGTGACCATTCTCGATGCCACTCGCTGGAGGGGCTTTCATGGCGAAGACGTGCGTGGCAAGCACGTGCCCTCCCGGAGGAAGTATCAACCGCCACCACCAAAGGGTCTCTGAGAAAATGATAGATCTAAGCCAGTAGCTGGATTATATCAACTGGATGAGGTAACCTCCCTTAAATCTCATATGGCATCCCTCACTCATGCCTGAATAATTTTGTAGGATCACCACAGACAGGGATGTCCTCTCAATGCTCCCAGCCCAATGGAGAATCTACTATGGAGCAATTGCACTACCTGAACAACAGAAGCAACACCTATGGGGGAAATAAGACTTAGAATAACCTACCAACACATTACAATCCAAGTTTGAGGTGTCATGAAAACTTTTCTTATGCTAACCACAAAAATGTGTTGAATCCCCCTATAGGGCATGCTTCTACATCAGAAAGGAAACCATCTCTTGAAGACACATTGCACTCCTTCATAGCTGAATCCAGAAGTCGGTCCAACTAGCTGGAGAATACAGTCACCAGTTTATCTGGTATAGTGACAAGTCATGGAGCTGCAATAAAGAATATAGAGACCCAGATCGGCCAAACGAACACATCACTCCAGGCGCTGCAAGCAAGGAAAGAAACTCCTTGAGGGAGTACAGTCTAGCTAATGACGTTAAACAAAGCGCTTCTTGGGAGGCAACCCAAGCTTCACTTACTTTTGTTTTCCTATCTGTAGCATGCTTTTGTGTGTTGTTTTTAAATTCTTAGTTAGTTGTCATTTTACTTAGTAGGTGGTGGAGATGTCACTCTTCGTTGAAATCCATGCTCCCATTCTGAGAAACTCCAACACACATGCTTTGGCTATCCTAGAATACCAGAAAGAGGTCCATAAACCAGGACAGTATTGTTCACTCTTACCCTGATACTTAATTTGTGCTTATTTGTACAAACATTGGGGACACTTTTTAGTTTAAGTTTGGAGGTGGGATGTTGTTTATTTATTATAACTGTCCTGAATATGTGCTGAATTGCTGAGTGTTCTTTTACATACATATGATCATGATGGCCTAGGATGAGATTTAATTGGAAATTCTTGCGATTCTGCTGAAACGTGAGAGCATGATATGAATTTGAGTTAATTTAAAAATTTTCTTGAGTTTTCCTACACCATTATGCACAGAGCATGTGTTCCTGTAGTTTTGAAATGCTTAGAACAAAGTTATCAGGCTTAGAAGTTTGATGTCACCTCGATAGGTCTAAGAACTGATTTGAGAGTTAAAACTACAGGATAGGGTGAATGACATTATGAAGTGCATGATTTGTATAATATGTGAATTCTTTTGTTTTTGTCTTTTGTTTGCTAAAGAAAAAATCGTGAGGGCAAAAAGAGCTACCTCCACTGTGATCAGTTAGGCCACTCATTGAGAGAGTGCTCTGGGTAAGGGTCCTTGCAGTGGATGTGTGAAAGCTAGTGTTCTTGCATAAAAAAAAATGATGATTAAGTTCTAAGTAGAGTTATTGATTTCATGAATGTGGGGAGACTCAAGGATCAGTAATTATGACAAGTGTAGGGGGAAGTTGAATGGAGAGCCTAATAAAGTTGATCCGGGCTTAGTAAAAATGAAGGGAACATAGGCTAATCACACACACACGTAGGAACACTTAGGAAAAGTTTTAAATTACTTGTTGAAGTGTTATGTTTAAGTGTTTCCTGTGATTGCAAAATTTTCTCTTAAATTTTTTAGGCTTGAATCAAATGTATGTTTAAGAACAATCTGATGTTTAATTCTGTTTTTGCTCGGGACTATCAAAAGTTTAAGTTTGGGGGTGTTTGATACCACACAAAATGTGCTATCCTTTGGCTTAATAATTGCTAGTTTTATAATGATTTCAAGGCTTTTACGGGTTTAAGTAATTCAATTTCAGGTTCAGAGCTTAAACGGAACTATTGGAGACAAATTGGATCACTCGGGATCAATACTAGGCTATTTGGAGCTAAAAATAACATCAAATGGAAGAGAAAGGACCAAACCAAGCTGAGGACCCAAGGTGATGTCGTTGCAACGCCATATAGAGCGTTGCAACGCCGAACGTGCAACCAAACAGCTTTGAAGATCTCTGTCGATAGCGTTGCAACGCTGATTTGCAGCGTCGCAACGCTATATCGATAAGGCGCACGCATAAGAAGCCGCACACAGGGCGTTGCAACGTCGCAACGACAGATCGATAGGCGCACACGCGTTAAGGTAGCAGCGTTGCAACGCTGCCGATAAATTCCTTATTTACCACGCGTTTAGGGTACAACGTTGCAACGCTGTCCCATTGAGGCCTATAAATACAACATTATGCATTTGAGAAGAGGGAGCCGAATTTGGTAGATTTTAGCCCTAATTTCGAAATACACCTTGTAAAAAGAGAGAAAAGAGTGATTTTGGGAGCCAAAGCATTCGTGGAGGTTCGAGATCGAAGACGGGAGCTCGGAGACGAAGGTCCTGCATCGACACCTAAGTTTATTTCTCTTTCTTTCAATTTGTAATAGCGTTCTATGATGTTTTCTACTTGTTTAGTTTGTTTTTCATGTGATTTAGAGTAGCTAAACATTGTAGTTGGATTTGATTTACTTGTTATGACTTTATTACTATGTTTTGAAGCATGTTTTGTCCTTATTTTTGGCAATTCGTTCTTTACTTCTTAATTTGTTGGTTTAAGCGGACTCGAGAGATAAAGCTTGAATTAGAGCAAAATTGTCAAGACCCTTAGAAGTCTGGCACAAGAGTGACCTTGAAATCTTAGGGAAACACATAAAGAAGTTGCTTAATGCCATGCATGTTGTAGGTTCATATGGAGACTATGAGTTTAATGCATGTGTGAGACTCACTAAGAACCGAGAGGTTTTCTTGAGTAATTTACTTCTTGTTTATAAATTCATCTCATGAGGTCAATGCATGTGTAGTTAGGTTATTAACATGTAAAATCACTTCGTTTAATTCTATCAATTCGTGTCTTCACATGTTTGTTTGTTTGTTTGTTTGTATTTACTTCAACGAATTATCCATGTTTTGTTGCTTTAGCTAAATTTGAGAATTAGTATCTTAGTACTTAATTAATCTAGAAACCCATTCCCGAGAACGATACTTGAACTCATAAATCACTATACTAAAACTTGACCCGTACACTTGTGGTGTTGCATATTCATAATTTTACGCACAGCTGCTATCAGTGTTGCAACGCCAATTACGTTTCACGCGAGGAGCAACGAGCAGAAAACGTTTTTTTATTATATATATTAATTATAAAATTGTTTTATATTTAATATATTTAATATATTTAATTTTAATTAATATAATTAGATTGTAGTAATTAAAATTATTTTTCGGGTGCCAAACTTGGTCTAATTTTTGCTATTTTAATTATGTAATTGTTGTGTAATTATTGACATGCATAATGTATGCTTGTATTTTAGAAACCCGATCTTAGGTTAGGCATTTTCATGCATCATTTATAATATAAGGAGTTATATTATATAGTTTCCATGATTAATTAATATAAGGCTGTTATATTAATTTTGGACAGTATTGACATGCATTATTTTTCACGAGATGAAAATGTTATGAATGTCTTATTATTCATGTGATCAATGATTAAGCACTACAACAAAGTATGCATGCCACCTAATGTTAATTATTAGTTTTAAAATGTTTACATAGAAATAATAGACCTTAGGTTATCTAGTTCTAATTATATTAGAATTAGGAACCAAGTCATTTATAAGTTATGATTAAAAGAGTAATTTTGTCTAAGAAAAGTTTTGTCTATCTTGGGGTATTTAAGCTGACGGAAACGGAACACCCCTACCTCGGAACTGACTGGGAGTGAAATTTAATCAGAGAGTCTTATAAATTAAAGTAGCGTCAACGGATTTATTAAGGGGTTAATAATCAAGAAATCCTAGGTTTAATATAAGGAGTTATATTAACAAACTTAGGATAAAATCAATATAAGAGTTATATTGATCATCAATATAAGAGTTATGTTTATAGAGTTAGGTAATACCATTAGCCGGGTTTTAGCCTAAGAAAGATTCCTATAGACTTAAAGTATTCAGTGGGAGGAAAAGTGTATGAGATACATATTTTTTCACCTACGCTATCTCTGGGAAGTTCAAACCGTGAGACTCGTACTTGGCCTCGTGGCGCAAACGGGAGCGTCCACCTTCGGATGGTGTTTGTATGAGTCAATACCAAGGTGAATGGAGAGGGTACTTATAGTGAGTGGGAGCAGGTTTAGTGAAAACCAAACCTATGGTCTCTTTTGTCGGATTACACCGTTAGACCACTATGGTAAGCCTTCTAGTTTTGCCTTGACCAGACAATCCCTTCGGAGGGTTTGATCATAGGCGATCTAACACAGTAGACACCTGAAAGGGATAAAGATTTCCTTACACAATTTTCCAATCTAGTCCTCCCTTTGGTGGATTTTATTGGATTGAGACTCTTGGATCTAAAGAAAAAGGGTTACACTCACCGGGTACATATGTTGTGTATGTATCCAGACTGAAAAATGGTAACTAAAACCTATAGGAATAAGAGTTCTTCTGGTGTTAAGTTTTGGTCAAGAGTGTCTTGATCCAGAGGAGTAGTGTTTTTTATTACCCTTCGGTGTCATACATTCTAAACCTTTGGAGTATCATTGCAAATTATAAATGGCCTATGAATCATTTCATAATTAGCTAAAATATGATTGGATTAGAGTTATAGAAAGAAACTCATACAACTTTGTTTGTAAAAATTTCAGCAAAATGTATAGCTCTACGATTTCCTTATTGGGTGCAAAAAAGTTAACCGGAGAGAACATAATGACTTGGAGGAATGGACTCAACATAATTTTGGTTACACATGATCTTAAGTTCATTCTCAATGAGGAATGTCCTCAACTTCCTGCTCAAAACGCATCTCAAGTTGTTGAGGATGCATATGTCCGCTGGATTAATGCCAACGAAAAGGCAAAAGCCTATATCTTGGCTAGCATTCATGATGTTTTAGCTAGGAGGCTTGATGGTAAGGTCTCAGCTTGAAAGATCATGGATTTTGTGCTAAATTTGTCTAGACAACGTCCAAACAAATTCGGCATGAAGCCCTAAAATTCGTTTATAACGCATGTAGAAGGAAGGAACATCGATGAGAGAACATGTTCTGAATCTTATTGCACACTTCAATATAGCGGAATTAAACGGAGCGGTCATAGATGAGAATTGCCAGATTTTGTTCATCCTAGAATCTCTTCCGAAGAGTTTTCTGCGATTTCGTAGCAATGAAGCGATGAACAACATAGAGTATGATCTGACTTCTCTGCTACATGAGCTGCAGAATTATCAGTTTTTTATGGATGATAAGAGACAACAAAATGGAGAGGCAAATGTGTTTGCTCATTCCAAAAGTTCTCAGGAGGATTCATCCTATGGGAAAAAGAACTGCAACCATGCTTTTGAACTTAAGAAGATATAGAAGAAGAGGAAAAGGAGCAGATAAAGAGCAATCGTTTGGCAAAGAAAAGTTGTTATTTGATAACATGTAGCTTAAGGGCTTATTAGAAATCTCATTTCTTGCCTTAGCGAACATTGTGATTCTCTGTTTTTTCAATTGAATAAAGTGTTTATTTCATTTGAAAAGTATTGTACTATGTGTTGCTCTTGTTGAGAATTTTTTGCAAATGGTTTAACTCAGTTAATATAGTTTTAACAAGTGAATTTTACAAAATTGCAAGTACACGAACTAATTTCTCCTAAAGAAAATGCTCGTCTTTGGCATCTAAGATTGGGTCACATTAATCTCAGTAGGATTGATAAATTAGTAAAGAACGAACTTCTAAACGAGTTAGAAGAAAATTCCTTGGGAGTATGTGAATCCTACCTAGAAGGCAAGATGACTAAAAGACCTTTTAGTGGAAAAGGTTATAGAGCCAAAGATACTCTAGAGCTTATACATTCAGACCTTTGTGGTCCGATGAATGTTAAAGCAAGGAGAGGATATGAATATTTCATCTCTTTTATAGATGATTATTCTAGATATGGGCATATTTACCTAATGCACCACAAGTCTGAAGCACTTGAAAAGTTCAAGGAATTCAAGACTGAGGTTGAAAATCAATTAGGTAAAAGAGTTAAAACACTTCGATCGGATCGAGGTGGAGAGTACATTGATTTAAAATTCTAGAACTATATGATAGAACATGGAATTACATCCCAACTCTCTACTCTAGACACACCACAACAAAACGGTGTATTGGAAAGGGGAAATATAACCTTGTTGGACATGGTTCGATCAATGATGAGTTATGCTCATCTCCTTAGTTCCTTTTATGGTTATGCAATGGAGACTGCAGTATACATTTTGAATAGTGTGCCCTCCAAAAGTGTTTCTGAAACACCTTTTGAACTCTGGAAAGGACGTAAAGGTAGTTTATGTCATTTCAAAATATGGGGTTGTCCAGCACATGTGCTTGTGACAAATCCAAAGAAGTTAGACTCATGGTCAAAGTTGTGCCTATTGGTAGGATACCCAAAAGAAATAAGAGGTGGTTTATTCTATGATCCTAAGAAAGATAAGGTCTTTGTGTCGACAAATGCCACTTTCTTGGAGGAGGACCACATAAGGGACCACAAACCAAAAAGTAAGGTAATGTTGAGTGAGTGAGACGGAACAATAGCAAAGGTTTCTAATAAGAACACTAGTACGTCAACAAGAGTTGTTGATACTAGTTTGTCTAGTCAAGAGGGTCCATCTCAAGAGTTGAGTATGCCTTGACGTAGTGGGAGGGTTGTGATACAGCCTGACCATTACATGGGTTTAGTTGAAACCCAAGTTGTTATACCAGATGACAACTGCGATGATCCATTGACTTATAATCAAGAAATGGTTGACAAAGACAAAGACAAATGGGTCATAGCCATGGACAAAGAAATGGAGTCTATGCACTTCAATTATGTTTGGGATTTTGTAGATAAGCCTGATGAGGTAAAACCTATAGGTTGTAAGTGGATCTACAAGAGAAAACGTGGTGTAGATGGGATGGTGCGAACCGTTAAAGCTAGACTAGTAGTAAAGGGTTATACCCAGGTTGAAGGGGTTGACTTTGAATGGCTATCTGTATCCTTCTTGCCATTGTCGCATATTATGACTATGAGGTATGGCAAATGGATGTAAAGACGGCCTTTTTGAATGGCAATCTTGAGGAAACCATCTACATGGACCAACCCAAAGGTTTCATTAAACAAGGATAAGAGCAAAAGGTTTGCAGGCGTAAAAGGTCGATATATGGACTAAAACAAGCCTCTAGGTCCTGGAATATGAGATTTCATGAGGCTATCAGATCTTATGGTTTTGACTAGAATGATGATGAACCTTGTGTCTACAAGAAAATTATCAATAGTTTTGTCGCTTTCCTAATTGTCTATGTAGAAGATATCCTACTCATTGGGAATGATGTAGGATATCTTACTGACATCAAGGAATGGCTAGCTATGCAATTCCAAATTAAAGATTTGGGTGATGCGCAGTTTGTTCTTGGGATCCAGATTGTCTAGAACCGCAAGAATAAAACACTAGCCTTGTCTCAAGCATCATACACAGATAAAGTGTTGTCAAGGTTTAAGATCCAAGATTCAAAAAAGGGCTTGTTGCCTTTTAGACATGGAATCCATTTGTCTAAGGAACAGTGTCCTAAGACACCTCAAGAAATTGAGGATATGAGACGGATTCCTTACGCATCAGCTGTTGGGAGCTTGATGTATGCCATGTTGTGTACTAGGCCTGACATCTGTTTTGCAGTTGGGATGGTCAGTAGGTATCAATCCAATCCATGACTTTAGCACTGGACAACGGCTAAAACGATCCGTAAGTATCTTCGGAGAACAAGGAACTACATGCTTGTGTATGGGGCTAAAGATTTGATCCTTACAGGATACACAGATTCTGACTTTCAGACTGATAAAGATTCTCAGAAGTCTACATCATGGTCAGCTTTCACTCTTAACGGAGGAGCTGTAATATGGCGAAGCGTCAAGCAAGGATGCAACGCTAAGTCCACCATGGAGGCTGAATATGTAGCAGCTTGTGAAGCAGCTAAGAAGGTCGTTTGGTTGAGGAAATTTATGTTAGATTTGGAAGTTCTTCCAAATATGTCTTTCCCCGTCACACTGTATTGCGACAACAGTGGTGCAGTGGCAAATTCGAGGGAACCCGGAAGTCACCAGAGGGGAAAACACATAGAGCGGAAATATCATCTCATCCGAGAGATCGTGCATAGAGGAGACGTGATTGTCACGAAGATAGCATCAGACCACAACATTGCTGATCCTTTTACAAAGGCTCTCACGAGTAAAGTATTAGAGAGTCACGTAGAAGGTCTAGGTTTACAAGTGTTCCCCAACTAGGGCAAGTGGGAGTATTTTGTACAAATGGGTTTAAATGCCCTAGTTTATTGTATTTCCATTATTGTAATATTTAGTACTCCACAAGCTTTAGCTCAAGTGGGAGATTGTTGGGATTTATGCCCTAAACTTGTGTAATTTTGATCAATTAAATAAAGTGTTATTTGTTTTGATAAGATTACAGTCTTACTTTTATAAATCGAATAAACTAAGCTCCAAGGTTATAAACGTTATCTTCAAATTAGTGTAGTGAAAACGATTTGGGTTGACTTCAAGTTTATAACCTAAATAGTCTATGGTATAAGAATAAGGTTAGAAACCTCAATCTGGTAACACCATGGATGCGACCCACTTTGTAATTAGTACAAATGAGGTAATCCAACTCATTCATGTAGTTGACATGCGAGTGGGGGCATCCTGTATGAAGAGTTCATACCAGACTGGATCACAAATTATTAGTCTAACCAGTATAACACCGTTAACAGGATAAGACTGGTAATTTGTAGATGGTCATTAGTGACTTGGCTTGAATCCTGAGCAAATTAAGCACTCTTGCGTATAGGGGTTTGTCCATAGACTAGTATGGGTGAGAGTGGCTGTAGCCGACTCAATAAGCCTACCTTCTCATGGACATAACCTCGTAGGTAGCTGGGAAGTTAACTGTGCAAGATGGAATTCACTCATTCCTCTACTAAGGAATCGGATAGGTTGTTCCCTTAAGAACTGACTCCAGGTCTTGAACAACGGGACCCGACCCTCTATGAGGGTATGAGTTTAAGGTAGGACCTTAGACTTGTTGTTCATTAGAGGATCAGTGGTGCTTAAAGAGCAAAGAGGTAATCACAAGGGTAAAACGATAATTTGACCCAGCTGTGATTACGAACACAATAATATCTACAGTGAGGAGAGTGCAACTACAGGTCTATAGTGGAGTGACTTGTAGTTAATGAATATTGATTAACTAGATCAAAGAGTTTGATCAGTTAATCACACATCATTGGAACTCGTTATCTGTAGGTCCATTAGATCCCTCCGTTGGCTCAACATGGTAATATTAAGGGTATAAAGTTAGGAGTGAAATTGAAGTGTTCAATTTCATACATGAGGAGTTATATGAATTATATATGATGTAATTGATAAAAAATATCTCACATCTCCTAAAGGGAACCCACCTTCCTCCCTCACTCAGAGAAAAACGGAGAAGATCCGGTGGTCGTGTCTTCGTGCGTTGGAGTTCTTGCGGCTGAAATCGTGACCGTGGAGAGAGGAGCACTTAAAGAAAGGTTCTTCAAAGGTAAACTTCTTGCAGTCCATTTCTGTATTTTATGTTTAATCCATGTTTTACGTTCACGAATTTTCCATTGTATCTAAATCAAGAACACGCGATTCACAATCGCTTCCGCTGCAGGGACTTTGATTCCCTTCATACAACGTTGTTGTTCATTAGAAGAGCAGTGGGGACTTAAGGGGCAAGAAGTAGACACATGGGTAAAATGGTAATCTGACCCAACAGTGTCTCAACCTATGAAGGGTCGACTCAAGGGCATTGGTTATATCCGTGGACACGTAATATCCTGCACTGACGGGATTGAAGCTACTGGATTTAGTTGAATGTTACCATTGGTAATGAATGTTGATTAATCGAGTCAAAGAGTTTGATAGGTTAATTTTGAATCATTGGAGCTCGTCACTGTAGGTCCATAAGGTCCCTCGGTTGGCTCAAACTGGCAAAAGAAGGGTTTACTGTTTTGATGTGAATTGAAGTGCTCAATTTCACTTAAGGGCATTTATGTCATTCATATGAGATATGAATGATATAATTGTTGGGATTTTTTTCCTAATCTCGTATTTGTAACATATTGATTGAAATTAATAAGAGTTATTTATTTCATCACTTTGTGTCTCGCAATATTTATAAACTTTTCCAATAAACTAAGCTCCAGGGTCATTGAATTTATGAGAGAACTATAACTTGAACGGTGTGTAGTGGAGACACAGGGAGGATCACGTTCGAGTTAATGACCCGAACGGTCTACAATATATGGATAGGGTTGGAGACCTAATCCTAGATACACTGTGGATGCGACCCGCTTTGTATTAGATACAAACGAGGTGATCTGACTCGTTCATGTTGTTGACGTGGAGTGGGGGCATCCTGTGCAATGAGATTGTACAAGACCAGACCGTGAATTATTAGACCTGCTGATGTAACACCGATGACAGTAAGGACTAATAATTTCGTAGATAACCATTAGTGACTCGACCTGAATCCTGAGCGTGTTACGAACTTCTGTCTGCGAGGGTCTGTTCTTTGACTAGTACGGGTGAGGGTGGTCACAGTTACTCGCCCAATATGCCTATCACCTCAGGGACAGAACCAAGTAGGGAGCTGGGAACTTAACTACACGAGATGGAATTCACTCGTTCCCGCCTTTAGGGAAACTAGAGGGGTTGTTCCCTTAAGTGATGTCTCCAGGGCTTGGACAACGGGCGCCCACCTGCTCACTTGCCCGAGAAGGGTGTTGTGTATGGTTGGACCATCACAATATGTTGTTCATTAGAGGAGTAGTGGAGACTTATGGAACAAGAGGTAGACACAGGGGTAAAACGATAATTTGACCCAGCCGTGTCTACGAACAACCTGTGAAGGGTCGACTCATGGGCATTTGTTATATCAGTGGACACGTAATATTCTTCCCTGACGGGAGTGCAACTACGGGCTATAGTGGAGTGTTACCGTAGCTAATGAATGTTGGTTAACCGGGTCAAAGAGTTTGACAGGTTAATCTCGGATCATTGGAGCCCGTCACTGTAGGTCCATTAGGTCCCTCGGTTGGCTCCATCTGGATTTAAGAAAGGATAAAGTTTTGGTATGAAATTGAAGTGTTCAATTTCAACTTAAGGGCATTTATGTCATTTATATGAGATATGAATGATATAATATATAGTTTAATGTGAGTGAGATTCATAATAAACTATAGGTTAGCCTAATTGTTGAATTAGGGTTAATTGGAGAATTTGATTGAGAGAAATTAAATTGAATGTGATTCAATTTAATTAGTACACAATTAATGCAAATGAGATTTGCAATATGAGATATGAGATATCTTATATTATGTGGTTATGCAAATGAGATTTGCATAACCAATAGTTGTGGTAAAGTGGTAATAATGTGGACATTTTAACTCCACCAATTCCACTATATAAACCCTTCTTGCAAGAAGGATGAAGGCACTTCTCTCATTTTTTAGATTTTCACAAAGAAGAGAAGAGAAATTCTCTCTACTTTCTCTCAGTTCGCCTCTCCAAAACTCATAAGTTTCCACAAACCTCCTTTCTCCAAAAGAGAACAACCGAGAAGGCTTTTTGGTTGTGTTCGGATTCTTATTGTTGGAGGTGTTCGTTGAGTACGAGGAGCACGAAGAGTTCGTGACTTTGAAGAAGAAATCTTGAAGAAAGACTTCAACAAGTAAGTGTTTCTATTTTACTGTTTTTCTTCATTTCTTCAAGCATGTTTAGCCTAGATCTAAGTGTTAGATCAATTTTAATACACAT
The DNA here is from genome assembly GCA_036507285.1 of Trichosanthes cucumerina. Classification (NCBI taxonomy): domain Eukaryota; kingdom Viridiplantae; phylum Streptophyta; class Magnoliopsida; order Cucurbitales; family Cucurbitaceae; genus Trichosanthes; species Trichosanthes cucumerina. The sequence continues at coordinate 23,543,945 of CM071837.1, forward strand.
GATTTGTATAATTGATACATCGACGATTCAATCGTCTTCCGCTGCACGGGACTTTCATTCCCTTCAATTGGTATCAGAGCCAGGTTGATGGTTTCTTAATTATGCACTATTTTATTAAAATTTGGTGGATTTTTATCATAAATCGAGTCTGTAAGTCCGTGTCATTCGTGGCAAGTGATGTTGTGAAGAAATCGGAGCGGAAAGAGGCGAAAAACGATGCAAGAACAACAAAGGTGTTTGTTGTTCTGTCGATGGCGTTGAGACGCTGCCCAACGGCGTCCCAACGCTATTCTTGCAGGCGGAGGCAATGTTTGCGAAACGACTTTGCAACGCCTCGGTGTAGGTTTGTTAACGCGTCGGGCGTTGAGAACGCAGCTGACGTCGGAGGCGATAAAGCGGTAACGCCGCACGCACGCAGCGTTGAGGGCGGTTCTTTGAGGCGATTCAGAAACGTGGGTTCAAGCATCATGGGCAGCAGTTATTTCTCGTTTTATTTTATTTTTTTTATAAAATGTAATATTATTTATTTTATTAAATAAAATTAATGTTAATGTTATTTAATTAAATAATTACCCCTAGGTGCAAAAAATCAGTCCATTTTTGCTATTTAATTATTTTATGCATGAGATGTATATTTTAATTAATTTCTATGTGCATATTGTATGTCATATAGATTAAAAATCCCACCTTAGGTTAAACATTTCATGCATCATATTTATATTATAAGAGATATAATATATAGTATGCATGATAGGATTATATTATAAGAGTTATAATAATGTATGCATGTTTTAATTTATTTAAATATAAGTATTATATTTTAAATTAAAAGCATGCTCATGCATTTAATTTATGTGATGAATTATATTATTTTATAGTATATAGTATTATTCATGTGATAGATGATCAAGCACTATAACATAGAAATGCATGCAACCTAAGTTAATTATTAGTTTTAAAGTGTTTAGAACTTCAATAATTAGACTTAGGTTTTCTATTTTTCTAATGAGATTAGAAATTTAGGGAATCAAATATAACCTTTTAATGGAGACTGATAAGTAACTCTGTCTAATGTTTTGTCTAAGGCTGAGGTATTTACGCTTGTGGAACACCGCTACCTGCAAACCGACCTGGGAGTGAATTCGGTCCGGATATTCTTAGGTTATATTCTCGTGAGTGTCGTTAATTAAGTGTTAATTAATTTACTCAAATAGACCTAAATTAATAATGTGATTATAAACTTAGGTTAATACCTTATAAGAGTTATAATGGTAGACTTAGGTAAATTTTAGTCGGTTTATCGAGGTCAATCCCTATTAAAACTTAAAGTGCTGAGTGGGAGGAAATAAAGTGTATGAGATCCATTTGAATTTCCAACCACAAATCTCCTTTAAGTCTGCACCGTGAGATCTATACTGGGTCTCGTGGCGCAAATGGGAGCGTCCCCCTTTGGATGGCATTTGTATAGGACAATATCATCGTGGATGGAGAGAATACTTATAGTGAGTGGGAGCGGGACTTGTGAAAACGAGACCCACGATCTCTTCTTTCGATTCACACCGTGAGACGCCTATGATCTGCCTACTAGTTTGGTCTGGACAAGACAATCCCTTCGGAGGGCTTGATCATGGGAGTCGGAACACCGTGAATTCCCGAAAGGGATACAGTTTCCTGGTTGGTTTTCCTTCTTGGTTCACCATTCGGTGACTATTGTTTGGACGGATGCCTGGAAACTTAAAGATTGAGGGTGACACTCACAAAATTCGTTAAGTGTTAATGAATTCGACCGAACAATGGTAATTGGACGCCTAATGGAATAAGAGTTATTCTGGGATTAGGGTCTGATCGAGAAAGTCTCGTCCTAAGGGAGGAGTGTTCTGTTCACCATTCGGTGTCAGTCATTCTAAACCTTTGGGGTATCATTGCAAAATTTTAAGTGACCTAGGGATGATGAAATAATTTTGCTAAAACTTGATTGGATTTCAAAAGTTTTGTGCGAGACTAATACAAAGGTTTTTCTTGTTTTTCAGCTAAAAATGTCTAGCGCTATAATCGCTTTACTTGCTTCGGACAAATTAGTGGGAGATAACTATCAAAGTTGGATAAACAACATAAATACAATTTTGGTACAAGACGACATTAAGTTCGTGTTATCTGAGGCGTGTCCTCAGATGTCGGGCTCAACCGCGTCGGGAAGTGTTCGCGATGCGTACGATCGATGGATCAGGGCAAACGAAAAGGCCAAGGTCTACATTACTGCCAGCATGTCTGATGTCTTGGCAATGAAGCACGAGCTGATGGTTTCCGCTAAGGAGATCATGGAGTCCTTGCAGGAAATGTTTGGACAGCAGTTCTTTTAGGTCCGACATGACTCGCTCAAATACGTTTTCAACGCACGGATGAAAGAGGGGTCGTCTATCCGTGAACACGTTCTAGACATGATGACCCACTTCCATCTGGCCGAGATGAACGGGGCTTCAGTCGATGAGTCTAGCCAGGTCAGTTTTATTTTGGAAACTCTTCCGAAGAGTTTTCTTCAGTTTCGTAGCAATGTTGTTATGAACAAAATGAGCTACACTCTGACTACCCTCCTAAATGAGCTACAAAATTTCCAATTCTTGCATAGGGTCAAGGAATCTGAGGCAAATGTTGCCTACAGGTCTTATCACAGGGGTTCGACCTCTGGGACGAAACCTGTTGCTCCTTCACGCCCGAATAGGAAGAAGAGGATGAAGAGGGGTAAAACTGACCGTGCTGCCGCCCACAAGGGCAAGAAGGTCAAGGAGGTTGCAGAGAAAGGAAAGTGCTTCCATTGCAATGGGGGCGGTCACTGGAAGAGAAACTGCCCCAGATTCCTTGTCGAGAAGAAGAATCAAGGTAAATGTGATTTACTTGTGACGAAAACCTGTTTAGTGGAGAGTAGTGACTCTGCATGGATACTGGATTCGGGCGCCACTAACCATATTTGTTCTTCTTTTCAGGGGATTGATTCCTGGCAGCCGCTGCGAGAGGGTGAGGTGACTCTACGGGTTGGATCTAGGGAGCTTGTCTCTGCTGCAGCAATCGACACGGTGAAGCTAAGCTTTGGCGGGAGTACTTATTGTTGGACAATCTGTACATAGTTCCAGGGTTTACTAGAAACCTTGTTTCAATTTCCTGCCTTACAAAACAATGTATTTCAGTTTCTTTTGAAGCGAATAAAGCGTTTATTCCTTTCAAAGGGAATGTCATTTGTTCAGCTTCACTCGAAAATAATCTGTATGTTTTGAAACCCAATTTGGTCAAAAGTGTTTTGAATACCAAATTGTTTAAAACTGCAGAAACACGATCTAAGAAAGCAAAAGTTTCTCCAAAAGAGAATGCCCATCTTTGGCATCTTCGGTTAGGCCACATTAATTTAAATGGGATTGAGAAACTAGTGAAGAGTGGACTTCTAAACGAGTTGGAAGAAAACTCTTTACCGGTGTATGAGTCATGCCTTGAGGGCAAAATGACCAAACGTCCTTTTAGTGGAAAAGGATATAGAGCCAAAGAGCCTCTTGAGTTAGTGCATTCTGATCTCTGTGGTCCGATTAATGTTAAAGCTCGGGGCGGTTATGAGTAGTTTGTGTCTTTCATAGACGACTACTCAAGATATGGGTATATTTACCTAATGCACAAGAAGTCTGAAACTCTTGAAAAGTTCAAGGAGTACAAGACTGAGGTTGAGAACCTTTTAGGTAAATCGCTTAAAACACTTCGATCGGATCGGGGTAGAGAGTATATGGACACTGAATTCCAGGACTGTATGATAGAACACGAAATTACATCACAACTCTCAGCACCTAGTATGCCACAGCACAATGGTGTATCAGAGAGGAGAAACAGAACCTTGTTGGACATGGTTCGGTCGATGATGAGCTATGCTTGTCTCCCTGATTCTTTTTGGGGGTACGCAGTGGAGACTGCGGTTTGTGAAACACTTTTCGAGCTCTGAAGTGGACGTAAAGGCATGTTACATCACTTCAGGATTTGGGGATGCCCGACCTATGTGTTGGTGTCAAACCCGAAAAAGTTGGAACCCCGTTCAAAACTATGCCTATTTGTGGGTTACCCTAAAGAGTCTAAGGGTGGTCTGTTTTACGATCCTAGGGAAAATAGGATGCTTGTGTCGACAAACGCCACTTTCGTAGAGGAAGACCACGTCAGGGATCATATACCAAGGAGTAAAATTGTATTGAATGAAATGGACAGTTCATCAGCAAAAGTTGTTGATGGGGCTAGTACGTCAACAAGTGTTGTTGATCCTAGCACGTCTAGTCAAATCCGTTCCCAATAGTTGGGAATGCCTCGACGTAGTGGGAGGGTTGTGAGACAGCCTGATCGCTACATGGGTTTAGCTGAAACCTCAGTTGTCGCTCCTAATGATGACTGTGAGGATCCATTGACATATGATAAGACAATGGTTGATGTTGACAAAGACGAGTGAATTAAAGCTATGAACCAAGAAATCGAGTCTATGTACTTCAATTCTGTATGTGAGCTTGTGGATCAACCGGATGGGGTAAAACCTATTGGTTGCAAATGGATCTACAAGCGTAAACGTGGCGTAGATGGGAAGGTGCACACCTTCAAAGCCCGACTAGTGGCAAAGGGTTTTACCCAGGTTGAAGGGGTTGACTATGAGGAGACCTTTTCACCGCTTCCATGGTAAAGTCGATCGGATCCTTCCGGCCATTGCCGCGTATTATGACTACGGGTATGGCGGATGGACGCCAAGACAACCTTTACGAATGGCAAACTTGATGAGACCATCTACATGGACCAGCCCAAAGGGTTCATTGCCCAAGGCCAAGAGCAAAGAGTTTACCGACTTCATAGGTCCATTTATGGACTGAAACAGGGTTCGAGGTCTTGGAATATAAGGTTTGATGAGGCGATCAAATCTTATGGCTTTGATCAAAATGTCAACGAGCCTTGTGTCTACAAGAAAATCGTTGACAAAACTGCCGCATTTTTAGTGTTGTATGTGGTTGATATTCTTCTCATTGGGAATGAGATAGAATTTCTTACTGACGTTAAGAAGTGGCTAGCTTCGCATTTCCAAATGAAAGATTTGGGAGAAGCTCAATATGTTCTAGGTATCCAGATAGTCCGGAACCGGAAGAACAGAACGCTAGCCTTCTCTCAGGCGTCTTATATTGAAAAGATGTTTTCTAGATATAAGATGCAGAACTCCAAGAAGGGCTTGCTACCTTTCAGGCATGGGGTTCACTTGTCTAAGGATCATTGTCCTAAGACTCCTCAAGATGTTGAGGATATGAGACGGATTCCATATGCTTCAGCAGTAGGGAGCCTCATGTATGCCATGTTGTGTACTAGGCCCGACATCTTTTATGCAGTAGGAATGGTCAGTAGATATCATTCCAATCAAGAATTAGTACACTGGACAACCGTATAGGCAATCCTCAAGTATCTTAGGAGAACGTGGAACTACAACTTAGTGTATGGTAGTGGGGATTTAATCCTTACGGGATACACAGATTCTGATTTTCAGACCGATAAGGATTTTAGGAAATCCACCTTGGGGTCAACCTTCATTTTTGAATGGAGGAGCTGTAGTATGGCGAAGAATCAAGCAGGGAGGCATCACTGATTCCACTATGGAAGTGGAGTATGTTGCGGCTTGTGAAGCTGCAAAGGAAGCTGTTTGGCTAAGGAAGTTCATGACAGATTATGAAGTTGTTCCTAACATGAACTTGCCCATCACACTATTCTGTGATAACAGTGGTGCAGTAGCCAACTCACGTGAGCCTCGGAGCCATAAGAGAGGTAAACACATTGAGCGCAAGTATCATCTAATACGGGAAATTGTGCATCGCGGAGACGTGACGGTCACGCAGATAGCGTCGGAGCAAAACGTAGCTTATCCATTTACAAAGCCCCTCACGACTACGGTGTATGAGTGTCATCTAGAGAGTCTAGGTCTTCGAGAGCTTCCAGACTAGGGCAAGTGGGAGATGTGTAAACGGGTATTCAATGCCCTAGTTTATTGTATTACTTCGTTGTAATTTATGTACATTTCTGAAATGTATTTTCTCCACTAGCTTAGTCCAAGTGGGAGTTTGTTGGGATTTTTGTCCTAATCTCGTGTTGTAACATATTAATTGAAATTAATAAGAGTTATTTATTTCATCACTTTGTGTCTCGCAATATTTACAAACCTTTTCAATAAACTAAGCTCCAGGGTCATTGAATTTTTTAGAGAACTAGAACTTGAACGGTGTGTTGTTGACACACAGGGAGGATCACGTTCGAGTTAATGACCCGAACGATCTACAATATATGGATAGGGTTGGAGACCTAATCCTAGATACACAGTGGATGCGGCCCGCTTTGTATTAGATACAAACGAGGTGATCTGACTCGTTCATGTGGTTGACATGCGAGTGGGGGCATCCTGTGCAATGAGATTGTACAAGACCAGACCGTGAATTATTAGACTTTCTGATGTAACACCATTGACAGTAAGGACTAATTTCGTAGATGACCATTAGTGACTCGACCTGAATCTTGAGCGTGTTACGAACTCCTGTCTGCGAGGGTCTGTTCTTTGACTAGTACGGGTGAGGGTGGTCACAGTTACTCGCCCAATATGTCTATCTTCTCAGGGACAGAACAAAGTAGGGAGCTGGAAACTTAACTACGCGAGATGGAATTCACTCGTTCCCGCCTTTAGGGAAACTAGAGGGGTTGTTCCCTTAATTGTTGTCTCGTGGGCTTGGACAACGGGCGACAACCTTCTCACTAGCCCAAGAAGGGTGTTGTGTATGGTTGGACCATCACAATTGTTGTTCATTAGAGGAGCAGTGGGGACTTAAGGAACAAGAGGTAGACAAAGGGGTAAAACGGTAATTTGACCCAACCATGTCTACGAACAACCTGTGAAGGGTCAACTCATGGGCATTGATTATATCTGTGGACACGTAATATTCTGCACTGACGGGTGTGCAGCTACGGGCTATAGTGTAGTGTTACCGTAGCTAATGAATGTTGGTTAACCGGGTCAAAGAGTTTGGCGGGTTAATCTCGGATCATTTGAGCCCGTCACTATAGGTCCATTAGGTCCCGTGGTTGGCTCCACCTGGATTTAAGAAAGGAAAAAGTTTTTGTATGAAATTGAAGTGTTCAATTTCACCTTAAGGGCATTGATGTCATTTATTTGAGAGATGAATGATATAATATAGAGTTTAATGTGAATGAGATTCATAATAAACTATAGGTTAGCCTAATTGTTGAATTAGGGCTAATTGGAGAATTTGGCTGAGAGAAATTAAATTGAATGTGATTCAATTTAATTAATACACAATTAATACAAATGAGATTTGCAATATGAGATATGAGATATCTTATATTATGGGGTTATGCAAATGAGATTTGCGTAACCTATGGCTGTGGTAAAGTGGTAATAATGTGGACATTTTAACTTCACCAATTCAACTGTATAAACCCTTCTTGCAAGAAGAATGAAGGCAATTCTCTCATTTTTTAGATTTTCACAAAGAAGAGAAGAGAAATTTTCTCTACTTTCTCTCAGTTATCCTCCCTCTCCAAAACTCATAGGTTCCCACAAACCTCCTTTCTCCAAAAGAGAACAACCGAGAAGGCTTTTTGGTTGTGTTCGGATTCTTATTGTTGGAGGTGTTCGTTGAGTACGAGGAGCACGAAGAGTTCGTGACTTTGAAGAATAAATCTTGAAGAAAGACTTCAACAAGTAAGTGGTTCTATTTTACTGTTTTTCTTCATTTCTTCAAGCATGTTTTAGCCTAGATCTAGGTGTTAGATCAATTTTAATAAACACGGTTTGCATAATTGATACATCAACGATTCAATCATCTTCTGCTGCACGGGACTTTCATTCCCTTCAATAATATTTCATTTAATGTGAATGAGATTCATAACAAACTATAGGTTAGTCTAATTGTTTAATTAGAGCTAATTAGGAGAAATTAGGTTGAGAGATATTAAATTGGATGTGATTCAGTTTAATTAATCCCCAATATTACAAATGTGATTTGTAAAATGAGACATGAGATATCATATAATATGTGGTTATGCAAATATGATTTGCATAACCTATAGTTGTGGGAAAATGGTAAATAGGTTGAGATTTCAACTCCACCTATCTCCTTTATTTAAACCCCTTTCCAACAAGGGGAACCCACTCATTCTCTCATTTTTTGAATTCTCACCAAAAGAAGAGAAATCTCCCTCTCACAAATTCTCTCTACTTTTCTCCTCTCAAGACCGAAACACAAAGATCTCACAATCTTCCTTCTTCTAAAAGAAGAACAACTGAGAAGCCAAAGGGTTGTGTTCGTTCTTCGTCGAGAGAAGAGTTTGAGTAGTTCGAGATCGTTGGTCGAACACGAAGAGTTCGTGATCGGAAAGGAATATTCAAAACTTGTCTTCAACAAGTAAGTACTTTCTGTTTTAATTTCCATTTATGCATGTTTAACCTAGTTTTATGTGTTATATTGATTTTAAGGAAATTCAAATGCACAACTTCACCGCGACGATTCGGTCGTATTCCGGTGCGTGGGAGTTTCATTCCCTTCAAGATACAAATACAATAAACTAGGGCATCCATTTACCCCATTACATATCTCCCACTTGCCCTTGATTAGCCTATGTACGTATCTCGTAGACCTAGACTTTCCAGATGACACTCGAACACTTTAGTCGTAAGAGTCTTTGTAAACGGATCAACAATGTTGTGCTCCGAAGCGATCTTCGTGACTCTCAAATCTCCTCGTTGCATTATTGCTCGTATCAGGTGATACTTGCTCTCGATGTGCTTGCCTCGCTTATGGCTACGAGGTTCATTTGAATTGGCAACCGCACTAGTGTTGTCACAGTATAAGGTGATGGGATTCCATATTGGGAACAACTTCCAAATCAGTAAGGAATTTCCTTAGCCAAACAGCCTCTTTAGGTTCTTCACAAGCAGCGACATACTCAGCCTCCATCGTTGAGTCATTGATGCATCCTTGCTTGATTCTTCGCCATACTATAGATCCCCCATTAAGAGTGAAAACTGATACTGATGTGAATTTCCTAGAATTCTGATCCGTCTAAAAATCAGAATCAGTGTATCGAGTACGGATCAAATCCTTAGTCCCATACACAAGCATATAGTCCCTCGTTCTCCTAAGATACTTGAGGATATTTTTAACTACGGTCTAGTCGTCTAACCCTGGATTGTATTGGTATCTACTGACCATTCCCACTGCATAGCAAATGTCTGGCCTCGTGCATAACATAGCATACATTAAGCTACCTACTGAAGAGGCATAGGGAATACGTCTCATATCGTCAAGTTCTTGAGGTGTCTTAGGACATTGTTCCTTAGACAGATGAAATCCATGCCTAAGGGTAATAAGCCACTCTTTGAATTCTACATCGAATATCAGGCCAACATTTTGTCGATATAAGACGCTTCAGACAGAGCTAGCGTTCAGTTCTTGCGATTCCTGAAAATATGAATCCCAAGAACATACTGCACCTCTCCCAAATCTTTCATTTGGAATTGGGTCGCCAGCCAATTCTTTAAGTCAGTAAGGTATCCTACATCATTCCCAACGAGTAGGATATCACCCACATAAAGTACTAAGAAAGCTACTTTCTTGTTGATGATCCTCTTGTAAACACAAGGCTCATCAACGTTTTGGTCAAAGTCATAAGACTTGATCGCTGTGTCAAATCTTATGTTCCAAGATATGGATGCATGTTTCAACCCATAAATTGATCGATTGAGCTTGCAAACTTTTTGCTCTTGACCTTTGGTTATGAACCCTTCGGGCTGAGACATATAGATGCTCTCGTCTAGATTACCATTCTAAAAGGCGGTCTTGACATCCATTTGCCAAATCTCATAATCATAAAATGCGCCCATGGACAAGAGTATCAAGATAGACTTAAGCATAGCGATAGGGGAAAAAGTTTCCTCATAGTCAACTCCTTCCCTTTGGATAACGCCCTTTGCTACAAGCCTAGCCTTAAAGGTTTGTACCTATCCTTCTACATCTCTCTTTCTCTTTTAGATCCTTTTACATGCTATGGGTCTTACCCCTTAAGGTTGGTCTATAAGTTCCCATACTGAATTGAAGTACATTGACTCCATTTCAAGGTCCATGGAAGACGATCGAATCGTCGAGTTATCGTTACGCTACTCCAATTTCATTAAAATCAATTATCAAATAATTTAGGCAAACATGCTCAAAGGAAAGAATTTACAGCAAGTTAATCTACTTACTTGTTGAAGACAATCTTCAAGAATTCCTTTCCAGCGGATCTCAAACTGTTCGTGCAAACTCGATCTCTTCGAAATCTTCTCTCGAACAAAAGTCGAACACAACCAATTGCTTCTCGGTTGTTCTTAATTTGGATGAAGGAAAGTAGTGGGACTTTGTGTTTTGGAGAAGGGAGGAGAGTTGAGAGAGTAGAGAGAAAATGCTTCTCTTCTTTTTGGTGAGATCTAAAATATAAGAGATTAGCTTAGGAAATCCTTCTTGCAAAGGGTTTATATAGTGGAAATTGATGCAGTTAAAATCTCCACATTACTACAACTTTACCACAACTATAGGTTATGCAAATCATATTTGCATAACCATATATTATAAGATATCTCATATCTCATATTACAAATCACATTTGCAATAATGTGGATTTATTAAATTGAATCACATTCAATTTAATTTCTCTCAATTAATTTATCCAATTAGCCTGATTCAACAATTAGGCTAACCTATAGTCTATTATGAATCTCATTCATATTAAACTATATATTATATATTTCTTATCTCATATAAATGACGTAGATACCCTTTAAGTGAAATTGAACACTTCAATTCACACCAAAACATTAACCCTTCTTTTAACCCAGATTGAGCAAACCGAGGGACCTAATGGGCCTACAATGACGAGCTCCAATGATCCGAGATGAACTTATCAAACTCCTTCACCCGGTTAATCAACCTTTATGAGCTACAGTAACGCTCCACTAAAGCCCGTAGTTGTGCTACCGCCAGTGCAGAATAATACGTGTCCACTGATATAACCAATAACCATGAGTCGACCCTTGACAGGTTGTTCGTAGACACGGTTGGGTAAAATTATCATTTTACCCCTATGTATACTTCTTGTTCCTTAAGTCCCCACTGCTCCTCTAATGAACAACATATTCTCATGGTCCAACCATACACAACACCCTACTCAGGCAAGTGAGAAGGTGGACGCCCATTGTCCAAGCCCTGGAGACAACACTTAAGGGAACAACCCCTCTAGTTTCCCTAAAGGCGGGAATGAGTGAATTCCATCTTGCGTAGTTAAGTTCCCAGCTCCCTACTTGGTTTTGTCTCTGAGAAGATAGGCATATTGGGCGAGTAACTGTGACCACCCTTACCCGTACTAGTTAAAGGAAAGACCCCCCGCAGATAGGAGTCCGTAACACGATCAGGATTAAGGTCGAGTCACTAATGGTCATCTACGAAGTTATTAGTCGTTACTCTCAATGGTGTTACATCAGTAGGTCTAATAATTAACGGTCCGGTCTTGTACAATCTCATTGCACGGGATGCCCCCACTCGCATGTCAACCACATGAAAGAATCAGATCACCTCGTTTGTATCTAATACAAAGCGGGTCGCATGCACAGTGTATCGAGGATTAGGTCTCCAACCCTATCCATATACCGTAGACCGTTTCGGTCATTCAATCGATTGTGATCCTCCCTATGTGTCCACTACACATTGTTCAAGTTTTAGTTCTCTAATAAATTCAATGACCTTGGAGCTTAGTTTATTTGAAAACTTTGTAAAATTTGCGAGACACAAAGTAATGAAATGAATAACAATTTATTAATTTCAAACATTAATTTTCAAACACGAGATTAGGACAAAAATCTCAACAAACTCCCACTTGGACGAAGCAACTGGAGAAAATACATTTCTGAAAGGTACATCATTTACAATGAAGTAATACAATAAACAAGGGCATTGAATACCTGTTTACATATCTCCCACTTGCCCTAGTCTGGAAGCACCCGAAGACCTTGACTCTCCAGGTGACCCTCAAACACCTTAGTCGTGATGGGCTTTGTAAATGGATCAGCTACGTTGTGCTCTGCCGCTATCTTAGTGACTGTCAGTTCTCCGCGGTACACAATCTTTCGTATCACGTGATACTTCCGCTCAATGTGTTTGCCTCTCTTATGGCTCCGAGGCTCACGTGAGTTGGCTACTGCACCACTGTTATCACAGAACAACGTGATCGACAAGTTCATATCTGGAACAACTTTGAAATTCGTCATGAACTTCCTAAGACAAACAGCTTCCTTTATAGCTTAACAAGCCGCAACATACTCTTCTTCCATAGTGGAATAAGGGATGCATCCCTGCTTCATGCTTCGCCATACTACAGCTCCTCCATTCAAAATGAAGGTTGACCCCGAAGTAGATTTCCTAGAGTCCTTATCGGTCTAAAAATCAGAATTTGTGTATCATGTAAGGATCAAATCCCCACTGCTATACACTAAGTTGTAGTTCCTCGTTCTCCTAAGATACTTGAGGATTGCTTTTACGGCTGTCCAGTTATATAATCCTGGATTTGACTTCTACCTACCTACAATTCCTGCTGCATAACATATGTCAGGCCTAGTACACAACATTGCATAGATCAGGCTCCCCACAGCTGAAGCATATAGAATGTGTCTCATATCCTCAACATCTTGAGAAGTCTTAGGACACTGATCCTTAGACAAGTGAACCCCATGTCGGAAAGGTAGGAAGCCCTTCTTGGAGTTCTGCATCTTATTAATGGGATTTTGAATTCCCGAAGCGGAAGACGTTGTGAAACGTCGTTGATCCGTTGTGTAAAAAGTGTCTTAAAATTGAATCTATCTCATAGATCCTAAGCTAAACATGCAAAGAAGAAGAAGAAAACACTAAGTAAAAAGTACTAACCTCTTGAAGAACTCTTCTTCAACGTTTTCTCCTTCTCCGGTCACGATCTCTCTAGTACCAACGAACTCCTCAAACTCGTTCCTCGATCTGAACAAGGAGACACCTCCAAAGGGACTTCTCGATTGTTCTCGGGAGGTTGAGGGAGAGTGAGTGGGACTCCCTTCGGTTTTGGATGAGGAGAGAATGATAGAGAATTGAAAGAGGATTTGAGAGAGAATCACTTGCTCTCTTTGGATGAAAATCCAAAAAATGGCAAAATGTATCCAGGGATGCCTTTGAATGCATCCTTTTATAATAGTGTGTGGGGGAGTTAAAATCTCCACCAATTCACCATTTTACCACAACTATATAATATACAAATCATATTTGCATATTATATAATATAAAGTATCTCATACCTTATTATACAAATCTCATTTGCATAAATGTGGAATTATAAATTGAATCACATTCAATTTTATTTCTCTCAATTCTATTTCTCCAAATAACACTAATTAATAAATTAGGCTATACTATAGTTTATTATGAATCTCATTCACATCAGACTATATATTATGTCATCTATATCTCATATAAATGACATAAATACCCAAATAATGAATTTGACACTTCAAATTCACACCAAATTGTAAACCCTCAATTTGTCTAATTTGAGCCAACCGAGGGACCTAATGGACCTACACGTGACGAGCTCCAATGATCCGAGAATAACTTGTCAAACTCTTTGACCTGGTTATTCAACATTCATTAGCTAGATAACACTCCACTAAAGCCCGTAACTGCACTCTCATCACTGTAGGACAAGTTGTGTCCATCGATATAACCAATACCCATGAGTCCACCCTTCCCAGGTTGTTCGTAGTCATAGCTGGGTCAAATTATCGTTTTACCCCTGTGTCTACCTCTTGCTCCTTAAGTCCCACTGCTCCTCTAATGAACAACTACGTTGCATGGTCCAACCATAAACAACAACCCTTTTAGGCCAATGAGAGAGTGGGGCCCCGTTGTTCAAGCCCTGGAGACAACACTTAAGGGAACAACCCCTTTAGTTTCGCTAAGTCGGGAACGAGTGAATTCCTTCTTGCGTAGTCAAGTTCCCAGCTCCCCACGTGGTCCTACCCCTGAGAAGGTAGGCATATTGGGCGAGCAACAGTGGCCACCCTCACCCGTACTAATCAAAGGACAGACCCCCGCATACAGAAGTCCGTAACACGCTGAGGATTAAGGTCTAGTCACTAATGGTCATCTACGAATTTATTAGCACTATACTGTTAACGGTGTTACATCAGTAAGTCTAATAATTCACGGTCCGGTCTTGTACAATCTCTTTGCACAGGATGCCCCCACTCGCATGTCAACCACATGAACGAGTCATATCACCTCGTTTGTATCTAATACAAAGCGGGATGCATCCACAGTGTATCCACGATTAGGTCTCCAACCCTATCCATATACTGTAGAACGATTGGGTCATTAACTCGAACGCGATCTTCCCTATGTGTCCACTACACACCGTTCAAGTTCTTAGTTCTCTCATAATACAATGACCCTGGAGGTTAGTTTATTGGATTAAGTTGATGAAAAATGCGAGACACAAAGTTTAAATAAATGACTCTTATTTATTACACAATGTTGAAATAAATAATTCTTATTCATTTACAACTTGGAATATTGCAAACTACACGAGATGAGGACATACATCCCAACAAACTCCCACTTGGACTAAGCTAGTGGAGTACATGATACATTTCTCAAATGTACAGTAAAGTAATACAATAAAGTAACAATAAACTAGAGCATTGAATACCCCTTTACAATACTCCCACTTGCCCTAGTAAGGAAGCACTAGAAGACCTAGACTCTCTAAGTGACCCTCAAACACCTTAGCCGTGAGGGCCTTTGTAAATGGATCAGCAACGTTGTGCTCCGAAGCTATTTGTGTGACTGTCACGTCTCCGCGGTGCACAATTTCCCGTATTAGGTGATACTTACGCTCTATATGCTTGCCCCTTTTATGACTCCGAGGTTCTCTCGAGTTGGCTACTGCACCACTGTTGTCACAAAACAGTGTGATTGGCAAGTTCATATCTCGAACAACTTCCAAATCCGTCATGAACTTCCTGAGCCAAACAGCTTCCTTTGAATCTTCACAAGCCGCAACATACTCGGCTTCCATCGTGGAATCAGCAATGCATCCCTGCTTGATGCTTCGCCACACTACAGCTCCTCCATTCAGAATGAAGGCAGACCCCGAAGTGGATTTCCTAGAATCCTTATCGGTCTGAAAGTCAGAATCTTTGTATCCCGTAAGGATCAAATCCCCACTTCCATAGACAAGGTTGTAGTTCCTCGTTCTCCTAAGATACTTGAGGATTGCCTTTACAGTTGTCCAATGGTCTAATCCTGGATTGTATTGATTCCTACTGAAAATCCCAACAGCTTAACAGATGTCGGGCCTAGTAAACAACATCGCATACATCAGGCTCCCTACAGGTGAAGCATAGGGGATTCGTCTCATATCCTCAACCTCTTGAGGCGTCTTAGGACATTGATCCTTAGACAGGTGAACCCCATGCGTGAAACGCAGCAAGCCCTTCTTGGAGTTCTGCATCTTATATCTAGACAACATCTTGTCAATATAAGACGCTTGAGACATGCCTAGCGTTTTGTTCTTCCAGTTCTGGACAATTTGGATACCTAGAACATACCGTGTCTCTCCCAAATCTTTCATTTGGAATTGCGAAGCCAAACATTCCTTAATGTCAGTAAGAAATCCTACCTCATTCCCAATGAGAAGGATATCATCCACATACAATATAAGAAATGCGACAGTTTTGTCGACGATTTTCTTGTAGACACAAGGCTCGTCAACATTTTGATCAAAGCCATAAGATTTGATCGCCTCATCAAACCTTATATTCCAAGGCCTCGAGGATTGTTTCAGTCCATAAATAGACCTTTTAAGCCGGCAAACTCTTTGCTCTTGGTCTTGGGCAATGAACCCCTTGGGCTGGTCCATGTAAATGGTCTCGTCAAGGTTGCTATTCAGAAAGGTGGTCATGACATCCATCTGCCATACCTCATAGTCATAATATGCGGCAATGGCCAGAACAATTCTAATCAACTTTACCATGGCAACAGGTGAAAAAGTTTCCTCATAGTCAACCCCTTCCACTTGGGTAAAACCCTTTGCCGCTAGTCGAGCTTTGAAGGTCTGCACCTTCCCATCTACGCCACGTTTACGCTTGTAGATCCACTTGCAACCAATAGGTTTAACCCCATCCGGTTGGTCCACAATCTCCCAGACGGAATTGAAGTACATCGACTCCATTTCCTGGTCCATGGCTTTAATCCATTCGTCTTTTTCAACGTCTGCCATTGCCTGATCGTAGGTCAATGGATCCTCACAGTCATCATCAGGAGTGACGACCTGGGTTTCAGCTAAACCCATGTAACGTTCATGCTGTCTCACAACCCTCCCACTACGTCTAAGCATTCCCAACTCTTAGGAACGGACGTGACTAGACGAGTTAGGATCAACAACACTTGTTGACGTACTAGCACCATCAGCAACTCTTGCTGATGAACTGTCCATTTCATTCAACACAATTTTACTCCTTGGTAAGTCATCCCTGATGTGGTCTTCCTCAAGGAAAGTGGCGTTTGTCGACACAAGCACCCTATCATCCTTAGGATCGTAGAAGTAACCACCTCTATTCTCTTTTGGGTAACCTACAAAGAGGCACAACTTTGAACGAGGTTCCAACTTCTTCGGGTTTGACACCAACACATGGGTCGGGCATCCCCAAATTCTTAAATGACGTAAACTTGTTTTACGACCATGCCAGAGTTCGAAAGGTGTTTCACAAACACTCTTCGATGGAACTGTGTTCAAAATGTAAACCACAGTCTCCACTTCGTAACCCCAAAATAATTACGGAGACAAGCATAGCTCATCATCGACCGAACCATGTCCAACAAGGTTCTGTTTCTCCTCTCCGATACACCATTCTGTTGTGGCATATCAGGTGCTGAGAGTTGGGACGTAATTCCATGTTCTATCAAATAGTCCTGGAATTCAGTGTCCATATACTCTCCACCTCGATCCGATCGAAGTGTTTTAAGCGATTTACCTAATAGGTTCTCAACCTCAGTCTTGAACTCCTTGAACGTTTCAAGTGTTTCAGACTTCCTATGCATTAGGTAAATATACCCATATCTAGAGTAATCGTCTATGAAAGACACGAAATACTCATAACCGCCCCGAGCTTTAATATTTATCGGACCACAGAGGTCAGAATGTACTAACTCAAGAGGCTCTTTGGCTCTATATCCTTTTCCACTAAAAGGACGTTTGGTCATTTTGCCCTCAAGGCATGACTCACACACCGGTAAAGAGTTTTAGTCCAACTCGCTTAGAAGTCCACTCTTCACTAGTCTCTCAATCCTATTGAGATTATTGTGGCCTAACCGAAGATGCCAAAGATGGACACTTTCTTTTGGACAAACTTTTAATCTCTTAGTTCGCGTTTCAGCTGTTTTAAACAATTCGGTGTTCAAAACACTTTGACCGAATTAGGGCTCAAAACATATAGATTGCTCTCAAGCGAAGCAGAACAAATCAAATTTCCATTTCGAGAAATAAACGCTTTATTACTCTTGAATGAAACAGAAATATTTTGTTCTAATAGGCAGGAAATAGAAACTAGGTTTCTCGTAAACCCAGGAACTATGTACATATTATCTAATAATAAGTACTTTCCGCCAAGGAACAGCTTCACCGTGCCTATTGCTGCACCTGAGAAAACTTCTCCGGATCCAGCCCTGAGTGTTATCTCACCCTCTTGCAGCTGCTACCAAGAACTTAATCCTTGAAAAGAAGAGCAAACATGGTTAGTGGCGCATGAATCCAATATCCAAGCAGAGTCATTACTCTCCACTAAACGAGTTTATGTGACAAGTAAATCACATTTACCTATCATCTTCTTTTCATCAAGGAACTTGGGACAACTCCTTTTCAGGTGTTCGTCCCCGTTGCAGTAGAAACACTTTCTAGAAACATCGTTGATTTCTTTGCCTTTTAGAGCGGCAACGCGGTCAACCTTAACTTCCTTCAACTTCTCCTTCTTCTCGTTAGGGCTTGAAGAGTCTACAAACATTATCCCAGAGGTCATATCCCTGTGAAAAGGTCTTAAGGCAACACTTGCCTCAGCTTCCTGTCCCATAGTTTGCACCAAGGACTGGAAGGTTTGTAGATTGTTGAATAGGATCGTTCAACCGAGCACCTGAGGACCCTCCTCAGTGAGCGCGGACTCCTGGTCGTCATTTACCAAAATCGTCTCTATATTGTTTTTGCACGAAATACTATCGCCAACTAACTTAACGGAAGCTAAAGGAGCGTTAAAAGCGTTTGACATTTTTGTTGCTGAAAAATGAAAAAGCTTTGTATTAGTCTCGCAAAAACTTTTGAAAATCCAGTCGGGTTTTCGCAAATTTTTATCTGATGATCCCTAGGTCATTTAAAATTTTGCAATGATACCCTAAAGGTTTAGAATGACCGCCACCGTAGGGTAGACAAACCCACTCCTCTTCTAGGACGAGACTCCCTCGACCAGACCCTAATACCAGAATGACTCGTATTCTATTAGGCATCCAGTTACCATTTTTCGGTCAGAATCCATTAACTCTTAATGAATCCTGTGAGTGTCACCCTCAATCTTTAAATTTCCAAGTATCCGTCCAAACAATAGCCGTCGTAGGGAGGACTAAGACGGAAAACCAACAACGAAATCGTATCCCTTTCGGGAATTCACGGTGTTCCGACTCCCATGATCAAGGCCCTCCGTAGGGATTGTTTTGTCCAGGCAAAACTAGCAGGCAGATCATAGGCGTCTCACGGTGTGAATCGAAAGAAGAGACCGTGGGTCCCGTTTTCACAGGTCCCACTCCCACTCACTATAAGTACTCTCTCCATTCACGTTGATATTGACCCATACAAATGCCACCCGTAGGGGGACGCTCCCTTTTGCGCCACGAGGCCGAGCATGGATCTCACGGTGCGAACATTACGGAGATTTGTGGATGGAAAATTAAATATATCTCATACACTTTATTTCCTCCCACTCAGAACTTTAAAATAATCGGGATTGAACTAGATAAACCGGCTAAAATATACCTAAGTTTACCAATATAACTCTTATATTGGAATAGCCTAAGTTTATAATCAAATTATTAACTTAGGTCTATGAGAGTAAATTAATTAACTCTTAATTAGTGGCACTCACGAGAATATAACCTAAGAATCTCCAGACCGAATTCACTCCCAGGTCGGTTTCAAGGTAGGGGTGTTCCGCAAGCGTCAACTTAAATACCCAGCCTTACACAAAATCTTCCTTAGACATAGTTACTTATCAGTCTCCATTCAAAGGTCTTATTTGATTTCCTAATTCTAATCTTATTAGAATTGGAAAACCTTAGTCTAATTATTCAAGTTCTAAACCATTTAAAACTAATAATTAACTCAGGTTACATGCATTTCTATGTTATAGTGCTTGATCATTCATCACATGAATAATACTATACTATAACATACATTCATCACATGAATTAAATGCATGAGCATGCTTTTAATTTAAAAATATAACACTTATATTAAATAAATTAAATCATGCCAAGATTATATTATAACTCTTATAATATAATCATATCATGCATACTATATATTATAACTCTAATAATATAAATATGATGCATGAAATGTTTAACCTAAGGTGGGATTTTAAATGTATATGGCATACTCTATGCACATAGAAATAATTAAATCATACATCTCATGCATAAAATAATTAAATAACATTATTGGATCGATTTTTGGAACCCTAGGGACACAAAATTAAATTAATTAACATTAATATAACATTTATATTAATATTAATTAAAATAATTAAATAAAATACAATTATAAAACCAAATTTACAAATAAAAAAAAATAAAAATAAAAATAAACTGGCAGTTGCACAACCACAGGCTCGAATCGGCAACAACGATGCACGCCTCCGCAATTTTCGCGCTCCACGCACCACTATGCCACGACGTTATTTTACGTTGCAATGCTAAAATGTATAGTGTCGAAACGCTGATGAACTTCCAACAACACCATTTTTTCAGTTTTTCACCGGAATCACCCGTTTTTGCTCCGTTTTCTTCACGAAAACTCTTGTCACGAACGACACGGACTTACAAACTCGATTTACATTAAAAAAATGCCCAAAACTACGGCCTCTTACATTGATCTCATCAACTTTAATGTAAATCTAAAAAGTGCCAAAAACCGAAAACATCCAAAATTGCACACCATTAACATTCATCTCATGAAAATTAATGCTACGCACCTAATTTTAAGAATTCACAGAATACACAACAAAAAGCAACGATTGGCTCTGATACCAATTGAAGAGATTTTGAATTCCCGCAGCGAAAGGCGTTGTGAAACGTCGTTGATCCGTTGTGTAAAAAGTGTCTTAAAATTAAATCTATCTCATAGATCCTAGGCTAAACATGCAAAGAAGAAGAAGAAAATAGTAAGTAAAAAGTACTAACCTCTTGGAGAACTCTTCTTCAACGTTTTCTCCTTCTCCGGTCACGATCTCTCTCGTACCAACGAACTGCTCGAACTCGATCCTCGATCTGAACAAGGAGACACCTCCAAGGGGTTTTATCGGTTGTTCCCGAGAGGTTGAGGAAGAGTGAGCGGGACTCTCTTTTGTTTTGGGTGAGGAGAGAATGATAGATAATTGAGAGAGGATTTGAGAGAGAACCACTTGCTCTCTTTGGATGGAAATCCAAAAAATGGCAAAATGTATCCAGAGATGTCTTTGATTGCATCCTTTTATAATGGTGTGTGGTGGAGTTAAAATCTCCACCAATTCACCATTTTACCACAACAATATAATATAAAAATCTATTTGCATATTATATAATATAAAGTATCCCATACCTTATTATAAAAATCTCATTTGCATAAATGTGGAATTATAAATTGAATCACATTCAATTTTATTTCTCCCAATTCTATTTCTCCAAATAGCACTAATTAATCAATTAGACTATACTATAGTTTATTATGAATCTCATTCACATCAAACTATATATTATGTCATCTATATCGCATATAAATGACATAAATACCCAAATAATGAATTTGAACACTTCAAATTCACACCAAACTGTAAACCCTCAATTTGTCCAATTTGAGCCAACCGAGGGACCTAATGGACGTATACGTGACGAGCTCCAATGATCCGAGTATAACTTGTCAAACTCTTTGACCCGGTTATGCAACGTTCATTAGCTACGGTAACACTCCACTAAAGCACGTAGCTACACTCTCATCACTGTAGGACAAGTTTTGTCCATCGATATAACCAATACCCATGAGTCGACCCTTCACAGGTTGTTCGTAGTCATAGTTGGGTCAAATTGCCGTTTTACCCCTGTGTCTACCTCTTGCTCCTTAAGTCCCACTGCTTCTCTAATGAACAACTACGTTGCATGGTCCAACCATAAACAACAACCCTCTCAGGCTAATGAGAGAGTGGGTCCCCGTTGTTGAAGTCGTGGAGACAGCACTTAAGGGAACAACCCCTCTAGTTTCCCTAAGTCGGGAACGAGTGAATTCATTCTTGCATAGTCATGTTTCCAGCTCCCCACGTGGTCCTGCCCCTAAGAAGGTGTTGTGTGATATTTATGATATTGCAATACCGCAGTATACGGGTCAAGTTTTAGTATTGTGATTTAAGAGTCCAAGTATCGTCCTCGGAAATGAGTTTCTAGATTAATTAAGTACTAAGATACGAATTCTCAAATTTAGCTAAAGCAACAAAACATGGATCGGTGTTTGACAAATAAGACAACCAAACAAACAAACATGTGGAGACACGAATTGATAGAATTAAAGGAAGTGATTTTACAAGTTAATAACCTAACTACACTTGCATTGACCTCATGAGATGAATTTATAAACAAGAAGTAAATTACTCAAGAAAACCTCTCGGTTCTTAGTGAGCCTCACACATGCAATAAACTCATAGTCTCCATATGAACCTACAACATGCATGGCATTAAGCAACTTCTTTATGTGTTTCCCTAAGATTTCTAGGTCACTCTCGTGCCAGACTTCTAATGGTCTTGGCAATTTTGCTCTAATTCAAGCTTTATCTCTCGAGTCCACTTAAATCAACAAATTAAGAAGTCAAGAACGAATTGCCAAAAATAAAGACAAAACATGCTTCAAAACATAGCAAGAAAGTCATACCAAGTAAACCAAATCCAACTACAATGTTTAGCTACTCTAAGTCACATGAAAAACAAACTAAACAAGTAGAAAACGTCTTAGAACGCTATTACAAATTGAAAGAAAGAGAAATAAACTTAGGTGTCGATGTCGGTCCTTCGTCTCCGAGCTCCCGTCTTCGATCTCGAACCTCCACGAATGCTTTGGCTCCCAAAATTACTCTTTTCTCTCTTCTTACAAGGTGTATTTCGAAATTAGGGAAAAACTCTATCAAATTCGGCTCTCTATTCTCAATTGCATAATGTTGTATTTATAGGCTTCAATGGGACAGCGTTGCAACGCTGTACCCTAAACGCGTGGCAAATAAGGAATCTATCGGCAGCGTTGCAACGCTGCTACATTAACGCGTGTGCGCCTATCGATCTGGCGTTGCGACGCTTCAAGCGCGTTACAACGCCTCGTAGCGCTTCTTATGCGTGCGACCTTATCGATATAGCGTTGCAACGCTATCGGCAGTGATCTTCAGAGTTGTTTGGCTGCACGTTCGGCGTTACAATGCTCTATATTGCGTTGCAACGCCATCACCTGGGGTCTTCATCTTGGTTTGGTCTTTTCTCTTCCATTTGATGTTATTTTTGGCTCCAAATAGTCTCGTTTTGATCCCGGGTGATCCAATTTGTCTCTAATAGTTCCGTTTAAGCTCTGAACCTGAAATTTAATGAATTAAACAAGTAAAAGCCTTGAAATCATTATAAAACTAGCAATTATTAAGCATAAGGATAGCACATTTTGTGTGCTATCAAACACCCCAAAACTTAAACTTTTGCTAGTCCCGAGCAAAAACAGAATTAAACATCAGATTGTCCTTAAGCATACATTTGATTCAAGCCTCAAAGATTTAAGAGAAAATTTTGCAATCACAGGAAACACTTAAACATAACACTTATAACCTATCATGCAAACTATATATTATAACACTTATAATATAAATGATGCATGAAATGTTTAACCTAAGGTTGGATTTTAAGTCTATATGACATACATTACGTACATATAATTTAATTAAACCATACATCGCATACATAAAATAATTAAACAGCAAAAATGGAACCGTTTTTGGCACATAGGGGCAATTATTTAATTAAATAACATTAATATAACAATTATATTAATAATATTTAATAAAATAATTAAAAATATAAATAAAATACATTTTACAAAAATATAAAAAATAAATTTGAAAACAAAACTGCCCCACTAACTCTTGCATGACCACGTCTCGCGAATATGCCTCAACTCACTCCCACTACGCGTGCGACATTGCAACGTCGTGGGCAGCGTTGCAACGCTATCGCGTGCTCCACGTTGTGGTGTTGCAACGCTGCTCTGCAGCAGGGCCTCCAACCGCAAGAATGACGTTGAGGCGCCGGACAACAACGTATCAACGCCATCGACAGAACAACATCTGCTCTTGCTGTTCTTCGTCGATTTTTCACCCGTTTCCGCTCTGATTTGTTCATAGCAACTCTTGCCACGAACGTCTCCGACTTACAGACTCGATTTACAACAAAATGCCCAAAAACAACGGACCCTTAAATTGATCTCATCAACATAAAATTGTAAATCTAAAAGTGCAAAAAAAACCAAAGTTATCCAAAATTGCCAACCAACATTCATCTTATGAATTAAGGCATTTACCCACCTAATTTTAATGGAATGCATAAGGAAGAAAAATTGAGTGGCTCGGATACCAATTGAAGGGAATGAGAATCTCCACGTAGTGGAACACGATCGAGTCGTCGAGGTATCGTTATGTTGGGATTTCTGTCCTAATCTCGTGTTTGTAAAATATTGTTTTGAAATTAATAAGAGTTATTCTTTTCTTCACTTTGTGTCTCGCAAATATTTTAAACCTTTCCAATAAACTAAGCTCTAGGGTCATTGAATATATGAGAGAACTAGAACTTGAACGGTGTGTAGTTGAGACACAAGGAGGATCACGTTCGAGTTAATGACCCGAACGGTCTACAGTATAAGGATGGGGTTGGAGACCTAATTCTCGATACACTGTGGATGCGGCCCACTTTGTATTAGATACAAACGAGGTAATATGACTCGTTCATTTGGTTGACATGCGAGTGGGGGCATCCTGTACAATGAGATTGTACAAGATCGGACCGTGAATTATTAGACTTACTGATATAACACCATTGACACTAAAGACTAATAAATTCGTAGATGACCATTAGTGACTCGACCTGAATCCTGAGCGTATTGCGGACTCCTGTCTGTGTAAGGAACAAGATGTGGACATAGGGGTAAAACGGTAATTTGACCCTGTCGTGTCTACGAACACCCTGTGAAGGGTCGTACCTTGAGCATTGGTTATATCAGTGGACACGTAATATTCATTGATGAGAGTACAGCTACAGGCTTTAGTTGAGTGTTACTGTAGCTAATGAACACTGGTTGACCGGGTCAAAGAGTTTGACTGGTTAACCTCAAATCATTTGAGCCCGTCACTGTAGGTCCATTAGGTCCCTTGGTTGGCTCAATCTAGGATAAAAGAAGTGTTAATGTTTTGGTATGAAATTGAAGTGTTCAATTTCACCTTAAAGAGTATTTATATCATATAGACGATATAATATATAGTTTAATATGAATGAGGTTCATAATAAACTATATATTGACTAATTATTGAATTAAAGGCTAATTGGAGAAATTGAAAGAAAGAAAATAAATTGAATGTGATTCAATTTAATTAAATCCACAATTATTGGAAATGCGATTTGCAACATAAGGTATGAGATATCTTATATTATATAATTATGTAAATGAGATTTACATAACATATGGTTGTGGTAAAGTGGTAATAAAGTGAACTTGTGAACTTCATCATTCCACTATTTAAACCCCTTTGCAAAAGGGTTTTGGTAATCAAATCTAACCTAACCTAACCTAAGCTAAGCTATAAGTGAAATTCTCTCTTCTCTCTCAATTTTCTCATATTTTTCCAAAACACAAAGTTCCCACCAACATCCCTTCTCCAATAGAGAACAACCAAGAAGATCAATTGGTAGTGTTTGGGATCCGATAGTGGGAAGAGTTCGTGGAGATCGAGAAGCGCGAAAGTTCGTGATCTACAAGAAGAGTTTGCTGAATTGGTCTACAACAAGTAAGTTTTCCTTCTTGTTGTAAAATTTCAGCATGTTTTAGCCTAGATCTAATAGTTAGATCGACTTTAATAAGCATGTTGTGTAAACCCGAGATCTTTCTTTGGAACCTCCTTATTATCAAACAACAAAAGAAAGGAAGAAATGAATGCTTAAAACTTGGTTTTCCTTGTTTTAAAAAGAAAAGTAATGAAGTGAAAGGCAAAAGGAAGCCAAGGAAGGAAAAACATAAAGCATTTTGGTTTGGTTGCTCTAGGAATAATGAAGGAAAGAAAATGAAACAAATGTAAATCATGTTAAGTTTTGTTTTGAAAAGAAAAGAAAAGAAAAGAAAAGAAAAGAAAAGAAAGGAAAAAGGAAAAATGAAAAAGGGAAAAGGGAAGTGGATGGTGGGACCCCACCTAATTTTCTTTTTAAAACCATGTATCCTTCGATCTTCTTCTTCATTTATCAAAAGGAAAGCAAGGGTTTTCATGAGAGAAGCATAAAGGAAGAGGAAGAAGGGGGTTTTGGTCTGCTGGAATTGCGAAGAGAGGAGGAGAACTCAAAGATTACTTGTGTAGCAAAGAAGGTGAACAAGCTCATACCAGTTCTGCTATTTTGTTCATCACGAGCTGCACAGAAAGAGGTAAGAGTGGAAATTTTGTTTCATGAACGTTAACTCATATTGGAACAAAATTCGTGAAGGAAGCTCGAGCAAATTCGGATCTTAAGCTACTGGTTTGTGAAGAGGGAGACAGAAGACGTAATTTCTTTGTCAAATCCGAGAAGTCTCTCGTGTTTCGGTTTGTACTGGTCTGTAGAGTTGGAATCCGAAGCTCTATTAGGTATGGTTGGAAAGCGTATTGCATTTCCTACAACTTTCATGAAGAAATTGTAAATAGAAAAGGATTGGAAGATGTTGTAAATAGCAGGTCAAGTTTCGGGTTGCAGCAGAAAATCGAATTTGGAATAGCGGAAGTTAGTTCCTGGGAAAGACGCTTTCGAGGTATTTCTGAACCAATCTATTGGGAATTTCAATTTCATATCTTCATATGATTTTTAGAGGATTCAAAAAGGAAGAGTTTGGTATAAATTTTACCCTGTTTGGCTAAGTAATGAAGAAGTTATGGCTATCTGAAAACAGGGCAGAAATTCTGAAAATGCTGGAATTTTGTTGGAGTGTTTTCTTGTAGTTTTAAGGTTAAAAATCATGAGCTCGAGGTTCTAAAACATGGTTTTGGTTTGTTTGGCAGTCCAAGAGGAGATAGGTCGAGTGTACGGGCCAAGGTTCTAGTTCTAACACTGTGAGTGACAAAACGAACTTCAAAAATGTTCTATATGCTTGAATTATGTTTTAAGAAAATACAAGTTTTGCTTGAATGAAAGAGTTTAGAAGATTATTGTTTTCTTTGAACACTTGTTTATGAGCATTTATGATTTCTTAGAAATGTTTTAAAGTGTTCACGATGAGCTTAAATGTCTTGATGAAATTTATACACGAGCATATGTTTAATGCATTTCCGAAGTCTATGGAAATGTTATGATTTTGAGCAAGTATGTTTTAGCAAGTATGTTTTTAAAGATTTCCAGTTTTATGAACAAGCTAAGTAAGCTTGAGTTTTATGAAGAAAAGATAAGCAGGCATGTTCAAATGTTTTCATGTGATTTTCCGAGATATTGAGCCCGAGGCTTTATGGTACCGTGTGCACACAGGTCTTATTTTGTTGTCGACGTTGAGTGTACTCCGTGACAACAGCGCTGTCGTGAGTGTTGGGCGGGCCCCACTACGACAAAGACGATGGGAGTGCTGGGCGGGCCCCACTACATCGTAGAACAAAGTAGATTGTGACATGTTTTAATAAAGAGTTTATATCATTTACATGCCTTACGAGATTTAAACGATATACTTGCTGGTTTTTCTGAAAAGCTATTATGATTACACGATTACTTTCAACACTTGATTACAGATGCATATGCTCATAGATGACCAGGTGATATGATTTACGAGTTAGTAGTTTCCTTTAAACTCAAGTCACTCACTGAGCTTCATAGCTCATTCTTTCAGTGTTTTCCCACTTTTCAGGTAGAGATCGAGCTCCCGGTGCCTGAGAACCTGCCATAGTCTGGTGAAGCTTCACATGTTTGATATTTTGTACGTGGCTGGTGTTGTATAGCAAGTCCATATGTTTTGTAAATTATTTTGAGAGAACTATGTAGTTATAGTCTTATGTGCTTTAGAGGTTGTGGTTGTTTAATTAGTGGTTTGGACTGTTTGTGGTTCTGATGTTCTTGCTCGTTTTAGTTTCCAAGAGAGACTTAAGAAGAGCTTCTCCTCATGTACGTCTTATAGATGTCCAGTTTCCGCTGTGTTAAGTTTAAAGTGTTCCATATGCGAACATAGTTTGTTTTCAGGTAACGTAGTATCAACAGGTATTGTTAAGAGGTAACAATGTCTGTTGGCTTCATGCCGTCTCCCGAGCTAAGTTAGCAAGTGGTTCGGGAGGGTGTGTCAACTTGGTATCGAGCGCTTAGTTTGCATGGGAATGAGACAAAGCAAGTTAGCTCTAGAAGAAACTCAAAAGTAAATAGCAAGTTATTGAGTTAGTTCAATAGAACTAGCAGAGCATGGTCCAAGTAAGGACAAGAGTAAGTCCGGTCAGGACTAGAATGTGAACACAAGTCTAGAATTGTATATTTGAGTTGAGTACTCATTACATGTCTAGTATGTTGATATGTTATAGAAGTCATGCCACCACGTACTAGCGCACGATGCGAGCAAGATCGGGGCGGACGCAGGATCCTACCCAAGATCAATCCCAGTGGAGATCTAGTGCCCCGGGAGTTCAAATAGGGGCCAGAATTAAGCAGCATGCTAATTCCTCACAGGAGGTAGGTAAGCCATAGGGAGCAGGGCTAAGTAATCCAGATAAGACATATAGAATAGATCACCTAAAAGAATTAGGAGCCACAGTGTTTGAGGGTTCCAAAGATCAAGCTGAAGCGGAGGTTTGGCTGAATAAGCTTGATAAATGTTTTGATGTTATGAGTTGCTCTGAGGAGCGAAATGTTAAGTCTGCCACATTCTTGCTACTAAAGAAGGCAGAAGGATGATGGAGATCGATGTTAGCCAGTTGTAGTGATGCACGTACTTCACACTGGCAAACTTTTAGAAGTATATTTGAAAATAAATATTACCCTAGCACGTACCGAGAGGAAAAGGGGGATGATTTTTTTTTTAGAACTAAAACAAGATACACTTTCAGTGGCTGAGTATGAGAGAGATATACCGAGTTGTCGCGGTATGTTGATGTGATTCTGGCATCTAAGAGCGACAGGTGTCGACGATTTGAAAGAGGGTTACGACCTGAGATACGTACCCCAGTTACAGCCATTGCTAAGTGGACTGTCTTCTCTCAGCTGGTAGAGACTGCTCTACGTGTCGAGCAGAGTATAGCAGAGGAGAAGTCAGTAGTGAAGCCTAGTTGTGAAGGCTTCGACAACAAGCAGTTTCCAAGGTCGTGAGTAGCGGAGATTCACACTTGGAGTAAATGTTTCCAAGTCAATATGACTTTATGGAGCAAGCTAGTAGCCAAGTAGCCAGGCAACGAGGCAGATGATTGTCGGTAGTGCCTATCAGAGGCAGAGTTAAAGAGAACCTAGTTAGTTTGTTTGTTTGGCAGCAAGTTGCAGGGAGGGCAAGAGTCTACGCCAGTATAGCAAGGAAAACTCCATGTGTGATCTGTTGCAAGAATCATCAAGATCATTGTCTTGTGAGTGTTGGTACATGCTACCAAAGATCTTGACAACCGTGACATGTCAAGAGGGATTGTCCACGGCTATTGACAAACGCACGCAGGGACTAGGAGTTGAGTCCCAAAACAGTAGAAGCGGCCAGAGAGTTTCAAAGAGCTGCAAGAGAGGGCACCAGTGGTGTTAGACTAAAGAGAGTTGTAGGGAGGCCTAGGCAACACGGAAAGGTCTATGCTATGACTCAGTAAGAAGCAGAAGATGCATCGTAAGTCATTACTGGTATGATTACTATTTGTAATGTACCTGCACCTGTTTTAATAGAACAAGGTGCTACACATTTCTTTGTTTTTAGTATGTTCTTGACTAAGTTGAATGGGAAGCTAGAACCTTTATGTAAAAGGTTAGTTAGATACACTCTAGTGGGTGATGTGTTACTAGTCAATGCAGTGTTGCGAGACTGTGAGGTCTTAGTAGAAGGTCTCAGTGTGTTAGTGGATCTTCTTCCACTAGACTTGCAGGTGTGAGATGCAATCTTAAGGATGGATTTCATATTTACTCATTATGCTTCCAGAGATTGTCATATAGAGGAAGTTGTTTTCAGGCAACCAAGATTAGCTGAAGTGGTTTTATGGGATGAAAGAAAGATTATCCCTAGGAGTTTGTTTTCAGCATTCAAAGCTCAGAAGTTATTGAGGAAAGGTTGCATGACGTTTCCTGCACATGTAGTAGAGGTGCAGGAGGAAAAGCTAAAACCAGACAATGTTCTTGTTATGAACGAACTTCTTGATGTTTTTCCAGTAGAACTGTCAGGGTTGCCACCTGATAGGGAAGTTGAGTTCATTATTGAATTACTACAAAAAGAAAACACCTATTTCGCAAGCGCCGTATAGAATGGCTCCAATTGAGATCAGGGAGCTAAAGATGCAGTTACAAGGACTTGTTGATAAGGGATACATCAGACCTAGTGTATCGCCTTGGAGAGCTCCAGTGTTATCGGTGAAAAAGAAAATGGTACCCGTAGATTATGCATTGATTATAGATAGTTAAACAAAGTCACGATACGTAATAAGTATCGTTTACCCTGAATAGATGACTTGTTTGACCAGTTAAGAGGTGCATCGATGTTTTGTAAGATTAATTTAAGATCAGGATATCATAAGTTAAAGGTCAGAGAATCAGACATTCCTAAGACATTATTCATAATGAGGTACGAGCATTACGAGTGTTTAGTAATGCCATTCGGTTTAACAAGGTACTAGCAGTTTTCATGGACCTCATGGGCAGGTTTTCCACCAGTATTTGGATAACTTTGTAATAGTAATTATTGATGATATACTAGTTTACTCAGTTGACAGGAAAGCCCATGGGAAACACATGAGTATTATTCTGCAAACACTACGAGATAAACAGTTGTACGCTAAATTCACCAAATGTGAGTTTTGGTTGAACCAGGTAGTGTTTTTGGGGCATGTTGCCTCAGCAAATGGTGTTAGTGTGGATCCTAATAAAGTTAAAGTTGTAGTCAACTTGGAGAGACCAGTTAGTACGACAAAGGTACGTAGTTTCCTAGGCTTGGCAGGATACTACAGGTGTTTGTTGAGAACTTCTCACGATTAGTATTACCCTTAACAGTTTTAACAAGAAAGATTGCTAAGATTGAATGGTCAGATAAATGTGAACAGAATTTTTCAGTAGCTGAAAAAAAAATAGATTAGTTACAACATCAATACTAGCACTTTCTGTAACGGGAAAAGAATATGTGATTTACTATGATGCCTCGAGGTAAGGTTTAGTGTGTGTACTGATGCAAGAAGGAAAAGTAATAGCTTATGCATCAAGGCCATTGAAAAAGCACGAATGTAATTACCCTACCCATGAACTTGAGTTAATAGAAGTTGTTCTAGCATTGAAGATCTGGAGACATTAACTGTTTGGTGAGAGGTGTCATATTTTTATAAATCATAAGAGTCTGAAGTATATCTTTTATCAAAGAAAGTTTATTATGAGGCAGAGAAGATGGTTAGAACTGATTAAAGATTATGATTGTACCATAGAATACCATCCTGGTAAGGTGAATGTGGTAGCAGTTGCATTGAGCAGGAAGTGAATACTTCCTAAGGATGCCTTGTGTGGTATTCGAGCAACATTTTTAAGTACTCCAAGGGATTCTATGGCAGCTGTGATTGCAACGAATTCAGGGGGGTCTCTTAGCTCAATTTCAGATCAGGTCTTCACTCGTAATAGAGATTGTGAGAAAACAACCAGAGATTAGTAACTCGCAGAAAATGTTTGGAATGTCCAAACAGGGCCCAGAGGTATAATCTAGAATGAGAACAGATGAAACCATAGTTAAGTAGAGAAAACTATGTGTCCCGAGTATTAGTGAGCTTAAGATACTATTCTAGAAGAAGCTCACAGTTCAGCTACGCTACGCATCCAGGAAGCACCAAGATGTGTAAAACTGTGAAAGGGACTTATTGGTGGCCTGGGATGAAGCGGGAGATAGTTAATTATGTTGATTGATGTTTAATCTGTCAGCAAGTTGAACCAGTTAGACAAAGACCAGAAGGACTCCTTAATCCACTACTCGTGTCGGAGTGGAAATAAGAGCATATCGCTATGGATTTCCTGTTGCTTGTACATCATATTCCCAGTGGACGTTATGGTATATAATAATGGTCGATAGACTCACTAAGACAACAAGGTTTATACTGAGTAAAATCGACGTCTACACTTGATCAGCTTGTTAAGCTATACGTCGACAAAATTGTGAGTCAATACGGAGTGCCAGTGTCCATACTTCCAGATAGAGATCCGAGATTTACTTCTATGTTTTGGCCTAGCTTACAAAAAAAAAACTATGGGGACAAAGCTGAGTTTTAGTACAACGTTTCATGTTCAGACAGATGGGCAGTTAGAGAGGACCATCCAGACCCAAGATCTTTCTTTGGAACCTCCTTATTATCAAACAACAAAAGAAAGGAAGAAATGAATGCTTAAAACTTGGTTTTCCTTGTTTTAAAAAGAAAAGTAATGAAGTGAAAGGTAAAAGGAAGACAAGAAAGGAAAAACATAAACCATTTTGGTTTGGTTGCTCTAGGAATAATGAAGGAAAGAAAATGAAACAAATGTAAATCATGTTAAGTTTTGTTTTGAAAAGAAAAGAAATGAAAAGAAAAGAAAAGAAAGGAAAAGGGAAAAATGAAAAAGGGAAAAGGGAAGTGGATGGTGGGACCCCACCTAATTTTCTTTTTAAAACCATGTATCCTTCGATCTTCTTCTTCATTTATCAAAAGAAAAGCAAGGGTTTTCATGAGAGAAGCATAAAGGAAGAGGAAGAAGGGGTTTTTGGTGCTGGAATTGCAGAAGAGAGGGAGGAGAACTCAAAGATTACTTGTGTAGCAGCAAGGTGAACAAGCTCAGACCAGTTCTGCTATTTTGTTCATCACGAGCTGCACAGAAAGAGGTAAGAGTTGAAATTTTGTTTCATGAAAGTTAACTCCTATTGGAACAAAATTCGTGAAGGAAGCTCGAGCAAATTCGGATCTCAAGCTACTGGTTTGTGAAGAGGGAGACAGAAGACAGAATTTGCTGTCAAATCCGAGAAGTCTCTGGTGTTTTGGTTGTACTGGTCTGTAAAATTGGAATCCGACGCTCTATTAGGTATGGTTGGAAAGCTTATTGAATTTCCTACAACTTCCATGAAGAAATTGTGAATAGAAAATGATTGGAAGATGTTGTAAATAGCAGGTCAAGTTTCGGGTTGCAGCAGAAAATCGAATCTGGAATAGCAGAAGTTAGTTCCTGGGAAAGAAGCTTTCGAGGTATTTCTGAACCAATCTATTGGGAATTTAAATTTCATGTCTTCATATGATTTTTAGAGGATTCAAAAAGGAAGAGGTTGGTATAAATGTCACCCTGTTTGGCTAAGTAATGAAGAAGTTATGGCTGTCTGAAACCAGGGCAGAAATTCTGAAAATGCTGGAATTTTGTTGGAGTGTTTTCTTGTAGTTTTAAGGTTAAAAATCATGAGCTCGAGGTTCTAAAACATGGTTTTGGAAAGTTTTGCTTGAATGAAAGAGTTTAGAAGATTATTGTTTTCTTTGAACACTTGTTTATGAGCATTTATGATTTCTTAGAAATGTTTTAAAGTGTTCACGATGAGCTTAAATGTATTGATGAAATTTATACACGAGCATATGTTTAATGCATTTCCGAAGTCTATGGAAATGTTATGATTTTGAGCAAGTATGTTTTTAAAGATTTCCAGTTTTATGAACAAGCTAAGTAAGCTTCAGTTTTATGAAGAAAAGATAAGCAGGCATGTTCAAATGTTTTCATGTGATTTTCTGAGATATTGAGCCCGAGGCTTTATGGTACCGTGTGCACACAGGTCTTATTTTGTTGTCGACGTTGAGTGTACTCTGTGACAACAGCGTTGTCGTGAGTGCTAGGCGGGCCCCACTACGACAAAGACGATGGGAGTGCTGGGCGGGCCCCACTACATCGTAGAACAAAGTAGATTGTGACATGTTTTAATAAAGAGTTTATATCATTTACATGCCTTACGAGATTTAAACGATATACTTGCTGGTTTTTCTGAAAAGCTATTATGATTACACGATTACTTTCAACACTTGATTACAGATGCATATGCTCATAGATGACCAGGTGATATGATTTACGAGTTAGTAGTTTCCTTTAAACTCAAGTCACTCACTGAGCTTCATAGCTCATTCTTTCAGTGTTTTCCCACTTTTCAGGTAGAGATCGAGCTCCCGGTGCCTGAGAACCTGCCATAGTCTCCTGAAGCTTCACATGTTTGATATTTTGTACGTGGCTGGTGTTGTATAGCAAGTCCATATGTTTTGTAAATTATTTTGAGAGAACTATGTAGTTATAGTCCTATGTGCTTTAGAGGTTGTGGTTGTTTAATTAGTGGTTTGGATTGTTTGTGGTTCTGATGTTCTTGCTCGTTTTAGTTTCCAAGAGAGACTTAAGAAGAGCTTCTCGTCATGTACGTCTTATAGATGTCCAGTTTCCGTGTGTTAAGTTTAAAGTGTTCCATATACGAACATAGTTTGTTTTCAGGTAACGTAGTATCAGCAGGTATTGTTAAGAGGTAACAATGTCTGTTGGCTTCATGCCGTCTCCCGATCTAAGTTAGCAAGTGGTTCGGGAGGGGGTGTGTCATGTTGCATGATGATACCATGACGATTTGATCGTCTTCCGCTGCGCGGGGATTCTCATTCCCTTCACGTTACGCTACTCGAATTTCATTAAAATCAATTATCAAATAATTTAGGATAAAATGCTCAAAGGAAAGAAATTACAAGTTAATCTACTTACTTGTTGAAGACAAACTTCAAGATTTCCTTTCCAGCGGATCACGAACTCTTCGTGCAAACTCGATCTCTTTGAAATCTTTTATGGAACAAAAGCGGAACACAACCAATGACTTCACGGTTGTTCTTCCTTTGGATGAAGGAAAGTAGTGGGATTTTGTGTTTTGGAGATGGGAGGAGAGTTGAGAGAGTAGAGAGAAAATGCTTCTCTTCTTTTTGGTGATATCCAAAAAATAAGAGATTAGCTTAGGAAATCCTTCTTGCAAAGGGTTTATATAGTGGAAATTGATGTAGTTAAAATCTCCACGTTATTACCACTTTACCACAACTATAGGTTATGCAAACCATATTTGCATAACCATATATTATAAGATATCTCATATCTCATATTATAAATCACATTTGCAATAATGTGGATTCATTAAATTGAATAACATTCAATTTAATTTCTCTCAATTAATTTCTCCAATTAGCCCTAATTCAAAAATTAGGCCAACCTATAGTTTAGTATGAATCTCATTCACATTAAGCTATATATTATATCATTCATATCTCATATAAATGACATAAATACCCTTTAAGTGAAATTGAACACTTCAATTCACACCAAAACATTAACTCTTCTTTTAACCTATATTGAGCCAACCGAGGGACCTAATGGACCTACAGTGACGAGCTCCAATGATCCGAGATTAACCTATCAAACTGTTTGACCTGGTTAATCAACCTTCATTAGCTACGGTAACACTCCACTAAAGGTCGTAATTGCACTCTCGTCAGTGCAGAATATTACGTGTCCACTGATATAACCAATAACCATGAGTCGACCCTTGACAGTTGTCCGTAGACACGGCTAAGTCAAATTACCGTTTACCCCTGTGTTTACTTCTTGTTCCTTAAGTCCCCACTGCTCGTCTAATGAACAACATATTGTGAAGGTCCAACCATACACAACACCCTTCTTGGGCCAGTGAGAAGGTGGGGGCCCGTTGTCCAAGCCTTAAAGACAACACTTAAAGGAACAACCCCTCTAGTTTCGCTAAAGGCGGGAATGAGTGCATTCCATCTCATGTAGTTAAGTTCCTAGCTCCCTTCTTGGTCCAGTCCCTGAGAAGATAAGCATATTGGGCGAGTAACTGTGATCACCCTCATGTGTACTAGTCCAAGGATAGACCCTCGCAGATAGGAGTCCGTAACACGCTCAGGATTCAGGTCGAGTCACTAATGGTTATCAACGAAGTTATTAGTCCTTACTGTCAACGGTGTTACATCAGTAGGTCTAATAATTCATGGGTCGGTCTTGTACGATCTAATTACACAGGATGCCCCCACTCGCATGTCTACCACATGAACGAGTCAGATCACCTCGTTTGTATCTAATACAAGCGGGTCGCATCCATAGTGTATCTAAGATTAGGTCTCCAACCCTATCCATATACCGTAGACCGTTCGGGTCATGCACTCGAACGTGATCTTCCCTGTGTGTCCACTACACACCGTTCAAGTTTTAGTTCTCTCATAAATTCAATGACCCTGGAGCTTAGATTATTGGAAAAGTTTGTAAAATTTGCGATACACAAAGTAATGAAATGAATAACACTTTATTAATTTCAAACATTAATTTACAAACACGAGATTAGGACACAAATCCCAACACTGTCTTCAGATATGACAACTTGAGTTTCAGCTAAACCCAAGTAGCAATCAGGTTGGGAAACAACTCTCCCACTGCGTCGAGGCGATCCCAACGATTGAGAATGACGAGACTGACTTCATGTGTTGGCTTTTTCATCAACTCTTAATGAAGCTCCAGCTTGATCAAGTACTCTCGTTGGTTCATCTGTAGCTTCATTTAGTACTAGTTTACTACGTGGTTTATGGTTTCTCATGCGATCTTCCTCCAAGAAAGTGGCGTTTGTCGATACAATCACCTAGTTTTCTTGTGGGTCGTAGAAAAGACCACCACTCGTTTCTTTGGGATAGCCAACTAATTAGCATAATCTTCAACGATGTTTCTGTTTCTTTGGGTTTGTCACCAGCACGTGTGCTGGACAACCCCAAATCCTGAAGTGTTGTAAACTAGGTTTACGCCCCTTCCACAATTAGAAAGGTGTTTCTGAAACACTCTTTGATGGAACAGTGTTCAAGATTTGAACTGCAGTCTCTACTGCGTATCCCTAAAACAAGGCAGGCAATTGAGCATAGCTCATCATACATCCAACCATGTCGAACAAAGTTTTATTTCTCCTTTCTCACACACCATTTTCTCGTGGTGTATTGGTGCTGAGAATTGAGATTTAATTTCATCTTCTATCAAATAGTCCTAGAATCTCAAATTCATATACCCACCACCTCGATCGGATAGAAGTATTTTAATGGTTTTCCCTAATGCATTCTCTACTTCAACCTTATACTCTTTGAACTTTTGAAGAGCCTCAGACTTATGATGCATTAGGTATAGATAACCATACCTCGAATAATCATCTACGAAAGAGATGAAATTTTCGTACCCTCCTCGAGCTTTAACATTCACCAGACCACAAAGATCCGAATGTATAAGTTTCAAGGGTTCTATGGCTCAATAACCTTTTCAAGTAAAAGGTCGCTTAGTCATTTTACCTTTCAAACAAGATTCACGAGGTAAAGAATCATCTTCTAACTTGTTTGGAAGTCCATTCTTAGGTAGTCTCTCAATCCGATTGAGATTTATATGACCATGTCTAAGATGCCAAAGATAGTTATTATTATGTGAAATTCTTTGCTTTTTACTTTGAATATTAGCAGTTTTTAACATCTCGTGATTTAAAATTGTTTTAGTTTGCTTCGGTTTAAGTACATATAAGTCGTTTTCTAACTTAACAGAACAGATATTGACACCCTTTTACGAAATGAACGCTTCATTCATAGAAAAAGAAATACAGTATCCATTTTCTATTAAAAAAGAGGTATAAATGAAGTTTCTCTTAATTTTAGGAACTACATACAGATTTTCTAAAAAAATAAATCTATCTCTAAAAAATAGCTTGGCATCTCCCACTGCACGAGCTGAGACGACGTCTCCCGTTTTGACCTTGAGCGTCATCTCACCCTCTTCGAGCTCCTTGAAGGAACTAGTTTCCTGAAAATAAGAGCAAACGTGATTAGTGGCTCCTGAATTAAGTATCCAGGTAAAATCATCATTTTCCAGTAAGCAAGTTTCAAGAACAAGAAAATAAAATTTACCATTCTTCTCTTCGAGCTTGATGTCTGAGTGGCAGAAGCTTTCCCTTTTCCTCCTTTCCTCTTATTTCGAGTCTTCTTAATCCCAGAAGAAGAACTGAAGGGTTTTGTTTTAGAGGATGAACGCATCTGGACTCTTTTGGAATGGGCAAACTGATTTTCCTCTCCATCAACATGTCCTTTATTATCCATAAAAGACTTGTAAGTCTACAGTTCAGTTAGGAGGGAAGTCAGGTTATACTCATTGTTGTTCATCTCCGCATTGCTACAGAATGGCAAGGTGCTCTTCGGAAGAGATTCCAGGATGAAGAATGCCTGACTTTTCTCATCCAAGACCGCTCTGTTCATTTCGTCCACGTTGAAGTGAACTACAAGATCGAGAACATGTTCTCTCACTTAAGTTCCCTCCTTCATGCGCATGTTATAAACGTACTTGAAGGATTCGTGCCGAATTTGTTCAGACGGTTGTCAAGACAAACTCTGCTGATAACCCACGATCTCACGAGCTGAGACCATTCCCTCAAACTTTCTAGCCAAAACACCAGATATGCCTGCCAGGATATAGGCCTTCGGCTTTTCATTGGGCTTGGACCAGCGATCAAACACATCCTTAACTGATAGAGGTGTGTTTTGAGCAGGGACCTGTGGACATTCCTCAGCTAGTACAAACTGAAGGTCATCCATAACCAGAGTCGCATCCATGTTGGACTTCCACATTGTATAGTTTTCACTCGTTAAACGTTCGCTTTCCAGTAAGGCTATAATTGAGGACGACATGCTGAAATTTCAAAAGTAGTTCTAATTATTTATGTCTTTAACCCATTATAACCAATTAATTTTAGAAAAATTATTAATGAACCCTAGTGTTTAAATTAAACCTTTAATTTTGCATCGATACTTTAAGGGTTTAGAACAAAAGCCACCGTCGGGTGGTCAGTGACTCCTCCCCTTAATTGAGACTATCTCAACTAATTCTCAGTACCAGAACATCTCATGTCCCAATGATGCTTAGCTGTCGTTTGTTTGGTCAAGGACTTGTTAACTACCTTAACCTATCCCGTAAATGTGACCCTACCATTTTTAGATCCAATAGGTCCAAGCAAATAGGCTACTATTAAGAAAGATAACTGTTGGCAAATTACCTAAGACACCCTATCCATTTATGGAGTTCGCTGTATTCCGATCCCTATAGTCAGGACCTCTGTAGGGATTGGTTGTTTCAGGACTGTTGGGATTTGTGCCCTACACTTATGTAATTTTGATCAAATAAATAAAGAGTTATTTGTTTTAAGAAAATTATATTCTTGATTTGTAAAATCCAATCAACTATGCTCCATGGTTATAATCTATTTTGAACATCAGTGTAGTAGACACTATTTGGATTATGTTCAAGAGTATAACCTAGATGGTCTATGGTGTAAAAATAAGGTTGGAAACCTTATTCTTGTAACACCATGGATGCGACCCACTTTGTAATTTGTACAAATGAGGTAATCCAACGCATTTATGTGGTTGACATGCGAGTGAGAGCATCCTGTGTGAAGAGTTCATACAAGACCAGACTGTTAATTATTAGTCTAACAAGTATAACACCGTTAACAGGATAAGACTGATAATTTATAGATTGTCATTAGTGACTCGACAAGAATCCTGAGCAAGATAAGAACGTCTGCTTATAGCGGTTTATCCTTAGACTAGTATGGGTGAGAGTGACCTGTAGCCGACTCAATAAGCTTACCTTCTCAGGGACAGAACCTTGTAGGTAGTTGAGGACTTAACTATGCAATATGGAATTCACTCATTCCTACACTGAGGAATTAGATAGGTTGTTCCCTTAAGAACTGACTCCAGGTCTTGAACAACAGGGCCCCGCCCTCTAAGAGGGTATGAGTCTATGGTAGGATCTTGGACTTGTTGTTCATTAGAGGATCAATAGTGCTTAAGGAACAAAGAGGTAATCACAGGGGTAAAACTGTAATTTGACCCAACCGTGATAACGAACAAACTCTGAATGGTCGACTCATGGGTAATGATTATATCAATGGACACAATATAATCTACAGTGAGGAGAGTGCAGCTACGAGGCTTTAATGGAGTGACTTGTAGTTAATGAATATTGATTAACGAGATCAAAGAGTTTGTTCAGTTAATCTCACATCATTGGAGCTCATTAACTATAGGTCCGTTAGGTCCCTCCGTTGACTCATCATGTTAATATTGAGGGTATAAAGTTAGGAATTAAATTGAAGCGTTCAATTTCATATACGAGATGTTCTATAAGATATATGTGATATAATTGATATAATATATGGTTTTAATGTGAATTAGGTTATATATAAACTATATACTAATGAGAGAATGAAGGAGGGATGAATGGTAATTTCCATCCTAATCCCCTATAAATAGTTGCATGAGATGCAACTTAAGGCTAAGGCAACTAAGGCTTTTAAAAAACCCTAGAATTCCAAATCATAGTGTTGTTGGAAAAGTTCCAAACACACATTCCTCATAACCTCCACATCTCAACCTAAAGGGAACCCATATTCCTCCCTCACCTAGAGAACAACGAAGAAGATCCAGTGATGGTGTCTTGATCCGTTCGGGTTCGAGTTGCTGAGATCGTGATCGTGGGAGAAGCAGCACTTGAAGAAAGAGTTCTTCAAAGGTAAATACTTGTTGTCCATCTTGTTGAAGCATGCTTAATTTTAGATCTAGTTCTTGTTTATGAGATCCATGTAACAAAATTAAGAACATGCGCTTGACAATTGCTACCGCTGAGGGATTCGATCCCTTCAATTAGTATCAGAGCCCAATTGTGTTCTTAATTTTGTTATGGATTTATCAAGAACGAGGTAAAATTTACTGTTTTTCATGAGATGAGTAAACGGTGTGCAAATTAGTCGTTTTCGATTATGGCACATAGATTTACAACTGTTCATTGAATCGTTCAATGCAAGGGCCCGGTGTTTTTGGCATTTTTAGTTGTAAATCGGGTTTGTAAGTCTGTGTCGATCGAGGAAATGTGGTTGCTGAGAAGAACGTAGCAAAAACGAGCAAGAAACCTGAAGTGGAATTGTTGTTCTGTGAATGGCGTTGCAACGCCACTGCCAGGCGCGCGACTGAGAAGACGACATCATTGCAACGCAATCCTCGGTGTTGCAATACTAAGGCCTAGTGCTGAGGCGTTTCACAGAAAGAAGCAACGGGCAGAAACGTTTTTATTTATATATAATAAATATAAAAATGTTTTATATTTAATTATATTTAACTTTATTAATTTTAATTTATATAATTAGATTATATTAATTAAAATTATTTCTAGAGTGCAAAATTGGTCTAATTTTGCTATTTAAATTATGCAATGTTGTATAATTATGGCCATGCATAATGTATGCTTTTAATATAGATATCCCACTTTACGTTAAACATTTCCATGTATCATTTATAATATAAGATGTTATATTAATTTATGGACAACATTAACATGCATTATAATTGATGAGATGATTATGCTATGTATGTTTTATTCATGAGATGAATGATCAATCACTATGGCATAGTATGTATGTCACCTAAGGTTAATTATTAGTTTTAAAATCTTTAGAACTTGGAATTAATAGACCTTAGGTTATCAAGTTTTAATTAGATTAGAATTAGGAACGAAGTAATTTATAAAAAAAGATTAAAAGAGGAACTTTGTTTAAGGAAGACTCTGTCTAGGCTGGGGTATTTAAGCTGACGGAAACGAAACACCCATACCTGGGAACTGACCAAGGAGTGAATTTTAATCAAAGTGTTTATACATTATAGTACCGTCAACGGGTTGATTAAGTGGTTAATAAATTAGAAATTCAAGGTTTAATATAAATAGTTATATTAGCAAACTTAGGATGAAGTCAATGTAAGAGTTATATTGATTATAAATATAAGAGTTATATTGATAAGTTTAGGTAAACCATTAGCCGGGTTTAGCCTAAATAAATTTCCTATAGATTTAAAGTAACTAGTTGGAGGAAAAGTGTATATGATACCAATTTTTCCACCTACGTATCTTTGGGAAGTTCACACCGTGATACTCATACTTGGCCTCGTGGTGCAAATAGGAGCGTCCCCTTTCGAATGGTGTTTGTATGAGTCAATATCAAGGTGAATGGAGAGGGTACTTATAGTGAGTGGGAGAAGGTTTAGTGAAAACAAAACCTATGGTCTCTTTTGTTGGTTTACACTGTAAGATCATTATGGTAAGCTTGCTAGTTTGGCATGGACAAGACAATCCTTTTCGAGGGCTTGATCACAGGGGATCGAACATAGTAGACACCCGAAAGGGATAAAGATTTCCTTAGTTTGTTTTCAAATCTAGTCCTCCTTTCGACCGAATAATGGTAACTAAAGTCTTTAGGAATAAGAGTTATTCTGGCATTAGGTTTTGGTCAAGAGTGTCTTGATCCAGAGGATGATTGTTTTGATTACCCTTCGGTGTCATACATTCTAAACCTTTGGAGTATGATTGGAAATTATAAATGACCTAAGAATCATTTAATAATTAGCTAAAACATGATTGGATTAGATAATTATAGCAAGAAACTTATACAAGTTTTGTTTTGTAAATTTTTCAGCAAAATGTCTAGCTCTGTAATTTCCTCATTGGGTGCGAAAAAGTTAACCAGATGTAATATGATGAGGTGGGAAATCAAACTAAACACTATATTGGGAGTGGATGATCTGAAATTTGTGCTAACTGAGGACTGTCCTCTGGTGCCAGGCTCGAATTCTCCTCGAAATGTTCGTGATGCATATGATCGATGGATGAAGGCCAATGATAACGCCAAGGTCTACATGCTGGCAAGTATGTCTGATATATTATCCAAGAAGCACGAGGGCATGATGACCGCTGAGGAAATCATGGATTCAGTGCATGGTATGTTTGGTCAACAGTCTACACAAGCCCGACACAATGCCCTCAAGTATATATTCAACTCGAGGATGCCAGAGGGTACATCTGTTCGGGATCATGACCTTGATATGATGGTACAATTTAACATCACAAAGTCGAATGGTTCTTTTATCGATGAATCGAGCCAGATCAGCTTCATTCTGGAAACCCTTCCAGACAGTTTCCTACAATTTAGAAGTAATGTCGTTATGAACAAGCTTACTTTTATTCTTACCTCCCTTCTTAATGAACTCCAGACCTTTCAATCATTGATGATTATTCATTGATCGAAAGGTGAGGCAAATGTTGCCAGTAGGAGTTATCATAGAGGTTCGACCTCTTGATAAAAAACAGTGGCTTCATCTTCTTCTAACTTG
This sequence comes from Trichosanthes cucumerina, assembly GCA_036507285.1. Lineage (NCBI taxonomy): Eukaryota > Viridiplantae > Streptophyta > Magnoliopsida > Cucurbitales > Cucurbitaceae > Trichosanthes > Trichosanthes cucumerina. Next base: position 23,587,017 of record CM071837.1, read on the forward strand.
AAAGAGAAGAAGAAGAACATGAAAAAGGTTGGTAAAGGGAAACGAGTTGACAAAGCCGCTGCCCAAAAGGGCAAGAAAGTCAAATAAGTTGCAGGCAAAAGAAAGGGTTTCCACTGCAACGAAGACGGACATTGAAAACGAAACTGTATGAAGTACATTGTAGAAAAGAAGAAGGAAGGTAAATATGATTTACTTTGCTTAGAAGCTTGTTTAGTGGACAATGATAAAACTGCTTGGATACTTGATTCAGGTGCCACTAATCATGTTTGCTCTTCTTTTCAGGGAATTGATTCCTGGCAGCAGCTACAGAAAGGAGAGATAACGCTCCGCGTTGGAAATGGAGATGTCGTATCAGCTGTAGCAATAGGCACGATGAAGCTGAGGGAATGAAACTCCCACGCATCGGAAGATGATAGAATCGTCGCGGTGAAGTTGTGCAATTGAATTTCGTTAAAATCAATCTAACACTTAGAATTAGGTTAAACATGCATACTTGTTAAAGACGTGCTTCAAATTTTCCTTTCCGATCACAAACTCATCGTGTTCTCCCAGCGATCTCGAACTACTCGAACTCGTCTCTCGATCAAGAACGAACACAACACCTTGGCTTCTCGGTTGTTCTTCTTTTTGGAAGAAGGAAGATGGTGGGATCTTTGTGTTTTGGTTTTGAGAGGAGAAATGTAGAGAGAGTTTGTGAGAGAGAGATTTCTCTTCTTTTTGGTGAGAATTCCAAAAATGAGAGAATAATTGTTTTCCCCTTCTTGTAAAGGGGTTCAAATAATGGAGATTGGTTGAGTTGAAATCTCCACCTATTTACCATTTGACAACAACTATAGGTATGCAAATCATATTTGCATAACCAAATATTATAAGATATCTCATATCTCATTTTACAAATCACATTTGCAATATTGTGGATTTATTAAATTGAATCATATCCAATTTAATATTTCTCAATCTAATTTGTCCTAATTAGCCCTAATTCAACAATCAGGCTATCCTATAGTTTATTATGAATCTAATTCACATTAAACTATATATTATATCATTCATATCTCATATAAATGACATAAATGCCTTTTGCATAAATGTGGAATTATAAATTGAATCACATTTAATTTAATTTCTCTCAATTCAATTTCTCCAAATAACACTAATTAATCAATTAGGTTATACTATAGTTTATCATGAATCTCATTCACATCAAACTATATATTATGTCATCTATATCTAATGTAAATGACATAAATGCCCTTTAGTGAAACTGAACACTTCAATTCACACCAAACACAGTAACCCTTCTTTTAATCCAGATTGAGCCAAACGAGGGACCTAATGGACCTACCGTTACGAGCTCCAATGATCCGAGATTAACCTATCAAACTCTTTGACCCGGTTAATCAACTTTCATTAGCTACGGTAACACTCCACTAAAGCCTGTAGTTGCACTCCCGTCAGTACAAGATATTACGTGTCCACTTATATAACAAATGCCCATGAGTCCACCCTTTACATGTTGTTCGTACACACTGTTGGATCAAATTACCATTTTAGCCCTCCGTGTATTTCTTGCTCCTTAAGTCCCCACTGCTCCTCTAATGAACAACAACGTTGTATTGGCCCAATCATATACAACAACTCTCTCGTGCCAGTGAGAGAGTGGGCGTCCGTTGTCCAAGCACTGGAGACAACACTTAAGGGAACAACCTCTCTAGTGTCCCTAAAGGCGGGAAAGAGTGAATTCCATCTCGCGTAGTTAAGTTTCCAACTCCCTACTTGGTCTTGTCCGTGATAAGATAGGCATATTGGGCGTGTAACTGTGACTACCCTCACCCGTACTAGTCCTAGGACAGACCGCCACAGACAGTAGTCCGTAACATGCTCAGGATTCAGGTCGAGTCATTAATGGATATCTAAGAAGTTATTAGTCCTTACTGTCAACGGTGTAACTGATAGCATGCAAATATGCTATCTTATTTCTATATTTTAGCTAGTTTTTATACTTAAAACATGGGCATTCATGGCATTTTATGTTTAATTTCAGGAAACTAAGCTTGAGAAGAAAGAATTGAGTGCTTTTAGGCTATTTTTGTGCAATTTGGAACATGTGCATGCTTAATTGAAGACCCAAGAAAACTCTAAATGAATTTTGAGTATAAAAACTATACTGAGAGATTCTACATCGAATCACGATTCCAACGCATCAAACCGTAGGTCATTTGGACACCCCCGCGAAAAGATATGACAAAAATGGTCGTAGTGGGTCAAGCAGTAGCGAGCACTGACGTTGCAATGCCATGTCCAGCGTTGTAACGCCGTACCGAAAAGCCCTATAAATACAACATGTTGTTTTCATTGCAAGGGGAGCCGAATTTGGTAGTTTTTAGCCCTACTTTTGAAATACACACTCTAAGGGGAGAAAAAAGAGCATTCCTTGGGAGCTAAAGCGTTTGTGGAGGCTCGAGATCGTGACGGGAGCTCCGGAACGAGAGACCCACATCGACACATAAGTTTATTTCTCTTTCTTTTAGTTTGTAATTGAGTTTAAAGACTTTTCCTATGACTTTAGCTTGTTTTTATGGTGATTTTGAGTAGCTAAACATTGTAGTTGGAATTTGATTAGCATGTTTTAGATTTATTTGATTATGTATTGAACTTTGTTATGTTATTTATTTTTGGCAATTCATTCTTAATTTCATTTATATCTTTGGTTTAAGTGGACTCGAGAGAAAAAGCTTAAATTAGAACAAGGTTTTCAAAACTCTTAGAATTCTGGCATGAGAATGACCTAGAAATCTTAGGGAAACACATAAAGAAGTTGTTTAATGTCGTGCATGCTTAGGTTTTATATGGAGACTATAGGATTTATTGTATGTGCGAGGCTCTTGAGAGATCGAGAGACTTTCTTGAGTAATTTACTTCTTGTTTATAAATTCATAATATTAGTTCATTGCATGGATTAAATAAGGAATTATCTTGTGAAATCATCTTACTTCAATTTTATCATATTCATGTCTCCAATTATACATTTATTTTCTATCCTTGTTTTCACTATCCATCAAAGTTTTGTTACTTTAGATAAAATTGAGAATAAATATCTTAGTAATTAATTAATCTAGAAACTCATTCCTGAGTACGATACTTGGAACTCTAAATCACTATCCTAAAACTTGATCCGTACACTTGCGGTATTCTAATATCCAAAATAATACGCAACAGTAACATAAGTAGGTCTAATAATTCCAATCCGGTCTTGTACAATCTCATTGTACAGGATGCCCCCACTCGCATGTCAACCACATGAACGAGTCTGATCACTTCGTTTGTATCTTCATACAAAGCGGGTCGCATCTATAGTGTATCCAGGATTAGGTCTCCAACCCCATCCATATACTATATGAAGGGATTTTAAATTCCCGCAGCGGAAGACATTGGGAAACGTCGTTGATCCATTGTGTAATTCTATCTTAAAATTGAACCCATCTCATAGATCATAGACTAAACATGCAAAAACGAGAAGAAAACAGTAAGGAAAACAATACTTACTTGTTGAAGAACACTTCTTCAATCTTCTTCTCCTCCGGTCACGATCTTTCTCGAAACTATGAACCTCGATCCGAACAGGGAGACACCTCCAAAGGGTATTCTCGGTTGTTCTCGGGAGGTTGAGGGAAAGTGAGTGGGACTCCCTTTGGTTTTGGGTGAGGAAAAATGTTAGAGAGATGAGAGAATTCTAGAGAGAATTGTCTTCCTCTCTTTGGATGGAAATCCAAAAAATGGCAAATGGCACACCAAAGGCTTCTTTCAAAGCCTTTAAATACTATGGTGTGATGGAGTTAAATCCTCCACCAAATCACAATTTAACCACAACCATATAATATACAAACACATTTGCATATTACATAATATAAGGTATCTCATACCTTATTATACCAATCTCATTTGCATAAATGTGGAATTATAAATTGAATCACATTTAATTTAATTTCTCTCAATTCAATTTCTCCAAATAGCACTAATTAATCAATTAGGCTATACTATAGTTTATCATGAATCTCATTCACATCAAACTATATATTATGTCATCTATATCTAATATAAACGACATATATACCCAAATAATGAATTTGAACACTTCAATTTCACACCAAACTGTAAACCAATTATTTATCCAATTTGAGCCAATCGAGAGACCATATGGACCTACACGTGACGAGGTCCAATGATCCAAGACTAACCTGTCAAACTCTTTGACCCGGTTATTCAGCATTCATTAGCTACGGTAACACTCCACTAAAGCCCGTAGTTGCACTCTCATCACCGTTGGACAAGTTGGGTCCATCGATATAACCAATACCCATGAGTCGACCATTCACAGGTTGTTCGTAGTCACAGCTGGGTCAAATAACCGTTTTACCCCTGTGTCTACCTGTTGCTCCTTAAGTCCCACTGCTCCTGTAATGAACAACTACGTTGCATGGTCCAACCATAAACAACAACCCTCTCAGGCCAATGAGAGAGTGGGGCCCTGTTCTTCAAGCCCTTGCGACAACACTTAAGGGAACAACCTCTCTAGTTTCCCTAAGTCGAGAACGAGTGAATTCCTTCTCGCATAGTCAAGTTCCCAGCTCCCCACGTGGTCCTGTCCCTAAGAAGATAGGCATATTGGGCGAGCAACAATGACCACCCTCACCCGTACTAGTCAAAGGACAGACTCCCGCAGACAGGAGTCCGTAACACGCTCAGGATTAAGCTCGAGTCACTAATGGTCATCTATGAAATTATTACCTCTATACTTTTAATGGTGTTACAACAGTAAGTCTAATAATTCACGGTGCAGTCTTGTACCATTTCATTGCACAAGATGCCCCCACTCGCATGTCAACCACATGAATGAGTCAGATCACCTCGTTTGTATCCAATACAAAGCGGGTCGCATCCACAGTGTATCCAGGATTAGGTCTCCAACCCTATCCATATACTGTAGACCGTTCGGGTAATTAACTTGAACGTGATCTTCCCTGTTCGTCCACTACACACCGTTCAAATTCTTAGTTCTCTCATAATGCAATGACCCTGGAGCTTAGTTTATTGGATTAAGTTTATGAAAAATGCGAGACACAAAGTTTAAATAAATAACTCTTATTTATTACACGATGTTGAAATAAATAACTCTTATTCATTTACAAATTGGAATATTACAAACTACACGAGATGAGGACATACATCCCAACACTGTAGACCGTTCGGGTCATTTACTCGAACGTGATCCTCTATGTGTGTCCACTACACACCGTTCAAGTTCTAGTTCTCTCATATATTCAATGACCCTGGAGCTTACTTTATTGCTCAAAGCCTGTATAAAATTGGAAACACAAAATGATGAAAGGAATAACTCTTTATTAATTTCAAATAGTCATTTACAAACTATACGAGATTAGGACAAACATCCCAACAAACTCCCACTTGGAATAAGCTAGTGGTGCAAATACATTTCTGAAATGTACATAAATTACAATGAAGTAATACAATAAACTAGGGCATTGAATACCCATTTACATATCACCCACTTGCCCTTGTCAGGAAGTACTCGAACACCTGGATCAACTACGTTGTGCTCCGACGCTATCTGCGTGATTGTCTCGTCGCCGCGGTGCACAATCTCCCGTATCAGGTGATACTTCCGCTCAACGTGTTTGCCTCTCTTATGGCTTCGAGGCTCCCTAGAGTTGGCTACTGCACCACTGTTGTCACAAAACAGAGTGATCGGTAAGTTCATATTTGGAACAACTTCCAAATCAGCTGTCATGAACTTCCTAAGCCAAACAACTTTATTTGCAGCTTCACAAGTCGCCACGTACTCCGCTTCCATAGTGGAATCAGCGATGGTTCCCTGCTTAATGCTTCGTCATACTATAGCTCCTTCATTCAGAAAGAAGGTTGACCCCGAAGTGGATTTCCTAGAATCCTTATCGGTCAAAAACTCAGAATCCGTTTATCCCGTAACGATCAAATCCCCACTGCAATACACTAAGTTGTAGTTCCTCGTTGTCCTAGGATACTTGAAGATTGCCTTTACGGTTGTCCAGTGCTCTAATCCTGGATTGGATTGATACCTACTAACAATCCCTACCGCATAATAGATGTCGAGCCTCGTACACAACATGGCATACATAAGGCTCCCTACAACTGAAGCATAGGGGATCGACCTCATATCCTCAACTTCTTGGGAAGTCTTAGGACACTAATCCTCAGATAAGTGAACTCCGTGCCTAAAAGGCAACAAGCCCTTCTTGGAGTTCTTCATCTTATATCTTGGCAACATCTCAAGACATGGTCAGCGTTCTGTTCTTCCTGTTCCGAACAATCTGGATAACTAGAGGATAATGAGCTTCTCCCAAATCTTTTATTTGGAATTCGAATCTAGCCATTTCTTTACGTCAGTAAGAAATCCTACTTCTTTCCCAATGAGAAGGATATCATCCACGTATAATATAAGAAATGCGATAGTGTTCTCAACAATTTTCTTCTAAACATAAGGCTCGTCAACATTCTGATCAAAGCCATAAGATTTGATTGCCCCATCAAACCTTATATTCTAAGACCTCGAGGCTTGTTTGAGTCCATAAATAGTCCAATGATGTTGGGAAACCTTTTGCTCTTTGCCTAGGGCAATGAACCCTTTGGGTTGGTCCATGTAGATGGTTTCGTCAAGGTTGCCAGTCAGAAAGGCGGTCTCCACATCCATCTACCATACCTCGTAGTCCTAATACGTGGCGATGACCAGAAGGATTCTGATTGACTTTACCATGGGAATAGGTGAAAAGGATTCCTCATAGTCAACCCCTTCGACCTAGGTAAAACCCTTTGCCACTAGTCGTGCTTTGAAGGTCTGCACCTTCCCATCTACGCCAAGTTTGCGCTTGTAGATCCATTTAAAATCTATAGCTTTTACACCATCTAGTTGATCCACAAGCTCCCATAAAGAATTGAAGTACATCGACTCTATTTCCTGGTCCATAGCTTTAATCCATTCGTCCTTGTCAACATCAGCCACAGCTTGATCATAGGTCAATGGATCCTCGTTGTCATCATCAGGAGTGACGACTTGGGTTTCAACAAAACCCATGTAACGTTCAGATTGTCTCACAACCCTCACACTATATTGAGGCATTCCCAACTCTTGGGAACGGACTTGATTTTACGTGTTAGGATCAACAACACTTGTTGACGTACTAGCCCCATTAGCAACTCTTGCTGATGTACTGTCCATTTCGTTCAACACGATTTTGCTTCTAGGCAAATGATCCCTGATGTGGTATACCTCAAGGAAAATGGTGTTTGTTGACACAAGCACCCTATTTTCCTTAGGAACGAAAAATATACAAACTCTAGTCTCTTTTCGGTAACTTACAAATAGGCACAATTTGAATGGGGTTCCAATTTCTTTGGGTTTGACACCAACACGTGGGTCGGGCATCCTCAAATTCTGAAATGGTGTAAACTACCTTTACGGCCATTTCATAGTTCAAAAGGTGTTTCACAAACACTCTTCAACGGAACGTTGTTCAAAATTTACACCGCAGTCTCTACTTCATAACCCAAAAAAGAATCAGGGAGTCGAGCATAGCTCATCATCGACCGAACCATGTCTAACAGGGTTCTGTTTCTCCTCTCCGATACACCATTATGTTGTGGCATACCAGGTGCTTAGAGTTCGGACGTAATTCCATGTTCTATCATATAGTCCTGGAATTTAGTGTCCCTATACTCTCCACCTCGATCCGATCAAAGTGTTTGTATGCTTTTACCTAACAGGTTCTCAACCTCAATCTTCTATTCCTTGAACTTTTCAATAGTTTCAGAGTTCATATGCATTAGGTAAATATACCCATACCTCGAATAATCATCAATGAAAGAGATGAAGTATTCATAACCACCTCGTGCTTTAACATTCATCGGGCCACATAGGTCTGAATGTATAAGCTCAAGGGGCTCATTGGCTTCATATCCTTTTCAACTAAAAGGACGCTTGGTCATTTTTCCTTCGAGGCATGACTCACACACATGTAAAGTGTTTTCTTCCAACTGACTTAGAAGTCCACTCTTCACTAGTCTCTCAATCCTATTGAGATTAATGTGGCCTAACCTTAGATGCCAAAGATGGGCATTTTATTTTTGAGAAACTTTAACTCTCTTAGTTCGTGTTTGTAAACCCAAGATCTTCCTTTCGAACTTATAAAAAAAAACAAAAGAAATGAAATGAAGTGAAAGATAAAAGAAAAACAAGGAAAGAAAAGCTTAAACCATTGTGGTTTGGTTTGCTTTAAAAATAATGAAGAAAATGAAATGAAAGGAATGGATATTATATCATGTTTTGTTTTGCTTAGAAAAGAAAAGAAAAGAAAAGAAAAGAAAGAAAGGGATAAAGGAAAGGAAAACGAAAAGGAAAAAGAAAAGAAAAAGCAAAAGGGAAAAGGACAAAGATTGCCTCCACCGATTGCTTTTCTTTAAGTTATTTTAAAAACCATTTTTAAAACTCATTTTTCACAAAATAGAGCTGAGGCCTCGTGAGGTGAAGTTCAAGGAAGAAGAAGAACCTGGTTTTGGGGTTGAAGTTGCAGAATAAAGGAGAATAACTCAAAGTAGCAGCAAGGAAACCATTTCATCCCAGTACTGCGTATTGGAGTTAGATATCCATAGTATGTCTAGTATATTGATATGTTATAGGAGTCGTGCCACCACGTACTAGCAGACAACGCAGGCAGGATCAGGGCGGGATGCAGGATCCTACCCAAGGGCAATCTGAGAGGGGATCTAGGGCCCCGAGAGTCCAAAGTGAGGCCAGAGATGAGCAACATGTTAGCTTCTCACAAGAGGTGGGCAGGCCAGAGAGAGCAGGGCCAAGTGACCCAGAGAAGACGTATGGAATAGAACGTCTAAAGAAATTAGAAGTTAAAGTATTTGAGGGTTCCATATATCCAGCTGATGCCGAGGTTTGGCTGAATATGCTACAAAATGTTTTGATGTAATGAGTTACCCTGAGAAGCAAAGTCAAGCTAGCCACATTCCTACTAGAGAAAGAAGTAGAGGGATGGTGGAAGTCAATACGAGCTAGGCGCAGTGATGCACGCACTTTAGATTGGCAAACTTTCAGAGGCATATTTGAAGATAAGTATTACCCTGGCACATACCGTAAGGCGACGAGGGATGAATTTTTAGAATTGAAGCAAGGGTCACTATCAGTGGCTGAGTACGAGAGAAGGTATACCGAGCTATCACGATATGCTGATGTTATAGTTGTATCTGGGAGTGACAGGTGTCGACGATTTGAAAGGGGATTACGTCCTGAGATACGTACCCCAGTCACAAGCATTGCAAAGTGGGTTGACTTTTCCCTGCTAGTAGAGAGTGTTCTACGTGTTGAGCAGAGTATAACAAAGGCACAAACAGTGGTGGAGCCTACTCGAGGGCCTTCAACGACGAGCAGTTTCCATGGTCGTGAGCAGCGACGATTCACACCTAGAGTGAATGTTTTGAGTCGTCAGGACTTTAAAAGTCGGTTGGCGGCCAGACATCGAGGCAAACACATGTTAGTGGTGCCTATCAGAGGCAGAGCCAAAGAGCACCTAGTTAATCTGCCAGATCCACAGTAAAACCACCGACAATACAGGAGTCTGTTGCAAGTGCAGGAAGGAGAACTCCATGTACAAATTGTGGTAAGAATCACCAAGGCCAATGTCTGGTTTGTGTCAATGTGTGTTACCAATGTGGGAAACCAGGGCATTTCAAGAGGGATTGTCTACAGCTGAGAGGAGCCACACAGAGGGACCAGGGAGTTGGGTCCCAGACAGTTGAGCAGCCAAGAGTTCCAGTAGCTACAAGAGAGGGCACAAGTGGTGCTAAATAGAAAGGAAGTTGTTTTCGAGAAATCAGGATTAGCTGAAGTGGTTTTCAGGGGTGAAAGGAAGATTATCCCTACGAGCTTGATTTCAACATTAAAAGCTGAAAAGTTGTTTAGGAAAGGTTACATGGCATTTCTTGCACACGTAGTAGAGGTGCAGGAAGAAACGCTAAAACAAGAAGATGTTCTTGTGGTGAACGTATTTCTTGATGTTTTTCCAGCAGATCTGTCAGGGTTGCCACCTGATAGGGAAGTTGAGTTCACTATTGAATTGCTACCAGGAACATCACCTATTTCGCAAGCGTCGTATGGAATGGCTCCAAGTGAGCTCAAAGAGCTGAAGACGCAGTTACAAGAACTAGTTAAGGATACATCAGACCTAGTGTATCACCCTAGGGAGCTCCAGTGTTATTTGTAAAGAAGAAAGATGGTACCCTTAGATTATGCATTGATTATAGACAGTTAAACAAGTCACGATACGTAATAAGTATCCTTTACCCCATATAGATGACTTGTTTGACCAGTTAAGAGAAGCATCAGTGTTTTCTAAGATTGATTTCAGATCATGATACAATCAGTTAAAGGGTAGGGAATTAGATATTCCTAAGACAGCATTCAGAACCAGGTACGGGCATTATGAGTTTTTAGTAATGGCGTTCGGTTTGACGAATGCACCAGCATGTTTCATGGACCTCATTAATAGGATATTCCACCAGTATTTGGATCGGTTCGTGATAGTATTTATTGATGATATACTAGTTTACTCAATTGATAGGAAAGCTCATGAGGAACATTTGAGGATTATTCTACAAACACTACGAGATAAACAGTTGTATGCTAAATTCACCAAATGTGAGTTTTGGTTGAATCAGGTAGTGTTTCTGGGGCATGTTGTTTCAGCAAATGGAGTTAGTGTGGATCCGCATAAAGTGAAAGTTGTGGCCAACTGAGAGAGACCAGCCAGTATGAAAGAAGTACGTAGTTTCCTAGGCTTGGCAGGATACTACAGACGATTTGTTGAGGATTTCTCACGATTAGCATTACCATTAACAATTTTGACAAGGAAGAATGCTAAGTTTGAATGGTTAGATAAGTATGAACAGAGTTTTCAAGAGCTAAAAAGAGGTTAGTTACAGCACCTATTCTGACACTTCCTGTAAAGGGAATAGAGTATGTAATTTATTGTGACCCCTCGAGGCAAGGTTTAGGGTGTGTGCTCATGTAAGAAGGAAAAGTAATAGCTTATGCGTCAAGCCAATTGAAAAAGCACGAATGTAATTACCCTACCCATGATCTCGAGCTAGCAGCAGTTTTTTTAGCACTGAAGATCTGGAGACATTACTTGTTTGGTGGAAGGTGTCACATTTACACAGATTATAAGAGTCTGAAATATATCTTTGATCAGAGGGAGTTGAATATGAGACGGAGAAGATGGTTAAAACTGATTAATGATTATGATAGTACCATAGAATACCATCTGGGTAAGGCGAATGTGGTAGCAGATGCACTAAGTAGGAAGTCAAGACTTCCTAGGAATACCTTGTGTGGTATTTGAGCGATATTTTTAAGTACTCTAAGGGATTCTAAGGCAGTTGTGATTTTATAGAATTCGGGGAGTCTTTTAGCTCAATTCCAAGTCAAGTCTTTGCTCGTAGCAGAGATTGTAAGAAGACAACCAGATGATAGTAACTTGTAGAAAATGTTTGGAAAGTCCAAACAGGGCCCAGATGACGAATTTAAAATGAGATTAGATGGAGCCATAGAGAGGCAAGGAAGACTATGTGTTCCGAGTGTTAGTGAGCTTAAATATGCTATTCTAGAAGAAGCTCACAGTTCAGCTTTCGCTATGCATCCAGGAAGCACCAAGATGTATAAGACATTGAAAGGGAACGTATTGGTGGCCTGGGATGAAGCGGGAGGTAGCTGAATATGTTTATAATGTTTGATCTGCCAACAGGTTAAACCAGTTAGACAAAGACCAGGAGGACTCTTTAATCCATTGCCAGTGCCGGAATGGAAATGGGAGCATATCACTATGGATTTTCTTTTTGGATTACCACGTACTTCATGTGGACATGATGGCATTTGGGTTATCGTGGATAGACTCACTAAGACAGCACAGTTTATACCGATTACAGCGACATCTACACTTGATTAGCTTGTTGAACTAGACGTCAAAAGAATTGTGAGTCAATACGGAGTGCCAGTGTCCATGGTTTCAGATAGGGATCCAAGGTTTACTTCTAAGTTTTGGCTTAGTTTACAGAAGGCTATGGGGACAAAGTTGAATTTTAGTACATCGTTTCATCCTCAGACAGATGGTCACTTAGAGAGGACCATCAAGACCCGAGAGGATATGTTGAGAGCACGTGTCCTTCAATTTAAGTGTAGTTGTGATACACACCTATCACTTATGGAATTCGCTTATAATAAAACCTATTAGTCAAGTATTGGCATTACACCATTTGAGGCTCTGTATGGAAGACCATGTAGAACGCCCGTATGTTGGAATGAAGTAGGAGAGTGGAAGCTAATCGGTCCTGAGTTGGTACAAATTACGACAGACAATATTAAGGCAATCAGAAAGAATATAAAGGTAGCACAAGACCGTCAGAAGAGTAATGCAGATAAGAGACGAAAGGACTTAGAATTCCAGGTCGGAGATCAAGTTAAGTCCTAGATAACGGGACGAGTTGGGCCAGCAGCCTACAGACTGAGTTGTCAGAAAAACTATCTCGAGTACATGATGCTTTTCATGTGTCCATGTTGAGGAAGTATATTCCAGATCCGACACATGTGTTGCAAGCACAACCAGTTGAGTTGAAAGTAGACATGAGTTACATAGAGGATGCAGTTCAAATCCTCGACAGGAAAGAACAAGTTTTGAGAAACAAGAGGATCTCTCTCATGAAGGTTCGTTGGAGACATCACAGAGTGGAGGAGGCAACCTGGGAATTAGAGGACCTAATGAGGAGGAAGTGCCCGATGATTTTTACTTAAGACTACTAAATTTCGAGGACGAAATTTCTTAAGGGGAGGTAAGTTGTAAACCCAAGATCTTCCTTTCGAACTTCCTTATAAAAAAAACAAAAGAAAAGAAATGAAGTGAAAGATAAAAGGAAAACAAGGAAAGAAAAGCTTAAACCATTTTGGTTTGGTTTACTTTAAAAATAATGAAGAAAATAAAATGAAAGAAATGGATATTATATCATGTTTTGTTTTGTTTTGAAAAGAAAAGAAAAGAAAAGAAAAGAAAGAAAGGGATAAAGGAAAGGAAAAAGAAAAGGAAAAAGAAAAGAAAAAGCAAAAGGGAAAAGGACAAAGATTGCCTCCACCAATTGCTTTTCTTTAAGTTATTTTAAAAACCATATTTAAAACTCATTTATCACAAAAAAAAGCTGAGGCCTCATGAGGTGAAGTTCAAGGAAGAAGAAGAACCTGGTTTTGTGGTTGAAGTTGCAGAAGAAAGGAGAAGAACTCAAAGTAGCAGCAAGGAAACCATTTCATTCCAGTTCTGATATTTTGATCTTTTGGAGCTCAACAAGAAGAGGTAAGAGTTGAGTTTTTGATAAATTAAAGTTAACGCAATTTGGAACAAATTTCGTGAAAGAAGCTCGAGCTAAAATTAAAGTTAACTTACTGTTTTATTAAGAGGAAGATGTAAGATGAATTTCTTTGTCAAATCAGGAAGTCTCTGATGTTTTTGTTGTTCTGATCTGTATACTTGGAGTTAGAAGCTCTAATTGGTATGGTTCGAAAGCTTATTGCATTTCCTACAACGTTTGTGAAGAAATTGTGAATAGAAAATGTCTAAAAGATGTTTTAAATACCTGGTTAAATTTGTTGTGCAGCAGGAAATCCGAATCTGGAAATAGCAGAAGTCTGTTTTGAGAAAAGTATCTTTCGAGGTATTTCTGAACACATCCGTTTGGAATTTCAATTTCATGTCTTCATATGATTTTTAGAGGGTTCGAAAAGGAAGAGTTTGGTATAAATTACATTATTTTTGGATAATTAATGAAGAAGCTATGGCTGTCTGAAAAAAAGTGCGAAAAATCTCAAAATGCTGGAAATTTGAAAGTGTGTTTTCTTGCAAGTTTTAAGGTCAAAAATCATGAGCTCGAGGTTCTAATGGTTGAGTTGGTTTGTTTGACAGGCCAAGAGCAAATAGGTCAAGTTTACAAGCCAAGGTTCTAATTCTAATATTGTGAGTGACTCTATTTTAGAATTATGTTGACCTATGTTTTTCTTCAAAAACATAATTGTTGATCATTGAATCTTGTTTGAACTAATTATGTATAGCTTCATGGAGTGTCTAACATAAAGTTCATGATGGAACCTAAGCATGCTTTGAATTAGTTGTAACTATAAATCCAAGTATGGAAACTAAATTATGAAAGTATGCTTTCCTTTAGAGAATGTTTTGTGTAAATCCACTTGGGAACATGTTTAGATGATAATGGGAAAATGTCAAGAAATTCTTGTATGTGTTATAAAGACATGATTTCCATGGTACACAAATTATGCCCTTGTTTGTGGTTAACCCCTAATATTGAAGGACATTAGAGAAGGTACTTAGGGGGGGAATGAATCATGATATCCCGATACTGAAGGACAATGAGAAGGTATCCGAGTAGTAAATGGTTTTACCTTAATACTGAAGGACAATGAGAAGGTATTCGGGTAGTAAATAGTTTTACCTTAATACTGAAGGACATAGAGAAGGTATTAGGGAAAACCAAACGACCAAAGGTATTCCACCTGCACGTGAGAGAGAGAGGTCTGAACCTCATTGGTATAAATGTAACTGTACCACCTCTATGGCTTGATGTGGTATCATGTCATATGTTCTATTGTTATGAGTTTCTATATTATTGATCGATATACCCTCGATATGATGGTACATATCGAGTTGTGTGCTATGCACAAGTGGTGACTTAAACCTGTTAATTGGAAGCATGGTTTGTTTATGTTTACAAACAGATGTTAAGTTATTTTCTACTTATAATCTGTCATTATTATGAATCACCTGTGAGCTTATAATGTTTTAAAGATAGACACTCACTGAGCTTCATAGCTCATTCTCTTAATGTTTTCAAGTTTTCAGGTAGAGATCGAGCTCCTTGTACCTGAGTTACTGCCATAGTCTGCTAAAGCTCCATAAGTTGTAATACTTTGTACGTGGCTGGTTTTGTATAGCAAGTCCCTAGGTTTTGTAAATTATTTTGAGAGGACTATGAAGTTATAGAAGTTTTGTACATTAGTGGTTGTATAAACAATGAGTTGTCTTGTGTTGTTTTGATGCTCTTGACTTTTAGTTTCCAAGAGAGACTTATGAAGGGTTTCTCCTTGTGTATGTTTAATAGTTGTCCAGTTTCTGCTGTGTTATGTTAAAATGTTCCATATGCGAACATAGTATGTTTATCAGGAGAACACGGTCAGTAGGTATTGTTGAGAGGTAAACAATGTTTGTTGGCTTCACGCCACCTTTCGGGCTAAGTAGCAGGAAGTTCGAGAGGGGGTGTGAAAGTGTTTCTGCAGTTTTAAATAACTAAGTGTCAAAAACGCTTTTGACCGATTTAGGGTTTAAAACATACAAATTTGACTTATGCGAAGCAGAACAAAATCATTTCTGGAAATAAACGCTTTATTTAATGAAAAGAAACAGAAATGCATTGTTCTAATAAACAGGAAATAGAAACAAGATTTCTAGTAAACCCTTTGAACATATTGTCTAACAAAATGTATCTCCTGCAAAAATAGAGCTTCACTTTGTCGATCGCTGCAACAGAGATTGTCTCCCATGATTCAACCCGTAGAGTTACCTCATCCTCTCGTAGTTGCTGCCAGGAATCAATTCCCTAAAAAGAAGAACAAACGTGGTTAGTGGCGCCTGAATCCAAAATCCAGGCAGAGTCGCTACTCTCCACAAAGAAAGTTTGAGTTACAAGTAAATAATATTTACCTTGATTATTACTCTCGGCATGAAACTTGTGGCAGTTTCTCTTCCAATGGTCGTCTCCATTTCAGTGGAAACACTTTCCTTTCTCTGCAACTTTCTTGACCATCTTGCCCTTTTTGACGGCAACTCGGTCAGCTTTACCCCTCTTTATCCTCTTCTTCCCTTTCGGGCAAGAACGAGCAACAAGTTTAGTCCTAGAGGTCGAACCCCTGTGATAAGACCTGTAGGCAACATTTGCCTCAGCTTTCGATGCCCTTATGCTCATCAAGGACTGGAAATTTTGTAGCTCATTGAGGAGGGTAGTCAGAGTGTAGCTTATCTTGTTCATAACAACGTTGCTACGAAACTGAAGGAAACTCTTCGGAAGAGTCTCTAGTATAAAGCTCACCTGACTCGACTCGTTGATCGAAGCCCCGTTCATCTCTGCCAGATTAAAGTGGGTCATCGTGTCTAGAATGTGTTCACGGACAGACGCCCCTTCTTTCATCCGGGCGCTGAGGATGTGCTTGAGGGAATCAAGCCTGGCCCGAAAGGACTATTGTATAAACATGTCTTGCAACGACTCCATGATCTCCTTTGTGGTGATCATCAACTTGTGCTACTTTGCCAATACATCAGATAAGTTGGCAATGATTTACACCTTGGCCTTTTCATTGGCCCTGATCAATCGGTCGTAAGCATCACGAACACTTCGTGATGTAGTCGAGGTCTGCAACTGAGGACACTCCTCAGTAAGCACGAACGTCTGGTCGTCAGTTACTAGAACCGTGTGAATGTTATTCTTCCACGTTTGGAAGTTATCTCCCACTAGTTTGTCGCAAGCTAGTAAAGCTATTATTGAGCTAGACATACTTTTAGCTGAAAAAGCAAATAATTTTGTGTTAGTCTCGCATAAACTTTTGAAAACCAATCAATTTATAACACAATTTAATCCTATGATCCCTAGGTCATTTAAAAATTGCAAAGATATCCTAAAGGTTTCGAATGACCGCCACCGAAGGGTGAACAGAAACACTCCTCCTCTGGGACGAGACTTTCTCGACCAGACCCTAATCCCAGAATAACTCTTATTCCATTAGGCGTCAAGTTACCATTATTTGGTCGAATTCATTAACACTTAACGAATCCCGTGAGTGTCACCCTCAATCTTTAAGTTTTCAAGTATCCGTCACAACAATAGCCACCGAATGGTGAACCACGAAGGAAAACAAACAAGGAATCTGTATCCCTTTCGGAAATTCATGGTGTTCCGACTTCCATGATCAAGGCCCTCCGAAGGGATTGTCTGGTCTAGGCCAAACTAGCAGGTGGATCATAAGGTTCTCACGGTGTGAATCGAAAGAAGAGATCGTGGGTCCCGTTTTCACAGGTCTCGCTCGCAATCACTATAAGTACTCTCCCCATCCATTTTGATATTGACCTATACAAATTCCATCCGAAGGGGGACACTCCCATTTGCACCAAAAGCCCGAGTATGGATCTCACGGTGCGAACTTAACAGAGATTTGTGGTCAGAAATTAAATGTATCTTATACACTATATTTCCTCTCACTCAACACTTTATAATTTTTCGGGATTGACATAGATAAACCGGCTAAAATTTACCTAAATTTATAATCACATTATTACTTAGGTCTATGTGAGTAAATTAAGCAACTTTTAATTAACGACACTCACAATAAATATAATCTAAGAATTTCCAGACCGAATTCACTCAGTTTCAAGGTAGGGGTGTTCCGCAAGCATCAACTTAAATACCCCAGCCTTAGACAAAACCTTCCTTAGACTGAGTTACTTATCAGTCTCCATTCAAAGATTACATTTTGATTTCCTAATTCTAAACTTATTAGATCTAGAAACTCAAGTGTAATTATTCAAGTTCTAAACACTTTAAAACTAATAATTAACTTAGGTTGCATGCATTTTTATGTTATAGTGCTTGATCATTCATCAAATGAATAACTATACTATAACATAATAATTCATCACATGAAATTAAAATGCACGAGCATACTTTAATTTAAAAAATATAACACTTATATTAATTAAATTAAAACATGAATTTCATTATATTATAACTCTTATAATATAACCTATCATTCAAACTATATATTATAACACTTATAATATAAATAATGCATGAAATGTTTAACCTAAGGTGAGATGTTTAATCTATATAACATACAATATGCACATAGAAATTAATTAAATCATACATCACATGAAAAAAATAATTAAACAGCAAAAATGGATCGATTTTGGCACTTAAGGGCATTTATTTAATTAAATAACATTAATATAACATTTATATTAATATTATTTAATAAAATAAAAATAAATATAAAAGAAATTACATTTTAAAACACAAATGAAAAACTTCCCCACGAAGCCTTCTTCCAACTTTCTCCCGCTCGCGCCTCGACCAACTGCCCACTACGTTGTAGGGTTGCAACGTCGTGGGCAGCGTTGCAACGCTGCATCCTCCAGCGTCACGCCCCGCATGTTCCGCGCCTCCGACCGCATGCGCACGTTGAGACGCCGATGAACAGCGTCTCAACGCTGTCGACAAAACAACAAGCTCCTCTTGTTGTTGTTTGTCGATTCTCGCCCGTTTTCGCTCGGATTTCTTCACAGGAACTCTAGTCGCGAACGACTCGGACTTACAGACTCGATTTACAACAAAATGCCCAAAAACAACGTGCCCTTACATTGATCATATCAACATAAAATTGTAAATCTAAACTAGTGCCAAAACTTAAAACATCCATAACTGCAAACCAACAATTTATCTCATAAATTAAGGCTATACCCACCTAATTTCCACGAAAAACAATGCAGAACATCTAACTTGATTAAAAGAAGGTTTACTGTTTTGGTGTGAATTGAAGTGTTCAAGTTCACTAAAGGGCATTTATGTCCTTTAAATGAGATATGAATGATATAATATATAGTTTAATGTGAATGAGATCCATAATAAAATATAGGTTAGCCTAATTGTTGAATTAGGGCTAATTAGGAGAAATTAGATTGAGAGATATTAAATTGGATGTGATTCAATTTAAAATTTCACAATATTGCAAACGTGATTTGTAAAATGAGATATGAGACATCTTATAATATATGGTTATGCAAATAAGATTTGCATAACCTATGGTTGTGGTAAAATGGTAAATAGGTGAAGATTTCAACTCCACCTATCTCAATTATATAAACCCCTTTTGCAAGAAGGTTTGTAAGTCTTGAAGCTCATTTTTGGAATTCTCATCAAAAGAAGCTTTGCTGTCTCTCAATTCTCTCTCAGGATTTCTCCTCCCAAAACAAATAAGGATACCACGATCCTCCTTCCAAAAGAAGAACAACCGAGAAACCAAGTGGTGGTGTTCGGTCGGTGTTCATGAGAAGAGTTCGAGATCGTTGAGATCGAGGAAACCATGAAGGGTTCGTAAACGAAAAGAAAGCTTTGAAGAACGTCTTCAACAAGTACGTATCATAATCTTGTTGTTTTCTTTGCTTCGTATGCATGTTTAGCCTAATTCTAAGTGTTAGGTAGTTTTAACAAAATTGAGTTGCACAACATCACTGCGACAATTCGATTGTCTTCCCGCTGCGCGGGGAGTTGCATTCCCTTCACTCTGATGCATGTTTTACCATGCATAAATTCCCAGGAGACTAATTGACATAGCCTACATAACATGTTATACATACAATATGCATGAGGTCCCAAACGTCAGTCACATATACATCTGCGATCATAATGATGCAACAATCACATAATCATGACATAACTTTCATAACTTTAAACTTGAGTCAATCAATCATAATTAGGAAGTACGTTTATAGTATAAGATACATAATTAGAACAATGGCATAACTGAAAATCTAAAAATGTTGAACTAAACATAACTGTGTAAAGACTAATTTTTAAATACTTTGAAATCATTTCTGATTGGGCCCTCTTAAACCCTTGAGCTGTCTGGATTTCTCCCAAATTCCAAGATAAAGTCCTTTTTGCAAAATCAAATGATTCGGGAAAAATTCCTGATATCATTTATTGAAAATTCATCCTTTTGGGCAAATCCTTAAAACGTATTTTAAATACATCTTTAAAAAAACATTCCCTGTTCACATTTCTCTGTAAGAAAGATCTCATATCTCATTTTTACAAATCACATTTGCATTATTGTGGATTTTTAAATTTAATCACATCCAATTTAATTTCTCTCAGTTTAATTTCTACAAACTAGCCCTAATTTAACAATTAGGCTAACGTATAGTTTATTATTAATCTCATTCACATTAAACTATATAATATATTATTCATATCTCATATAAATGACATCTTTAGTGAACTTGAACACTTCAAATTCACATAAAAAATGTAAACTTTCTTTTAATCCAATTTGAGCTTACCGAGGGACCTTATGGACCTACAGTGACGAGCTCCAATGATCCGAGATTAATCTATCAAACTCTTTGACCCGGTTAATAAACTTTCATTAGCTAGGGTAACACTCCACTAAAGCCATAGTTGCACTCCTGTCTGTGTAAGACTAAATGTGTCGACTGATATAACCAATGCCCACAAGTCGACCCTTCACAGGTTGTTCGTAGACACTGCTGGGTCAAATTACCGTTTTATCCCTGTGTCTACTTTTTGCTCCTTAAGTCCCCACTGCTCCTCTTATGAACAACAACGTTGTAATGGTCCAACCATACACAACAACCCTCTCGTGTCAGAGAGAAGGTGGGCGCCCGTTGTCCAAGCCCTAGAGACATCCCTTAAGAGAACAACCCCTCTAGTTTCCCTAAGGACGGGAATGAGTGAATTCCATCTCACGTAGTTAAGGTCCCAGCTCACTACTTGGTCCTGTCCCTTAGAAGATAGGCATATTGGGCGAGTAACTGTGACCACCCTAACCCGTACTAGTCAAAGGACAAACCCCCGCAGATAGGAGTCCGTAACACGCTCTGGATTCAGGTCAAGAAACTAATGGTCATCTACGAAGTTATTAGTCCATACTGTTAACGATGTTACATCAGTAGGTCTAATAATTAACGGTCTGGTCTTGTACAATCTCATGGTACAGGATGCCCCCACTCGCATGTCAACCACATGAACGAGTCAGATCGTCTCATTTGTATCTTAATACAAACCGTGTCACATCCACATCGTATCCAGGATTAGGTCTCCAACAACATCCATATACTGAAGACCATTGGGGTCATTTACTCGAACGTGATCCTCCCTGTGTGTCCAGTACACACTACTCAAGTTCTAGTTCTCTCATAAATTCAATGACCTTTGAGCTTAGTTTATTGGACAAAGTTTGTAATAAATGTGAGACAAAAAATGATGAAATAAATAACATTTATTAATGTCAAACGTTAATTTACAATCATAATGAGATTAGGACATACATCCCAAAAAACTCCCACTTGGACTAAGCTAGTGGAGCAAATACTTTTTTGAAATATACATAAATTACAATGAAGTAATACAATAAACTAGGGCATTGAATACCCGTTTACATATCTTCCAATTGCCCTAGTCCGGAAGTACTCGAAGACCTGGACTCTCTAGGTGACCCTAAAACACCTTAGTCGTGAGGGGCTTTGTAAATTGATCAGCTACGTTGTGCTCTGACGCTATATGCGTGACTGTCACGTCGTCTAGGTGCACAATCTCCCGTATTAGGTGATACTTCCGCACAATATGTTTACCTCTTTTATGGCTCCGAGGCTCTCTAGAGTTGGCTACTCCCGTATTGGCAAGTTCATATTTGGAACAACTTCCAAATCTGTCATGAATTTCCTAAGCGAAACAGCTTCCTTTGCAGCTTCACAAGCCACAACGTACTCCGCATCCATAGTGGAATCAGCGATGCATCCCTGCTTGATGCTTCGACATACTACAACTCTTCCATTCAGAATAAAGGTTGACCCCAAAGTGGATGTCCTAGAATCCTTATCGGTCTGAAAGTCAGAATATGTGTATCCCGTAAGGATCAAATCCCCATTGCCATACACTAAGTTGTAGTTGCTCATTCTCCTAAGATACTTGAGGATTGCTTTACGGCTGTCCATTGATCTAATTCTTGATTGGACTGATATCTACTGACAATTTCTACTGCATAACAGATGTCGGGCCTAGTACACAACATGGCATACATCAGGCTCCCTACAACTGAAGCATAGGTGATCCGTCTCATATCCTCAACCTCCTAAGGAGTCCTAGGACACTTATCCTTATACAGGTGAACCGCGTGCCTGAAAAGCAGTAAGCCCTTCTTGGAGTTCTGCATCTTATATCTAGACAACATCTTGTCAATATAAGACGCTTTAGGCATGGCTAGCGTTCTGTTCTTCCAGTTCCAGACTATCTGGATACCTAGAACATTCTAAGCTTCTCCCAAATCATTCATTTCGAACGGCGAAGCTAGCCATTTCTTTACGTTAGTAAGAAATCCTACTTCATTCCCAATGAGAATGATATAATCCACGTACAATATCAGAAATGTGACGGTTTGTCGACGATTTTCTTGTAGACAAAAGGCTCGTCAACATTCTGATCGAAGCCATAAGATTCTATTTGTCTCATCAAACCTTATATTCCAAGACCTCGAGGCTTGTTTCAGTCTATAAATAGACATATGAAGCCGGCAAACCATTTGCTATTGGCCTTGGGCAACGAACCCTTTGGGCTTGTCCATATAGATGGTTTCGTCAAGGTTGCCATTCAGAAAGGTGGTTTTGACATTCATCTGCCATACCTCGTAGTCATAATACGCGACAATGGCCAGAAAGATCCTGATCGACTTTATCATGGCAATAGGTTGATTGAGATCTAATCCCCTCGAGCAGCGGAAACGAGTTTGGAATCAAATTGCTTGATTGTTTTGGTTAGAAACAAAAACTAGTACATTGATAAAAACATAAAAAACATGGAATTTCTAATCTAATTAAACATGGAGATATACATGCAAATAATGCCTAAGTTTAACAATTAAACTAAAAGGGAGAAAAGGATTACCTTTGTAGTTTTTCCTCGAATAACAATTCCTTGCTCCTAGGGATTTCAGCAACACAACAACAGTTCTCTGTTGTTTTCTTCCAAAAGGACACCAACCATACAGAAAACCTCTTATCCTTTGAGATTCAACTTAGATCAAATCCTTTGTGGGAAGGTTTCCAACAGTTGGAATATTGGAAATTCTAGAGATTGAGAGAGAGAATTCTTGTTGTGTTCAATCCAAAAAGTGAATGATCGATTGAAGGGAATTAAATCCCCGCGCGGTGGAAGACGATTGAATCGTCGTGGTATCATTATAGGACATGTGTTTATTAAAATTGATCTAACACTTAGATCTAAGCTAAACATACTTAAAGAAGAAGAAATTTACAGTAAGAATATATTTTACTTACTTGTTGTAGACAAACACTGCAAATTCTTCCTCGGGCCACGAACTCTTCAGGCTACTCGATCTCAACAAAACTTCCACCAAAATGATCTTGAACACCACCAAGTGATCTTCTTGGTTGTGCTCCTTTGGAGAAGGGAAGATGGTGGGATCTTGTAAGAGTTTTGGGGAGGGAGGAGAATTGAGAGAGAATTGAGAGAGTTCTTCATCTCTTCTTAGATGATAAACAAGAAAATGAGAGAATGATCACCAAACCCTTCTTCCAAAGGGTTTAAATAGTGGAATGAGGTAGTTAATTTCTCCTCATTATTACCACTATACCACAACCATAGGTTATGCAAATTTCATTTGCATAACCACATAATATAAGATATCTCATATCTCATATTGCAAATCTCATTTGCAATAATTATGGATTAATTAAATTGAATCACATCCAATTTAATTTCTCTCAATCAAATTCTCCAATTAGTCCTAATTCAACAATTAGACTAACCTATAGTTTATTATGAATCTCATTCACATTAAACTATATATTATATCATTCATATCTCATATAAATGACATAAATGCCCTTAAAGTGAAATTGAACACTTCAATTCCATACCAAAACAATAACCCTTCTTTTAACCCAGATGGAGCCAACCGAGGGACCTAATGGACCTACAGTGACGGGCTCCAATGATCCGAGATTAACCTGTCAAACTCTTTTACCCGGTTAATCAACATTCATTAGCTACGGTAACACTCCACTATAGCCCGTAGTTGCACTCCCATCAGTGCAGAATATTACGTGTCCAATGATAAACCAATGTCCATGAGTCGACCCTTCACAGGTTGTTCGTAGACACGGCTGGGTCAAATTACCGTTTTACCCCTGTGTCTACCTCTTGATCCTTAAGTCCCCACTGCTCCTCTAATGAACAACATATTGTTATGGTCCAACCATACACAACACCCTTCTCGGGCAAGTGAGAAGGTAGGTGCCCGTTGTCCAAGCCCTGGAGACAACACTTAAGGGAACAACGCCTCTAGTTTCCCTAAAGGCGAGAACGAGTGAATTCCATCTCGCGTAGTTAAGTTCCCAGCTCCCTACTTGGTTCTGTCCCTGAAAAGATAGACATATTGGGCGAGTAACTGTGACCACCCTCACCCGTACTAGTCAAAGGACAGACCCCCGGCATGGAGTCCGTAATATGCTCGTGGATTCGTGTCGAGTCACTAATGGTCATCTACGGTTATTAGTCCCATCACAACGGTGTTACATCGTGAGGTCTAATAATTCACGGTCCGGTCTTGTACAATCTCATTGCACAGATGCCCCACTCGCATGTCAACCACATGAACGAGTCGAGATCACCTCGTTTGTATCTAATACAAAGCGAGCCGCATCCACAGTGTATCCAGGATTAGGTCTCCAACCCTATCCATATATTGTAGACCGTTCGGGTCATTAACTCGAATGTGATCCTCCCTGTGTGTCCACTACACACCGTTCAAGTTCTAGTTCTCTTATAAATTCAATGACCCTGGCGCTTAGTTTATTGGAAAAATTTATAAATATTGCGAGACACAAAGTGATGAAATAAATAACTCTTATTAAATTCAAACAATATATTACAAACACGAGATTAGGAAAAAAAATCCCAACACGATTAATTGTCTTTGCTCTTCTCACCAGGAGAAAAGCCTCACAGTGGGCAACTCCCAACTCCCTATTGAGGGGGAGTTGGGGAGTAGTGGGAACGTGTCATCATGATACGTTCCATAATTAATTAATAAACTAATTAATTAATATATTTAATTAAATCTAATTTAATTAAATATAAAATGATTAAATCTTATTTAATCATTCTAGCCCCTTAATCTATAGTTTAATGCACATTAAACGTACATTAAATTTTAGGGGCACTTGCATGAATAGCAAAAAAATATATAAATATTGCATCCATGCCACTCTTTAATTCAATTTGCAAAAATACCAACAAAAAAAGGTCCAACCCAAAGGGATGGCGTGCAAAGTCAAAAATACCCTTATATTTTCGTGTGCATTTTTTAATCTGAAGTATATTAATAGCCTATCAATAGTCTATCAAAAACATATTGATGATGTACTTATGATATACTATTGATATACTAATGATATACCTAAAATGAAATATACTATTCATATACCAAATATAAATTATATCAGATAAACTGTTGATATACTACTATATCTAAAACATTATTGCTAGATTTACAAATACCTTCTTCGTGTTTGACGAAAGAAAGCAAAGAAACTCAGCTTCTTGCAGGTCCCAATAAGTTCAATATCGAGAAAATGAGTAGTCTATCAACAATAGATCTAATATAGCAACAATATATCTAACCAAAAACTAACCTTATAAGTGATATACTACTGATTCTGTTAATTTCAATAATATTAAGTATATATCAATGTGATATACTACTGATATATACTTTATTTAGTATATCAACATTATATCACAAATAGAGATTTATGCTTGATATGATTTATGCTGACATACTTTATTCAGTAATATTAGGTATATCAATGGGATCTCAAAATCTATTACTCGATTTACAAATGTCCTCTCTGTGTTTTTTAATATCGAGAAAATAAGTAGTTTATCAATAATAGATCTGATATACTAATGATATATCCAACCAAAAAGTAACTACATGAATGATATGATATCTGTTGATTTCACTAATATTAAGTATATATCAGTGTGATATACTAACGATATACTTTATTTAATATATCAACGGTATATCACAAATGGTGATTTATGCTTGATAATGATTTATGTTGATATATTTTATTCAGTAATATTAAGTATATGAACGGGATCTCAAAAAACTATGGCTAGATTTGGAAATGTCCTCCCGTGTTTTTCAATATCGAAAAAATCAGTAGTTTATTAACAATAGATCAGATATACCAATGATATATCTAGCCAAAAAATAACTAATAACAGTTGATTTCACTAATATTAAGTATATATCGGTGTGATATACTACCAAAATACTTTATTCAGTATATCAACGATATATCACAAATAGTGATTTATGCTTGATAATGATTTATGATGATATACTTTATTCAGTAATATTAAGTATATCAACGGGATCTCAAAAGCTATTTGTAATGTCCGACATTTCAGTTAGAGTAAATTTCAAGTTATGCTTTTAAATTTTAGGTAAATTCATAGTTTAAAACCAAATTGGATTGTTATATCTTATTGTGTGAGATGTGTTATTGTATAGAGAGTATATCACTAAATATAGTACTGATATATGTATATGAAGTTAATTAAGAGTAAATCAGTAACTC
Source organism: Trichosanthes cucumerina (assembly GCA_036507285.1). Classification (NCBI taxonomy): domain Eukaryota; kingdom Viridiplantae; phylum Streptophyta; class Magnoliopsida; order Cucurbitales; family Cucurbitaceae; genus Trichosanthes; species Trichosanthes cucumerina. Next base: position 23,613,641 of record CM071837.1, read on the forward strand.
ACATATGATATATGTTCATTTCACTAATATACTAATGATAATATACTAAATGTTAGGTATATTAGCGAAATAAACATATATAAAATGAAGTACATTAATGATATACTAATTATGCAAAATATCTCTAATTTGCTAGAATATATAGAAAGTATATAATTCTAAATGATATACCTGAAAGAAGGGTATCCGTGGTATATCAATAATATACTATTAACATATTTCGTTTTAGGTATATATTGGTATATAAAAATAAAGTATATTAGATATACTTTTGATATACCAATATAAAGTATATCAGATATACTTTTGATATACTAATATAAAGTATATCAGATATACTACTGATATACCAAATGTAAACTATATCAGATATACTAATGATATACCTGCTGCTACACCAATAAGAGTAAATCTGGAATAATAAAAAAACGAAAATCACATTTAAAAAAATTTGCTAGATTTGCAAATCTAAAAAATCATAGCTAAGCTTGCAAATATGCTAATATTTTATGCTACCCATTACAATTCTCCTAAATTTTAACCTATTGTTTTCAAATATGAATCACATTCACATTTGAATTTAATATTTGAACTCTATCAAATATTTAATTATCTCATATAATTTAATATGAATCATATTCACATTAAATTTATAATATATAGTTTCAAAACTATATATTATAGTGTATCAATATACATTAAGTTTATTCTCTTATGAATTTGAATATTTCAAATTCAAATGATCTAAGAACCCTTTACGGCCTAGAAGGTGGACCTAATGGACCTACCGATCAGAAGCTCCAACGATACGAGACTGCTTGGTTAATCTCATTAACCTCCCAATCAACATTCGTTAACTGCAGAAACACTTCACTAAAGTCCCGCAACTGCACTCTTCTCACTGCAGATATATTTCTGTGTCCACGGATATTGACCAATAAAAGCAAGTCAATCCTTCTTGAATGTTCGTAACACAAGCTAGGTCAAATTATCGTTTTACACTTGGGTTACATCTTATCCCTTAAGTACTAGTGCCCCTCTAATAAACAATTTGTTTGTGGTCCTACCAACAAACAGAGTTCCCCTCGTGCCAATGAGATGGTCGGGCTCTTTGTTCAAGTCCAGAAGACACCACTTAAGGGAACATTCTTCTACTTACCCTAGTAGGTAGGAATGAGTGAATTCCATCTTGCTAAGTTATGTTCCCAGCCGCTCACTCGGTCTTGTCCCCAAGAAGGTAGGCATATTGGGTTGGCGAATTTGGCCACTCTCACCCATACTAGTCAAAGGACAATCCCTCGTGAACAAGAGTTCGTAACCTACTTATGATTGAGATCAAGTTGCCTAGGTCATCCTAGTGGAATAGAAACCTAACTAGTCAACGGAGTTACAGCTAGAAGTTGCTATTTTGTGGTCCAGTCTTATGTAATCTCATTACATAGGATATCCCCTCTCACATGTTATCTACACGAATACGTTAGGATCACAATGTTTGTATCAAATACAAAGTGGGCCACATCCATAGTTTTACCAGAGTAAGGTACCCAAACCTTATCCCTTAACTATAGACCCTTCAGGCTGTATCTCGAACCGAGATCCTCTATATGTACACTACATTTAATTAAAGACACATTTAACAGTCTTGGATGTTTAGTTTATTAGATTTAGGGTTTAAACAAAGGAAAACTCTTAGATAACGAACAATAACTCTTTATTGAAATAATAACACTTTATTACATTAATTAGAACATAATTACAAACTACGAGTTTTAGGGCATAAATCCCAATACTGGTGACAAGGTTTCCTCATAGTCAACCCCTTTGACCTGGGTAAAACCTTTTGCCACTAGTCGTGCATTGAAGGTTTGCACCTTCCCATCTACGCCACGTTTACGCTTGTACATCCATTAACAACCTATAGGTTTTACCCCATCCTCTGGATCCACAAGCTCCCAGACAGAATTGAAGTACATCGACTCCATTTCCTTGTCCATTGCTTTAATTCATTCGTACTTGTCAACATCTGCCATTGCCTGATTATAGGTCAATGGATCCTCGTAGTCATCATCAGGATTGACGACTTGGGTTTCATCTAAACCAATGTAACGTTTTGGCTATCTCACAGCCCTCCCACTACGTCGAGGCATTCCGAACTCTTGGGAACGGACATGACTTGACGTGCTAGGATTAACAACACTTGTTGACGTACTAGCCCCATCAGCAACTCTTGCTGACGTACTGTCCATTTCATTCAACACGATTTTGCTACTAGGCAAATGATCCATGATGTTGTCTTCCTTAAGGAAAGTGGCGTTTCTCGACACAAGCACCATATTTTCCTTAGGATCGTAAAATAGACCACCCTAGTCTCTTTTGGGTAACCTACGAATAGGCACAATTTTCAACGGGGTTCCAATTTCTTCGGGTTTAACACCAACACGTGTGTCGAGCATCCTCAAATTCTGAAGTGGTGTAAACTACCTTTACGCACATTCTAGAGTTCGAACGGTGTTTCGCAAACACTCTTCGACGGAACGTTGTTTAAATATACACCACAGTCTCCACTTCGTAACCCCAAAAAGAATCAGGGAGACGAGCATAGCTCATCATCGACCAAACCATGTCTAACACGGTTCTGTTTCCCCTCTCCGATACACCATTCTGTTGTGGCATACCAGGTGCTGAGAGTTGGGAGGTAATTTCGTGTTCTATCATATAGTCCTGGAATTTAGTGTCCATATACTCTCAACCTCGATCTGATCGAAGTGTTTTTATAGTTTTACCTAACAGGTTCTCAACCTCAGTCTTGTACTCCCTGAACTTTTCAAGAGTTTTAGACTTCCTATCCATTAGGTAAATATACCCATACCTCAAATAGTCAGCAATGAAAGATACGGAGTATTCGTAACCACCTCGTGCTTTAACACTCATCGGACCACAAAGGTCATAATGTATAAGCTCAAGGGGCTCCTTGGCTCTATATTCTTTTCCACTAAAGAACGTTTGGTCATTTTGCCTTCAGGGCATGACTCACACACCGGTAAAGAGTTTTCTTTCAACTGACTTAAAAGTCCACTCTTCACTAGTCTCTCAATCCTATAGAGATTAATGTAGCCTAACCTTAGTGCCAAAGAAGGACATTTTCTTTTGGAGAAACTTTAGCTCTTTTAGTTCGTATTTTTGCAGTTTTAAAAAACTTAGTGTTCAAAACGCTTTTAACCGAATTAGGCTTTAAAACATACAAATTTGACTTAAGTGATGGAGAACAAATAAAATTACCATTTCTGGAAATAAACGCTTTATTACCATTAAATGAAACGGATATATATTGTTCTAAAATACAGGAAATAGACACGAGGTTTCTAGTAAACCCTGGAACTATATATATGTTAACTAACAAAATGTAATTCCTGCAAAAGAAAAGCTTCACTTTGTCGATAGCTGCAGTAGAGATTATCTCCCCGGATCCAACCCGTAAATTCACCTCACCTTCTCGCAGCTGCTGCCATGAATCAATTCCCTTAAAAGAAGAACAAACTTGGTTAGTGGCGCCCGAACACGATATCCAGGTAGAGTCACTACTCTCCACTAAACATGTTTAAGTTACAAGTAAATCGCATTTACCTTGATTCTTCCTCTCCGCAAGGAACTTGGGACAGTTTCTTTACCAGTGGTCGTTCCCATTGTTGTGGAACATTTTCCTTTCTCTGCAACTTCCTTGACTTTCTTGTCGTTTTGGACGGCAACTCGGTCAGCTTTACCCTTCTTCATCTTCTTCTTCCCTTTCGGGCGAGAAGGAGCAACAGATTTGGTCCCAGAGGTTGAACCCCTTTGATATGATCTGTAGGCAACATTTGCCTCAGCTTCCGGTGGCCTGATCCTAATAAAGGACTGGAAGTTCTATAGTTCATTAAGAAGGGTAGTCAGAGTGTAGCTAATTTTGTTCATAACAAAGATTGCTACTTTAAATCAAGGAAACTCTTCTAAGAGTCTCCAAAATAAAGCTGACCTGGCTCGACTCATCGATCGAAGCCTCGTTCATCCCCACCAAATTAAAGTGGGTCATCATGTCCAGAACATGTTCACGGACGGACGTCCCTTCTTTTATTCAGGCGTTGAAGACGTGTTTGAGTGAATCATGCCTGACCTCAAAGGACTGTTGTCCAAACATGTCCTGCAACGACTCCATGATCTCCTTAGCGGTGATCATCAACTCGTGCTTCTTTGCCATGACTTCAGATAAGCTGGCAATGATATAGCCCTTAGCCTTTTCATTGGCCCTGATCCATCGATCGTATGCATCCAGTCGAGGCCGGCAACTGAGGACACTCCTCAGTAAACACGAACTTCAGGTCGTCAGTTACAAGAATCGTGTTTATATTATTCTTCCACGTTTGGAAGTTATCTCCCACTAATTTATCGGAAGCGAGTAAAGCGATAATTGAGCTAGACATTTTAGCTGAAAAAACCAATTAATTTTGTGTCAGTCTCGCATAAACTTTTGACAACCAATCAAGTTTTAGCAAAATTTAATCCTATGATCCCTAGGTCATTTAAAAATTGCAATGATATCCTAAAGGTTAGAATGACCGCCACCGAAGGGTGAAAAGAAACACTCATCCTCTAAGACGAGACTTTCTCGACCAGACCTTAATCCCAGAATAACTCTTATTCCATTAGGCGTCCAGTTACCATTATTTGGTTGAATTCATTAACACTTAACGAATCCCGTGAGTGCCACCCTCAATCCTTAAGTTCCAAGTATCTGTCTAAACAATAGTCACCGAAGCGTGAACCACAAAGGAAAACCAACAAGGAAACGGTATCCCTTTCAAGAATTCATGGTGTTCCGACTCCCATGATTAAGGCCCTCCGAAGGGATTGTCTGGTCCAGGCCAATCCAGCAGGCAAATCATAGGGGTCTCAGGGTGTGAATCGAAAGAAGAGACCGTGGGTCCCGTTTTCACAGGTCCCGCTCCCACTCACTATAAGTACTCTCTCCATCCACTTTGATATTGACCCATACAAATACCATCCGAAGGAGCACACTCCCAGTTGCGCCACGAGGTCGAGAATGGATCTCACGGTGCGCAATTAATGGAGATTTTTAATTAGAAAAATTAAATGTATCTTGTACACTTTATTTCCTCCAAATCAGCACTTTATCATTTTCGGGATTGACCTAGATAAACTGGCTAAAATTTACCTTAGTCTATCAATATAACTCTTATATTGTATTAGACCTAAGTTTATAATCACATTATTACTTACGTCTATGTGAGTAAATTAATCAACTTTTAATATACGGCTCTCACGAAAAATATAATCTAAGAATCTCTGGACCAAATTCACTCTCAGGTCGGTTTCCAGGTAGGGGTGTTCCGCAAGCGTTAACTTAAATACCCCAGCCTTAGACAAAACCTTCCTTAGAAAGAGTTACTTATCAGTCACCATTCAATGATTACATTTTGATTTCCTAATTCTAATCTTATTAGAACTAGAAAACCTAGGTGTAATTATTCAAGTTCTAAACACTTTAAAACTAATAATTAACTTAGGTTACATGCATTTCTATGTTATAGTGCTTGATCATTCATCACATGAATAACTATACTATAACATAAATATTCATCACATGAAAATAAATGCATGAGCATACTTTAATCTAAAAAATATAACACTTATATTTAATCAAATTAAAACGTGCATTTAATTATATTATAACAGTTATAATAGAACCTATCATGCAAACTATATATTATAACACTTAAAATATAAATGATGCATGAAAATGTTTAACCTAAGGTGGGATTTTAAATATATATGACATAAATTATGCACATAGAATTTAATTAAATAATACACCTCATGCATAAAAATAATTAAATAGACGGTTTTGGAACTTAGGGGCATTTATTTAATTGAACAACACTAATATAACATTTATATTAATATTATTTAATAAAATAAATTAAATAAAATAAAAAATATTGCATTATATAAAAATAAATAAATAAATCTTAAAAAAAAGTTGCCCACGTTTAGCCTCAGCATCCACGCCCCATGAAGCTTGGGAATATGCTGCGAACTACACACTAACGCTCGTAGCGTTGCAACGCCGTGGGCAGCGTTGCAACGCTGCAGCGTCCAGCGTTGTGCCAGCGTTGTTATTGCAATTTTTAAGATTTTATTTGGTTATCGTTTTATTTATGAAAACTTTTTCTTCTACTCATTAGGTAATCTTTCTAAACGTTTGACTTGCCTTATAACTTTTTTCCAATATTTTTAAAAATTTTAATATCAGTCTTGATTTGTAGTATTTGGAAATCTTACACCACATATATAAATATAGGTGTTAGGACTAATGTACAAATGCTTCAAGGATGTAAACATGCCTTAACAATTGCATCACTGTATATATATTTATGTTTATGTATAATTTTTAGGAATAATAAAAATACATCTCAAGTTCATATGTGATTATTCTTCCTTTACACGTTAGTTATGAGTAGACATATGAATTTGGGTTATGCATAAAAAAAACATTGGATTTTTTTTTGTTGGGTATGTAGGGGAGGAAATGATCATGAGCAGCGCACAAGAGCCACGACCAAGGTGTAGTAGGAGTTTACCGTCATCTAATGCAACACCATGCGTTAATGAAGAGTGTGCCGCATTATGTGCATCAGAACTTCAAAACGTGATATCTGGAACTTGCGAAAGCAAACATACTTGTCTTTGTATTTGGTTTTGTTGATGTTTAACATTATTAATTTTCTCTCCCAACAATTTCAAGCTTAAACCACATTATAATAACTGAATACAATAGTGTTCTATGGGAAATTAGTTGTAAACCCGGTACCACACAAAATGACGTGTTTCTAACATTTTATTATTGTTTGGTTTTGTCAATGTTCAAAATGTCAATGTCGATAGAAATGTTGTGGTCAAATTTAAGGACAATGATGATAGAAACTTTCAAAAAATTTATGACTATCCTTGAAATTTATGGAAAGTATTTTAATTGGTCAATGAAACTTTACTCGTTGCTTAATTTGACTATAGTTGACCATTTTTAATCATCGTATCTAAAAACTAAGACAATATTTAAATTTAAATATCTATGAAAATTTCAATCCTATCATGAATTATGGGAAAAAATATTAAAAATGTGTTAAAATAATTTTATGAAACATTAATTGTTAATTGATTATATAATGCATCATTTTTTAACTATTATATTTAAAATGTCTGTAATATTTATATTGAAACTTTAATGTCAAAAAAAATTTCAAAATTTTATGAAATGTTGATAGAAATTGGTATGAATCATTAAATCGAATTTTAATTAAACTAACTTGATTAAACAAGAATTGAAATTCATTAATCGACTAGAAAAAATTATATACCACATATTGGTAATTAGTTGTTGCAAGAAATCAAACATTTGTATATGATGAAGAAAAAATTGTGATTGGTTAAGTATGAAATATTAATTTTTAGTACTTAAATGATGATGAAAAACATGAAACTATAATGGAAATTTTTAGTATTAGTTAGTCAAAATTTTATTATGACTTGATTAAAATATAACTCATCTTTTCGAGTGTAACTAAAGGGCTATGAAAATAATATTACATAATATACAGAAAAAGACATGTCATTTTAATTAGTATACATAAATAAAATAAAATAAATCATTAAAAAATGTAATAATAAATTAAATATATTGTCTGAGTTTGAAGAGAGAAGGAAGAGAGTAAATAGTGAACAAAGAAATATGTGTTAATGAAAAGAAAAAATAAGCGAGATATTTTATTTTCTCGTTCAATCACCCCACATCATTAGGTTTTGAGATTGTAGGAGGCAAACATTCTTACTCCCACAAGTTTGATAGTTTTGCTCAAACGCCAATTTATTGCCCACAAAAGGAAAAAAAAACAAGTTAAACAACTAAAAGGAAAAACATAAAATAGTAAAGAAAGAAATTAAATTTTCTTCGCATGGGTGCCTCGAGGAAGCAAAACTAGTTACCATAGGAAAATATAAGTTCTTTGAGTAGATGAAGCATATTAAACTATCATCACCAACCCCCGTGTCAACCTTCGGAGAGTCCAAACCTCCGAATTGACGAATCTAAGTGTCACCATTATGGTTGTTTTTTCAATTTCTAGAGCTAGTTTAGTATGGTTGCCTGGAGGCGATTCTCCATCATTTAAAACGTGAGGGTTGCTTTCTTTCATGACTTAATACTAGCAGGGGGAGTGGGCATGAAAGTTACTTTCATTCATGACATTCATCAATCTATATTTCACGAACGAGGGTAGAACTTGAGACATTACCACATAGGTGGACTTGGAGAAAGGAGTATAAACCATAAATTCCTTAATAGGGGTTGGGTTGTTCAGGAGTATGTGTAAAGCTTGAGCAAAATCTCATTCTATTTATGTTGTTATAGATCGGACCCCAAGAGTGCTACACACTTAGAATTCTTTTCAACTCACCCTGCAACGCCCCTAACTCCAAGACTCACTTCCTAGAGATATTACTACTCTTGCATACATTTTCAGGCAATAAAATATTGCAGAAAAGAATAATCTCATTTAAATAGTTGAAAACATCTTTATTGGGATCCCATACAGTCAAATTCTTTTATCCAAAGAATTAAAGTATGGTCTTAATTAAAATAAAAGTACTACTTAAATGGAAATAAAACATCAAAATAATGTGGAAAAGGACATTAAGATTTTTTTCATGACTCTTGTGACTCATCCCTGTCACTCGTCTTGTATGCCTTTTCCTTTACCTGAAAATATCTTTAAAAAAAGGATGAGTATTATAAAATAATACTCAGTAACTGACCTCACTACCGAGGTTTGGGATATGCATACACATACAATCATGACTTTAACATTCCTCTGTAGAACCTAAACTTTTCTTATACAAAAACTCATCACATACATGACATGTTAGGTTTTCTGCTCGAAAATCAAGTTTGCAATTGTATTTTTTTAAAATTCATTTTATATTTTTCACTGTTCTTCCAATTGTTGTTTAATTTCAAATAGTTTGCCTTAAAATAACCCTAAAGCCAATAAACTAGCATCAAAGGTTGTATTGTGTCTCTTGAACTGTATGTATGGACATACGGGGATCAAGGTTCAAGAAAAAGTCTAAAGGGTTTATAGTATAGGGATGAGGTTAGGTACCTTATCATTGTGACACTGTGGATACAACTCACTTTGTATTTGATTCAAACGTTGTGATCTAACACGTTTGTGTAGGTGACATGTGAGTGAGGTTATTCTATGTGTTGAGTTCACATAAGACCAGACTGTGAAATAGTAACCAATAATTGTAACTATGTGAACTAGTTAGGTTTCTATTTCAATAGGATGACCTAGGCATCTTAATCTTAATGATGAGCAAGTTACGAACTCCTGTCTGTGAGGGATTGTCCTTTAACTAGTAAATGTGAGAATGGTCGAGATGCCGACTAACTAAGTCTACCTTCTTGGGGACAACCCCACGTGGATAGCTTGGGACATAGCCTAGCAAGATGGAATTCACTCCTTCCTAAACATAGGGTAAGTAGATGAGTGGTCCTTTAAATAGTGCCTCCAGGAATTGAACATAGGGCCCTACCCTCTCACTTGCTTGAGAGAGACTTCTGTTTATTGGTTGGACCATAAATATATTGTTCATTAGAAGAGCATTGGTACTTAAGGCCATAGATTTAACCTTAGGGTAAAACGGTAATTTGACCCAGTTGGTGTTACAAACACTCGTGAAGGATTGACTTGTTGTTATTGGTCTTTTATCCATGGACACAGAAAATATCTGCAGTGAGAAAAGTGCAACTGCAGGTCTTTAGTGGAGTGTACCCACAGTTATTGAATGTCGATTATGCAGTAAATAGAGATTAGTCATTTAATCTTGTACCGTTGGAGCTTCTGATATCTAGGTCCATAAGTTCACCTTTCTAGCTCTAAAGGATTCTAAGATTGCAAGATCTTGATTACAATTTGAAATATTTAATTTAATGTATGTAGATACATTATAATATAATGTTTTTATGTATTTAAAACTTTATTATATACAAATTTAATTTTGTATATGATTCAAAATTAATTTATGATGGAATTAAATATTTGAAAGAGTTTAAATATGGTTATAATGTGAATAGGATTCATATCAAACAATAGATTGAACTTCCATGCACATAAGATTTAAATTAAAACAATATATTAAAGGAAGGTTGGTTAAATATGATGCGTGATAACGAAAAATTAAATATGTGATATTTATCTTATGAATTAATTATAGAATTAGCTAATTTGTAACTTTATCATGGAGACTCTTCTGAAGAGTGTCCTTCAGTTTCGTAGCAATGTTGTTATGAACAAGATTAGCTACACTCTGACCTTCTTACTCAATGAACTGCAGAACTTCCAGTCTCTAATGGAGTCAGGGGACCGGAAGTTGAGGCAAATATTGCCTTCAGGTCCTATCACAGGGGTTCGACCTCTTAGACTAAATCAGCCGGTTCTTCAGCCCCGAAAGGGAAGTAGAAGAAATTGAGGAAGGTTAAAGTTGATCGTGTTGCCGCCCAAAAGGGCAAAAAGTTCAAGAAACTTGTGGAGAAAGGAAAGTATTTCCACTGCAACGGGGATAGTCACTGAAGAGAAACTGCCCTAAGTTTCTTGTCGATAGGAAGAAAGAGGGTAAATATGATTTACTTGTTACAAAAACTTGTTTAGTGTAGAGTAGTGACTCTGTCTGGATATTAGATTCAGGGGCCACTAACCATGTTTGTTCTTCTTTTCAGGGAGTTCCTGGCAGCGGCTGCAAGAGGGTGAGATAACGCTACGGGTTGGATTCGGAGAAGTTATCTCGGCTGCAGCGATCGACACAGTGAAGTTATATTTTGAAAGGAAGTACTTATTATTAGATAATTTATACATAGTACCGGGTTTACTAGAAACCTAGTTTTCATTTCCAGTCTGTTAGAACATTGTATTTCTGTTTCTTTCTCTGATAATAAAGCATTTATTTCCCTAAATGGAAACATGTTATGTTTTGCTTCACTTGAGAGTAATCTTTACGTTTTAACGCCTAATTCGGTCAAACGTGTTTTGATTACTGAATTCTTTAAAACGATCGAAACGCGAACTAAAAGATTAAAAGTTTCTCCAAAAGAAAATGTCCATCTTTGGCATCTAAGGTTAGGTCACATTAATCTCAATAGGACTGAGAGACTAGTGAAGAGTGGACTTCTAAGCGAGTTGGAAGAAAACTGTTTACCGGTTTGTGAGTCATGCCTTGAAGACAAAATTGCCAAACGTCCTTTTAGTGGAAAAGGATATAGAGCCAAAGACCCTCTTGAGCTTATACATTCTAACCTCTGTGGTCCGATGAGTGTTAAAGCACGAGGAGGCTACGAATACTTTTATCTTTCATAGATGACTATTCGAGGTATGGGTACGTTTACCTAATCCATAGGAAGTCTAAAACTCTTGAAAAGTTCAAGGAGAACAAGATTGAGGTTGAGAACTGTAACGCCCCTACTTTTACAACATAACTTCCTAGGGACATTACTACTCATGCATGCATTCGAGGCCCTAATTGAAATTTAAAGAAGTAAAAGTTGATAAATAAAAATCAAATTTAATTTGGGATCCCATAGAAATACAAAATGTTTACAATAAACATAACCAAGTTCGGCCTCTAGTTTCAAAACTCAATATTACATAACGGGAGACAGTAATCATTTAAAAAAATCCTTTCTAAATCATTGATGCGGAATTCATGAATCGGTTCCCATGGCGTTTGTAGCGCATCCATGCCACTCGCCTGGTATGCTCTCGACTTTACCTGAAAACATTTTAAAATAGAGAAAACACAACAAAAGTAGAGGGATGAGTATTATAAAATACCCAGTAAGTGGGGGTCGGGAAAATGCAAACACATGCATATGATATTCCTTCAAATCTGACTTTTAAACATGATCTTTATTCGTGACTTTTAAAATCATAAAACTTTCTGTAATGGGACCTAAAACTTTCTCATAAAATCATGACTTTTTCTCTTTGGCTATGCGTGGTCAATTGAGTCTACCTGAGTCTTTTCATTTTGAGTCCCTCACAGACCCCTGTAGGTTTGAGTCCCTCACAGACTCCTGTAATATTGAGTCCCTCACAGACCCCTGTAGGTTTGAGTCCCTCACAGACTCCTGTAATATTGAGTCCCTCACAGACTCCTGTAATATTGAGCCCCTCACAGACTCCTGTAATATTGAGCCCCTCACAGACTCCTGTAATAATGACCCATAGAGTCTCTAATGCATGTTTTACCATGCATAAGTTCTCAGGAGACCAATTGCCACAGCCTACTTGACATGTTCATATACATACAATATGCATGAGGTCCCATCCTTTGAATTCATATACATATACATTCAGGAATGATGCAACAATCACATAATCTCAAGATCATGACATAACTTTCATAATTTTAGCTAGAGTCGATCAATCATCAGTAATAAGTACGTTTATTATTTAAGGTGCATAACTAGCACAATAACATAACTGAAAATCTCAATATACAAAAATATACATAGCTGTGTCAAGACTCGTTTTTAAATTCTTTGAAATCATTTCAGCTCGGGTCCTCTCAAACCCTTAAATCGTCAAGTTCCTTTCTAAACCTTTTGAAATAAATCCTCAACTTTCATCTTTTAAAACAAATACATATTTCAAGAAATCGTATTCACTTCCCTTTTTAAGATCGTTTGTAGAAAATCCCTTACCTTAGCATAGCTTGAAACTCTTCAAGCTCCGTTCCTAACTCAAGGTTCCTATCGGACTTGCTCTCTTACTCGAATCCCTTCAATCCAATCCATTTTCCTAATTAAACACATAATGAGTAAACTTATTTTTCACATCCAATAAAAGATAAGTCGAATTACTACTCACTGAGGTGAAAAACGAACTCGGGAATCAAAACAGGTGGGCCGGAGCGGCTCCGCGAAGCGCAAGCGCAAGCGGCGTGGCACGTGCGCAGCGTGTGTGGTGGCGGGCGCGCGTCTTGGCGCGTGGAACACACCATTGAGATCCTCGTGGCCCGATCTATCCAAAACCGGTCCCGAACCCTCAAAACCGATCGAAACTATACCAATTGTTCGAACCAAAAGTCGAACCGGCGAACCACGCTTACGTGATACGGTGCCGTCTCTCCCTCAGCGCATCTTCAACTTCCGCGCTCGAATCGATGCGGCGGCGACGAGCGGCCTCAACCCCGCTCTCGACTTCGGCGACAAAGGGACTCGTGCATTGGCTTCACGGCCGCGGCGTCTGCGCCGCCGCAAGGCGGCGACAGACGCAAAGATCGACTGGCGAGATGGACCGACTTCACGTCGGCGGCGGAGACGGACGAGCTTGCGGTGGGCGTAGCGGCGGCTTCTCTATAGCTCGCGTCGATCGCGGCTTGGCGGCGGGGGACGAAGACGCGCGACGGCACGCACCTCACCGCGAAGGGGAGCGTGGTCGGCGCAACGTGACGAATCGCCGAGGTTGGGTAGCGGGGTAGCCGACGCACGATTGAAGTGAGGAAGGGAAGATGGAGGTGCCTCGTGACGCGTGCCCAAGATGAAAGAAGCCCTAATTCTAATTCTTTTAACAAAATTACAAGAATGCCCTTCTCTCAACCAAAACTACTAAAATGCCCTTTCCCTTAATTTAATCACCAAAATGCTCTTATTCTTAATTAAGTACTTCAAAAGACCCTCGAATTATCCAACTTCTCCAATTGCATAAATTTTAGATTACGTTACAAAGCCTCAAAGTCCATTTAAAATTAACTTTCATTAAATCTATCCAAAGGACAACCTAAAATGTACCTAGAAATCTTGGGGCGTTACAATCTTCCCTCCTTACGAACTTTCGTCCTCGAAAGTTTCCAATCTCTTACCAAGTTCGGGATAGCCCTCTCGTACCTTCTCCACTCCTACATTCTGAAGAATCCTTCGACCCTTGTGCAAGAATTAGCACTAGTTGTTCCTCAAGTATCACATCTTAGTGTAAACTTATTACCCAACAGTCTCATAACTTTAACTTGAGCTCGGTCGCTTCACTGGAGTCTTTCTACTAAGGCCTACATAAGTGAGGCCCTTGACTCGGATTCTAAATTTTGGAAAGTTCCAGATTCAAATTCTAAGATAACTCGGGATATTTAGCTCGTATTTCCTTCCCTAGTTCTTTAATTAGTTTCTTCTGTTTTGTGATTTTAGAAAGGAATTCTTTGCTAAAACCATTGCGTTGCTGTTGAGTCACAAACTCCTCTCTAAGGTTTGCTGCACTAGCTACTAGCATTCATCTCAAGACATGACTAGATCATTCCGACTGGCCATCGTTTCCATAACTTTAACACCTTTCTAAGAGATGTGACTTCAGGGCTGAAGTTAGCAACTTTGTTTGATTGTTCAAGCCTCTTTACACTATTGGTTAACCTCTCTCGCTACCCTCCATGACCTTTTAGTAAACGTTACAGTGACAACCTCACTCACATGCCTACTTAATTAACTTTGGGCTTTCTAATGCAATCAATAACTCGTTGAAAGTTTTAAGTCATGGTAGGAGTAATTCAAACTTAGGTCTCCTTTGGTTGTCGTGACACATGGAAAGTTTCATCAAACTTCACCAATTATTACAAAAATGCTCCGAAAATTTCGGCAACATAACGGCATAACTACAACAATGCCAAAATTTTCTCTACACCTGTTTGATAGAAATTGCACTCCTAAAATCAGAAAGCAAACCAATCCTGCCTCCAAACTTCATTTCAGATTACTCAGGGTTCAGAAACACATAACACACAGAGATGTTACACAACCAATTATAAGTGAAACTAAATTTCTTTAATCGTAAACAATGATTCTCCACAGACAAAATAATCTAACAATCAGTTAAACAACAACTTTAACACAAACTTTTAGAAGAGTGTACTGAAATTCTCTTGACTTACCTTGCCTTAGAGACTAAACAATCATAGGCTATCGCATTAAGTGTCAAAATTTTCATTGCAAGTTCTAGGAAATAGAATGAACCTTTTAAAGCAAGTTATTCATGATACAACTCGTTCTCTATCTCTTTTAATATTTCCTCACCTGGCACACAACGCAATGATCATTTATATCACTCCCTTAAATATCCTCGCTCAAGTTATCACTTGAATATAGTGAAACTTTCTTAATACTAGTAGGGTTGGATACTTTACAATGGCATCCACCACATTTCTTAGCTTTTCCGACTCTTTTGTCATGAAACCCTAACGTTCAAACCTTGAATACGAATACTTATTCAATACCTCTAGACTTTGAACTTTTCAAGAAATTATAATATTCCTCTGTTGAGGTCCTACTCGCGAACTTAGTTGCTCAAGGTTTCTTGAAAGACTTTCACCTCGTAATGTCTACTCTTTCCTCCCTTTGTCCAAACTACTCCTTTTTGATAACGCATGAAGTGAGTCTTATCTTGACAAAGATTCCTTTAAGCCTTACATCCCGAACTCGGACATGTCCCTTCTAATATCACTCACACCGAGGTCACATACTGCGTCTTTTCTTAGCTTTACAAATTTCCTTATGCTCATCTTTTGAAGTTTACTTGAGCACTTAACTCCTTAGTGACCTTTCGACTACTTCCATATCTCCGGACTTACTCTTCCCTCCTTATGCCTAAAGCAATCCTTCCGAATTGTCATTTCTGCCCCTTCTTAGGCTTGGTTTAACTAGCACGTCTCCGACAACTTTATCCCAACAATGATTTACCTTTTTCTTGAGCGCTGAATCCATCAAGCCTATAAACATTAGGGGCATTTAAGTAAAATCTCTACAACCTTCATGATGTTCGTAAGGTGATTTGAAAGTTATCTCGGAATATCTAATCCCTGGTTCATGACGGCGTTAGCTTGACTCCAAAAATCATCTTAAGGAACACTATGCTCCTCGTACTGGTGGAATAGGTCATTCGTTCAAACACGAAGAGATTTATTCTTAGCAACAACTGTCTTCCACTTCTCATCTATTATGCACGAGCATAAGGATACACCTTTCTCCTTTACGCACCCCCCTAATGCTCCTTATGGCGATAAACTACTATTAACTCTTACATGGAAGGTTATGTACCTATGACTTGAGTTCTTTTACTTTACTGGAGCATTCTGAAGGAAGTATTAGAAATTACTGTTACTCACTACTTTTAATTCCATACTTAAGTCTGTCTCTTGTGTTAGGGGTAACTTTAAAGATAAAGCCTTCCTTATCTAACACTAACGCATTGATCCTCGTGCTTACTCTCCTTAAACTTGGCCTTCTTCTTTTAGTAAGATTAAGGACTTTCTCAACTATTTGTACACGTTTGGTTATAAAGTCTCACTAAAACCTCTCTTAAGAAACCATTGGCCTAACCTTTACTAAATGGATCCTCCGGTTTCACTCTAATGACCACTCGACTACTACAACTATACACTTAACTTACTCAAAGGAGTTCCTCAAACCTGACTTCTACGTGAACGAGGAAGAGATTCAAGGCGCTTTCCTCTAATAACCAAATCCCCTCTTCTTAATCCTCTGATTGGGGAAAAGGATACGTTATACCACGCCAGAATTCGAGGTTCATACTTCATCACATCTCTTTCATGTCATGCATACATATCTTGACCAAGAGGTGGAAAATTAGTGGCAAGGCTCCTTATACACATTCCACAACCTTGAACACACGGGTGACTATGTGGATCATTGAAATGTGTACTGTGTTCTAGGGTCTAGATCATCCATTCTCTTATGTTCTCAAATATGATCCTAATCACTTACTTTCACTCCTCATACTTGTCTTTATTAAGTTCATTACATCTATGGTAATACTTTTGAAAGTTCGTATCATGCCTATCTGTAATAACACATTAACTGTGTATAACCCTGTAGCTTTCCTATCAGAGGAATGGTATGAATAAAATCGAAGTGTTTCAAGTATTTTGAAGAATTAAATTTTCGTTTCAACATTAACAATCTATCCTTCCTTTTAAGGCTCGAGTCCTTTTTAAACATCTTCGCTCTCTTTACTTTTCGACTCCTTGAATACCATAGTTACGTATTCACTTGAAGGTGAAGGGACCCTATTTAGGAACCAACAAAGGCGAGAACTCCAAAGTGGTATGTTTACTAAATCTCATACCCTTCTATCCAATTGTTCTAGCATGAATGAATGAGACCACTAACCTCTTACCGAACGCATTCAAACTTTGAACTTCTCATGAGTAGTCTTAACTTTTATTATTGAAAACTATTACAGAGTAGTCTAGTTGCTTAGCAACCTTTAACACTCTAACCTCTTAAGTCTTACTCTTCGCTCCCTTTGTCAAAGCGGACCTTTTAACAACCCACAATGTGTGTTTTATGGCTATAAAACTTCATTTTTAGTGTGAACATTCTTAAATAAAACATTTTCCTTTCTATCGTCAAAAGCAGGGATCACATGTATTCTCTTTCTTTTCGGCGTAAGCACACGTCAACTCTATGACCTATACGCATATAGATTCACATATAAGCATTTCATTTATGCATTTCCTTTTCATAGACATATAGTTTAGCTCATACATTCTCATTCTTTCTTAGTTTGGAAATTCATCAAACTCGATTTTTTTTTATATGAAAATATCTTCACAAAGAATACTAAATTTTCTTTTCATGAAAAAATAAAACTTTTAGTTCAAAGGCATACCTGGCGGTGACTGGAGTTGCTACTTAGCCATGGGATACTTGTTGCTTACTCTGTAAGCGAGTCTACAAGACCTATAACCTTGGGCTCTGATACCAACTGTAACGCCCCTACTTTTACAACATAACTTCCTAGGGACATTACTACTCATGCATGCATTCGAGGCCCTAATTGAAATTTAAAGAAGTAAAAGTTGATAAATAAAAATCAAATTTAATTTGGGATCCCATAGAAATACAAAATGTTTACAATAAACATAACCAAGTTCGGCCTCTAGTTTCAAAACTCAATATTACATAACGGGAGACAGTAATCATTTAAAAAAATCCTTTCTAAATCATTGATGCGGAATTCATGAATCGGCTCCCATGGCGTTTGTAGCGCATCCATGCCACTCGCCTTGTATGCTCTCGACTTTACCTGAAAACATTTTAAAACAGAGAAAACACAACAAAAGTAGAGGGATGAGTATTATAAAATACCCAGTAAGTGGGAGTCGGGAAAATGCAAACACATGCATATGATATTCCTTCAAATCTGACTTTTAAACATGATCTTTATTCGTGACTTTTAAAATCATAAAACTTTCTGTAATGGGACCTAAAACTTTCTCATAAAATCATGACTTTTTCTCTTTGGCTATGCGTGGTCAATTGAGTCTACCTGAGTCTTTTCATTTTGAGTCCTCACAGGACTCTGTAGGTTTGAGTCCTCACAGACTCTGTAATATTGAGTCCTCACACCACCCTGTAGGTTTGAGTCCCTCACGCACTCCTGTAATATTGAGTCCCTCACGCACTCTGTAATATTGAGCCCCTCACGACTCTCCTGTAATATTGAGCCCCTCACAGACTCCTGTAATAATGACCCATAGAGTCTCTAATGCATGTTTTACCATGCATAAGTTCTCAGGAGACCAATTGCCACAGCCTACTTGACATGTTCATATACATACAATATGCATGAGGTCCCATCCTTTGAATTCATATACATATACATTCAGGAATGATGCAACAATCACATAATCTCAAGATCATGACATAACTTTCATAATTTTAGCTAGAGTCGATCAATCATCAGTAATAAGTACGTTTATTATTTAAGGTGCATAACTAGCACAATAACATAACTGAAAATCTCAATATACAAAAATATACATAGCTGTGTCAAGACTCATTTTTAAATTCTTTGAAATCATTTCACTTCTGGTCCTCTCAAACCCTTAAATCACAAGTTCCTTTCTAAACCTTTTGAAATAAATCCTCAACTTTCATCTTTTAAAACAAATACATATTTCAAGAAATCGTATTCACTTCCCTTTTAAGATCGTTTGTAGAAAATCCCTTACCTTAGCATAGCTTGAAACTCTTCAAGCTCTGCTCCTAACTCAAGGTTCCTATCTGACTTGCTCTGTACTCGAATCCCTTCAATCCAATCCATTTTCCTAATTAAACACATAATGAGTAAACTTATTTTTCACATCCAATAAAAGATAAGTCGAATTACTACTCACGGAGGTCAAAACGAACTCGGGAATCAAAACAGGTGGATCGAGGCGCTCTCTGGCGGCGGCGGCGGCGGCCGGCGGCGGCGCAAGCGCGTGGCCGGCGGCGGCGGCGCGGTGGTGGCGGCGGCGGCGCGCGTCTTGGCGCGTGGAACACACCATTGAGATCCTCGTGGCCCGATCTATCCAAAACCGGCCCCGAACCCTCAAAAGCCGATCGAAACTATACCAATTGTTCGAACCAAAAAGTCGAACCGGCGAACCACGCTTACGTGATACGGCCGCCGCTCTCTCTCAGCGCATCTTCAACTTCCGCGGCTCGAATCGATGCGATGGCGGCGACGAGCGACCTCAACCCCGCTCTCGACTCGGCGACAAAGGGACTCCGGCGCTGGGCTTCACGGCTGCGGCGTACCGCTTCGCAAGGCGGCGACAGACGCAGCATCGACTTGGCGAGATGGACCGACTTCACGTCGGCGGCGAGACGGACGAGCTTGCACCGGCGTGAGCGGCGGCTTCTCTATAGCTCGCGTCGACTGCGGCTTGGCGGCAGGGACGAAGACGCGCGACGGCTGCACCTACCGGCGAAGGGAGCGTGGTCGGCGGCAACGTGACGAATCGCCGAGAGGTTGGGTAGCAGGGGGTAGCTGACGCACGATTGAAGTGAGGAAGGGAAGATGGAGGTGCCTCGTGACGCGTGCCCAAGATGAAAGAAGCCCTAATTCTAATTCTTTTAACAAAATTACAAGAATGCCCTTCTCTCAACCAAAACTACTAAAATGCCCTTTCCCTTAATTTAATCACCAAAATGCTCTTATTCTTAATTAAGTACTTCAAAAGACCCTCGAATTATCCAACTTCTCCAATTGCATAAATTTTAGATTACGTTACAAAGCCTCAAAGTCCATTTAAAATTAACTTTCATTAAATCTATCCAAAGGACAACCTAAAATGTACCTAGAAATCTTGGGGCGTTACAAGAACTTGTTACGTAAAACAATTAAAACACTTCTATCGGATCGAGGTAGATAGTATGTGGAAACTGAATTCCATGACAATATGATAGACATGGAATTACGTCCCAACCCTCAGCACTTGGTATACCAAAGCAAAATGGTGTATCGGAGAGGAGAAACAGAACTGTGTAGGGCATGGTTCAGTCGATGATGAGTTATGCTCGTCTCCCTAATTTTTTTGGGGATACGCAGTGGAGACTGCGGTATACATTTTGAACAATGTTCTGTCGAAGAGTGTTTTTTAAACACCTTTCGAACTCTTAAATGGTCTTAAATGCAATTTACACCATTTCAAGATTTGGGGATGCCCGACCCATGTGTTGGTGTCAAATCCGAAGATGTCACACCCCCTTCCGAATTACCTGAAAACTAGGCTCGAAAGGCGGCGTGAAGCCAACAGACATTGTTTAGCTCTTTACAATACTCAAGTGACCTCAGTACTCCACGATAACATACTATGTTTGCATATGGAACATTTTAACATAACACAACAGAAACTGGACAACAATTAAACATACACAAGGAGAAACCCTTCACAAGTCTCTCTTGGAAACTAAAAGTCAAGCGCATCAAAACAACACAAGACAACTCAATGTTTATACAACCACTAATGTACAAACTTCTATAACTACATAACGACTTGCTATACAACACCAAATGCACGTACAAACTATCAACTTATGAAACTTCCAGCAGACTATTGCAGGATGTCAGGTACCAGGAGCTTGATCTCTACCTGAAAAGGTTTGAAAACATTGAAAGAATGAGCTAAAAAGCTCAGTGAGTGCCTATCTTTAAAGCATTATAAGCTCACAGGTGAATCACAATAATGGCAGATTATAAGTACAAAATAACTTAACATCTGTTTGTAAACATTAACAAACCATGCTTCCAATTTACAGGTTTTAAGTCACCACTTGTGCATAGCACACAACTCGAAATGTACTAACATATCGAGGGTAGATAGATCAATAATATAAAGCTCATAACAATAAGCACATGACATGACTCCACATCAATCCATAGAGGTGGTAGAGTTACATTTATTCCAACAAGGTTCATACCTCTCTCCCTTTCTCACGTGCACGTGGAATACCTTTGGTCGCTTGGTTTTCCTAATACCTTCTCTATGTCCTTCAAGATTAAGGTAAAACCATTCACTACCCGAATACCTTCTCATTGTCCTTCAAAAGATTTAGGTAAAACCATTTACTTCCCGTATACCTTCTCATTGTCCTTCAAAGATCGGGATATCATGATTCATTTTCCCCTAAGTACCTTCTCGAATGTCCTTCATGATTAGGGGTTAACCACAAACATGAGCATACTTTGTTTACCATGGAAATCATGTCTTTAAAACACATATAACAATTCCTTGACATTTTCACATTATCATATAAACATATTCTCAAACGGATTTACATAAAACATTCTCTAAAGGAAAGCATACTTTCATAATTTAGTTTCCATACTTGGATTTATTGTTACAACTAACTTCAAAGCTTGCTTAGGTTCCATCATGAACCTTATGTTAGAAAACTCTATGAAACCATTCACAACTAGTTCATTCAAGATGTAATTATCAACACTTATGTTCATGAAGAACAACATAGGTCAAACATAATTCTAAGATAGAGTCACTCACCATATTAGAATTGGAACCTTGGCTTGTAAACTTGACCTATTTGCTCTTGGCCTGTCAAACAAGCCAAATCAATTATTAGAACCTCGAGCTCATGATTTTTTACCTTAAAACTTGCAAGAAAACACACTTTCAAAATTCCAGCATTTTCAGATTTTCCGCCCTGTTTTTAGACAGCCATAACTTCTTCATTTCTCAGCCAAACAGGGTGAAATTTATACCAAACTCTTCCTTTTGGAATCCTCTAAAACTCTTATGAAGACATGAAAATGAGATTCCTAACGTATTGGTGAGAAATTACCTCAGTAGCTTAACCCCTAAAATGATTCTGCTGCTGTTCCAGATTCGGATTTCCTGCTGCACAACATATTTAACCTGATATTTAGAACATCTTTTAGACATTTTATACTCACGATTTCTTCACGAAAGTTGTAGGAAATTCAATAAGCTTTCGAACCATACCAATTAGAGCTTCTAACTCCAAGTATTCTGATCAGAACAACCAAAACATCAGAGACTTCCCAGATTTGACAGCAAATTCTGTCTTCTGTCTTCCTCTTAACAAAATAGTAAGTTAACTTCAGTATTAGCTCGAGCTTCCTTCACAAATTTTGTTCCAAATTGAGTTAACTTTCATGTATCAAAAACTCAACTCTTACCTCTTCTTGTTGAGCTCGAAAAGACCAAAACATCAGAACTTGTCTGAGTTGATCACTTTGCTGCTATACAATTATGCTTTGAGTTCTCCTCCTTTCTTCTGCAATTCCAGCTCCAAACTCACGAAAATGGCTTCCATTTTCTTCCTTTCTCCTTCTCCCACGAAGCTTCAACTTTGGTTTTGATAAATAAAGAAGAAAATTGAGAAGATAAAACCATTTATAAACCAAGAGGCAAACTTTGTCCTTTTCCCCTTTTGCTTTTTCTTTTCTTTTCCTTTTCTTTTCCTTTCCTTTATCCCTTTCTTTCTTTTCTTTTTAAAACACCAAAATAAGTGTGTTAAGAAACCCTAAACATTTAACCAACTTATCCCAAGTCCATGAGACATATGATCTTCCATTCAATACATGATGCACCTAAAACTTCTCCAATTGCTAATGATTTGAACTTACTTCAATGCAACTTTTAATATGCTTATTTCAATGTTTACCTATCCCTTTATGAAGTTTAGACACATTGTAGCTCCAAATTCAATAGATTCCAAATTCGATCACGACATCGTTTAGTGCAACCTATCCGATTTTGCTTATTTCAAAACATCATAAACGAGTGATCAATGATAAAAGAGAATAGAGTTTAGGGCTTACAATTACTACCCCCTTAAGAGGAATTTCGCCCTCGAAATTCAGCACGAGAAAAGTTGTGGGTACTTTTCTTTCATTATGTTTTCGCTTTCCCATGTTACTTCCTCGACGTCGTGATTTCTCCACAAGACCTTTACCAGTGGTATTGACTTGTTCCTAAGTACCTGTAGAGGTTCTTCCTCATATGATAGATTCTCCTTAAGTTGTCTTGGTTCTACCTTGAGCACATGTGATGGATCAGAAATGTATTTCTTCAGCATTGTTACATGGGAAACATTATGTACTCGAGATAGTTTTGCTGGCAACTCCAGTCTGTAGGTTGCTGGCCCAACTTGTCCTGTTACTTGATAAGGACCAATATATCTAGGGCTTAGTTTACCTTTCTTACCAAAACGAAGGACACCTCTCCATGGAGATAACTTCAAGAAAACTTGATCTCCAACCTGGAATTCTAAGTCCTTTCGTTGCTTATCTACATAACTCTTCTGACGGTCTTGTGCTACTTTCATTCTTCTCTCGATTACGTTAATATTGTTTGTCATAACTTGCACCAACTCAGGACCGATTAGCTTCCGCTCTTCTTGTTTATTCCAATATACGAGCGTTCTACATGGTCTTTTATCCAGAGCCTCAAATGGTGCCATGCCAATATTCGACTGGTAACTGTTATTATAAGCAAATTCCATAAGCGATATAGGTGTGTATCCCAACTCCCTTAACTTGAAGGACACATGCTTTCAACATGTCTTTTAGGGTCTGGATGGTCCTCTCTCGATCGACCATCCGTCTCGAGAATGGAGCGTCAGACTAAAACTCGACTTTGTTCCCATAGCTTTACGTAAACTAGGCAAAACATAAAAGTAAATCTCGGATCTCTATCTCAAACTATGGACACCGGCATTCTCAGATTGACTCACAATTTTGTCGACGTATAGCTTAACAAGTTGATCAAGTGTAGACGTCGATTTTAATCGGTATAACATTGTTGTCTTAGTGAGTCTATCGACCATTATCATATACCATCATGTCCATTTGAAGTTCGTGGTAATCTACACGAAAAACCATAGTAATACGCTCCCATTTCCATTCCGACACTAGCAATGGGTTAAGGAGTCCTTTTTGCTTCGTCTAATCGGTTTAACTTGGCGTGACGATCAAACATCTATCAACATAATCGCCTATCTCTCGTTTCATCCTGTGTCACCAATAAGTCTCATTCAAGGTTTTACACATCTTGATGCTTCCTGGATGCATAACGTGTGAATCGTGAGCTTCCTCTAGAATAGCATCTTTAAGCTCACTAACACTCGGAAGGCATAGTCTTCCCTGTTTCTCTGGCTCTCGCCTGGTCTCATTTTAAATTTTGCTTTCACAGCCCCTGTTTGGACTTTCCAAACATTTTCTCGCAAGTTACTATTCTCTGATTGTCTTCTCTCAATCTCTATTACGAGTGAAGACTGATCTGAAATTTAACTAAAGACCCCACAATTCTCTGCAGCTTTCAACCGCCTTAGAATTCCTTAAAGTACATAAAAATGTTGCTCGAATACCACACAAGGTATCCCTAGAAGTCTTCACTTCCTCGCTCAATGCATCTGCTACCACATTCACCTTACCAGGATGGTATTCTATAGTACAATCATAATCTTTAATAAGTTCTAACCATCTTCCTTGTCTCACATTCAACTCCCTCTAATCAAAGATATGTTTCAGTCTCTTATGATCTGTGTAAATGTGACACCTTTCACCAAACAAGTAATGTTTTCGGATCTTCAGTGCTAGACCAACTGCTACTAGCTCGAGATCGTGGGTAGGGTAATTACATTCATGCTTTTTCAATTGTCTTGATGCATAAGCTATTACTTTTCCTTCTTGCACGAGCACAAACCCTAAACCTTGTCTCGAGGCATCACAAAGAAATCACATACTCTTTTCCCGCACGAGAAGTGTCGAATAGGTATCAGTAACTAATCTCTTTTTCACTCAAAACTCTGTCAGCACTTGTCCGACCATTCAAACTTAGCATTCTTTTTGTCAAAGCTATTAAGGGTAATGCTATTCGTGAGAAATCCTCAACAAACCGCTTTGTAGTATCCTCGCCAAACTTAGGAAACTACGTACCTCCGCATCGACTTGGTGGTCTCCCGATTGACTACGCTTTAACTTTATTTGGATCCACACTAACACCATTTGCTTTGAGACAACATGCCCCAAAAACACTACTACCGATCCAACCAAAACACACATTTGGTGAATTTAGCGTATAAATCTTTATCTCTCGTAGTGTTTGCGAATAATCCTCAAATGTTCCTTATGAGCTTTCACACAATTGAGTAAACTAGTATATTATCAATAAATACTATCACGAATCGATCCAAATCTTCGGTGGAATATCCTGCTTCATGAGGTCCACGAAAATCGCTGGTGCATTCGTCAAACCGAACGACATTACTAAAAACTCATAATGCCCATACCTCGTTCTGAATGTTGTTTTAGGAATATCTGTTTCCCTTACCTTTAACTGATGGTATCCTGATCTCAAATCAATCTTAGGAAACACTGATGTTCCTCTTAACTGGTCAAACAAGTCATCTATACGGGGTAAAGGATACTTGTTACGTATCGTGACTTTGTTTAACTATCTATAATCAATGCATAATCTACGGATACCATCTTTCTTTTTCACAGATAACACTGGAGCTCTCCAAGGCGATACACTAGGTCTGATGTATCCCTTATCTACTAGTCTTTATAACTGCATCTTTAGCTCCCTGATCTAACTTGGAGTCATTCTATACGGCGCCTGCGGAATAGGTGTTGTTCCTGGTAGCAATTCAATAGTGAACTCTACCTCCCTATCAGGTGGTAACCCTGACAGATCTGCTGAAAAAACATCAAGAAACTCATTTACCACAAGAACATCTTCTGGTTTTAGCTTTTCTTCCTGCACCTCCACTACGTGAGCAAGAAACGCCGTGCATTCTTTTCTCAACAATTTCTAAGCTTTGAATGCTGAAATCAAACTCGTAGGAATAATCTTTCTTCCATCCCCTAAAACCACTTCAGCTAACCCTGGTTTCTTGAAAACAACTTCCTTTATATGGCAATCTCTGAAGCATAATGAGTAAATACGAAATCCATTCTTAAGATTGCATCTCATACCTGCAAGTCTAGTGAAAGAAGATCCACTAACATAATAAGACCTTCTACTAAGACCTCATAGTCCCGCAACACTGCATTGACTAGTAACACATCACCAACTAGATTGTATATAACTAACCTTTTACATAAAGGTTCTAGCTTCCCCATTCAACTTAGTCAAGAACATACTAAAAAAACAAAGAAATGTGTAGCACCCTTTTATTAAAACAAGTGCGGATACATTACAAATAGTAATCATACCAAAGAATGACTTATGATGCATCTTCGCTTCTTCTCGAGTCATAGCGTAGACCTTTCCGTGTTGCCTAGGCCTCCTACAACTCTCTTTAGTCTAACACCACTGTGCCTCTCTTGCAACTCTCGATACTCTCGTTTGCTCAACTAATCGGGACTTAACTCCTAGTCCTGCGTGCGGTATCCATAGCTGTGGACAATCCTCTTGACATGTCCTGGTTGTCGGACTAGTAGCATGTACCAACATTCACAAGACAATGACCTTGATGATTCTTGCAACAGATCACACATGGAGTTTTCCTTGCTATACTCGGGCATAGACTCTTGCCCTCCACGCAACTTCTTCGCGACCAAACAAACTAACTAGGTCCTCTTTAACTCTACCTCAGATAGGTATCGACCATAAACATCCGCTCGATGCACGGCTATTTGGCTACTAGCTTGCTCCTTAAAGTCATATTGACTTAGAAACATTTACTCAAGTGTGAACCTCCGATGCTCACGACCTTGAAATCGCTGCTTGTGCCAAGCCTCCACAACTAGGCTTCACTCATCGACTTCTCTCTGCTATACTCTCGCTCAACACGTAGAGCGGTCTCTACCACCGAGAGAAGTCACCCACTTAACAATGGTCATGAATCGGGAGTGCGATCTCGTGTCGTAACCCTCTTTCAAATCGTCGACACTGCCGCTCTTAGATGCCACAATCACATCAACATACCGCGACAACTCGGTATATCTTCTCTCACACTCGACCACCAAAAATGATCCTGCTTTAATTCTAAAAATTCATCCTCTTTACCTCTCAGACGCGTGCTAGGGTAATATTTATTTTCAAATATACTTCGAAAGTTTGCGGTGTGAAGTACGTGCATCACTACAATCACTAACATCGATTTCCATCATCCTTCCGCTTCCTTTAGCAAAGCAAGAATGTGGCCAACTTAGCATTTTGCTTCTCGGAGAAACTCATAACATCAAAACATTTATCAAGCTTAATCAATGAAACCTCGACTTTTGGATAACCTCGACTTTCAATTTAGATCTTTGGAACCCTCAAACACTGTGGCTCCTAATTCTTTTAGGTAATCTATTATATATGTCTTATCTCGGATTACTTAGCCCCGCTCCCTATGGCTTACCTACCTCCCGTGGTGAGGAATTAGCATGTTGCTTAATTCGCCCCTATCTCGAACTCTCGGGGCACTAGATCTCCACCGGGATTGATCTTGGGTAGGATCCTGCGTCCCCGCCCCGATCTTGCCTGCATCGCCTGCTAGCTAGTACGTGGTGGCATGACTTCTATAACATATTAACATACTAGACATGTAATGAGTACTCAACTCAAATGCACAATTCTAGACTTGTGTTCACATTCTAGTCCTGATTGGACTTACTCTTATCCTTACTTGGACCATACTCTACTAGTTCTATTGAATTAACTCAATAACTTGCTATTTACTTTTCTCTGTTCTTTCTAGAGCTAACTTGCTCTGTCTCATTCCCATGGAGCTAATTGCTCGATATTGTTGTCACACCCCTTCCGAATTACACCAAAACTAGGCTCGAAAGGCGTGTGAAGCCAACAGACATTGTTTAGCTCTTTACAATACTGTTGACCTCAGTACTCTGATAACATACTATGTTTGCATATGGAACATTTTAACATAACACAACGTGAAATCTGGACAACAATTAAACATACACAAGGAGAAACCCTTCACAAGTCTCTCTTGAAACTAAAAGTCAAGCGCATCAAAACAACACAAGACAACTCAATGTTTATACAACCACTAATGTACAAACTTCTATAACTACATAACGACTTGCTATACAACACCACCACGTACAAAACTATCAACTTATGAAACTTCCAGTAGACTATTGCGGGATGTCAGTACTGTGAGCTTGATCTCTACCTGAAAAGGTTTGAAAACATTGAAAGAATGAGCTAAAAAGCTCAGTGAGTGCCTATCTTTAAAGCATTATAAGCTCACAGGTGAATCACAATAATGGCAGATTATAAGTACAAAATAACTTAACATCTGTTTGTAAACATTAACAAACCATGCTTCCAATTTACGAGTTTTAAGTCACCACTTGTGCATAGCACACAACTCGAAATGTACTAACATATCGAGGGTAGATAGATCAATAATATAAAGCTCATAACAATAAGCACATGACATGACTCCACATCAATCCATAGAGGTGGTAGAGTTACATTTATTCCAACAAGGTTCATACCTCTCTCCCTTTCTCACGTGCACGTGGAATACCTTTAGTCGTTTGGTTTTCCTAATACCTTCTCTATGTCCTTCAATGTTAAGGTAAAACCATTCACTACCCGAATACCTTCTCATTGTCCTTCAAAGATTTAGGTAAAACCATTTACTTCCCGATACCTTCTCATTGTCCTTCAAATGTCGGGATATCATGATTCATTTTCCCCTAAGTACCTTCTCGAATGTCCTTCAAGATATTAGGGGTTAACCACAAACATGAGCATACTTTGTTTACCATGGAAATCATGTCTTTAAAACACATATAACAATTCCTTGACATTTTCACATTATCATATAAACATATTCTCAAACGGATTTACATAAAACATTCTCTAAAGGAAAGCATACTTTCATAATTTAGTTTCCATACTTGGATTTATTGTTACAACTAACTTCAAAGCTTGCTTAGGTTCCATCATGAACCTTATGTTAGAAAACTCTATGAAGCCATTCACAACTAGTTCATTCAAGATGTAATTATCAACACTTATGTTCATGAAGAACAACATAGGTCAAACATAATTCTAAGATAGAGTCACTCACCATATTAGAATTGGAACCTTGGCTTGTAAACTTGACCTATTTGCTCTTGGCCTGTCAAACAAGCCAAATCAATTATTAGAACCTCGAGCTCATGATTTTTACCTTAAAACTTGTAAGAAAACACACTTTCAAAATTCCAGCATTTTCAGATTTTCCGCCCTGTTTTTAGACAGCCATAACTTCTTCATTTCTCAGCCAAACAGGGTGAAATTTATACCAAACTCTTCCTTTGGGAATCCTCTAAAACTCTTATGAAGACATGAAAATGAGATTCCTAACGTATTGGTGAGAAATTACCTCAGTAGCTTAACCCCTAAAATGATTCTGCTGCTGTTCCAGATTCGGATTTCCTGCTGCACAACATATTTTAACCTGATATTTAGAACATCTTTTAGACATTTTATACTCACGATTTCTTCACGAAAGTTGTAGGAAATTCAATAAGCTTTCGAACCATACCAATTAGAGCTTCTAACTCCAAGTATTCTGATCAGAACAACCAAAACATCAGAGACTTCCCAGATTTGACAGCAAATTCTGTCTTCTGTCTTCCTCTTAACAAAATAGTAAGTTAACTTCAGTATTAGCTCGAGCTTCCTTCACAAATTTTGTTCCAAATTGAGTTAACTTTCATGTATCAAAAACTCAACTCTTACCTCTTCTTGTTGAGCTCGAAAAGACCAAAACATCAGAACTTGTCTGAGTTGATCACTTTGTCGCTATACAATTATGCTTTGAGTTCTCCTCCTTTCTTCTGCAATTCCAGCTCCAAACTCACGAAAATGGCTTCCATTTTCTTCCTTTCTCTCCTTCTCCCACGAAGCTTCAACTTTGGTTTTGATAAATAAAGAAGAAAATTGAGAAGATAAAACCATTTATAAACCAAGAGGCAAACTTTGTCCTTTTCCCCTTTTGCTTTTTCTTTTCTTTTCCTTTTCTTTTCCTTTCCTTTATCCCTTTCTTTCTTTTCTTTTTAAAACACCAAAATAAGTGTGTTAAGAAACCCTAAACATTTAACCAACTTATCCCAAGTCTGTGAGACATATGATCTTCCATTCAATACATGATGCACCTAAAACTTCTCCAATTGCTAATGATTTGAACTTACTTCAATGCAACTTTTAATATGCTTATTTCAATGTTTACCTATCCCTTTATGAAGTTTAGACACATTGTAGCTCCAAATTCAATAGATTCCGAAATTCGATCACGACATCGTTTAGTGCAACCTATCCGATTTTGCTTATTTCAAAACATCATAAACGAGTGATCAATGATAAAAGAGAATAGAGTTTAGGGCTTACAGAAGAGGTTGAAACCCCGTTCAAAGTTGTGCCTATTTGTAGGTTACCCAAAAGAGACTAGAGGTTGTCTATTTTACAATCCTATGAAAAATAGGATGCTTGTGTTGACAAACGCCACATTGTTTGAGGAGGACCCCATCAGGGATCACTTACCAAGGAGTAAGATAGTGTTAAATGAAATGGACAGTTAATCAGCAAGAGTTGTTGATGGGCCTAGTACGTCAACAAGTGTTGTTGACCCTAGCTCGTCTAGTCAAGTCCCTTCTCAAGAGTTGAGTATGCGTCGACGTAGTGGGAGGATTGCGAGACAACGTGAAGATTACATGGGTTTGTCTGAAACCCAAGTCGTCACCCTTGATGATAACTGTGAGGATTCATTGACCTATGATCAGGCAATGACAGACATTGACAAGGACGAATGTGTTAACTTTGTAAACTCGACTCTTAGGAACACTACTAAACACGCATGCATTTTTACGCAAACAAATAAAGTAAGAACAGTTTAAACTTTAAAACATAATTAAAAACACCTTTAGGGATCCCAAAATAACCAAAAGAACATTTAAATAACGTTAATAAGTTGATCTGCTTTAAAGTCTGGAAGCAAATAAACTGAAAACAACATCCTTTAACAATTAACTGTCAAAATAAAAGAAAATGCAGAAAATCATGACTGAGTCCCCATGGCCTTCGTAACGCATCCCGTCACTCGCCATGTATGCCCTTACCTTTACCTGAAAACAATTTAAAAAGAAAGTGTGAGCATTATAAAAATAATACCCAGTAAGTAACCTCGCTACCGAGGTTTTGGGATTTGCATACGCATACAATCATGACTATAGACTTTCCTGTGCAGGACCTAACTTTCTTCCATCAATTCTATCATGACTATTTCCTTTAGCTTTTAGTTTCCAATTAAGTTCTCCTAAGAGCATGTTTAGTTCGAAGACTCCTGTACTATGGAGTCCTCCCTACCCCCGAGAGCATGTTGAGTATGAAGACTCCTTAATCATGTTGATTCCAAAGACTCCTGTCTTATGGGAATCTCTCAAAACCCCGAGAGCATCTTGAGTCCAAAGACTCTTGAATCATGTTGAGTCCGAAGAGTCCTGTCTTATGGGGTTCTCTCAAAACCCCTAGGAGCATGTTAGGTGCGAGGACCACTATCATATATGGAGTCCTCTCAAACCCCTACTATCATATGGAGAATAATTACCACAACCACTCAACTATTTCATGAACATACAATCATGCATGAGGTTCCATCATCCTTTCATATAATATAATGCACATGTCATAGAATAATTGTAAATCACATATCATAACATACTATTTCATAACATTTATGAAGGGAATGAAACTCCCACGCAGCGGAAAACGATTGAATCGTCAAGGTGAAGTTATGCAACCGTTATTCGTTAAAATTAATCTAACAGTTAGATCTAGGCTAAACATGCTTAATCAGAAAGAAAAACAGTAAATACTTGTTGAAGTCGTGCTTCAAAATTCCTTCCAACAATTCACGAACTCTTCGTACTTTCTCGATCTCAACGAACTCGAACTCTTCTCACGAACAAGAACACCGCCAAAAAGCTTCTCAGTTGTTCTTCTTTTAGAAGAAGGAAGTTAGTGGGAACTTTGCGTTTCTGTTTTGAGAGGAGAAATGTTGAGAGAAAATTGAGAAAGAATTGATCTCTTCTTTTGGTGAAAATCCAAAAATGAGAGAAAAACTTTCATCCTTCTTGCAAGAAGGGTTTAAATAATGGAGATAGGTGGAGTTGAAATCTCCACCTATTTACCATTTTACCACAACTATATGTTATGCAAATCATATTTGCATAACTACATATTATAAGATATCACATATCTCATATTACAAATCACATTTGCAATATTGTAGATTTATTAAATCGAATCACATCCAATTTAATATCTCTCAATCTAATTTCTCCAATTAGCCCTAATTAAACAATTAGGCTAACCTATAGTTTATTATGAATCTCATTCACATTAAGCTATATATATTCATATCTCATATAAATGACATAAATACCCTTTAGTGAACTTGAACACTTCCTTTCACACCAAAACAGTAAACCCTTCTTTTAACCAAGTTTGAGCCAACCGAGGAACCTTATGGACCTACACTGACGAGTGCCAATGATCCGAGATTAACCAATCAAACTCTTTGACCCGGTTAATCAACATTCATTAGCTACGGTAACACTCAACTAAAGATCGTAGATGCACTCCCGTCAGTGCAAGAATATTAAGTGCCCACTGATATAACCAATGCCCATGAGTCGACCCTTCACAGGTTGTTCGTAGACACTGCTGGGTCAAATTACCGTTTTACCCCTATGTCTACTTCTTTCTCCTAAAGTCCCTACTGCTCTTCCAATGAACAACAACGTTGTAATGGTCCAACCATACACAACAACTCTCTCATGCCAGTGAGAGAGTGGGTGCTCGTTTTCAAAGCCCTGGAGACAACACTTAAGGGAATAACCTCTCTACTTTCTCTAAAGGCGGAAACGAGGGAATTTCATCTTGCGTAGTTAAGTTTCCAGCTCCCTACTTGGTCCTATCCCTGAGAAGATAGGCATATTTCGTAAGTAACTTTGACCACCCTCACTGCATTACTAGTCAAAGTCTGCACTCCATGATGAGAGAGTCCGTAACGCGCTCTCGAGATTTGTGTCGAGTCACTAATCGCAGGACAAATTTATTGTGCAGCAGGAAATTGATTCTGGAAACAACAACAAGTGGATTTTAGGGAAGAAGCTATTGAAGTATTTTCGAATCAATTCATTGGGCATCTCAATTTCATGTCTTCATATAATTTTTAGAGGGTTCGAAACGGAAGACATTGGTATAAAGTACATCGTTTTTGGATTAGTAATGAAGAAGTTAAGACTGTTTGAAGGCGGGGTATAAAATCTGTAAAATGCTGGAAAATTGGTTGGAGTGTTTTCTTATAGTTTTAAGGTTAAAAACCATGAGCTCGAGGTTCTAAAACATGGTTTTCGTTTGTTTGGTAGGCCAAGAATAAATAGGTCAAGTGTACGGGCCAAGGTTCTAGTTCTAACACTGTGAGTGACAAAACGAACTTCGAAAATGAACTATATGCTTGAAATATGCTTTAAGAAATGCAAGTTTTGCTAGAATGAAAGATTTCAATGCTTTATGTTTTCTTTTTGAACACATGTTTGTGAGTATAGATATTTTCCTAGATATGGTTTCAAGTATTCATTGTTACCCTAAATGTCTTGATTAAATTTATACATGAGCATATGTCTATTGATTGTCGGAATTTATGGAAAGGTTGTGATTTCGAGCAAGTATGTTTTAAAGATTTTCATTTTTATGAACAACCTGAGTAAGCTTGAGTTTTATGAAAGAATAGATAAGCAGGCATGTTCAAACATTTTTATTTTCTGAGATATTGAGCCTGAGGCTTTATGGTACCGTGTGCACACATGTCATATACTGTTGTCGACGTTTCGTGTACTCCGTGACAACAATGTTGTCGTGAGTGCTGGGTGGGCCCCACTACGAAAAAGACGATGGGAGTGTTGGGCGGGCCCCACTACATCGTAGAGTAAACGTTTGTTGTACTAGGTGTGCCCTACACAACGTGGATTGTGATATGTTTTGAAAGAGTTTATATCATTTATATGTCTTACGAGATTTCTACGACATACTTGCTGGTTTTTTTTAAATCTATTATTATTCCACGTTTACTTTTTGTGCTTGAATACAAATGCATATGCTCATAGTTTTCAGGTGACATGTTTTACAAATTATGGATTTTAAACTCAGTCACTAACTGAGCTTCATAGCTCATTCTTTTAGTGTTTTCCAAACTTTTCAGGTAGAGATCGAGCTCCAGGTACCTGATATCCTGCCATAGTCTGCCGAAAGCTCCATCAGTCTGATATTTTGTACGTGGTTAGGTTGTATAGCAAGTCCTTATGTATTGTAGTTAGTTTTGAGGGGACTATGTAATTATAGTTGTATGTGCATTTGAGATTGTATAAACAATGGTTTGTCCTGTTTGGTTTCGGATGCTTTTGCCCCTTTTAGTTTTCAACAGAGACTTAAGATGAGTTTCTCCTTATGTATGTTTAGTAGTTGCCAAGTTCCCGTTGTGTTAAGTGTAAAGTATTCCATATGTGAACATAGTATGTTTATCAGGTAAAACAGGGTCAACAGATATTGTTAAGAGGTAAACAATGTCTGTTGGCTTCATGTCGTCTTCCGGGCTAAGTTAGCAGGTGGTTCGGGAGGGGGTTTGACAACTTGGTATCAGAGCAGTTAGCTCCATGGAAATGAGACAGGGCAAGTTAGCTATGAGAATAAATTAAAAAGTCATATGAAGTTATTGTGTTAGTTCAAATTGAACTAGTAGAGTATGGTTCAAGTAAGGATAAGAGGAAGTCCAGTTAGGGCTAAAATGTGAATAGAAGTTTAGTACTGTGTACTTGTGTTAAGTATCCATAGCATGTCTAATATGTTGATATGTTATAGGAGTCATGCCTCCACGTACTAGCAGACGACGCAGGCAGGATCAGGGCAGGACGCAGGATCCTACCCAAGGGCAATCTGAGAGGGGATCTAGTGCCCCGAGAGTCCAAACTAAGGCCAGAGATGAGCAGCATGCCATTTCCTCACAGGAGGTAGGCAGGCCAGAGAGAGCAGGGTCAAGTGATCCAGAGAAGACATATGGAATAGAACAACTGAAGAAATTAGGAGCCACAGTGTTTGAGGGTTCCATAGATTCAGTTGACGCCGAGGTTTGGTTGAATAAGCTTGAGAAATGTTTTGATTTGATGAGTTGCTTTGAAGAGCGGAAAGTCAAATTGGCCACATTCCTGCTAGAAAAGGAAGTAGAGGGATGGTGGAAGTCAATTTTGGCCAGGTGACAACTCACCATAAGGGAGTTATATATTTTACTAGAACTTTAGTATTTAATCCACTTGAATTGCATCTAATTTAGTGATCCACATGTTATTTTATCCCTAAATAACGTGTGTTAGCTTTGAAATCTTGAATTTAAGCATTAGGTGCAAAAAGAATTAATTTTGATGTTTTTGTGCTTTAATTCATGAAATTTAGGAAACAAGTCAACGGTTGATTAAAAACCAAAATTTGATATTTTTCTTAACTCCAAAAATCCTTGCATATTTAGTTTGATTTATAATTGACTTCATGAATTTAGTTGAGATTTTTTTGTGGGTAGGAGATGTATAAAAATTACAGGAGTCCCTAAGGGCATTTTAGGCATTTTACCCGAAGGGTAAGATGGTCTTTCTACCCCTTAGGGCATTTTTGTAATTTGTGGAGTTAGGGCAACACTATCTTATATAAGGAGGCTAGGGTTCACAAGGCGAAGAGGGAGAAGGAGTTGCCACAAAAGGGGAAGAGAGCGAGAGAGAAGGCTACAACAAAGGTGTGCATTGAAGAGAAGAATCATGAAGGTGTCATTGTTGTACCAATCGTGCGAGTGAAGAAAAAAATCGAAGCTTCGAGGTGACATTGTTGTAGCAAAAAGATTGTGCAGTTCAATTTTTCACAGACGACGCTCATAAAGTTATCGTTTCCTGGAGTTTCCACCGTTGGATTGTGCTGCAATTTTGTCAGCTTATTCTAGGCTCATAGGGTTTTACTTTGAACGGTTGGATCGTCGGTTTTTCACCAGCGACGCTCACAAAGTTGTCGATTCTTTGAGTTTCAACCGTTGGATTGTGCTCAAATTTTGACAGCTTGTTCGAGACTCACAGGGCTTTGTTTTGAACAGGTGGATCGTTGTTTCGAGCTTCCGTTGATGAGATATTGCTATAGAGCTGAACTAGAAAAACAAGGCCACCTGTTGTGTAACGTTTTCCCTATCTCTAAGTGTTATTGCTTGATGTCAACCACCAATTTAATACTGAATTTTTGGGTTGTTTACGTACTGATTTAGAATACTTTTGCTCACTGTTTTAGGCATAACTCGTGAATGTTTTCGGCTAGAATCGTAGTTGAATCGTGGTTGATTTAGGCTAATTTAGTGAACATTGTTGGTTGTTTTGCACGAACTCCTTGATCAATAAAAGCATGCTTAATTTAGAGATGTGTGACTCGATTTTAATCATGAACTAAAATGTCTTAGGCAAAGGTTAGGATGTTTTAATGTAATTTTGGATTAAATTTATGGTTGATGCCATTGATTGAATTTATGAAATTTTATTGAATTTAACGTTGCATGAGAATTAAAATTGGCCTTTTTATCTTCTCTACAATTCATAAACTTGGAAAAGCTAGTGAATTAGGAAATTAAAATTTCATTCTAGGATCTTGAGTTAATTAGGGATAATTAACCCACCTAGAACCTTAAAATCATGAGCGTAATTTAGGTCTCAATTAGAAAATTGTTGGTTTTAAAATTTAATGATTTTGGAAAAATTCACTTGATTACATGTGTAGGTAAATTCAAGGCATCAACCACATATTTGTTATTCTAATTATACATGAAACTTCAACTTAACCCTAGCCTATCTCTTAATCTAAAAGCCCCAGTTTTCTCTCGTTTAGTTTATGTTTTTAATGTTTTCACATATTTTCATTTATTGCATTAGTCTTAATTATATTTAACTCAGTCAAACAACAAAAAAATCAAATTCCTATTATTGCATTCATTTATTCTTAACAAAAACTTGCATGCCCATGCATTGCACCAAAAAATAAGGAGAAAAATTTCTAGGACACTCATTGGTTTAGATTCTACTAGTCCTCGTGGGATCGATACTTTTCTTATCACTTGTTGCACTTGTTCGCGTATACTTGCATGTCATAGAAGAGTCAGAGTCTCATCCTAATTTGCATTAGTTTAGGGCACTGATATTTTCGCATCAAGTTTTTGGCGCTGTTGTCGGGGACTAGTTTAGATTCTTATTTTGTTTGAGTTGATTTTAACATTTTATCCTTGTTTTTCTTGTTGAGTGTGTCTTGTTATCTTTGTTTCGTATTTTTATATTTGTTGAGTCTTGGTTATTCTTTCTGGTTGTGTTGGTGCATATTGTGTTTGTTGAGCCTTTTATAAGTGATTCATTATTTTACTATGGCTTATGATAACTTTGGGTGGTCTTCTGTGCCCAATGAGCAACCATAATATAATTCCTTTTCTTATGATTATCCCTATGCCAATTTAGCGTTTTCTAGTGAGAAGTATGAATCTTGTGGCTACCAAATGCCTAATTACTATCATACTAACCCTATGACTTATGGGAACCATATGTATGATAATAATCAGAGCAATTGGGGCTATGAACCATATCCTAAGGGTTTTGAGCCATATCCTTCCTATATTCAAGAAACCCAGGTAGACGACGAATCTTCCCTTAAAATGTTGTTATTAGAATATATAAGAACCACAGAAGAGAGGAATAGCCAAATAGAAGAGATGGATAGTCAAATAGGGGAGTCAATTCAACGCATAACGGATACACTTGTCTCTCTTAGAGAACAAATGTATTTACACTCATCTGAGGTTGAACACTTGATCATTGACCCACTGATAGACCTTCGGGATCCTAGTCCTTCACATTTTTCTGAGTATGGGCATTTAGAGGATTGTGCTTTAGATATAGAAGAACTAGAACCTTTTAGCACACACCAGGATAGAGTTAGTGAGAGTGTGGAAGAAGTCAAGACTGTTGAGTTAGGCCAAGAGGTAGAGTTTGAGGCTTTTGAGTCTATGACAATTCTATCTTCTGATTTTTCTCTTATTGGTGAGTGTTTTTCTTTTTATTCTGTCGAGTCAGTGTCTTTGTTGGAGTCAGTTTATTTTCCTATTTTTCCTACTTTTCTCTTATCAAATAAAAAACCAAAAGATGTTTACTTTGTTGTTGTTCCTTCTTTTCTTTTAATATATAAAAAATCAAAAAATATATCTGTTTCGGGCTCTCATGAGAAGCTAGTATTCTTGTTAGCTCTGATTTGTTTTGTAGATTCAAGAAAGAGAGGCCCGAAGAAATGGGAGAATTTGTATGTACCTTGACAAGCCTAAGTGTACTTCGTCAAGCTAATGACGTTTAAACAAGCGCTTCTTGGGAGGCAACCCAAGGATTATTTCTTTTGTTTCATTTTTTTTAATTTTTGTGTTTTTGTTTTAGTTTAATAAGTAACCCTTGCTTATTTTGCAGCTCCCCTAGGGTTTGATGGTTGATATGCGTTGCAGTGGAGGTCTCCTGAATTAAGGGCAGTAGCGTTCTCCCTTCTATCTTTATTAGTTGTTCTTAAGCACGCTTAAGTGAATAGTTTATACATTAAGGGCAATGTATGCTTTAACCATGAGGGGGAGATGTGTTGTTCTGAACCTGATTTTGGGCGTAATTGAAAATTTTTCTATTGATAAGACTGTGTGCTGCTAGAGTATATAGGGTGTTGCATGCCTTTGTGTTTATGAAGTTATTTACTTGTTTTAGGACTCCAAAATGATCTATTTTGACTACAAGATTCTATGTTTAGTTGTTGGTTTCATGACCTTTGATATGCATGATATAGGTAGTTTATTCATTATGTTTTAGCAAGTAAAAATAGGAAAGATGGTTGTTGTCCCTCTTATGAAAATGAAGTTTCTCATTTATTTTTAATGGTAAAAAGTGTTATGTCTTTTGTAGAAACTTGGTATGCATCTTCTTGAAAATAAAAAGTTAAGGTCAAATCTCAAGGTTAATGAAAATAAGAGTTGTTGCTTGTGTTTGAGGCAAGAGTATGCTATCTTATTTGGTGTTTCTCATGGTCAAGCTTGTCATTAGGGTTCTTTAGTGTGCTTATGGTTAGTGTGTCAATCAAAGTAGTTAGGATTCAACTCCTAGGCCAAAAATTTCGAAAACTAGAAGCTATGACAAGTTAGGTAACCCATGTATTTTTTAGAGCACTCCAAAATTAGTAAACTTCAAATTTATGATCATTTCAAGTTTGGGGGAGTTACCCGACCTCCTTAACTCAATGAGGACATTGAGTACTCTAAGTTTGAGGGGAAAGATAAAATCTTTGTGTTTTTAAGAAAAAAATAAAAAAGAAAAAAAAAGAGGAAGAAAAAAAAAGTATGCAAACCTTTAATTTTCTTAAAACTCCATTGTGCTATATAAAATGTGTACTTAGAGTCAGTTAAGGCAACTTGGTGCTCGATGTCAGGGGATCTGAGCACTAACCATGTTGGCATCTTGGAGCGAAGGTATCAAGCGAGAAACATGTACCCATTGCTTAGATGTGCTATGTTAACCACGTCTGTCATTCTAAGAACTACGGGAGAGTCTCATTGCTTAGGTGAGCTACGCGAACCACGTGTGTCATTCTAAGAACTACGGAAGAGTCAAGAAGATAAAAAAAAAAGTGGTAAAAAGAAAAAAAAATAAAACAAAAACCTAGCCCTAAGTAGTGACCTTTATGAGCTTGAGGGAAGGTGTCGAATCCTAGTTGGTTTGCTCTTGGTTATTGATGCATAAGTGTGATTAGAAATCCCCGGGTGAGCCACTTAGAAAGCATGAAATGAATGGTGACTTGTAGCTTAGAGCATAAGTACCCAATCCTTGTTTAATTAACCCAAATGATTTCAGTCTTTAAAGGACTTTAATATCTTTAGGGAATAGAATCATTGAGTACAATGAGTAGTTCAAGTTTGGGGGTTTGATAACTCACCATAAGTGAGTTATTTTACTAGAATTTTAGTATTTAATCCACTTGAATTGCATTTAATTTAGTAATTCTCATGTTATTTTATCCCTAAATAACGTGTGTTAGCTTTGAAATCTTGAATTTAAGCATTAGGTGCAAAAAGAATTAATTTTGATGTTTTTGTGCTTTAATTCAAGAAATTTAGGAAAACAAGCTAACGGTTGATTAAAGACCGAATTTTGAGATTTTTCTTAACTCCAAAAATCCTTGCATATTTAGTTTGATTTATAATTGACTTCATTAATTTATTTGGGATTTTTCTGTGTGCAGGAGATGTTTAAAAATTACAAGAGTCCCTAAGGGCATTTTATACATTTTATCCGAAGGGTAATATGGTCTTTTTACCCTTAAGGGTATTTTTGTAATTTGTGGAGTTAGGGCAACACCATCTTGTATAAGGAGGCTAGGGTTTACAAGTGTGAGAAGAAGAGAGAATTTGCGACAAGAGGAAGAGACCGAGAAGAGAAGGAGAACCTAGTGATTGCTACAGCAAAGTGTGCGTTGGAGAGACAAATCATGATGGTGTCTTTGTTGTAGCAATCGTGAGGTTCTTCGTGGCTGAGGCAATTTTTGGAGGCAAACCGAGAGGGGCTTCAATTTTGCTACAGCAAAGCCGAGGGAGCAGATTGGTGAGGGCATTCGGGAGAGCCAACCTACCATCTTGCTAAAGCAGTCGGAGGAAGGCGCTGAGATTTGCAGTAGCAATTGCGAGGGACGACATCGGGAGAGTTGGCCCATCGATTTGCTGAAGTAATCGCATGAGGTTGCTGGCGTTGGAGTTGTCGAGGTTTGTTGAAGCAATCGCATGAGGTTGCTGGCTTTGGGAGTTGTCGAGGTTTGCTGAAGCAATCGCGTTAGGTTGCTGGTGTTGGGAGTTGTCGAGGTTTGCTGAAGCAATCGCCTGGTTGTTGTGAAGTAGGAACCCGAGAACCCTTTTGCTGAAGCAATTGGTTGATCTGTCCTGAGGCCATCCAAAGGGTTTTGCTGAAGCAAAGTGCCCTGATGCAGTCCATCGACAGAGGGCTGCTGCTAGGCAATTGTTGTAGCAAAACAAGGCCACTTGCTGTGTAAATTGTTCCCTTTCTTTTATTGTTTTTGCCTATTATTTTGGCCAATTATCACTGCTTTTGTTGGGTTGTTTATACACTAATTAGAGGTTAATTTGCTCACTGTTTAGACAATTGTGTGACTATTTTCGTGTTGCTATTTATAAATCTCTTGATTAGTGAAAGCATGTTCAACTTAAAGATGTGCAATTTGACCCAAAGCATTAACTAAAATTCTTCTAGGCATAGGTTGTTTTCAATGTATAAATTTTAATAAATTAATGGTTGATGCCATAGTTGGATTTATGAGATTTTAATGTTTGCAACGATGCATGAGGGTTAAAATTTGGCCACTTTAACTTCTCTTAAAATTCACGAACCTGGAAAAGCTAGTAAATTAGGAAATTAAAATTTCATTCTAGGATCTTGAGTTAATTAGGGATAATTAACCCACCTAGAACCTTAAAATCATGAGCGTAATTTAGGTCTCAACCACATATTTGTTATTCTAATTATACATGAAACTTCAACTTAACCCTAGTCTATCTCTTAATCTAAAAGTCCCAGTTTTCTCTCGTTTAGTTTATGTTTTTAATGTTTTCACATATTTTAATTTATTGCATTAGTCTTAATTATATTTAACTCATTCAAACAACAAAAAAATCAAATTCCTATTATTGCATTCATTTATTCTTAACAAAAACTTGCATGCCCATGCATTGCACGAAAAAATAAGGAGAAAAATTTCTAGGACACTCATTGGTTTAGATTCTACTAGTCCTCGTGGGATCGATACTTTTCTTATCACTTACTGCACTTGACCGTGTATACTTGCACGTCATAGAAGAGTCAGAGTCTCATCCTAATTTGCATTAGTTTAGGGCACTGGTATTTTTGCATCACCAGGCGGAATGATGCACGTACTCTAAACTGGCAAACTTTCAGAGGCATATTTGAAGATAAATATTACCCTAGCACGTACCGTGAGGCAAAGAGGGATGAATTTTTATAACTGAAGTAAGGGTCACTATCAGTGGTTGAGTACGAGAGAAAGTATACTGAGTTGTCGCAGTGAAAATGGAACTGCACCACAGCCAAACACATTCTTTTAACCCATTTTACTCTCATTTGTTCTCATTCTTTGAAAGAGAACCAGAGAGCTTTGTGAGAGTGTGAGGAAGAACAAACAAAGGAGAACTGCTGGAGTTTGGAATTGAAGAAGAAAGGGGGGAAAGTTCAAGTCAAGATTGCATGGTAAGTTCTGTGATCAATTTTGCCCAGTTCATATATTTGGATCGTTTTGAGCTCCACAAGAAGAGGTAGGAGGTGAGATTTTATTTTCTTGAAATTTAAGTCATTTGTTAACAAATTTCGTGAAGGAAGCTCGAGCAAATTCTGACTTTAAGTTATTGATTTGTGAAGCGGAATGCAGGGGAGAGAATTTGCTATCAAATTTAAGAAGCCTCTGATTTTTCAATCGTTCTTATCTTTAGAATTTGAATCAGAAGTTGTATTAGGTATGGTTTGAAAGCTTATTTAATTTCTTATACCTTTCGTGAAGAAATCGTGAGTATAAAAAGATTGGAAGTTGCTTTAAAATTCAGGACAATTTCAGGGTGCAACATAAAAACGATTTTGGAAATAGCATAAGCTTACTTTTAAGGAAGACGCTTTCGAGGTATTTACGGGCACATACTTTGGGAATTTCAATTTCATTTCTTCAGATGAGTTTTAGAGGATTCAAAAAGGAAGAGTTTGGTATAAAGTACACCATTATTGGTTAAGTAATGAAGGAGTTATGAGTGTGTGAAGTCAGGGTATGAAATCTGTAAAATGTTGAAAAATAGACAAAAGGGTTTTTGCAATCCTAAGCTTGAAATTCATGAATTTGAAGTTTTAATGCTTGGTTTTAGTTTGTTTGGCAGGCTAAGAGGAAATAGGTCGAGTATATTGGCCAAAGTTCGAGTTCTAACGCGGTGAGTGACAAATCGAATTTCGAAAACGATTTTTATGCTTGAATTATGCTTAACTCGAACGTGATCCTCTCTGTGTGTCTACTACACACCGTTCAAGTTCTAGTTCTCTCATAAATTCAATGACCCTGGAGCTTAGTTTATTGGACAAAGTTTGTAACATTGCGAGACACAAAGTGATGAAAGAAATAACTTTTATTTATTTCAAATGGTAATATTACAAACTAAATGAGATTAGGGCATACATCCCAACAAACTCCCACTCGGTCTAAGCTAGTGGAATAAATACATTTCTCAAATGAACAATAATTACAATAAAGTAATACAATAAACTAGAGCATTGAATACCCTTTACAATACTCCCACTTGCCCTCGTTAGGAAGCACTCGAAGACCTAGACTCTCT
The DNA here is from genome assembly GCA_036507285.1 of Trichosanthes cucumerina. Taxonomy (NCBI): domain Eukaryota; kingdom Viridiplantae; phylum Streptophyta; class Magnoliopsida; order Cucurbitales; family Cucurbitaceae; genus Trichosanthes; species Trichosanthes cucumerina. The sequence continues at coordinate 23,657,553 of CM071837.1, forward strand.
AGGTGACCCTCAAACACGCTAGCCATGAGGGGCTTTGTAAATGGATCAGCAACGTTGTGCTCCGACGCTATCTGTGTGACTGTCATGTCGCCGCGGTGCACAATCTCTCGTATCCGGTGATACTTTCGCTCAATGTGCTTGCCTCTCTTATGACTCCGAGGCTCTCTGGATTTGGCTACAGCACCACTGTTGTCACAAAATAGCATGATCGACACGTTCATATTTGGAACAACTTCCAAATTTGTCATGAACTTTCTAAGCCAAATAGCTTCCTTTGCAGCTTCACAAGCCGCAACGTACTTAGCTTCTATAGTGGAATCAGCGATGCATCCCTGCTTGATGTTTCGCCATACTACAGCTCCTCCATTCATAATAAAGGTTGACCCCAAAGTGGATTTCCTAGAATCATTATCGGTCTGAAAGTCAGAATCTATGTATCCCGTAAGGATCAAATCCCCACTCCTATACACTAGGTTGTAGTTCCTCGTTCTCTTAAGATACTTGAGGATTTCCTTTACGGTTGTCCAGTGATCTAATCTTGGATTGGATTGATACCTACTGACAATCCCAACTGCATAACAGATGTCGAGCCGAGTATAAAATATGGCATACATGAGGCTCCCAACAGCTAAAGCATAAGGGATTCGCCTCATAGATCGGACCATGTCTTGAGGTTCTATTTCTCCTTTCAAATACACCATTCTGTTGAGGTGTATTAGGTGTCGAGAGTTGAGATTGGATTTCATATTCTATCAAATAGTCCTGGAATCTTACATCCATGTATTCTCCACCTCGATCGGATCGAAGTGTCTTAATGGTTTTCCCTAATGCATCCTCTACTTTAGCCTTATACTCTTTGAACTTTTCAAGAGCCTTAGAGTTATGATGCATTAGGTATAAATAACCATACCTCGAATAATCATCTATGAAAGAGATGAAATATACGTACCCTCCTCCAGCTTTAACATTCACCGGACCAAAGAAATCTGAATGTATAAGTTCCAAATATGAAAGAGATGAAATATTCATTCTATCTGTGTGATTGTCATGTCGCCGCGGTGCACAATCTCCCGTATCTGGTGATACTTTCACTCACTGTGCTTGCCTCTCTTATGACTCCAAGGTTGTCTGGATTTGCCTACAGCGCCACTGTTGTCACAAAACAGCGTGATCGGCAAGTTCATATTTGGAACAACTTCCAAATCCGTCATGAACTTCCTAAGCCAAACAGCTTCCTTTGCAGCTTCACAAGCCGCAACGTACTTAGCTTCCATAGTGGAATTAGCGATGCATCCCTGCTTGATGCTTCACCATACTACAGCTCCTCCATTCAGAATGAAGGTTGACCCCGAAGTGGATTTCCTAGAATAATTATCGGTCTGAAAGTCAGACTCTGTGTATTTCGTAAGGATCAAATCCCCACTCCTATACACTAGGTTGTAGTTCCTCGTTCTCCTAAGATACTTGAGGTTTTCCTTTACGGTTGTCCAGTGATCTAATCTTGGATTGGATTGATACCTACTGACAATCCCAACTGCATAATAGATGTCGGGTCGAGTACACAATATGGCATACATGAGGCTCCAAACAGCTGAAGCAACAGGGATTCGTCTCATAGATCGAACCATGTCTTGAGGTTCTATTTCTCCTTTCAGATACACCATTCTGCTGAGGTGTATTAGGTGCCGAGAATTGAGATTGGATTCCATGTTCTATCAAATAGTCCTGGAATCTTACATCCATGTACTCTCCACCTCAATCGGATCGAAGTGTCTTAATGGTTTTCCCTAATGCATCATCTACTTTAGCCTTATACTCTTTGAACTTTTCAAGAGCCCAGAGTTATGATGCATTAGGTATAAATAACCATACCTCGAATAATCATCTGTGAAAGAGATGAAATATCCGTACCCTCCTCGAGCTTTAACATTCACCGAACCAAAGAAATCTTAATGTATAAGTTCTAAGGGCTCTTTGGCTCTATAACCTTTTCCAATAAAAGGTCGCTTAGTCATTTTACCTTCCAAGCACGATTCGCAAGGAGGTAGAGAATCATCTTCTAACTTATTTAGAAGTCCATTCTTCGATAGTCTCTCAATCCGGTTGAGATTTATATGATCAAGTCTAAGATGCCAAAGATAGGTATTATTATTTGGAGAAATTCTTTACTTTTTATTTTGAGTATTCGATGTTTTAAACATCTTATCATTTAAAATTGTCTTAGTTTGATTCGGTTTAAGTACATACAAGTCGTTTTCTAACTTAGCATAACAAATATTGAAGTCTTTCTTTGAAATGAACACTTCATAAATGGAAAAGGTAATACAATAGCCAAGTTCAATTAAGTAAGAGATAGAAATATAGTTCCTCTTAATCTTGGGAACTATGTAAAAATTTTCTAAAAATAGAAATCTATCCCAAAAAAACAGCTTGGCATCTCCGACTGCACGAGCTGAGACGACGTCTACCATTCCGACCCTAAGCGTCATCTCACCCTTTTCGAGCTCCTTGAATGAACTAGTTTCCTGTAACGAAGAGCAAACATGGTTAGTGGCTCTTGAATCAAGTATCCAGGTAAAATCATCATTTTCCACTAAACAAGTTTCAAGAACAAATAAATCGAATTTACCTTTCTTCTCTTTGAGCTCAACAAGGTATTTTGGGCAGTTTCGCTTCCAGTGTCCGTCCACGTTGCAGTGGAAACATTTTCCTATCTCTGCAACTTTGGCTTTTTCCTTTTCTTTGTCTGCAGCGGCGGGTGCCTTCCCTTTCCCTCCTATCTTCTTCTTTTGGGTCTTCTTAAGCCCAGAAGATGGACTGCAGGACTTAGTCCCATGAGGATGAACCCTTCTGGAACCTTCTGGAATGGGCAAATAAATTTGCCTCTCCATCAGCCCGTCCCTAATTCTTCATAAGGGACTGGAAAGTCTGCAGCTCATTGAGGAGAGTAGTCAGGTTGTACTCTATCTTATTCATCACCGCATTGCTGGGGAATTGCAGGAAACTCTTCAAAAGAGATTCCAAGATGAAGAAAACCTAACTTTGCTCGTCGATGACCGCATCGTTCATTTCTACCACGTTGAAATGGACCATCAGATCGAGAACATGTTCTCTCACCGATGATCCCTCCTTCATACAGGAGTTATAAACGTACTTGAGGGATTCGTGTCCAAGCTATCCAGACGGTTGTCCAAACATATTCTGCAACGAACTCATGATCTTACGAGCTGAGACCATGCCCTCGTGCTTTTTGGCCAGAACTCCAAAAACACTATCCAAAATGTAGACCTTGGACTTGTCATTGGCCTTGATCCAACAGTCGTACGCCTCCTTAACAGTTTAAGAAGCATTTCGAGTAGGGACCTGAGGACATGCCTCAGTTAGTATAAACCGAAGGTCGTCAACAACTAGAATCGTATTCAGGTATGACTTCCACGTAGTATAATTTTCGCCAGTTAAACGTTCGCTTTCGAGCAAGGCTATTATAGAGGGCGGCATGCTGAAATTTCAAAAAACAGTTCTAATTAGTTATGCCTTTAACCCATTACAAACCAATCAATTTTAGCAAAATTATTAAAGAACCTTAGTGTTTAAATTAAACCTTTAATTTTGCACCGATACTTCAAGGGTTTAAACAAAAGCCACCGTCGGGTGCTCAGTCACTCCTCCACTGAACTGAGACTATCTCAGCTAATTATCACTACCAGAACATCTCATGTCCCAATGATTCTTAGCTACCGTTTGTTTGGTCAAGGACTTGTTAACTAGCTTAACTTATCCCGTAAATGTGACCCTACAGAGCCAACAGGCTAATATTAAGAAAGGCAACTGTTGGCAAATTACCTAAGAGACCCTATCCATTTCTTGAGTTCGCAGTGTTTAACCCCTATAGTCAGACCCTCCGTAGGGATTAGTTGTTCCAGGACAACCTAGCAGATAGACTATAGAAATCTCACGGTGCAACCTAATGGAGGAGACCGTAGGATACGTTGACATGCGTCCTGCTCCCATTTACTATGGATACTTCCCTCATTCACCTTGGTATTGAACCATGCAAACACTTACCGTAAGAGGACGCCCTATTGACGCCACCTAGCCGAGCATGGAACTCACGGAGTGAACTCTTGAGGACGTGAGAGTAAACTCGATGCGAACACCTCATTTTCTCCCACTGAAGCTCCTAAGGTTACGGTATAGGTTTAACTTAGTCGGATTTTGGCTAAAAGATTCTATCTAAGTCTATGCCTATTATAACTATTATAACTAGGTCTTTTAACCTTATGTCTAGATGAATAAACATTTTAATTACCTAGATATAAAACATAACTATGGTTAATTCAACTCAAGTTCTAGGTCCGTTCCTGTGTGGGAGGCGTTAGCTAACTGCAAAATCACCTTTAAGTACCCTGACTTAAGAACATCACTGGTAGAGTTCTTTTATAACCAATGTCCTATTGTCATACTATATTTTAAACTATTTAAAATACTATGTAAGACTAACTTCTAATCCTATTAGAAATTAAACTTAGGTCTAAATTAATTTTAAACAATTTAAAACTAATTTTTATTTAACCCAAGTTCCTATGTTTGCATGCAGCTCTTTGTTATAGGTTATGGTTTCTAAAACCCCTTTTTATAACTTTTATAAATTTTAATTATTAACCTATAATGGCGAACTATATTATAAATCCAACAAATAATTTCTAATTGGAATTACATTCAACAATTTGAATTCTGCAAATTACTTAAATAAAATAACATGACATTCAACAATTTAAATTTCATGCTCCATGCTATTTATTTTTCATATAATCTAATTATAACAATTATAATTAATTACTTATGAAAAATAAAACAAATCATGCATTTTTACCATATTTATATAACTATTATACAAATAAAATGCATGAACATGCTTACCCTAAGGTGGAAAAAATTCTAAATGGCATTCATAAAGAAAATAGTCGTAAAACCGGTAAAATTTGGCCCCTAAAGTGCAAAAATAATAAAATTGCACTAATTTTATTACAAAACCGGTCCAAAACCCCTTAAACCGGGCTCAGACCGCTCGAACCGGACCAAGCTCGACTCGAACCGCTTCTGAACCAGTCTGCACCTTCAGGTTGTCGTCTAGGCGTTGCAACGTCGAGGAGAGCATTACAACGCCGCCTCATCTTGTGTGGGCGCCTGGCATCGGGGTAGCGTTGTAACGCTGAGGGGCAGCATTGCAACACTGCTAACCCCTTGAATCTTCGTATCGATAGGAGCTTCGGCGTTGCGATGTATTTCATCATCATGCAGTAACGCTGATGAATGACGCATAACGTTATCGGGTTCTGTCGCAAGAGCTTGTCGCTCGAAACAAAGAACTTCCAATGGTGATTTCTCCCCCGATACTCATTCGAATTGCATGAAATCAGTCACGAACGACTCATAACAACTTTACAAAGTCGATTATGCACTTAATTGCCCAAAATGCAAGGGCCTTTACATTAATTTGATCAAATCAAAATAAAACTAAGGCAAAAAAATCCTAAACAGTTTTACAGCAAACCAAATGCAATTCTCAACTATCCAACGCAAATTTGTTTCAACCAAAATAAAACAAGCATTGCTCTGATACCAATTGAAGGGAATCATATCCCTTTGAGGAACGGAAACGTGATTAAAATCGTAATTGCTTGTTTCTTTTGGTTTACTAGAAATACCAATACATTGGATAAAAACAGAGAATAAGTAGTAAATTACAAATCTAATTAGAGCATGGATTCTCAAAACATTAAACTAACAAAGGAATTTGAAATTACCTTTGTAGATCAAATTTAGGAGCAACTCCTTGCTCCTCCAAAATTGCACAGCAACAGCAAACAAGAAAACTCCTCTGTATTTTCTAAGCAGGACACTACCAACAAGATAAACCTTCTATCCTCTGAGTTTCCTAGATCAATTCCTTGGTGGAAGGAATCCAACAGTTGGAGAGGTGGGGGAATTTTGAGAGTGAGAGAGAATTCTTTTAACTTGTCAAATCCAATTTGATCGATCAACCATTCCTTCTCCAAATTATAGAAGAAATAGCATGTGTGAGGGATAACTCCCCACTCCCTATCGATGGGGAGTTGGGAGACATGGGGAGTGTGTCCTCCTAACACGTTCCGTTTTTTTATATATTTAATTATAATATAATTTAAATAATCAAATTATTAATTAAATAATATAATTAATTATTCATATGATATTTAATTAATCATAAATTAAATATCATATATTTAATTTGGATTAAATCTCATTTAATAAATTTTTTCCCTCTAACCTATAGTTTTAATGCACATCTTATGTACATTAAATTTTAACATATAGTTTTAAATATGAATCACATTCACATTTAAATTAGTATTTGAACTCTTTCAAATATTTAATTCTCTCACATAATTTAATATGAATCATATTCACATTAAATTTATATAAAGATCAAAAACTTTATATTATAATGTATCTATTTACATTAATGTTTATTCCCTAATTGAATTTGAACATTTCAAATTCAAACGATCAAAGAACTCTTTACGAGCTAGAAGGTGGGCCGAATGGACCTACAGATCAGAAGCTCCAACGATACGAGATTACTCGGTTAATCTCGTTAACCTCCTAATCAACATTCATTAACTGCGGGAACACTCCACTAAAGTCCCGCAGCTACACTCTTCTCACGTCAGATATATTTGTGTGTCCACAAATATTGACCAATAACAGCAAGTCAATCCTTCACGAATGTTCGTAATACCAGCTGGGTCAAATTACCGTTTTACCCTTGGGTTACATCTTGTACCTTAAGTACCAGTGCTCCTCTAATGAACAATTTGTTTGTGGTCCTACCAACAAACAGAAGTCTCTCTCGAGCCGATGAGAGGGTCGGGCCCTTTATTCAAGTCTCAGAGACACCACTTAAGGGAACATTCCTCTACTAACCCTAATAGGCAGGAAGGAGTGAATTCCATCTTGCTAAGTTAAGTCCCCAACCGTTCACTCGGTCTTGTCCCCAAGAAGGTAGGCATATTGAGTCAGCGAATCTTGTCACTCTCATCCATACTAGTCAAAGGACAATCCCTCGCAAATAAGAGTTCGTAACTTGCTCAGGATTGAGATCAAGTTTCCTAGGTCATACTAGTGAAATAGAAACCTAACTAGTCAACGGAGTTACATCTAGTGGTTACTATTTCATGGTCCGGTCTTATGTAATCTCATTACATAGGATATGCCCACCCACATGCCATCAACACGAACACGTTAAGATCACAGTGTTTGTATCATACACAAAGTGGGTCACATCCATGGTGTTACCATGGTAAGGTACCCAAACCTTATCCCCTTACTATAGACCCTTTAGGTTGTATCTCGAACCGAGATCCTTTATATATACACTACATTCAGCCTCAGAGACATTTTGACACTTGGATGTTAGTTTATTGGATTTAGGGTTAAAACAAGGGCAATATCGTTAATAACGAACAATAACTCTTTATTGAAATAATAACTCTTTATTACAAAAATTAGAACAAAAATACAAACTACGAGTTTTAGGATGTAAACCCCAACAAACTCCCACTTGAACTAAAATTCTAGTCGGGTACATCAAAATCTAAAACAGTGGTTACAGAGATACAAATACAATAAACTAGGGCATCCATATACCCATTACATATCTCCCACTTGCCCTAGATTAGCCTATGTACATATCTCGTAGACCTAGACTTTCCAGATGACCCTCGAACACTTTAGTCGTGAGAGTCTTTGTAAACGGATCAGCAATGTTGTGCTCCAAAGCGATCTTCGTGGCTGTCACATTTCCTCGTTGCACTATTTCTCGTATCCTGTGATACTTTCTCTCGATGTGCTTGCTTCGCTTATGGTTGCAAGGTTCCTTTAAATTGGCTACTGCACCATTGTTGTCATAGTATAAGGTGATGGAAAATTCCATATTTGGAACAATTTCCAAACCAGTAAGGAATTTCCTTAGCCAAACAAATTTCTTTAGTTTTTCGCTTCACAAGCAAATGACATACTCAAATTTCCATCGTGGAGTCGATGCATCCTCGCTGGTGCTTGGCCATACTATAGCTCCCCCGTTAAGGGTGAAAACTTATCCCGATGTGGACTTCCTAGAATCCTTATCGGCCCGAAAATCAAAATCAGTGTATCCAGTAAGGATCAAATCCTTAGTCCCATACACAAGCGTATAGTCCCTCGTTCTCCTAAGATACTTCAGGATATTTTTAATTGCGGTCCAGTGGTCTAACCCCAGATTGGATTCGTACCTACTGACTATTCCCACTGCATAACATATGTCTGGTCTCGTGCACAGCATAGCATACATTAAGCTACCTACTGTAGAGGCATCGGGAATACGTCTCATATCCTCAACTTCTTGAGATGTCTTAGGACACTATTCCTTAGACAGATGAACTTCATGCTTGAAGGGTAATAAGCCCCTCTTGGAATTCTGCATCAAATATCGGGCCAACATTTTATCGATATAAGACGTTTGAGACAGAGCTAGCATTTTGTTCTTACGATTCTGAAAATCTGAATCCCAAGAACATATTGCGCCTCTCCCAAATCTTTCATTGGGAATTGGGTCGCCAGTCATTTCTTTATGTCAGTTAGGTATCCTACGTCATTCCCAATGAGTAGAATATCATCAACATAAAGTACTATGAAAGCTACTTTGTCGTTGATGATTCCCTTGTAAACACAAGGCTCATCAATGTTTTGGTCAAAGCCATAAGGCTTGATCGCAATATCAGATCTTATGTTCCAAGATCTGGATGCTTGTTTCAACCCATAAATGGATTGATTGATCTTGCAAATTTTTTTCTCCTTACCTTGGGTTATGAACCCTTCGGGCTGAGACATATGGATGCTCTCGTCAAGATTACCATTCAAAAAGGCAGTCTTGACGTCCATTCGCCAAATTTCATATTCATAAAAGCGATTATGGACAAGAGTATCCTTATAGACTTAAGCATAGCAACAGGGGAAAAAGTTTCCTCATAGTCAACTCCTTCCCTTTGGGTAAAACCCTTTGCTACAAGTCTGGCTTTAAAGGTTGGTACCTTTCCGGTTGCATCTCTTTTTCTCTTATAGATCCATTTGCACCCTATGGGTCTTACCCCTTCAGGTTGGTCTACAAGTTCCCAAACTGAATTGAAGTACATTAACTCCATTTTAAGGTCCATGGCTTTGATTCATTGATCCTTATCTACATCATTCATTGCTTGTTTATAGAACAATGGATCCTATCATCAGGTATGACAACTTGAGTTTCTGCTAAACCCAAGTAGCGGTCAGGTTGGGAAACAACCCTCCCACTGTGTCAAGGCATTCCCAACGATTGAGAAGGACGAGATTGGCTCGATGTGCCGGCTTTTTTATCAACTCTTAATGAAGGTCCAGTTTGATTAAGAACTCTTGTTGACTCATTTGTAGCTTCATTTAATACTAACTTACTACGTGGTTTATGGTTCCTCATGTGATCTTTCTCCAAGAAGGTGGCATTTGTCGATACAATCACCTTGTTTTCTTGTGGGTCGTAGAAAAGACCACCTCTCGTTTCTTTGAGATAGCCAACAAATTGGCATAATCTTGAACGAGGTTCTAATTTCTTTGGGTTTGTCGCAAGGACGTGGGTCGGACAACCCCAAATCCTGAAGTGTTGTAAACTAGGTTTACGCCCCTTCAACAATTCAAAAGGTGTTTCTGAAACACTCTTTGATGGAACAGTGTTCAAGATTTGAACCGCAGTTTCTACTACGTAACCCCAAAATGAGGCAGACAATTGAGCATAGCTCATCATAGACCGAACTATGTCTAACAAGGTTCTATTTCTCCTTTCTGACACACCATTCTGCTGTGGTGTATGAGGTGCTGAGAGTTGAGATTTAATTTCATGTTCTATCAAATAGTCCTGGAATCTCAAATCCATATACTCTCCACCTCAATCGGATCGAAGTGTTTTAATGGTTTTTCCTAATGCATTCTCTACTTCAACCTTATACTATTTGAACTTTTCAAGAGCCTCAGACTTATGATGCATTACGTATAGATAACCATACCTCGAATAATCATCTATGAAATAGATGAAATATTCGTACCCTCCACGAGGTTTAACATTCATCGGACCACAAAGATCCGAATGTATAAGCTCTAAGGGCTCTATGGCTCTATAACCTTTTTCCAGTAAAAGGTCGCTTAGTCATTTTGCCTTCTAAGCATGATTCACAAGGAGGTAAAGAATACTTTTCTAACTTGTTTAGAAGTCCATTCTTGGATAGTCTCTCAATCTGGTTGAGATTTATATGACCAAGTCTAATATGCCAAAGATTGGTATTATTATGACAAATTCTTTGCCTTTTACTTTAAGTATTAGCAGTTTTAAACATCTCATCATTCAAAATTGCTTTACTTTGGTTCAGTTTAAGTACATATAAGCCGTTTTCTAATTTAGCAGAACAAACATTGACACCTTTCTTTGAAATGAACGCTTCATTACTTGAAAAGAAAATACAATAATGATGTTCAATTAGACAAGAGATAGAAATCAAGTTCCTCTTAATCTTAAGAACTATGTACAGATTTTCTAACTATAAAAATCTATCTCTAAAAATCAGCTTGGTATCTCCCACTTCACGAGTTGAGACGACGTCTCCCGTTCCGACCCTGAGCGTCATCTCACCCTCTTCGAGCTCCTTGAAGGAACTAGTTTCCTTTAAAGAATAACAAACGTGATTAGTGGCTCCTGAATCAAGTATCCATGTAAAATCATCATTTTCCACTAAGGAAGTTTCAAGAATAAGTAAATCGAATGTACCTTTCTTCTTTTTGAGTTCAACGTCTGCAGTAGCAGAAACTTTCTTTTTTCCTCTTCTTTCGAGTCCTCTTAATCCGAGAAGAAGAACCGCAGAACTTGGTTCCAGAGGATGAACCCATCTGGACCCTTTTAGAATGGGAAAACTGATTTGCCTCTCCATCAATCTATCCCTTATTATCCATAAGAGACTGGTAAGTCTGCAATTCATTAGGAGGGAAGTCAGGTTATACCCCCTTTTGTTCATCTTTGCAATGCTGCGGAATGGCAGTAAACTCTTCGGAAGAGATTCCAGGATAAAGAATACCTGACTTTGCTCATCCAAAACCGCTCCGTTCATTTTGGCCACGTTGAAGTGAACTATCAGATCGAGAGCATGTTCTCTCACTGAAGTTCTCTCCTTCATGCGTGCGTTATAAACGTACTTGAGGCATTCGTGCCTAATTTTTTCAGACGGTTGTCCAGACAAACTCTACAGATAACCCATGATCTCACGAGCCGAGACAATTCCCTTCAACTTCCTAGCCAAAACATCAGATATGCCAGCCAGGATATAGGCATTGGCCTTTTCATTGGTCTTGGACCAGCGATCAAACGCATCCTTAACTGATTGAGTTGCGTTTTGAACAGGGATCTGAGGACATTCCTCTGTTAATACAAATGAAAGCCATCCATAACCAGAACCGCATCCAGGTTGGACTTCCACGTAGTATAATTTTCGTCAGTTAAACATTCTCTTTTGAGTAAGGCTATTATAGAGGACGACATGCTGAAATTTCAAAAGTAGTTCTAATTAGTTATGCCTTTAACCCATTACAAACCAATCAAATTTAGCAAAATTATTAAAGAACCCTTGTGTTTAAATTAAACCTTTAATTTTGCAACGATACTTCAAGGGTTTAGAACAAAAACCACCGCCAGATGGTCAGTCACTCTTCCCCTGAATTGAGACTATCTCAGCTAATTCTCACTACCAGAACATCTCATGTCCCAATGATTCTTAGCTACCGTTTGTTTGGTCAAGGACTTGTTAACTAGCTTAACTTATCCCGTAAATGTGACCCTACCATTTTCAGATCCAATAGGTCTGAGCCAACAGACTACTATTAAGAAAGACAACTGTTGGCAAATTACCTAAGAGACCCTATCCATTTCTGGAGTTCGCGGTGTTCCGACCCCTATAGTCAGGCCCTCCATAGGAATTGATTGTTCTCGGATAACCTAGCAGGCGGACTATAGAAATCTCACACTGCGATCCAATAAAGGAGACAATAGGATACGTTGACACGCGTCCTGCTCCTATTAACTATGGATACTTCCCTCATTCACCTTGTTATTGAACCATGCAAACACTTACCTTAGGGGGACGCCTTATTGACGTCACGTAGCCAAGCATGGAACTCACGGTGTGAACTCTTGAGGACGTGAGAGTAAACTCGATGCGAACACCTTGTTTTCTCCCACTTAAGCTCCTAAGGTTAGGGTGTAGGTTTAACTTAGTTAGATTCTGGCTAAAAGAATCTATCTAAGTCTATGCCTATTATAACTATTATAACTAGGTATTTTAACCTTATGTCTAGGTAGGGGTGATAGTCTTAATCGAAAATCGATCAAACCGAACCGAACCAAACTGATCCAATGGTTTGGTTTGGTTTTTTAGAAGAAAATTGGACATCTCAGTTTTTATTTTAGAAAAACCGAAAAATATTGGTTTGGTTCGGTTTTTATTTAGAAAAATCATTAAAAATCGAACCAAACCAAAGTATATATATATGTACCTCAAAAAACCTCAAATTGAATCCCTATCTATTAATGTGTTGTTTCATCCGTTTTCTTTTAATTAATTTTAAAATAACAAAATGAGATTGTTAGCTTTATGAATTCTTATTGAGGTATTGAGAAATTTAGGGACAAAAAATTTTAAAATTAGATGAAACTAAGAAATAAAATAGCATAAGATTTGTTAAAAAAAATCGAAAATCGAACCAAAGAAAAACCAAACCAATGAACAACCGAACTAATGGTTTTGTCATTTATTGGACTTTGGTTTGGTTTCTCTTTTGATGAAATCGGTCGGATCAGTTCAGTTCTTAGTTTGGCCAAAAACCGATGAAAACCGAACCAATATCACCCCTATGTCTAGGTGAATAAACATTCTAATTACCTAGATATAAAACAGGACTATGGTTAATTCAACTCAAGTTCCAGGTCAGTTCTCAGGTAGGAGGTGTTCCGTTTATCGTCAGCTTAAGTACCCCAAACCTTAGACATAACTTCACCGGTAGAGTTCCCTTATAACCAATGTCCTATTGTCCTACTATATTTTAAACTATTTAAAATACTATGTAAGACTAATTTCTAATCCTATTAGAAATTAAACTTAGGTTTAAATTAATTTTAAACAATTTAAAACTAATTTAATTTAACCCAAGTTCCTATGTTTGCATGCAATTCTTTGTTATAGGTTATGGTTTCTAAAATCCCTTTATTTATAACTTTTATAAATTTTAATAATTAACCTATGACAAGGAACTATATTATAAAACCAACAAACGATTTCAAATTGGAATTATAAAAATTATTCAACTAATTGAATAACGCAAATTACTTAAATAAAATAACATTGATTTTAAACTAAGTAATTTAATGCTCCATGCAATTTATTTTCCATATAATCTAATTATAACAATTATAATTAATTACTCATGAAAAATAAATTAAATCATGCATTTCTACCATATTTATATAACATTTATACAAATAAAAAAAATGCATGAACATGGTTATCCTAAGGTGGGAAAAATTCTAAATGACATTCATAAAGAAAATGGTTGTAAAACCTGAAAAAATTGGCCCCTAAATTGCAAAAAATAATAAAATTACACTAATTCTATTACAGAACCGGTCCAAAACTCCTTTAACCGAGCTCAGACCGCTTGAATCGAACCAAAACCGACTCGAACCACCCAAACCGGTCTGCTCCTTCAAGTTTGGTGTCACGACGTTCCAACGCTAAGGAGAGTGTTGCAACGCCGCCTCATCTCGCGTGCTCGCCTGGCATCGGGGTAGCGTTACAACGATGCTAACCCCTCACATTTCCGTATCGATAGGGGCTTCAGCGCTACGACGCCGTTCCTCTTGCAACGCTGCTGATAGCGTTAAAACGTTGTTTCTTTTGCAGCAGCTTCTTCCTTCGAACACAACAGCTTCATTTGCCAATTTCTCACCCGAATCTCATTCGATTTACATCAAACTTGTTACGAACGACTCCTAACTTAATTAAAGACTCGATTAGACACTTTATTGCCCAAAACGCAGGGGCCTTTACATTTAATTTGATTAAATCAAAAAAGAAACTAAGGTCAAAAATTTTCTAAATAATTTTACAGCAAACCAACTGCAATTCCCACCTAACCAATGCAAATTTGTTTACACCAAAACAAAACAAGCATTTCTTTGATACCAATTGATGGGGATCTGATCCCCTTGAGCAGCAGAAACTGTTGGGATGTATGTCCTCATCTTGTGTAGTTTTTAATATACCAAGTTGTAAATAAATAAGAGTTATTTATTTGAACTATGTGTCATAAATAAGAGTTATTTATTTGAACTTTGTGTCTTGCATATTTCATAAACTTAATCCAATAAACTAAGCTCCAGGGTCATTATATAAATGAGAGAACTAGAACTTGAACGGTGTGTAGTGGACACATAGGGAGGATCACGTTCGAGTTAATGAACCGAACGGTCTACAGTATATGGATAGGTTGGATACCTAATCCTGGATACACTGTGGATGTGGTCCGCTTTGTATTAGATACAAACGAGGTGATCTGACTCGTTCATGTAGTTGACATGCGAGTGGGGGCATCCTGTGTAATGAGATTGTACAAGATCAGACCGTGAATTATTAGACTTACTGATGTAACACTGTTAATAGTATGATAGGCTAATAATTTCGTAGATGACCATTAGTGACTCAACCTTAATCCTCAGCGTGTTACGGACTCCTGTCTGCGAGGGTTTGTCCTTTGACTAGTACAGGTGAGGGTGGCCATTGTTGCTCTCCCAATATGTCTATCTTCTCAAGGACAGGACCACGTGGGGAGTTGGGAACTTTACTATGCAAGAAGGAAATCACTTGTTCCCAACTAAGAGAAACTAGAGGGGTTGTCTCCAGGGCTTGAACAACGGGGCCCTCACTCTCTCATTGTCTTGAGAGGGTGGTTGTTTATGGTTGGACCATGCAACGTAGTTGTTCATTAAAGGAGCTGTGGGACTTAAGAAGCAAGAGGTAGACACATGGATAAAACGATAATTTGACCCAGCAGTGTCTTAGAACAACCTGTGAAGGGTCGACTCATGGGTATTGGTTATATCAATGGACACAACTTGTCCTACAGTGATGAGAGTGCAACTACGAGCTTTAGGGGAGTGTTACCGTAGCTAATGAATGTTGAATAACCGGGTCAAAGAGTTTGACAGGTTATTCACGGATAATTAGAGCTCGTCACGTGTAGGTCCATTAGGTCCCTCGGTTGACTCAAATTGGACAAATTGAGGGTTTACAGTTTGGTGTGAATTTGAAGTGTTCAAATTCATTATTAGGGTATTTATGTTGTTTATATGAGATATAGATGACATAATATATAGTTTGATGTGAATAAGATTCATAATAAACTATAGTATAGCCTAATTGATTAATTAGTGCTAATTGGACAAATTGAATTGAGAGAAATTAATTGAATGTGATTCAATTTAAAATTTCACATTTATGCAAATGAGATTTGTATAATAAGGTATGAGATACCTTATATTATGTGATATGCAAATATGATTTACATATCATATGGTTGTGGTAAAATTGTGATTTGGTGGAGATTTTAACTCTATCACAAAATAGTATTTAAAGGCTTTGCAATAAGCTTTTGGTGAAATAATTGCCATTTTTGGATTCTCATCCGAAGAGAACTTCTCACCCTTCTCTCATTCTCTCTGAATTCTCTCTAAAAATTCTCATCACCCAAAATCAAAGGGAGTCTCACCTACTCTCCCTCAACCTCACGAGAACAACCGAGAAGACTATGTGGAGGTGTCTCACTATTTGGTTCGAGGATCGAGTTCGAGGAGATCGTCCGTTCGAGAGATATCGTGACTGGAGGAGGAAAGTATTGCAGAAGTGTTCTTCAGCAAGTAAGTACCGAGATACCTTATTGTTTTCTTCTTCTATATGCATGTTTAGCCTAGGATTAAAGTAGTTTAATTCGGTTTTAAGATAAGAATTACGCAACGAATCAACGACGTTTCACAACGTCTTCCGTAGCGGGAATTCTAAATCCCTTCAATTGGTATCAAAGCCAGGTGGTTGCTCTTCGTTGTGTATTCTGTGAATTCTTAAAATTAGGAGGGTAGCATTAATTTTCATGAGATGATTCTTAATGGTTAGCGTTTTGGATAGGTTCGGTTTTTGGCACTTATTTAGATTTGCATTAAAGTTGATGAGATCAATGTAAAGGCCTGGTGTTTTGGGCATTTTTTAATGTAAATCGAGTCTGTAAGTCCGTGTCGTTCGTGGCATGAGATGTCGTGAAGAAATCGGTGCAAAAACGGGCGAAAAACGACGAAGAACAAGCAAAGAGTTTGTTGTTCTGACGACGGCGTTGAGACGTTGTTCATTAGCGTCTCGACGTTGTTCATTAGCGTCTCGACGTTGTCCATGTTGATCAAGGCGTTGCTGCAGGCCATCGTTGCAATGCTGGGTATAGCGTTGCAACGCTGAGGCGTTGCGCACGCGAGGTGCAACGTTGAACGTTGGCCACGGCGTTGCAACGTTGTCGCGTAGTGGGCAGTTCCAACGACTGATAATTTATAGATGGTCATTAGTGACTCGACCTGAATCCTAAGCAAGTTAAGAACTCCTGCTTATAGTGGTTTGTTCTTAGACTAGTATGGGTGAGAGTGGCCTGTAGCCGACTCAATAAGCCTACCTTCTCAGGGACAAAACCTCGTAGGTAGCTGGGGACTTAACGCTGCAAGATGGAATTCACTCATTCCTAGACTAAGGAATTAGATAGGTTGTTCCCTTAAGAACTAAGTCCAGGTCTTGAACAACGGGCCCCGCCTTCTAAACTAGCTTAAGAGGGTTTGAGTTTATGGTAGAACCATAGACTTGTTGTTCATTAGAGGATCAGTGGTGCTTAAGGAATAAAGAGGTAATCATAGGGGTAAAACGATAATTTGACCCAACTATGATTACAAACAACCTGTGAAGGGTCGATTCATGGGTAATGATTATATCAATGAACACAATATAATCTAAGTGAGGAAAGTGCAGCTACAAGTCGATAGTCGAGTGACTTGTAGTTAATGAATATCAATTAACATGATCAAAAAGTTTGATTAGTTAATCTCACATCATTGGAACTCATGAACTGTAGGTCCATTAGGTCCTTTTGTTGGCTCAACATGGTAATATTGAGGGTATAAAGTTAGGAATGAAATTGAAGTGTTCAATTTCATATATGAGGTGTTATATCAATTATATGTGATATAATTGATATAATATATAGTTTAAATGTGAATTAGATTCATAAATTAACTATATAGTAATGAGAGAATGAAGGAGGGGTAAGATGGTAATTTCCATCCTATTGCTCTATAAATAGTTGCATAAGATACAACTTTGCGTAAGGCAATTAGATACAACCCTAGAGTTCTCTCATTTTGTGTTGAAAAGAGTTCCAAACACACTTTTCAAAGACCACCACATCTTATCCTAAAAGAAATCCACCTTCCTCACTCACCTAGAGAACAACGGAGAAGATCTACTGGCGATCTTCACACGGTTCGAGTTCGCGTTGCAAAGATCATGATTGTTGGAGAATGAGCTCGTGAAGAAAGTGTTCTTTAAAGGTAAATTTCTTGTTGTCCTAATATGTTATGTATGCTTAATCGTAGTTCTTTAGTTCTTGTTTTAGATATATGTAACAAAATCACAAACAGATTCACAATCGCTTCCACTGCGGAATTCGATCTCTTCAATTGTTATCAGAGTACCAACTGTGTTCTTGATTTTGTTCTTGATTTATCAAGAACAAAGGTGGGATTTACTGATTTCATGAGATGTATGATCGGTTTGCAAATTAGATGTTTTTTGTTTTTGGCACCATAGATTTATATATTTTTTGTTGAATTGTTCAATATAAAGGGTCTATTGTTTTGGGCTTATATTTATGTAAATCGAGTCTGTAAGTTCGTGTCGATCGAAACAAAGAAGTTGTTGAGAAGAAAAGAGCGAAAACGACCAAAAACACAAAAGGGAGCTTGTTGTTCTACATACAGCATTGCAACGTTGTTCATCAACGTTGCAACGTCGTGGAGGCGGATTTCAGGCTGCAAGGTGATGCAGCATTGCAACGCTCCCACTAGCGTCACAACGCTAGGACGAGGATGCAGCGTTGCAACGCTCCCACTAGCGTCATATATAATTAATGTAACTCCTCATGCATGAAATTGAACACTTCAATTTCACTCCTAACTTTATACCCTCAATATTACCATATTGAGCCAATGGAGGGATCTAATGAACCTACAGATCATGAGCTCCAATGATGTGAGATTAACTGATCAAACTCTTTGATCCAGTTAATCATTATTCATTAACTACCAGTCACTCCACGATAGACTTGTAGTTGCACTCTCCTCATTGTAGATATTATTGTGTCCACTGATATAGTCATTACCCATGAGTCGAACCTTCACAAGTTGTTCGTAATCACAGCTGGGTCAAATTACCGTTTTACCCCTATGATTACCTCTTTGCTCCTTAAGCACCATCGATCCTCTAATGAACAACAAATCTAAGGTCCTACCTTAGACTCATACCCTCATAGAGGGTGGAGCCCCGTTGTTCAAGATCTGGAGTTAGTTCTTAAGGGAACAACCTATCTAATTCCTCAGTAGAGAAATGAGTGAATTCCATCTTGCAGAGTTAAGTTCCCAGCTACCTACGAGGTTCTGTCCCTGAGAAGGTAGACTTATTGAGTCGGTTACAGGCCAGTCTCACCCATACTAGTTTAAGGACAAACCCTTATAAGCAGGAGTTCTTAACTTGCTCAGGATTCAGGTCAAGTCACTTATGATCATCTATAAATTACTAGTTTTATCCTGTTAACGGTGTTATACTGGTTAGACTAATAATTTGTGATCCAGTCTTGTATGAACTCTTCATACAAGATGCCCCCACTCGCATGTCAACTACATGAATGAGTTGGATTACCTCATTTGTACTAATTACAAAGTGGGTCGCATCCATGGTGTTACCAGAATGAGGTTTCCAACCTTATTCTTATATCATAGACTATTTTGGTTATAATCTTGAATTCAACTCAAATAGTGTCCACTACACTGATTTCAAGATAAACGTTATAACCTTGGAGCTTAGTTTATTGGATTTATTAAAAGCAAGACAGTAATCTTATCAAAACAAATAACACTTTATTTAATTGATCAAAATTACACAAGTTTAGGGCATAAATCCCAACAATCTCCCACTTAACCTAAAGCTTGTGGAGTACTAAACATTACATTAATGTAAATACAATGAACTAAGACATTTAAAGCCCTTTGTACAAAATACTCCCACTTGCCCTAGTCGGGGTTACCTCGAATTTGTCACTGCACCACTGTTATCGCAATACAGTGTGATGGGCAAAGTCATATTTGGAACAACTTCCAAATTTAGCATAAATTTCCTTAACCAAACGGTCTCCTTAGTTGCTTGACAAGCTACTACATATTCGACCTCCATGGTGGAATCAGCGATTCATCCTTGCTTGACGCTTCGCCATACTATAGCTCCTCCGTTAAAAGTGAAAACTGACCCTTATGTAGATTTCTGAGAATCTTTATCAGTCTGAAAGTCAGAATCCGTGTATCCTGTAAGGATCAAATCCTTAGCCCCGTACACAAGCATGTAGTTCCTTGTTCTCCAAGATACTTAAGGATCGTTTTAACCGCTGTCCGATGTTCAAGTCCTGGATTGGATTGATACCTCTACCACCATCCCAATCGCAAAAAACAAACGCCAGGCCTAGTACACACATGGCGTACATCAGGCTCCTAACAGCTGATGCTTAAGGAATTCGTCTCATATCCTCAACTCCTTGAGGTGTCTTAGGACACTGTTCCTTAGACAAATGGATTCCATGTCTAAACGTCTTTGACTTTCTTGCCCTTCTGGGTGCCAGCTTTGTCAGTCGTTTCCCTTTATCAACCTTCTTCATGTTCTTCTTCTTACCTCTCAGGTTAGAAGAAGATGAAACCATTGTTTTTGTCCCAGAGGTCGAACCTCTGTGATAACTCCTACTGGCAACATTTGTCTCACCTTTCGATCCCTGAATTTTCATCAAAGACTGAAAGGTCTAGAGTTCATTCATAAGGGAGGTAAGATTAAAAGTAAGCTTGTTCATAACAAAGAATACTTCTAAACAAAGAGAAAACTATCCGGAAGGGTTCCGAATGAAGTCGACTGGCTCGACTCATCGATGGAAGCACCATTCGACTCGCGATGTTAAAGTGTACCATCATATCCGTGACATGATTCCAATGGATGTACCCTCTCCGCATCCTCGAGTTGAATATGTACTTTAGGGCATTATGTCGGGCTTGTGTGGATGTTGTCCAAACATACCCTCGCATGTAATCCATGATTTCCTTGGCGGTAATCATGCCTCTCATGCTTCTTGGCTAATATGTCAGACATACTTGCAAACATGTAGATCTTGGCCTTATCATTGGCCTTGATCCATCGATCATATGCATCACAAACATTTCGTGACGCATTCGAGCCTGACACCTGAGGACACTCCTCAGTTAGCACAAACTTCGGATCATCCACTACCAAAATAGTGTTGAGTTTGTTTTTCCATGTCATCATATTCTTTCTGGTTAACTTTTCCGCACCCAATAAGGAAATCATAGAGCTAGACATTTTTGTTGAACATTTACAAACAAACTTGTATGAGTTTCTTGCTATAACTCTAATCCAATCATGTTTTAGCTAATTATCAAATGATTCCTAGGTCATTTATAATGCAATGATACTCCAAAAGGTTTAGAATGTATGATACCAAAGGGTAATCAAAACACTACTCCTCTGGATCAAGACACTCTTGACCAAAACCTAACACCAAAATAACTCTTATTCCTATAGGTTTTAGTTACCAATTTTCGGTCTGGATACATACACAACTTATGTACCCCGTGAGTGTAACACCCTTTGTCTTTAGATCCCAGAGTCTCGATCCAATAAAATCCGCCGAAGGAGGACTAGATTGAAAAATAGTCTGAGGAAATCTTTATCCCTTTCAGGTGTCTACTGTGTTAGATCCCCTATGATCAAGCACTCCGAAGGGATTGTCTCGTCCAGGCCAAACTAGCAGGCTGACCATAGTGGTCTAACGGTGTATACCGACAAAAGAGACCGTAGGTTTTGTTTTCACTAAACTTGCTCTCACTCACTATAAATACCCTCTCCATTCACCTTGGTATTGACTCATACAAATACCATCCGAAGGGGGACGCTCCCGTTTGCGCCACGAGGCCAAGTATAAGTCTCACGGTGTGAACTTCCCGGAGATAGCGTAGGTGGAAAAATATGTATCTCATACACTTTTTCCTCTCACTGAATACTTTAAATCTATAGGAATCTTTCTTAGGCTAAAACCTGGCTAATGGTTTTACCTATATCTATCACCATAACTCTTATATTGATAATCAATATAACTCTTATATTGATTTTATCTTAAGTTTGTTAATATAACTCCTTATATTAAACCTACGATTTCTAGTTTATTAATCCCTTAATAAACCCGCTGACGCTACTGTAATTTATAACACTCTCTGATTAAATTTCACTCCCAGGTTAGTTTCCAGGTAGGGGTGTTCCGTTTCTGTCAGCTTAAATACCCGAGCCTAGACAGAACTTTCCTTAGACAGAGTTCCTCTTTTAATCATAGCTTATAAATTACTTGGTTCCTAATTCTAATCTAATTAGAACTAGATAACCTAAGGTCTATTATTTCTAAGTTCTAAACACTTTAAAACTAATAATTAACCTTAGGTGACATGCATACTATGTTATAGTGCTTGATCATTCCTCACATGAATAATAAAACATTCATAGCATATTCATCTCATGAAAAATAATGCATGTCAATGTTGTCCAAAAATTAATATAACCACCTTATATTAATTAATCATGCAAACTATATAATATAACTCCTTATATTATAAATGATGCATGAAAATGCTTAACCTAAGGTGGGATTTCTAATATTCAAGCATATACTATGCATGGCAATAATTACACAACAATTGCATAATTAAAATAGCAAAAATTATACCAATTTTGGCACCCTAGAAATAATTTTAATTAATATAATCTAATTATATTAATTAAAATTAAATATATTAAATATAAAACGTTTTTATAATTAAATATATTAAAAAATCTGTTTTCTGCCCGTTGCTCCTTGCGTGAAACGTATACGCGCGTTACCATGATAGCGGCGTTACGTTACGCCGCTTTGTTGTTTTCGTCGAGCGTTGCGTTGCAACGCCGCCGTCTTCTCCACCCCGCGCTTTGCGCGATGGCGTTACTGTAACGCAGGCGCGTTGCAACGCCATTCATAGAACAGCACATGGAATCATCATTCCTTGCTCGTTTCGTTCCAATCTTCTCAGCAACCGCTTTGCCTCGATCGACACGGACTTATAGACTCAATTTATAATTAAATTTGCCCAAAACACAGGGCCCTCACATTGAACATTTCAATGAAATTGTAAATCTAAGTGCCAAAATTGAAAACATCTAATTTCGCAAAAATCGTTAGTAAATCCCACCTTGTTCTTTAAAATTCCAGAACATAAATCAAGAACGCAATTGGGCTCTGATACCAATTGAAGAGAATCGAAGTCCCCGCAGCGGAAGCGATTGCGAATCACGCGCTCTTGATTCAGTTACAACAGAAAATTCAAGAACGTAAACATGGATTAAGTATAAAATAAGAGTTTGGACAACAAGTATATACCTTTGAAGAACCTTTCTTCTAGTTCTCCTCTCTCCACGGTCACGATCTCAGCAACAAGAACTCAAACGTGCGAAGATACGACCACCGGATTTTCTCCGTTGTTCTCTAGGTGAGGGAGGAAGGTGGGTTCCCTTTAGGAGATGTGAGATATTTTTGAGAGATAGATGTTTTTGTTGTCTTGGAACTCTTCCAACAACAACAAAAGAGCTTATCAAAAACCTTAACCTCGTTGCATCTCATGCAACCATATATATAGAGAAATGTGATGGAAATGACCATCCTACCCCTCATTTAATCTCTTTTTAGTATATAGTTTATATATGAATCTAATTCACATTAAAACTATATATTATATCAATTATATCATATATAATTGATATAACTTCTCATGCATGAAATTGAACACGTCAATTTCACTCCTAACTTTATACCCTCAATATTACCATATTGAGCCAACGGAGTAATCTAATGGACCTACAGATCATGAGCTCCAATGATGTAAGATTAACTGATCAAACTCTTTGATCCAGTTAATCAATATTCATTAACTACAAGTCACTCCACTATAGACTTGTAGTTGCACTCTCCTCAGTGTAGATATTATTGTGTCCACTGATATAGTCATTACCCATGAGTCGACCCTTCACAGGTTGTTCGTAATCACAGCTGGGTCAAATTACCGTTTTACCCCTGTGATTACCTCTTTGCTCCTTAAGCACCATTGATTCTCTAATGAACAACAAGTCTAAGGTCTTACCTTAGACTCATACCCTCATAGAGAGCGGGACGCCGTTGTTCAAGACTTGGAGCCAGTTCTTAAGGGAACAACCTATCTAATTCCTCACTAGAGGAATGAGTGAATTTCATCTTGCACAGTTAAGTTCACAGCTACCTACGAGGTTCTGTCCCTGAGAAGGTAGGCTTATTGAGTCGGTTACAGGCTACTCTCACCCATACTAGTCTAAGGACAAACGTCTATCAGTAGGAGTTCTTAACTTGCTCAGGATTCAGGTCAAGTCACTAATGACCATCTATAAATTACTAGTCTTATCCTGTGAACGGTGTTATACTGGTTAGACTAATAATTTGCGATCCAGTCTTGTATGAACTCTTCATACATGATGCCCCCACTCGCATGTCAACTACATGAATGAGTTAAATTACCTCATTTGTACTAATTACAAAGTGGGTCGCATCCATGGTGTTACCAGAATGAGGTTTCCAACCTTATTCTTATACCATAGACTATTTAGGTTATAATCTTGAATTCAACCCAAATAGTGTCCACTACACTGATTTCAAGATACGCGTTATAATCTTGGAGCTTAGTTTATTGGATTTATAAAAGCAAGACAGTAATCTTATCAAAACAAATAACACTTTATTTAAGTGATCAAAATTACACAAGTTTAGGGCATAAATCCCAACAGATCCGACCAAGGTGGAGGCAGTTTCAGAGTGGAGTCGCCCGAAGACGGTCACAGAACTGGAAATTTTTAATCTCAATTGTAAATCTAATTGCACTTTCTTGAATATACATTAACTTTTCCTAAAAGTCCAAACATAACAACTCATTAGAAATCAAAGTTGTTTCTTAAAAACTTATTTACAACATAGATAAACTTATCTACCCACATTTTTTCATTGAAAATAATTTTATACATAAAAAGTTTGGGAAAATAGGGTTCTTGGACAAAAAATACAAAACTAGAAAAGAGAGTCTTTGAACACCTAGACCCCGTTTGATAACCATTTGATTTTTTATTTTTGAAAATTATATCTAAAAATATTACTTTTACCAATGAGATTCTATGTTTTCTTATCTAATTTGTACCTATGTTTTCAAAAACCAAGCTAAGTTTTGAAAGCTGAAAAAAGTAGTTTAAAAAACTTGTGCTTGTTTTTTAAATTTAGCTAGAAACTTAAATGGTAACTTAAGAAATATGGAAATTATTGTAGAGAAAATGATGAGAAATTGTGAAAAAAAACAAGCATAATTTCTAAAAACCAAAAATCAAATGGTAATCTAACGGAGTTTTAAAATCCAATTAAAGACATACTAAAATTGGTAAAATCAATGTTTTTCAAACTGTTATAAAATATTAAACGATGTTTCAATTCTACACCTTATTAAAACTTTAAAACTATAACAAATTATAGAAAAAAATACATAAAATTTTATACTCTTAAACAAAACTTTACAAGATTCTTTAACAAAAAGAATCAAGATTTGTCACTTTTTAACACCAAAATCAAATAAAAAAAAAGTGACTAAAACTACAGTAAAAACCTTTAAAACAAATTCATTTCAGATAGATATAATAAATTAAATTTCAAAAAAGCAAACATTTGGTAAACTTTTTTGTGGATAAATAATCCCAAGAAAACTAAGAAACAGTGTGAAACTTGAAGAAATTTAACGTTGAAAAATTCTGAAAAAACATTTATTATCAAAACCATCCATTTAAATTAAAGGTCATAAGAAGAAAACCCTTTGACGAAAATTGCCGCAAATTAAAAGCATATAAACTTTTTAGCAAAAAAAAGATTTCAAGAATCTTTTCATTTTAAGTAATCAAAAATGAAAACAAAACCCCACATTTTACGTGAAACATTCGATCAGGAAAGAAAGAAAACAAACTTAAAAATGTAAGGGAAGAAAACTTACTATTTTTTTCTTTAAGAAGAAACCGATCTTCTTTTCTCTCTTTTCGCAAAGAACGTTCGTAAGTTAGTGAGTCAATCTGGACTTTTCTTCAAAGCCCTTTATCTTAACTTTATCTTAAGTCGAGGGACAAATGTCCTCATGATTGACTACTAACTCCGATATCCCTCACTAGGTTAGTCTCAACTCAAATTAAACCATCCTTTTTCTCTGGAAGGATGTAATTAAAGAAGAAAGTTGATGTCTTGGTTCATCTTTCTTTGTTTTGGTAGACCTTGAAAAAGGTATAAAGAATGAAAAATGGAAGTGTAGAAACGAAACGAAAAAAGATCAAAAGAGTTTAATTAATCTGGACTTTTCTTCAAGGCCCTTTATCTTAACTTTATATTAAGTTATATTACTTCGGATAGCCTTCAAATGGCTTATGTTGGGGACAAACATCCTCATGATTGACTACTAACCCCGATATCCCTCACTAGGTCAGTTTCGACTCGAATCAAACCATCCTTTTTCTGTGGAAGGATATAGTTGAAGAAGAAAGTTAATGTCTTGGTTCATCTTTCTTTGTCTTGGTAGACCTTGAAAAAGGTATAAAGAATGAAAAATGGAAGTGTAGAAACGAAACGAAAAAAGATCAAAAGAGTTTAATTAATCTGGACTTTTCTTCAAGGCCGTTTATCTTAACTTTATATTAAGTTATATTACTTCGGATAGCCTTCAAATGGCTTATGTCGGGGACAAACATCCTCATGATTGACTACTAACCCCGATATCCCTCACTAGGTCAGTTTCGACTCGAATCAAACCATCCTTTTTCTGTGGAAGGATATAGTTGAAGAAGAAAGTTAATGTCTTGGTTCATCTTTCTTTGTCTTGGTAGACTTTGAAACTGGATAAAGAAAGAAAAAATGGAAGTCTAGAAACGAGACGAAGAAAGATCAAAAGAATTTAATTAATCAAGTCTACTTAAAGGAAAGCATCAAAACATTTAGTCAAAAGGTTAGAACTTAAAAGAAAAGACCTTTTAAAAGAACCCCTAATTTAAATTATTCAAAAATTATCTTTCCTTTTTTTAAAAGAAAGAAAAGATAATAAATATTTATCTACTAACTTAAAAAGAAGATAAAATCTTAATTCAAAAAAGTTTTAAAAACTAATAGAAAAAGTTAAATTTTTCTCATTGTGACAATCTAATTGGTCCGATTGCAAAAATATAAAGAACAAAACAAATAAAATTGCTACTCATGCCATTTGAGCATATAATAACTTCTATTTTAAAAATAAAACAAATGGATATGCATGCTAATAACTTCTATTTTAGGCATCTCTGTGGGTAAGCCTAACTGACATTTAGGCCAACAAACAAAACTGAAGTATTTAAAGGGAATGCATTCGAACCACGGTGGTTATTTATCTCGGACTTAATGTCCTTTGAGTTTTTTTTTTTCAATCAAATGTAATAAAGTCAAACAATTGTCCAATAAAATTAGTTGAGGTTACTCATAAGCTAGTCGTGATATAAAAATAAATAAATAAATAAATAAACTTTTGTCTTATCCTTGAGAAAAATATAAGCGATGAATATTATAAACCTATAAGATATAAGAATCCCCTCTATCTATCTCTCTATATATATGTGTGGGCATTATAGGGTAGAAGATGATCTTGAATCCTGAGATTTGTCACTTTTTGAAGATGATGTTAACGAAGGAGACACAGCTGAATGATAAGATGAAGCAACAAGTTGGGCCAAAGCTGGAACAACACCACCTGTAAGCATTCATGCAGTATCAACTTTTATACCTAATGCCAACTTCACATGGAGAAAATTAAATTACTAATAATCTTATCAAAGTCATTATTCTTAGGTTGATTACTCATGGCAATTGCCTATCACTACTACTCCCTCCTAAAGAAATAAAACACTCAAGTTGCCCCAACCATAAAGAATTTTTGCAAGAAAAAAAAGAAAATAAAGAAGATATCTACAATTATTAAATCACATTAAAATAACTAACCTGTCATTCCTGCACAAGCTGAAGAAAATACAATCACAGGAGGAGCCTGCAAGTGAGATCAAATTTCCAATAATCACCATGAACTCCAATGAGGTACAAATGTTTTCCCTCAAACATAACTAGAGCATTAAAATGTGTCTAAAATATCATTTTGATCGTTGTACTCTAAGACTTGTTCTATCATTCAAATATTCAAATTTAGTTCCTCTCTTTTTAATAAATCTTAAAATTAGTCCATACTTTTAATTTATTGTTAACTTTTCCCATAAAAGTTTAGCCTCTATTAGTCTTCCCTCCATAAATTTTAGAAGCATATTCACCTTGTGATTTGTGTCTTTTCTGGAATGAAAATTATTATTATTATCCTACTAAGTTTGATAAAAACTAACTAAGGATTTATTGAAAGTACAGAGACCAAAATGATATTTTAACCTTAAAATATCATCTTAAGGACCATACTTGCACCTATATTATGTACACCACATCTAGGCTACACCGCTGTTTAATTCTTAAGCAATTTTGCTTTCTAAATTAGCTTGTCCAATGAGAGCATTATTCCATATCAACTACCAAGCTTGCCAGTTTCTACATTCTTTCCTCTCAGATTTTGTAGCTCCGATCGGGTGTTAATTAAGAAAATTTCATAATGAAAAAGCAAACTTTCATAGAGAGAACGAAAGGATTTACAACCAAGCAATACCACAGAAAACCCACCAACAACAAAAGGAGCCAAGAGAAAAGAGGCAAAAGCCTCCCCAAAAAAGAGCTCCAGTTGTTCTAAATCAGAATAGGGGATACTTGCAAAATTCTTTAGATACAAACACCAAAGGCAAAAGGGAGGTGTTAAACCTAACCGAGGATCAAATCATTCCGCAAGACATCTGCACCCCTCCACATCCTCTTTTTTCTTTTCTTTTTTTTCTTTTAGTGCAAGGGGTTAGGAGATTCGAACCATTGACCTGGTGATCGTTAATATATACAATATGTCAGTTGAGTTATGCTCTCTTTGACCACATCCTCTTTTTTCTCTCCCGTCAAATATATCTCAAAATAGCTCAAACGGCAATTGTCAATGAGACAACTCCTTTATCTCTAAGGGAATCGTGAAACAAGACCTCCTCCACCATTGACCACCACAACATACGAGATATCTATATCGAGGAATGAACTCTGGCAACACAAGGGAAAATAACAAGCCCCTCTTTTTCCTTACAAGAAACTGAACTTTCATTGTCAAAAGAGGGAGATAAGATATCCCCACCAATTCAAGAGGATTACCAAAAGACATGCATGAAACTGTGATTAAAGAAAATCTTAGGCAAAGAGAACACGAAGTCAATGCAAAGACAATCTAATTCGAAAAATGTTTCTACGCAGTTAGTCTCCCATTGAAAGGTCCTTTTGTTTCTCTCGAAACCGTCAGGTGGAGGAGTTTGCAAGAGGAGAAGTGGAGTTTGCAACGTTGAGTAGAGGGAAAGGGGCACTCAACTATTCGAAACTGTCAGGTGGAGGAATGAATAAGGTCGGAGAGGTGATGACTACCGAACTATCACTCTAACAGGGAATTCAACAGCTAATCCACGCAGGGAGGGACCCCAAAGAAGCCTCTCTGATGCCGAATTCCAGAACAGGAAAGCTCGAGGCCAATGCTTCAATTGTGATGAGAAGTATACAGTGGGGCATAGGTGCAAGGCGAAGGAAGTCAGAGCGATGTTGGTGCAGGCCAATGGAGAAGAACGGGAAATTATGGAAGAAATGGGGGAAGAAGAAGTGAAGGAGAAAGAAGAAGAAGTTGATGTTGCAGAGTTATCACTCAACTCTATGGTGGGACTCAATCCTCCCGGCACGATAAAAATGAAAGATGAAAGGGAAAATAGAGAACGGGGAGGTCATCGTGTTAATTGATTGTGGAGCTACCCACAACTTCATAGCTCACAAGGTAGTAGAAGAACTCCAACTACCTGTGTCAGAGACGGCTAACTATGGAGTTATTTTGGGGATAGGCGAGGTAGTGGAAGGGAAGGGAGTGTGCAAAAATGTGGTGGGCGAATATCGGTGAGTTAACTGTTGTGGAGAGTTTTCTACCCTTTGAGCTTGGGGGAATTGACGTGGTGTTGGGCAGGACATGGTTGAATAGCTTGGGAGAAACAAATACTCACTAGCCCTCGCTAACAATTAAGATTGAGGTGGGCGACAAGATAATCACTCTGCAAGGGGACCCGAGCCTGACTAAATCAAAGGTGACCTTGAAGAGAATGATGAAATCTTGGGAAGATTGTGACCAAGGCTTTATGGTCGAGCTCAAAACTTTAGAGGCCAGAGTAACAAACGAGGAGGCAGGGGAGAGTGAGAAAAAGCAGGAACTGGACCTAGCGATCAGTAGTTTGTTGAATGCCAACCAAGACATCTTTTAGTAGCCTAACAAGTTGCCTCCACGAAAGGAAGTAGACCATCATATACACTTGAAAGAAGGGGTTAATCCTGTGAACGTGAGACCCTACCGCTATGTCCAAATACAGAAAGGAGAAATTGAGAAACTAGTAGATGAAATGCTCACAAGTGGGGTGATCAGACCAAGTAGCAGACCTTATTCTAGCCCTGTGCTCCTAGTAAAGAAGAAAGATGGAGGTTGGTGATTCTGTGTCGATTATAGGGCATTAAATAACGTGACCATACCTGATAAATTCCCTATTCTAGTAGTTGAGGAGTTACTGGATGAATTACACGGATCTCAGATATACTCCAAGGTCGATTTGAAGTCGGGGTATCACTAGATTCGAGTGCACGAACCAGACATTGAAAAGACTACCTTCAGAACCCATGAGGGACACTACGAATTTATAGTAATGCCATTTGGACTCACCAATGCCTCTTCCACATTCCAAGCACTCATGAATCAGATATTCAAACTATTCCTACGGAAGTTTGTTTTAGTGTTCTTTGATGACATTCTTATATATTGTAGGAATTATGAACAACATTTAATGCACTTGTCATTGGTGTTTGCGGTATTACGGAAGAATGAGCTCTATGCTAATCGAGGGAAATGCCATTTCCCTCTTCCACATTCCAAGCACTCATGAATCAGATATTCAAACTATTCCTACGGAAGTTTGTTTTAGTGTTCTTTGATGACATTCTTATATATTGTAGGAATTATGAACAACATTTAATGCACTTGTCATTGGTGTTTGCGGTATTACGGAAGAATGAGCTCTATGCTAATCGAGGGAAATGCCATTTCGCTCAGTCCAAGATTGAATATTTGGGGCATTGGATATCCAAGGATGGCGTACAAACAGACAGTGGAAAGATGAAAGCTATGTGGGGGTGGCCCATTCCTAAAAACATCAGGGAACTGAGGAGTTTTCTAGGCCTAACAGGCTATATCGAAGATTTGTGCAGAATTATAGTTCTATCATCGCGCCTATGACTCAGTTACTTAAAAAAGGGGCTTTCAAATGGAATGAGGAGGCAACTTAAGCATTTAACAAGCTAAGGAGGGCCATGGTGAACTTACCAGTGTTAGTATTACCAGACTTTGATAGACCCTTCGAAGTAGAAACGGATGCTTCTGGAACAGGGTTGGGAGTTGTTCTAGCTCAGGGGAAGAGGTCCATTGCCTATTACAGCCAAACCTTACCAGCCAGAGCCGAATCAAAATCCATCTGCGAGAGAGAACTCATGGTCATAGTGTTTGCAATCCAAAGGTGGCGACCATCTGTTAGGAAGACGATTCGTGGTGAAAACAGATCAAAGAGCATTGAAAATCTTATTAGAACAGAGGGTCATACAACCAAAATATCAAAGGTGGATTGCCAAATTGCTTGGATACGATTTCGAAGTACAATATAGACCAGGGTTGGAGAATAAGGCAGCGGATGCTTTATCGAGGATGTCAGTGGCAACCCAATTAATGCACATGTTGGTGCAAATGATCCTTGATGTTGAGGTGATCAAAAGAGAGGTGGCAGATGACGCCAAATTGCAGCAGCTTTGCGAGCAGTTGAAGGAAGACAGTGACAGCATGCCTAAGTACTCACTAAGGCAAGGGTGCTTGCGTTATAAAGACAGGTTAGTAATACCAAAAACCTCTGCCCTGATACCAGCAATACTTCATGCCTACATGATTCGATTCTTGGGGTTCATTCTGGTTTTTTGCGAACATATAACCGTTTGGTGATTTATATTGGGAAGGGATGAAAACAGATGTTAAAAGATATGGCGAGGAGTGTGGGGTGTGTCAAAGAAACAAGTACCTTGTGACCTCATCAGCGGGACTATTGGTTCCCTTGGAGATACCACAACGAATTTGGGAGGACATATCGATGGATTTCATCGAAGGGCCGCCAACAGCAGGGGCATAATGCCATTCTGGTAGTGGTGGACAGATTGAGTAAAATTGTACACCTAGTAGCTCTTAAACACCCTTTCACAAGAAGGTAGCTGAGGTCTTTATCGAGGAGATAGTCAAACTACATGGCTTCCCTAGATCCATTGTTTCAAATAGGGATAAAATATTTTTGAGTTGCTTTTGGTCAGAATTGTTTAGCGTGCAAGGCACCAGATCACACAAAAGCTCCACATACCATCCCCGGTCAGACGGTCAAACGGAGGGGGTTAATAGATGCGTGGAGACATACCTAAGGTGCTTTTGTAATGAGAAGCCTAAACAGTGGGTGCAGTGCTTATGTTGGGTTGAGTTTTGGTACAACACCACCTTCCATAATTCTATTGGCATGACACCATTTCAAGTTGTTTATGGGGGACCACCCCCACCCATCGTATCCTATGGAGAAGTGAAGACATCAAATGATACAGTGGAAGGCCAATTGATGGAGAGGGATGACATGATAGATATGTTGAAGACACATCTGATGTTAGCACAGGAGAGAATGAAAAAGTTCGCCAACAGAAAGAGGAGAGAACTGAAATTTGAGGTGGGGGAATGGGTATTCCTAAAGATTCAGCCATATAGACAAGCATCTCTTGCGAAGAGAAGAAACGAGAAGTTGTCTGCTAAATTCTATGGCCCCTATTGCGTTGAAGAAAAGGTGAGACTTGTGGCTTACAAACTAACATTACCTGATCACGCATCCATTCATCTTGTCTTCCATATCTCACAATTGAAAAAAGCAGTAGGGGAGCACCATGAGGTCAAAACAGAAACTCCACAGTTGACTGATGAGTTTGAATGGATTGTTGAACTAGATGAAGTTTATGCTTATCGAATAAATGACCAAACAAGGGAGAAGGAAGTCCTCATTAGCTGGAGAGGGTTACCACAAAACGAAGCAACGTGGGAGAGCATTGTGGATTTTAAGCAACAATTTCCTCACTTCAACCTTGAGGACAAGGTTGTCTGGAAGCCCAGGGTAATGTTAGACCTCCAATCGAAAAGGTGTATCAAAGGAGGGGCAGGAAAGGAAATTCACTAAAAGAGTTAGTTAGAGCCATTGTTCGTGCGGGTAGTACGCTAGTCTGTGGGGACCAGGGAGAGAGAGTTTATGTTGATTATTTTATTCACTAAAAGGTGTATCATGTCTTCCATATCTCACAGTTGAAAAAAGCAGTAGGGGAGTACCACAAGGTCAAAACAGAAACTCCACAGTTGACTGACGAGTTCAAATGGATTGTTGAACCAGATGAAGTTTATGCTTATCGAATAAATGACAAGACAAGGGAGAAGGAAGTCCTCATTAGCTGGAGAGGGTTACCATAACATGAAGCAACGTGGGAGAACATTGTGGATTTAAGCAACAATTTCCTCACTTTAACCTTGAGGACAAGGTTGTCTGGAAGCCCGGGGTAATGTTAGACCTCCAATGGAAAAGGTGTATCAAAGGAGGGGCAGGAAAGGAAATTCACTAAAAGAGTTAGTTAGAGCCAATGATCGTAGGGGTAGTACGCTAGTCTGTGGGGACGAGGGGGAGAGAGAGTTTATGTTGATTACTTTATTCACTAAAAGGTGTATCCTGTCTTCCATATCTCACAGTTGAAAAAAGCAGTAGGGGAGTACCACAAGGTCAAAACAGAAACTCCACAGTTGACTGATAAGTTCGAATGGATTGTTGAACCAGATGAAGTTTATGCTTATCGAATAAATGACCAGACAAGGGAGAAGGAAGTCCTCATTAGCTGGAGAGGGTTACCATAACACGAAGCAACGTAGGAGAACATTGTGGATTTTAAGCAACAATTTCCTCACTTCAAACTTGAGGACAAGGTTGTCTGGAAATTCACAAAAAAGAGTTAGTTAGAGCCAATGATTGTGGGGGTAGTACGCTAGTCTGTGGGGACCAGAGAGAGAGTTTGTATCGAGTGCGGAGGGGTATATTTCCTTTTTCGTTGTTGGGTTGGGGTATGTTTTTGGATTGGTAATTTGCAGAGAGCAAATTAGGTTAGGAGAGGGACACCAACCCTCTTGAATCGATTGGGGACTTTGTAGGCTTCGAGCAAGCTTTTCATTGTGATTTCAATACCAAAAGGATAGAATCCTATCAAACCCCCTCACGCCTTTTTTTTAGATAAAAGACCGAGATTTCATTGAGAAAGAATGAAAGAGAACAAGGGCATACAAAAAACAAGCCCATAAATGAGAGGGGACCCCCTCATGCTTGTTGCCCTACCAGAAGTCTGGAAATCTTTCCAAACCTCTTAACCACCTTCCATGGGCATCTAAAGATGGAGAAATGAGAATAACATTTAGAAATGTCAATCCGCTGCCTCTAGAAAGAAATATTCTTCCAATTGGCTATCTTTCTTTCCAAAATGGCTTCAGAGAGTTTTGAAAGATCATGAACTTATAAGGAGGAAAATCATAGCTAGAAAATATGGGTATGATCATGATGCAGGAAAGTTTAAAGATTTCTCTGAACACAATGTATCCTCCACGATGGAAAGTGACAACCATGTTTACTTTTCGATTACAAGTGGATCGAAAATATGCCTCCTAAGAGATTGTTTTCCCTGGTTGTATAATTTTTCATACAGGCTAGAACCTTTAAGGAGGCAAGTCCATGATAGAGAAAATAAGAATACCTTCTATTTAAAGCACTCCTCCAAGCAAAGGCTTCATGCTGTACAAGCTACCAAAAAGTGCAAGAAACTACATTGTTCATTGAAAGTTTTGTCATTTATCTCGATCTAAAGAAACCAAAGAAATGCACACATCACTTCATAGAACTGACCTTTTCAACAAACCACCAACTAGAGAACATCCCAAACAGTAACGTAGAAATGTCTAAAAAAATTTGACTTATCCAATTCTTATGGAAAAAAAATTCTGGAAAAGAAAAGTCCAGCATGTAGAGGTGAAATACACAGTGAATGAGCAAGTGGGGTAGAGTAGTCCATCTTTCAATTCAAGCAGATTAAACCGGGGAAAGCTATGTGGGAATTCCTTTTTCCACAGCCTGTCATGACTGTTTAGACTTTCGTAAGCTAGAGACTAAAGGAAAATGTTTACTTCAAGATCTTTCTCTCCTAACAGAGTTTGTTAGATGTTTTTCTAGCTTCGCAAAGGAGCCATAAGGAGACGTCAGGAAGCTAATTAACAAGAAAAGGGTCAAGTAGGCAATTGATCCACACCAAACAATTCTCAATTTCATGACCTAGAACATCTTCCACCTTCATATCTAGACCAAGCCATTCTTTAATGGTCCGCGCCGATCTTCCCATCAAAGCCAAGCCAAAGAAATCACATCTGGGCGCACATGACAGCCATCCATTATTTTAATCTCACTCGTGCAGTGCTGAAAAATCACTCTGCTCTAATATCCAACTAGCTGAATTTTTCCCCTCAAGAATTGGCATTCAACTCTACACCATCCACTTCTAAACAGTTTCCAGTGAGTACTGTATCAGCATTTTTCAAAATCAAACTTGTTTGGCCCCTCTTTCATCTCCAACTTTTGCATTCTTCCCCAGCTAGCCCCCAGTAAAAGCATTCAGAGATGCCTATATCTGACATTCCTTAATTTTGAATGTGTGAAATGTGGATCCCAACTCCCTTTTCTAACTATTGGGCCACTTTCGAGCCTTTCTTGCATTTAGTGCATGAAAACTTGATTGGTCGCCTATGAAAATCCTGCAAAACCATCCCAAGCAATTATCTTCCACCAAAATTTCAGACCAACCACGGTTTGTAGATGCAGTTTACACATTTCCTTTAGACCTTTGAAGGCATTCATTCTCAGCTATCAGGTTTGGGGTTTTTATCTCGTCCATTGCCCAAAAAAAAAGATTTGGTGATTCCCATAAGATTTTTGAGAGATTCCCACTAAAGAAACTTGGTCTTCCGCCAAATGGAGCTCCCCACTGAAAAAGGAGTTTCTGGCATAAAATTATAGTGAGCAAATATGGTGAGAGGCGGGTGATTCTCTGCTGCACAAAAACTCTAGTAAACTCAAATGCCCTTGGAAATTCACAGCCAAGTAGAAAGAGCGGTTCAAAAAACATTACAAATCTAAGCTGGTAGCCAGAACAGTATAAGATCTTGGGTGAATAACTGGATTGACGATCTTGATTTTCATAACTAGTTCCCGAAACTTTTCAGAATTGTTGAGAATCAGAATATCAAAATCAAGGAAATGCAGAACAAAGAAAATCTAGGTTGCAACTTCAAATTTGGAAGAAACCTCAGGGAACCTGAAATAGAAGTTTGGATTCACCTAAATAGCATCGATGAGAGGTTAATCTTGAAAAGCAAGACAGATGGCAGAAGCTGGAAGCTGGAATTTTCAGTGATATTTTCCAGCAACTTGGGAATTAAGCCCCTAATGAAAAAGTGTAACTACTCTCCCAGTATACAAAGAGATTTGGGTCAGCAAAAGTCCGAAGAAGATCACAATCTACCTTTAGCCAGTCACCTATTTATCCTCCAATTGGAGCATATATTCAGAAAAAAAATAATAATAAACTACTGATAGTCTCCTACTCTATTGTGAAGTCACTTCCAAATGGTGGAATGTTTTACTCTGAACCTTCATTATTCCATGGTAAAACATTGAGCAGACTCTTTGCAAGATTCTGCTAAAGGGCATTGCAACATAAAATTTTTTAACTTCAGATCGGATCTCTCTGGTTTTTTTTTTTTTGTATTTCCAATCAATGTTATTTGTGTCGACTGAAGTGCTGAAACCCTCATATATATATCTATATGCAAAATGTAAATCTTTTTCATTTTTTGTTTATATTTCAAGTAAGAGAAGAACATTTGCCGTAATTAACTAATATGAAAGACTATGAAAAACAAAAGAAAATGGAACTTTTTTTTTTGTTGTTCATTTTTTTTTTTTTTTGTCTATCACACCAAAAGAAAGACTGTGAGAAATCAAAGATCAAAAAATACCTGGAGACAGATTTTGTAACAGTTCATAATCATAACAAACTGGAAAGCAATAAGGTACTTACACCAATAAGAAAATGCAACCACATTGGCCCTTTCACTGATCTCTGGACAACAGGCATCACTGCAATGACATTAAAAAAATGAGCTATTTATTAGATAAAAGAAAACGAAAAAATATAAAGAGTACGTAGGATGGTTTGAGTGTTGATCATGTACTTTAGTGTAGCATTTAGCCGATAGCCCAAATTGAATTTGTTGAATTTGTTGAAAAGGAATGTGTATATTACCGTGGTTAAATCCATAAAAAGCACTAGCAGTACCACCAACAGCAGAGCCAATCTACAAGATATATAAAACATCCCAACAATAAAGTGGGGTATCACAAACATGCACAGATCAGAACAACAGGAAAGGCAACAAGATTAAGACAATTTACAATTTTCTACATCAACAAATTTAGAGAGCAAGAATAGAAAATCATGAGTTCAAGGTGATGTAAGAAAAAAGAATAATACCATAGAGAAACTATCCCTAATAAGAGGAGGGATTGTCCAAGCGCTGGTTTCCTGCAACATAAATACAAAGTACAGATTAAAGTGAAACTGAGGTGGAGTTCAAGAAAATATAAGAAAATTCAGAATGAATGCATAAGACCATATTCTTTGAAAGAGGACCCGCACAGTGTTGACATCTCATATTACTCTTTCTATTAAGGTTGTTATCGCCCTTTCCTTGTTGCTTGTTCTCACTATCTCCCTGCTAACACAGTTATTCCATATTATAAATCACGAGAAAGAAGTCAATCTAAGCATAACTCATTAGGTTAAGGCATTATATATCTATTTTAAAGGTTAGATGTTCAAATCCCCAACCCCACATCATTGAACTCAAAAAAGAAGAAAAAAGAATTGCAAAAAAGAAAGAAAGAAGACGAGGAGAGGGGGAAAAAAAGCCTACATGAAAGATTGCTTTTATAACTCAGCGGTTAAGACATCTTTGCTTCCCATATGAAGTTGTAAGTTCGAATATCCATTTCCACATATGATGTAATATTCTTAAAGAAAAATTACAAACAAACTGCTTTTATTTGGCAATGATCACACTACCTCTCCACGGTATTATGCTTAACATTGAAAGAAGAGTACAAATTTTAAAAACAGCCTACATGAAAGATTGCTTTTATAACTCAATTGTTAAGACATCTTTGCTACCCTATATGAAGTTGTAAGTTTGATTCTTCATTTCCACATATGATGTAATATTCTTGAAGAGAATTTACAAACTGAATTGCTTTTATTTGGCAATGATCACAGTACCTCTCCACAGTATTATGCTTAACATGGAAAGAAAGGGGAGTACAAATTTTTAAGGATTTTCAAAAGGTTCATATCTCTCTACACTCCCATCTCCCATTATTTCTTACTTTTTTCTTCCCTTCCCCATCTACCCTTATTTCTAACTCTAATAATAAAATTCACACGATTACACACCCAGTTACATCATTTCCTTATTTGCCTTCATGATCACATATTCTCCTTTCTTCGTTTGCCCCCATTTGCCCACCCTTTTTTTATGAGAAACAGAGCTTTCTTTGAGAAAAATTGAAAGAAGACAAGGCATACAAAAAGAGAGCCCTCATTTTCCCTCATATCAACCATTGACCATTTATATCTAATGTGTTGACACTTAGCTCTTCACCTCCCAACACATCGGCGGTAAGGCCTCCAATTATAAAGAAATACACGAGGAGGGGTAAGAAAGTAATTGAGATGAGAGAGAATAGGGACCACCCAAGTTAGTTGGGTCTGGGATCATGGGAAGCAAGTATTTGTACTGCTCTATGTAGTCTGTTTCTTTTGTCGAATATTTTGTGAACAAAAGTTTGTAGGAGAGACCCAGCCTCTCGAATGTTGTGGAGTGTTTTAGTTTCTTATCGATATTATCGGAGGAAATAACCATCTCTCCCTATTGAAGAACTCTCAATAGAGGGGAGTTGGCTCCTTTCATCATCGTCTCTTAGTTATTACTTTAGTCTATTGTTTGTGTGAGCTTTCCTGCGTGCAGGTGAAGGTTAGATACCTAACAACTTGGTATCAGAGCACGTTGACCTGGGGAAAACTAGAAGAATGGCTATGGAAGAACGACTCTCGGGAATGGAGTCGGAAGTGATAGAAATGAAAGAGAGGTTTCAGAGGTTGGAAACCAATTTAGAAAAAGGTTGGGAAAGAGTAGCAGCTGAAATGCGAGAGAACCAGAAAGCGCTGGCGATGATGATAGCCGAAGAGTCAGTCGAAAAAGGAAAGGGAAGCGTAGCAGAGTCGTGTGGCTCCAAGGGAGGGGTATCGGAGGGAGTGGCGAATCCCAGAACGCGCGAAGAGACCAACTCGAACCCGGACCGTCGTAGTGATAATGGGTTCGACAGAGGAAAGTATAAGAAGCTGGAGATGCCTGTTTTCACCGGAGCTAATCCGAATGCGTGGATGCTGAGAGCCGAAACTTATTTTGAGGTGCATCAACTAAGTGACTTGGAGAAAATGAACGTAGCAATAGTAAGCTTCGACTCGGACGTGATCGAATGGTACAAATGGACAAACAACAGGAAGAAGATAAACTCATGGGAAGACGCTAGAGCGTATCATTTCTTCCTGCCCTCCGACCCCTACCTCGTCCTCGACCTCTAAGTGGCATTTTTGTCAGTACTACAACACATAGAATTGCTAATTCAATCTCAACATTTTCTAATTTTAAGGTAGGGTCATATTCAAATCTCTAGTTCAATCTCATTTATAAAACATGTTCGTAATGCAATAACTTTTCGTACTTATAATTCTTAGAAGCATACCTGGCGGTGACCGGAACTTGTTACTCAACCATGGGACTATTTTGTGCTTACGGGGTAAGCAAGTCTACAGAACCCTTAACCTAGGGCTCTGATACAAACTGTAACGCCCCTACTATTATGAACTAAAATTTCTAGGGACACTACTAAACATGCACGCACTTTCAGATCAGCAATTAAAGCGAAGCAATTTAAACTGCAAAACATTCTAAAGACATCTTTAGGGATCCCAAGTAAAACATCAAAACATTTGAAATAACATTTTTGAGTTGGACTACTCAAAATCCTGGAGACAATTTCATAAATCAAAGTTCCTTAACATTAATTAAAACCGTAAAGGAAAATGCGGAAAAATCATGACTAAATCCCCATGGTGTTGGTAACGCGTCCCCGTCACTCGCCCAGTACGCCCTTGCCTTTACCTGAAAACATTTTAAAACGAAAAGGGTGAGTATTATGAAATAATACTCAGTAAGTGACCTCACTACCGAGGTTTGGGACATGCACACAATACAATCATGACTTTTAAACTTTATATAAAGGATTTCATATGCGGGACCTAAAACTTCCTCGTAATAAATCATAACTGAAATACATGACTTTCCTTTAGTTTAAGTGGTCAATTGGTCATCCTGAGTCCTTTCATTTTGAGTCCCTCATAGACACCTATAGTTTTGAGTCATTCACAGACCTCTATAGTTTTGAGTTCCTCACAGACCTTTATAGTTTTGAGTTCCTCACAGACCCCTATAAGTTTTGAGTCCCTCACAGACCCCTATTTGTTTGAGCCTCTCACAGACCCCTATATACTGACCCATAGGGTCTCTAATGCATGTTTGACCATGCATAAAAACTCCAGGAGACCAATTGTCACAATTTCTTTTACTATTCTTTCATGGCATACATACAATGCATGAGGTCCCATTATCTGTCATGACTATAATACACATATCATGGGCAGTTAATAACTAACATTCATAGTATAATTTCCATAACATGACCGAAATAATACTTTGAAACATAATCGATTTCACAAAGTAAATAATGAAATGCTTCTGAGGTAAAATAATAAAATTCATTTTTTTCTTTTATCCCATTGGAAAATTCGGCACGAAGTCCTTTACCTTAGTCTAAATTGTAAATTCCAAATTTCAAGAAACAATTCTCCTCTTTTCTTCTATTTCCACAATTCTCTCTTCGAACCTATTCAACAAAACTTCTAAATTAAGATCCCATTAGAAACAAGTCTTGAAACTGAGAGGTTAAAGTTCTTCCACAATTCTTATTTACCTTGACTTAGGTTCTTGGATGGATCTCGATTAACAATCTGTTCAATTCACGCCAAAACTCCAAGGGTCCCTAAGAAAAATCACAATCCGAACTCAAGTTGAATACTCAAACCAACCGCAACAACACTAAATAAAGGAAAGAAAACTGCAGTTGAGTTTACCCACGAATGGAACGTTCTTGATCGAATTCGATTTGAAGACCGAGTGGAGCACGACGCGGACGACAGCAACCAAAAATAGTACTGAAACGAGTGGCAGCACGCAGCCGAACGTAGTTGTGCGTGTGGCAGATGGTCACGAACTGCCTGGTTAAGAAAATTTCGAAGGAGAGAGAAGGGATCGAAGCAACTTTCCGGCGAAGACCCGCTTGCTCGAACGCTCCACTCGTCGACGACCGGGGGTGAGCTTCTGGCGGTTAGGCGGCGCAAGGGGAGGTTGCGGCTGGGATGAAGACGCTAAGGAAGGGAAGGACGTAAAAAAAAAACAGAGAAAAAAAAAATGACTGCTGCGTTGAGGGCTTTCGGGCGTGCGGCTGGAGGGTCTCACAGAAACTGAAGGAGAAAAAAAATTATTTAAATATAAT
The DNA here is from genome assembly GCA_036507285.1 of Trichosanthes cucumerina. NCBI lineage: Eukaryota > Viridiplantae > Streptophyta > Magnoliopsida > Cucurbitales > Cucurbitaceae > Trichosanthes > Trichosanthes cucumerina. The sequence goes on from CM071837.1 coordinate 23,699,252, forward strand.
TAATTTCCTAGATCAAACAACCACAAACCCTAACTCTAATTTCTCTCCCCAAAGTACCCTTCTCCTTCTAAACTATCTACAACCATGCCCCCAAGCAGTTGACTACTTAAATCGTAAAATAAAACTATCAATTTAAATGTACCTGCAAGTGACAAGCGTTACGAAACTTATGTGCTAGATTCTTGTTGATTAAACAAGAGGGAACGGTGAGTGAGTTTCGCAAGAAGTTTGAGTCATTCTCAGGGCCTCTTTCGGGATTACCAGAAGATGTCTTGGAGAATACGTTCCTCAACGGATTGTCATTAGAGATCAAGGCAGTGGTCATTAGTCATGAACCAAATGGGTTGGAAGAAATCATGAAGCAGACCCAATTGATAGAGGATCGAAAGTTGACCCTATCCATATTCCGAACAGATAACAAAAGTAGCCCAAGAGAAGAGAACCAAAAAGCTGGGCCCGACCCAAAAGTGGAGACGCCTGGGATCGTAACAATAGAGGAGTGAACATAACTCCTCAGGACGTGCGACCCGTGTCGATTCCTGAGAGGAAGAATCCACCCCCTCCAAGACGCTTGTCGGATGCGGAGTTTCAGGCCAAGAGGGAGGTTGGCCTATGCTTCCGTTGTGACGAGAAGTATTTGAAAGATCACAGATGCAAGAAAATAGAATTTCGAGAGTTGAGGGTAATATGGGAGAGTGAGCTTGGAGAAGTCGAAGTTAGCCAAGAAGTCGTTGATACGGAGGAGGAGTGGGTATTGGTTGAAACAGAGTTTCGAGCACTCGCGGGAGAAGGGGTGCAACTAGATTTCAAGACCTTAGTGGGTTTTTCTGCCCCTGAAACGATGAAGTTGCATGGGAGCTTGGAGAGTCGCGACGTGGTGATATTAGTGGATAGTGGGGCGACACATAATTTCATATCTATGAAACTAGCTTTCGAGTTGGCACTTCCCCAGGTTGACACAAGGGCGTTGGGAATAGTGATGGGTAATGGCCAAGTGACTCAAGGCCAAGGAGTTTGTAAGGGGGTAACCATACGGCTCAAGGACTACGCTTACAAGGGAGATTTCTTACCAATCGAGCTGAGAGAAGTAGACATCATACTTGGAATGTCCTGGTTGAAATCGATAGGAATAATGGAAGTAGACTGGAAGCAATTGTCCATGACATTTGTGACCGAAGAAGGGCAGGTGACCTTGACGGGTGATCCGTCGTTGACCCGATCGCAAATATCCTTAAAAATGATGAAGAGTGAGTGGGAAGTGGAGGATCAAGGTTACATGATAGAATTACAGAAAGTAAGGGATGCTAATGAAAGAGTCGATGGAATCAGGATAGAAAACGGGGAAGAGTTGAGGACTTGGCTAGAGATTGAACAAATGAAGGTGGAGTATAATGATTTGTTCTTCTTAAATGAAGGACTTCCACCGCCGAGAGAAGTTGATCATCGAATTACTCTAGCCGAAGGAAAAGGGTCGATTAATGTGCGACCTTACAAGTACGCGCACAGTCAAAAAAATGAAATTGAGAAGATGATTATGGAAATGCTCTCATCCGGGATAATACGACCGAGCACTAGTCCTTTCTCTAGCCCCGTGCTACTGGTTAAGAAAAAAGATGGAGGGTGGCGGTTTTGTGTTGACTATAAGGCTTTGAACAAGGCGACCATACCTGACAAATTCCCAATTCCAGTTATAGAGGAGCTCTTAGACGAGTTGCACGGTGCGACAATCTTTTCGAAGTTTGACCTGAAATCTGGGTATCACCAGATCCGAATGAAGGAAGAAGACATAAAAAAAACGGCGTTCCCTCACACATGAAGGACATTACGAATTTCTCGTTATGCCTTTTGGTCTCACGAACGCGCCGACGACATTCCAATCTTTAATGAACAAGGTCTTTCGACCATTCCTAAGAAGGTGCGTCTTAGTCTTCTTTGATGACATTCTGGTTTACAACCCTGATTATCAAACTCATTTATCACACTTAGAAATGGTTTTGAACGTGTTGCGAGAGAATAACTTGACTTTGAATGAAATAAAATGTGTTTTCGGACAGTGTAAGGTAGAATATATGGGCCACTGGATCTCTGGGCAGGGAGTCGAAGTAGATAGAGGAAAAATAAAAGCTATGTTGGATTGGCCGAAATCGGAATCCTTGAAAGAACTCAGGGGATTTTTGGGTTTAACGGGTTACTATAGGCGATTTGTTTTGAATTATGGCAAAATTGTCGCTCCGCTGCATAGTATGTTAAAAAAGAATGCGTTCCAATGGAATCCAGAATCCTTAACGACCTTTGAGCAGTTAAAAAGAGCAATGACAACGGTACCAGTACTGGCATTGCCGGATTTCTCGCTACCGTTTATCATAGAGACAGATGCATCTGACACAGGACTGAGAGCAGCACTAACACAAAATCGAAGACCCATTGCATACTTTAGCCAGGCCTTATCCGAGAATGCTAAATTGAAGCCTATTTTATGACTGTGAGTTGATGGCTATAGTTTTTGCTGTTCAGAAATGGAGGCATTATTTGTTAGGACAAAAGTTTGTAGTAATGACTGACTAGAGAGGTCTGAAGAATTTACTTGAGCAAAGAGAGGTGCAACCCGAGTATCAAAGATGGTTGACGAAGCTGTTAGGTTACGACTTTGAAATTCGATACAAGGCGGGAATGTTGAACAAGGCAGCGGATGCTCTCTCTAGATTAAGGCAAAAGGGGAATGTTCATCGCTGACATCACCGAACATTATTGATGTCTCATTAATCACGAAGGAAGTCAAAGAGGATGAAGGATTGCAGAAGATTACGACGGAAGTGGAAAGTGACTCTGTTGGAATAAAAATTTTGACAAATCCGAAATTGCCACGCCATCCCCCAAGATTGATGGAAAAATCACATTTAATAAGGGATTATTTAAATTTCAAGAATCCCTAAATTAAATTATGGCAAAATTCAGGTACACATTTGGGTTCTACCCAAATTAGTCAAGTGTAGCCCAAAGTCCAAGCCCAGTCCAGAGGCAGAGGACCAAATCAACTCAGCCCACCCAAAAAGATCGCCCCAAAGTCAACAGCTCACCCGGATGATCGCCCCAAAATTAATCAGGCTCGGTCTAGGATAGAAGGCTCAAATCAGCCAAGCCCAAAAAGGTTGGCCCAAAGCCAACCTGGCCCAACCCAAAGGAGTTGGCCCAACAAAGAGCAGGCCCAGTCCAACGAGCCCAAGCCCATCTGGAGGCCCAGAGGAACTCTATAAATAGAGATCTCCCTCATTCATTTTCAAGGTTCATAACTGAAGAAGCTTAGAGAGAATTCAGAAACAGAGTTGTGAAGTCTCCAGAGGCTCTTGAAAATCAAACACTGCCTGAACGAAGAACACTTCACGGAGATCGTCAAGAACACGCCACGAATCCATTGAAGTTTCCAACATTGAGAACAAGCTGTATCAACCCTCAATCACAACATACAAGTAGGACAGAGAATCAGAGGATCAAACACTAGAGATTGTACTCACAATTACCTGAAATCAATACAAATACGAAATTCATTTACACGTGTCTCCTTTCCATTCGCTGGTTGAAGTCTCGTGTGAACAGACTCGCTAAGCCACTCGAAGTTCTCCTTGCACCAGGGACAATTACGATACAAGGATAGGTTAGTTTTATCTAATAAGTCCAAATTAATCCCTACAATACTTCAAATGTTCCATGATTCAGTGCTGGGAGGACATTCTGGCTTTCTGCAAACCTATAAATGTCTTACTGGGGAACTGTCTTGGAGATGTATGAAACAGGATGTCAAAAAGTATGTTGTAGAATGTGGAATTTGCCAGCAAAATAAAATTGAAGCTATTTGTCCAGCAGGGTTGCTCCAACCACTTCCAATCCCGGATAGAATTTTGGAGGACATCAACATGGATTTTATTGACGGTCTCCCAAAATCAAACGAAAAGGATTCCTTGCTAGTGGTGGTGGATAGGCTGAGTAAGTATGCCCATTTCCTAACGGTCAAGCATCCCTATTCGACCAAAGAGGTTTCTTATCAGTTTATTCAGGAAGTGGTCCACCTCCATGGATATCCCAAATCTATAGTTTCATATAGAGATGTGATCTTTATGAGTAACTTCTGGAAGGAGCTCTTCCGAATCCAGGGGACTAAGCTAAAGAGAAACACCGCCTTCCATCCCAAAACGGATGGGCAGACCGAACGAGTGAATCATTGCGTTGAAACATTCCTAAGGTGCTACTGCAACGAACATCCAAGGAAATGGGAACAGTGGATAGCCTGGGCAGAGTACTGGTGTAATACAAATTTTCATACCTCTCTCAACACTACACCTTTTCATGTCGTTTACGGACGACCCCCACCTCCCCTTATCTCATACGGTGAACAGAAGACCACGAATGACACACTCGAGCAGCAACTGATGGATCGGGATAGAGCCCTTGCAGCTCTAAAAGAACAACTGAGGATGGCACAAGATCGTATGAAAAAGCAAACTGATAAACATCGACGAGAATTGGAATTCCAAGTTGGGGATTGGGTTTATCTGAAACTACGACCCTATCGTCAAAGATCCGTGGCCCAAAGACGCTTTGAAAAACTCTCACCAAAATTCTTCGGGCCTTATGAAGTTATTGAACGAATAGAAGTCGTGGCCTACAGGTTGCAACTTCTAGTGAAAGCCACTATCCATCCGGTTTTTCATGTTTCACAACTTAAAAAGGCAGTGGGATTCAAGGGTTCGGTGCAGTCAAAAGCTCCTGATCTATCAGAGAATTACGAATGGTCTGCTAGCCCTGAGGAGTTGTTAGGGGCCAGATGAAATGTAGGCGAGCAGAGATGGGAATGCTTCATCAAGTGGGAGAACCAGATCACTTCCAATGCTACATGGGAAGTGTATGAAGACATAAAAAAGACAAATTCCAGAATTTCACCTTGAGGACAAGGTGGTGGTCGACCCCCGCGGTATTGTAAGGCCTCCAATTATAAAGAAATACACGAGGAGGGGTAAGAAAGTAATTGAGATGAGAGAGAATAGAGACCACCCAAGTTAGTTGGGCCTGAGATCGTGGGAAGCAAGTATTTGTACTACTCTATGTAGTCTTTTTCTTTTGTCGAATATTTTGTGAACGGAAGTTTTTAGGAGAGACCCAACCTCTCGAATGTTGTGGAGTGTTTTGGTTTCTTATCGATATTATCGGAGGAAATAACCATCTCTCCCTATTGAAGAACTCTCAATAGAGGGGAGTTAGCTCCCTTCATCATCGTCTCTTGGTTATTATCTTTAGTCTATTGTTTGTGTGAGCTTTCTTGCGTGCAGGTGAAGGTTAGATACCTAACATCGGCCCTTGATTATTTATACCCAAGACCTTGACACTGTTCAAACGTTGACGAATTAGCCCTTGTTACCAAGGCCATGACATTTAGCTCAACACCACACAACACATTGGCCCTGGACCGTTTATACTCAAAGCCCTAATACTCATCTTTATAATTCCAAACCTATCTATACCTAATCCTTTTTACCAGGAGCCCTAATACCTACCTTGACAAGTTTTACTACCTTAGCCCTTTATACATTAACACTATCACAGTTTACTCAAGAACACGAATGAATCAAGAGCATACCTAACATGAACTTTTACACACATTCGAATCACCATGCTTTTTTAACTCAATCTCACCCCACATCAATAAACCTTTCCTCAACAAGGTTCTGGAATATCTCATCAAGACTATATTAAAATTGGTAGAAGGAGCCAATAAATCATACCTTATATAAAATGCACTATAAGGGAGAAACTTTTTCTCCCTATTTTTCCCTTACCAATTTTGTTCTTCATTTTTTGATTAAGTGCCAATTTTTCCCCTTAATGATTATCTTCCTTTTCAATACTAAGGCTAGACATTTATATCGTAATACAAGTTTAGGTGTTTCATATTCCTTCAAGAACACTATACTGTGAATCCAACCGTTGCATTCAATTTGAGGATTGAATACTATTCGATGCTTTGTTATTTCATACCCTCCAAGTTCCAAAAGGATGTTCATCTCCTTCATAATACTCTACATAATAAGGTTTTATACCATCCCATTCATAAGATAAATACAAAAATGCAGAGGAGAGGACACAAAAAATTTACTTGTTCCGTCATTAATGAAAGTTCATGGTCTCTCATCTGGCTAGTCGTCTATCAAATTCCAGCATGTTTTGATGTAGCTTCAATGTTCTGTCTCACTCCCTTGCACGCAGAGCAATCGATCCAAAGGTAGAAGAAACGTTGACAACTAAAATTCTCTTTTAGTTGCAAACCCTGGAGTTGTTTGCTTCGCCTGAACTGTAATTTCTTTTTAGCCGAGGAAAGAAGAATCGTCGACCTGTAACAATAAGGGAGAAAACCCCTTAGGAGGGAGGAGGGAGGAGGGAGGAGGCTGCGACAACACGAATGGAAGAAAGACGACAGCGGCGACAACAGTGAACGAGAGAGACGACGACTACTTAGAGTTCTCAAACGGAGGAAGAGAAGGCGTGAAGAAGAAGAAGCAACATCGAGCAATTAGGGTATTCCTCCTTTTTATTTTTGGGAAAATAGCTCGAAAATTCTAAAAAATAATGACCTGTTTGGTATGCAATCCAGATTTTGTTTTATATTTTCGGATTCACTGAATTCAATGAATATGTGTTTGGCGATTGTTTTTTAAAACTGTTTTCGGATTCTGGGATCCAAATAGTAGAAATTCTGAAATATAACATTTTTATGTTTTCATTGTATCCAGATTATGAATTTAAAATTTTAAAATGCAGAATTATATTAAACAAAAATAAAAATCTTAATAAATACAATATTTCATATTATAAACTCAATTTACTTTTGTTAAATTAAAATATGTATAATATAATATATTATAAATTACATAATATTATATTATAAAATGATAATTCTATAAAAGGTATAAAAGCATGTTCATAAATTAATTAATAATGACTTATATTCAATTTAATAATTATTTTTGCAACTACAACTAAGCTTATGATCTATAAATATGTTATAAGACACATTTTAAATAATTGTTTAGAATGAAATCATATTTATAAATATGCTACCAAACACATATTTGAAAACATGAAATACAACTCTGTTTTCATTGAATCCCTTGTTTTCAAATTTATATTTTCAGATTGCTTACCAAACAGGACCCTTTAGAAGTTTTGGATTGGATTATTGGGTCTCACATGTAAAAACTTCTTTTGGACCCTTTGGTGATGAAAATGAGGTAAGAAAGAGAAAATGTATTATGTGTTATTACTATAATGCCCTCATTGTATTTTAAAACAATAATACAATCCAACTCCACTATATTTAATACCTCCAACTAACTCAACTAACCCATTTAATTACCACCAACAAATTTTCTCATATACATCATTCTCACAATTTCCATATCTCAACTACAAAAATCTCACATCACAAATATAACATTATAATTGATTCCACAAAAAAGGAACGTTCTAAGGTACGTATGATGGAGATCTGATCTCCTTGTGCAGCGGAAACGGGGTTGGGATCTTAATGTGCTTGATTGTTTTAATTGAAAAAAAAACCAGTGCATTATTAAAAAAAATACAGAACAAGCATGAATTCTAATCCTATTAGACATGGATTAATTGCATACATGCAAACATATATTAAGTTTAACAATTAAACTAAAGGGAAGAAGAATACCTTTGTAGTTTCAACTTGCAGCAACACCTTGCTCCAAACAATACAACAACACAGGAACTTCCAAGATGCTTCTCTGTTTTCTTCAGTTGGACAACACCACGAGGAAAACCTTCTATCCTCTGAGTTCTACTTAGATCTACTTTGGTGGAAAGGTAATCCAACAATTGGAAGATGAATTTTGGAAATTCTTGAGATTGAGAGAGAGAATTCTTCTGTCAATTGGAAAAATGATCAATCGATCATCCAAATGAGCAACTCGTTTCTCCCTGTTAAACTGTTGATAGGGAGAAAGAGAGGGGTAGTGGGGAACGTGTCTGGATGACACGCTCCCTCATTTATTATTAAAATAATAATAATAATAATATATATAATTAAATCAAATTTAATTATTCATTTAAATCATATTTAAATAATACAAATTAAATATCATATATTTAATTTGGATTAAATCTCATTTAATCATATTACCCCTTTAACCTATAGTTTTAATGTACAACCAGTGCACATTAAATTTTATCCTATAGTTTGTAAATGTGAATCACATTCACATTTAATATAATATTTGAACTCTTTCAAATATTCAATTCTTTCATAATTTAATATGAATCAGATTCACATTAAATTTATAATATATAGTTCCAAAACTATATATTATATCGTATCTAAATACATTAAATATATTCTCTAATGAATTTGAACATTTCAAATTCAAATGATCTAAGAACCCTTTACGAGCTAGAAGGTGGACCTAATGGACCTACAGATCAGAAGCTCCAACGATACGAGATTACTCGGTTAATCTCATTAACCTCCCAATCAACATTCAATAACTGCAGAAACACTCCACTAAAGTCCCACAGCTGCACTCTTCTCACTGCGGATGTATTTCTGTGTCCATGGATATTGACCAATAACAGCAAGTCAATCCTTCACGAATGTTCGTAACACCAGCTGGGTCAAATTACCATTTTACCCCCGGTTACATCTTGGGCCTTAAGTACCAGTGCTCCTCTAATGAACAATTTGTTTGTGGTCCTACCAACAAACAGAGTCCCTCTCGGGCCAATGAGAGGGTCGGGCCCGTTGTTCAAGTCCCGGAGGCACCACTTAAGGGAACATTCCTCTACTTACCCTAGTAGGCGGGAAGGAGTGAATTCCATCTTGCTAAGTTAAGTTCCCAGACGCTCACTCGGTCTTGTCCCCAAGAAGGTAGGCATATTGAGTCGGCGAATCTGGCCACTCTCACCCATACTAGTCAAAGGACAATCCCTCGCGAACAGGAGTTCGTAACCTACTTAGGATTGAGATCAAGTTGCCTAGGTCATCCTAGTGAAATAGAAACCTAACTAGTCAACGGAGTTACAACTAAAGGTTACAATTTCGTGGTTCGGTCTTATGTAATCTCATTACATAGGATATCCCCACTCACATGTCATCTACACGAACACGTTAGGATCACAGTGTTTGTATCAAATACAAAGTGGGTCACATCCATAGTTTAACCAGGGTAAGGTACCCAAACTTTATCATTTAACTATAGACCCTTTAGGTTGTATCTCGAACCGAGATCCTTTTTATGTACATTACATTCAGTTAAAGATTCATTTAACAACCTTGGATTAATAACACTTTATTCCATTAATTAGAACATAATTACAAACTACGAGTTTTAGGGCACAAATCCCAATAAACTGTCACTTGCACTAAAACTCTAGTGGAGTACATCATAATCTAAAACAGTGGTCACTACTACAAATTAGGCCTTTATTGACGCGTTCCTTTTTCAAATTGTTGACGCTTGGCTAAAAAAAGTGTCAACAAAAGACCAAAATTCATTTTAAAAACCATTATTAATTTTGAAATATATATATTGATGGTTATAAAGTGTCATTAAATGTATAAATTTAGTTTTTTACAATTAGCTGTCAATAAATATACTTTTATTGACGTTAATTACGAAATTTTCGCGTAAAAAATAATCAAATTCCATGTTTTGCTTTTCTTGACAGTTAAAAACCGTCATTGTTTGATGGCTTTATTGACAACGCTGACAGACGCTTTCATTGACGATTAAACACTGCCAATATATGGTATATTCCTTGACAGGTAATCACTGTCAACAAAACATGAAAAACGACGTCGTTGTTTGGCGATTTTATAGACATGCAGGCGGACACATTCCTTGACGGTTAAGAGCCGTCAATATAAGAGTTTTCATTGACGGGTAATACCCGTCAACAAAACGTATAAAACGGCGTCGTTTCGAAACTAAACGACATCGTTTAGCTTTTCCTATTATTAAAAAAAAAAGAAAACCAAAAATACGACGGAACCCTAAACCCTTTTCACATGCTCGATCTGTGTCCCTCTTCATCAATCTCTCTCTCAACTCCATCGCCGTCGTCGATCTTCTCTCTCCGCCGCCGTCTGTGAAGCCGAAGCTCCCGCCGCCGTCTGAGACACAGTCGGAGGTCTCGCCGCCGTCGATCTTCTCTCTCCGCCGCCGTCTGAGTCACAGTCGGAGGTCTCGCCACCGTCAATCTTCGTCAATCTGTGAAGCCAAAGTTCTCGCCGCCATCTGAGTCATTGTTGGAGCTCTCGCCGCCGTCGATTTGTGAAGTCGAATCTCTATCATCGTCTGAATCACAGCAGAGCTCTCGCCGCCGTTGATCTTCGTCGATCTGTGAAGCCGGCCAAAACTCTCGCAGCCTTCTGAGTCACTGCCGGAGCTCTCGCCGCCGTCGATCTGTGAAGCCGGCCGAAGCTCTCACCGCCGTCTGAGTCATTGCCAGAGCTTTCGCCGCCGTCGATATGTGAAGCCGAATCTCTCGCAGTTGTATGAGTCGAAGCCGAAGCTCTCGCCGCCATCGATCTTCGCCAATCAGTGAAGTTAGAGCTCTCGCCGCCGTCTAATTGAGTCGGACTCACAGCCGGATCCCGCAACCCCTCATTGACGATTTCACCGACGTCTGTGTCGGATCTCAGAGTCGGATATCTCACCGTCGTCTCTCGGGTTTCTCAGCCACGTTATCTCTCCCTCAGGTTTGAGATCACTTTTCGGTAGGTTATTTGAATTTCTATTTTCAGTTGCTCGTCAATATTTTTAAATCAATACTTTAAGTATGATAGATTAATGATATGCAAAATTTAACAAAAATGTGTAATTCATGTGAAATTCATATATGGGCATCTTTTCTACTTTTAGTATTATGTAGATGAGCATCTCTTTCTATTTAAATTTCGTTGGTGTTGAAACCAAGTATGTTAGGAAGAAACATTAACAATTGCTCTAAATTTGTAAACGAGCATCTCTTTGTTTTTGGTATTGGCTGAAACAATTATATGATTTTCACATACTACTCATAAGATATGATTGGCTTGTTTAAAATGTCAAGTTATGAAGTCATAATTAAGTACCTGTCAAATTATTGTCCATTGTCAGATATATGAATTAAAATTTTCTTGTAGGAATGTGCTTCTAGAATATGGTTCTTGTGCTTGTAATGGGTGCATGAGGTAGTGTAATTTACAGTTTTTTTGCCTATTTGTAAGTTTAAAGCATGTTGAGTTTCTGTTATTTTTGAAGCCCAACCTAATGTTTGTTGAAGTTTGTTGGAGGTTGGGCATTTATTGTACCTTAAGGAGTGTTTGTTTGGATTTACAAGACTTGGAGAAATTTTGGTTATCTCCTAGTTATGTCGTTATGCTGCCGAAATTTCACCGCAGACGGCATGGTTGAGTAACCTTCTTAATTAGGTTTGTCCTAAGTTTTAGGGTCGTTATAGTTGGTTATGATTAACATGAAAAATTATGTAGTTTATTCTACTTATTTTAGGACTTAGATTGATTTTATTAATTCAAAAATATCTATTGACTTCATTTACTTAGGTTATAGCATAATAGACAAATTATGGATGTCGAAGGATAGATTCTCTAAAGAGTATGAAGAAGGTGTAGACACTTTTATTCAGTTTGCACATGAACATGCGAGTGGTAAACTTTCTATACGATGCCCATGTGTTAAATGTGTAAATTTGAAGATTCTCAACACTAATGTAGTCAGGAACCACTTAGTTGCGTATGGTATCGATCAAAGATATGATAATTGGATTTGGCACGGAGAAACCCTTGATAGACATTCTAGAAACAATGTAGAGTCAAATTTAAACTACACCACTAATGAGCAAGTATATGAAGAGAACTCTGATGACAACATTGTGGAGATGGTTGAAACTGCACAACAACATTTTGAAGAAGATCCAAAAAAATTTAAGAAGTTGTTTGCAGATGCTGAAAAACCTCTATATCCAAGATGTAGTAGATTAACTAAGTTAGGTACATTAGTTAGATTGTATCATCTGAAAGCCAAATTTGAGTGGAGTGATACTAGCTTTACAGAGTTGTTGATCTTATTGAAAGATATATTACCTGAAAAGAATGAATTGCCGACATCTACATATGAAGAAAAGAAGACATTAGTCACTTTGGGAATGACGTATGAAAAAATTCATGCATGTCCCAATGATTGTTGCTTATATAAGAAAGAATACGCTGATGCATCTAATTGTCCTCACTGTAACGAGTCAAGATGGATGAAACGTAAGAATTCGTTGGAAGTGAAAGAGGGAGTCCCTGCTAAAGTTATATGGTACTTTCCCTCAATTCCACGATTTCAAAGGATGTTTAATAGCACGTTAATTTCCAAGGATTTAACTTGGCATGCTAATGAGAGATTAGTTGATGGAAAGTTACGACATCCTGCTGATACTCCATCTTGGAAATTGATCGATCATTTGTGGCCTGATTTTGGAAGTGAAGAGAGAAACCTTCGTCTTGCCCTATCAACTGATGGAATAAATCCTCATAGTGAGATGAATAGCAAGTATAGTTGTTGGCCTGTAATATTGACAACATACAATCTCCCACCTTGATTATGTATGAGGCGTAAATTTATGATGCTAACCATGATAATATCTGGGCCAAAGCAACCGAGGTACAACATAGATGTTTATTTGGCTCCTTTAATAGATGATTTAAAAATCCTTTGGAATGATGGAGTGCCCTGTTATGATGCATATCGAGATGAAGTATTCACATTAAAAGCAGTGTTGCTGTGGACAATTAACGATTTCCCTGCATATGGTAATTTAGCCGGTTGTAGTGTTAAAGGATATTGTGCATGCCCCATATGTGGAGAACACACATCAACTATGCATTTAAAATTTGGAAAGAAGATGACTTATCTTGGACATAGAAATTTTTTTCCACTAGCTCATTCATTTAGAATACAGATAAAAGCATTTAATAATGAAAAGGAATTTGGAAAGGCTCCACAACCATTGCCAGGAGAAGAAATTATTGAAAAATTAACCAACAACGAACATTCCAATAAAGATATGTCAAAAGAGAAGAAACCAATAGGTGCCTTACGTTCTTGTTAGAAGAAAAAATCAATATTTTTTGAACTTGAATATTGGAAGAAGCTTCATGTTCGACATTGCTTAGATGTGATGCACGTGAAAAAGATAAGGAAAAACGGTGTGGTGATGTTACTATCTTGCCAGATATGGGTAGTTTTCAACTACAACCACCCATTGCTTCGACATCTACTGAAAATCTTGATCAGGTAACTCTTATTTTAAATATTCGTTAATTGGATTTCAAGAAAATGTATATAAATACTAAGTCATAATTTTTTATATATTTTGTAGGAAAATCTTGTGATTTAAATTGTTGGAAATATAAAAATATTGTGGCATCGTGAATGGTTTATGAGAGGTTAAGCCCGCATGAAGTTGTTTATGGTGTGCCTCTCACATCGAACGATGTGAGAGTACTTATCACTCTTGTATCTGACTTCAATGCTGCATTGCCTATACCGATAGCTGGGAGTATTGAGACAGTTTCAAATGCGATTGGTTATCACGTTCCATGACCAAAGAATCTTGTAATAGTAGATAAAATAGAAAAGGTAAAGTTAATTGAAAACACTCGTTGTTGTTTAACTTAATGTCTATGATTTTTAATATATTCTTTCATGTACGTAGGAACGTAAGAAACCTCACCGTGAGTTAGCGACATTAAAGGAGAAGCGAGGTAGAAATGATGAGCCACGAGTGCATATGGCACTTGCAGTGAAATACATGATCAAAATTCTTGAAGGCATGATCAATGAGTATATAAACATCCCAATACCTGATCATGTGTTCGAATATCAATTCAACTTTCATTTGATGAAAGACAACATGCAACAATTTTGCATGATGGAGGAACTTGCAATCTCGGTCATATCAGCTTATATCACGTAAGTATTATTTAATTATATATAATTTGATATTCTTTGTATTTACCACTTTAGGATATACATATTAACTGATTTTGTTAGTTTTGAGTTATGCTTAGAAATTGGAGTTTGATTGAGTTTTCTGGATGTTGAGGTTAGAAGTGTGTTTTTTTTTTCAGACAGGTATATGTAACATTTTGGTATTGTTGTAATTATACCGTTATGCTGCCGAAATTTTCGAGACTTAAGTAAGGGTAAACTCCACTTTAGTATAGAAATATTAACTAATTTGTTAGTTTTGAGTTGTGCTTAGCAATTGTGACATGTGAGTTATTCTTGCTTTGAAGTTGCTGAGTGTATGCTTTGTATCATTTTTTGTGGTCGAGCGTTATTGAATCGTTAAAATGATTAGTGAATTGGCATTTGATTGAGTTGACGTTTGATTTTGTTATCTGAATGTTGAGTTTAGAAGTGTGTTTTTGTTTTAGAAAGGTACATTATAGCATTTTTTTTTTATTTATTATTAGGTACTTGTGCCAATCTGAACCTATCATATTAGAACAATATGCATTCCTTCAACCATCCTTGATTTTATATGCCTCTGGACCTGAAGAGCAATGTTGTCGATTCCTATGTAATAGGTTACGAGAAACAAAAAATAAACTATTGATCTGTCCTTGTAATTCAGGGTACGTAAACCATGTACTTATTAATTTACAACTTTTTTTATATATACCTAACTCTTATTTGTTAGTAATTCTATATTTAGACACCATTGGTTGTTGTTGGTTATATCATTGAAAACATCTACAATTTGGTCGATTGACTCCATAGGACATGACATTCGCGATTACGTGAAAAATATAGTTAATACGTAAATATTATGAAACTTCTACCATTGATATATTTCGGATAGAAAACGTTATTCACTTACTTTTATGTATTTGTACTTGTATAGGGCTATTAGGATGTTCTATGCTCAAGCAAACGCTAGAAGTCCAATTTTTAATTGGATAGCTGTTCAGGTAATCGTTTCAAATCTACCATTTTTTCACCATTTTGTTTATTTATTCGAGTCTTGCTAACTATTTGTTTTAATCTATTTATATAGTGTGCTAAGCAACCGGGGAGTACTGAGTGTGGGTACTATACTATGAAGTTTATTCGAGATATAGTAACACAGAGAAGTCTATTGATAAGAGACGTGGTAATACTTTGATCTTAATCTATATGTTTTACAGTTTCTTGACTTATTCAATTTTTTAATGCATGTACACTTATTTCTGTTTCAGTTGACGAGAAAAGATAAGTACACCCAAGATGAGTTGGACGAGATACGAGTTGAATTATGTGAATTTGTAAATCAGTACTTATGAGAATTTTTGTTATCATACTTCATTTATTTGATTTTCAGGAGTTAGCTAGTATTATGTTCTTTAACAGTTTGCTTAGAACTATATGTAGTAATTTTAACTTTATTTAGTTAGTAAATGAAACTTTGATTCAGTTCATTTGCAATTATGGTTTATTTTGATAAAATTTGTCTTATATAGTGATGTTCATCAAGATGCAGGTTGGTAGAGGATGGGTGAATAATATCCAATTTATTTTTTATTTTTTTATAAATAGTTAAAGTTGACGGCTAAAAAACGACATTAAAATCGACAATATTGACGGTTCAAAACTGTCAACAAATATGTCATAGTCAACAATGTCAAACATCAATTATAGTTATAGATGACAACTAAAATACGTCAAGATATATTTATATTGACAGACAACAAGTATCAATAAAAGGGGTATTATTGACGGTTGGCTAAAAATGTTGACGGTTAAAAAATATCAATTATACCTGATGTTGACGACTCACAGATATCAATAAAGTGGTTATTATTGACACTTTGACCTAAATATTGATGGATAAAAACCATCAACTATACTCTATGTTGACGTCACATACGTGTCAATAAAAAGGTTTTTGTTGACGTTTTCACCTAAATATTGACGACTAAAAACCATAAACTATACCCTATGTTGACAACAAATAAGTGTCAATAAATAGGTCTTTGTTGACAGATTTACGTCATAGTTGATGGCTAATAAGTGTCAACATTAATATTATTGAGAGTTAAAATCCGTCAATAAAAACATAATCGTTGACGTTTAACGACCGTCAACTATCAACTTTTTATTGACGCTTGGTGTTATTGACACCGCTTTCAATGACGGTCAAAAAATGTCAACTAAAGTGAATGTTGACTGATTTTAGCTGTCAATAAAAGACAAATTTGTAGTAGTGGGTTACCAGAGATAGAAATACAATAAACTAGGGCATCCATATACCCCATTACATATCTCCCACTTGCCCTAGATTAGCTTATGTACATATCTCGTAGACCCAGACTTTCCAGATGACCCTCGAACACTTTAGCCGTGAGAGTCTTTGCAAACGGATCAACAATATTATGTCGATCTTCGTGACTGTCACATCTCCGCGTTGCACTATTTCTCGTATCAGGTGATACTTCATCTCGATGTGCTTTCCTCGCTTATGGTTGCGAGGTTCCTTCGAATTGGCTACCGCACCACTGTTGTCACAGTATAAGGTGATGGGAGATTCCATATTTGGAACAACTTCCAAATCAGTAAGGAATTTCCTTAGCCAAACACCTCCTTAGCCGCTTCTGGCGCAATGACATACTCAACCTCCATTGTGGAGTCGATACATCCTTGCTTGATGCTTCGCCATACTATAGCTCCCCCGTTAAGGGTGAAAACTGATCCCGATGTGGATTTCCGAGAATCCTTATCGGTATGAAAATCAGAATCAGTGTATCTAGTAAGGATCAGATCCTTAGACCCATACACAAGCATATAATCCCTCGTTCTCCTTAGATAGTTGAGGATATTTGTAATCACATCCCATGGTCTAACCTCGGATTGGATTGGTACTTACTGACTATTCCCACCGCATAACAAATGTCCGCCTCAAATGCGCAACATAGTATACATTAAGCTACCTATCATAGAGGCATAGAGAATATGTCTCATATCCTCAACATCTTGAGGTGTCTTGGGACACTGTTCCCTAGACAGATGAACTCCGTGCCTAAAGGGTAATAAGCCCCTCTTGGAATTTAGCATCGAATATTTGGATAACATTTTGTCGATATAAGACGCTTGAGACAGAGCTAGCGTTCTGTTCTTACGATTCCTAAAGATCTGAATCCCAAGAACATACTGTGCCTCTCCTAAATCTTTCATTTGGAATTAGGTCGCCAACAAATTCTTTATGTCAGTTAGGTATCCTACATCATTCCCAATGAATAGGATATCATCCACATAAAGTACTAACAAAGCTACTTTGTCGTTGACGATCCTCTTGTAAACACAAGGCTCGTCAACGTTTTGGTCAAAGCCGTAAGACTTGATCATAGTATCAAATCTTATATTCCAAGATCTTGATGTTTATTTCAATCCATAAATGGATCGATTAAGCTTGCAAACTTTTTGCTCCTGACCTTGTGTTATGAACCCTTCGGACTGAGACATATAGATGCTCTCGTTAAGATTACCATTCCCCAAAAGGAATCAGGTAACTTAGCAAAACTCATCATTGAGCGAACCATACCGACAGGAAGAAAGAAGGTAAATGTGATATACTTGTAACTGAAACCTGTTTAGTGGAAAGTAATGACTCTGTCCGGATACTGGATTCAGACGCCACTAACCATATTTGTTCTTCTTTTCAGGGAATTAGTTCCTGGTAGCAGCTGCGAGAGGGTGAGATAACACTACGGGTTGGATCCAGGGAGGTTGTCTATGCTACAACAATCGGCACGGTGAAACTGTTTTTTGGCAGAAATTACATTTTATTACATAATTTGTATATAGTTCCAGGGTTTACTAGAAACCTAGTTTCTATTTCCTGCCTTTTAGAACATTGTATTTCCGTTTCATTTTCGGTAATAAAACATTTATTTCTCGAAATGGAAACTGGTAATGTTCTGATTCACTTGAGAATAATCTTTACATTTTAAAGCTTAATTCGGTCAAAAGTGTTTTGAATATTGAATTATTTAAAACAGCTGAAACACGAACTAAAAGAGTAAAAGTTTCTCCTAAAGAAAATGCTCATCTTTCGCATCAAAGGTTAGGCCACATTTATCTCAATAGGATTGACCAACTAGTGAAGAGCGAACTTCTAAGAGCGTTGGAAGAAAACTCTTTACCGGTATGTGAGTCATGTCTTGAAGGAAAAATGACCAAACGCCATTTTAGTGGAAAAGGATATAGAGCCAAAGAGCCTCTGGAGCTTATACATTCTGACCTTTGTGGTCTGATGAGTGTTAAAGCACGAGGAGGTTACGAATACTTTGTATCTTTTATAGATGACTATTCGAGGTATGGGTACATTTACCTAATGCATAGGAAGTCTGAAACTCTTGAAAAGTTCAAGGAGTATAATACTGAGGTTGAGAACCTATTAGGTAAAACAATTAAAACACTTCGATCGGATCGAGGTGGAGAGTATATGGACACTGAATTCCAGGACTATATGATAGAACATGGAATTACGTCCCAACTCTCAGCACCTGGTATGCCACAACAGAATGGTGTATCAGAGAGGAGAAACAGAACCCTGTTGGACATGGTTCAGTCGATGATGAGCTATACTCGTATCCCTGATTCTTTTTGGAGTTACGCAATGGAGACTGCGATATATGTTTTGAACAACGTTCTGTCGAAGAGTGTTTGTGAAACACCTTTCGAACTCTGGAATGGGTGTAACGATAGTTTACACCATTTAAGAATTAGGGGATGCCCGACCCATGTGTTGGTGTCAAACCCGAAGAAGTTGGAACCTCGTTCAAAGTTATGCCTCTTTGTAGGTTACCCAAAAGAGACGAGGGGTGGTCTATTTTACGATCCTAAGGAAAATAGGGTACTTGTGTCGACAAACGCCACTTTCCTTGAGGAAGACCACATCAGGGATCACTTACCAAGGAGTAAGATTGTGTTAAATGAAATGGACAGTACATCAGCAAGAGTTGCTGATGGGGCTAGTACGTCAACAAGTGTTGTTGATCCTAGCTCGTCTAGTCATGTCCGTTCTCAAGAGTTGAGAATGCCTCGACGTAGTGGGAGGGTAGTGAGATAACCTGAACGTTACATGGGTTTAGCTGAAACCCTAGTCGTCACCCCTAATGGTGACTGCGAGGATCCATTGACCTATGATTAGGCAATGGATAACGTTGAAAAAGACGAATGGATTAAAACTATGGACCAAGAAATGAAGTCGATGTACTTCAATTCTGTCTGGGAGCTTGTGGACCAACCGGATGGGGTCAAACCTATTGGTTGCAAGTGGATCTACAAGCGTAAATGTGGCGTAGATGGGAAGGTGCAAACCTTCAAAGCTAGACTAGTGGCAAAGGGTTTTACCCAAGTTGAAGGGGTTGACTATGAGGAAACCTTTTCTTCTGTTGCCATGGTAAAGTCTATCAGGATCCTTCTGGCCATTGTCGCATATTATGACTATGAGGTATGACAAATGGATGTCAAGGCAGCCTTTCTGTATGACAATCTTGACGAGACCATATACATAGACCAACCCAAAGGGTTCATTGCCCAAGACCAATATTAAAAGGTTTGCCGGTTTTAAAGGTCTATTTATAGACTGAAACAAGCCACGAGGTCTTGGAATATAAGGTTTGATGAGGCGATCAAATCTTATGGCTTTGATTAGAATGTTGACGAGCCTTGTGTTTACAAGAAAATCGTCAATAACACAGTCGCATTTGTGATATTGTATGTGGATGATATCCTGCTCATTGGGAATAAAGTAGGATTTCTTATTGACACTAAGAAATGGTTGGCTTCACAATTCAAAATGAAAGATTTGGGAGAGGCCCAGTATGTTCTAAGTATCCAGATAGTCCGGAACCAGAAGAATAGAACGCTAGCCATGTCTCAAGCATCTTATATTGACAAGATGTTGTCTAGATATAAGATGCAGAACTCCAAGAAGGGCTTGCTGCCTTTCAGGCATGAGGTTCACCTGTCCAAGGATCAGTGTCCTAAGACGCCTCAAGAGGTTGAGGATATGAGACGAATCCCCTATGCTTCAGTTGTAGGGAGCATGATGTATGCCATGCTCTGTACTAGGCCCGACATGTGTTATGCAGTTGGGATTGTCAGTAGGTATCAATCCAAACCAGGATTAGATCACTAGACAACCGTAAAGGCAATCCTCAAGTATCTTAGGAGAACGAGGAACTACAACCTTGTGTATGAGAATGAGGATTCGATCCTTACAGGATACACAAACTCTGACTTTCAGACCGATAAGGATTCTAGGAAATCCACTTCGAGTTCAGCCTTCATTCTAAATGGAGGAGTTGTAGTGTCGCGAAGAATAAAGTAGGGATGCATCGCTCATTCCACAATGGAAGCCGAGTATGTTGCGGCTTGTGAAGCTACAAAGGAAGTTGTTTAGCTTAGGAAGTTCATGAAAGATTTGGATGTTGTTCTAAATATGAACTTGCCAGTGACCCTGTTTTGTGACAACAGTGGTGCAGTAACCAACTCGAGAGAACCTCAGAGTCATAAGAGGGGCAAGCACATTCAGCTGAAGTATGACCTGATACGGGAGATTGTGCACCGCAGAGACGTGACAGTCACGCAGATACCGTCGAACCACAACGTTGCTGATCCATTTACAAAGACCTTCACGACTAAGGTGTTTGAGGGTCACCTAGAGAGTCTAGGTCTTCGAGTGCTTCCTTACTAAGGCAAGTGGGATTATTGTAAAGGGTATTGAATGCCCTAGTTTATTGTATTTTATTGTACATCAGAGAAATGTATTTTGTACTCCAGTAGCTTAGTCCAAGTAGGAGTTTGTTGGGATGTATGTCCTAATCTCGTATATGTTTGTAATATTCCTTAATGTAAGAAATAAGAGTTATTTTTTCATCACTTTGTGTCTTGCATATTTACAAACTTAATCCAATAAACTAAGCTCCAGGGTTATTGAATTATGAGAGAACTAGAACTTGAACGGTGTGTAGTGGACACACGGGGAGGATCACGTTCGAGTTAATGACCTGAACGGTCTATAGTATACGGATATGGTTAGAGACTTAATCCTAGATACGGTGTGGATGCGACTCGCTTTGTATTAGATACAAACGAGGTGATCCAACTCGTTCATATGGTTGACATGCGAGTTGGGGCATCCTGTGCAATGAGATTGTACAAGACCGAACCGTGAATTATTAGACCTACTGATGTAACACTGTTAATAGTATAGGACTAATAACTTCGTAGATGACCGATAGTGACTCGACCTTAATCTGAGCGTGTTACAAGCTCCTGTCTGGGGGGGTCTGTCCTTTGACTAGTACGGGTGAGGGTGGTCACTGTTACTCACCCAATATGTCTATCTTCTCATGGAAAGGACCACGTGGGGAGCTGGAAACTTTACTAGGAGAGATGAAATTCACTCGTTCCCAAATTAGGGAAACTAGAGGGCTTGTTCCCTTAAGTGTTGTCTCCAGGGCTTGGACAACGGGCACCCACCCTCTCACTACCCTGAGAGGGATGTTGTTTATGGTTGGACCATTCAACGTTATTGTTCATTAGAAGAGCATTGGGACTTAAGGAGCAAGAGGTAGACACATGGTTAAAATGGTAATTTGACCCAGCAGTGTCTACGAACAACCTGTAAAGGGTCGATTCACTGGCATTAGTTATATCGATGGACACAACTTGTCCTACAGTGATGGAGTGCAGCTATGGGCTTTAGTGCAGTGTTACCGTAATTAATAAATGTTGAATAACCGAGTCAAAGAGTTTGATAGGTTAGTCTCGGATCATTGGAGCTCGTCATCTGTAGGTCCAGTAGGTCCCTCGATTGGCTCAAATTAGACAAATTGAGGGTTTACAGTTTGGTGTGAATTTGAAGTGTTCAAATTCATTATTTGGGTATTTATGTCATTTATATGTGATAAAGATGACATAATATATAGTTTGATGTGAATGAGATTCATAATAAACTATAGTATAGCCTAATTGATTAATTAGTGCTAATTTTAGAGAAATTGAATTGAGAGAAATTAAATTGAATATGATTCAATTTAAAATTCCACAATTATACATATGTGATTTGTATTATAAGGTATGAGATACATTTTTACATGTGTTATGCAAATATGATTTGCATAACATAAGGTTGTGGAAAAATGGTAATTGGTGTAGGTTTCAACTCTACCTCTCACCATTATATAAAGACCTTTTCAAGAAGGTTTCGGTCATCACTTGCTCATTTTTTGAATTTTCATCCAAAGAGCTCTCTCTTCTCTCTCAAAATTTCTTTCCACGCAAACCAAAGGGAGTTCCACCACTCTCCCTCAAGCGATCGAGAACAACCGAGAAGATCAATTGGAAGTGTCCAATTTGTTTTGCTTCGTGAGATCGTTGGAACGAAAGAGATCGAGATCGGAGAAGGAATTTGCGAAGAAGCGTTCTTCAGCAAGTAAGTACCATTAACTCACTGTTTTTCCTTCTCTCAAGCATGTTTAGCCTAGAATTAAAATGTTTAGTACAATTTTAAGAAACGTTTTTCACAACGAACACCACGACATTCCAAGTCTTTTCCGCTGCAGGAGTTTCAATCCCTTTATGTATAAGACAGAATCACAAAATAATTAATCTTTCTTTGTAACATCAATCAACGAATAGATAATTATTTCACTTAGATGAGCATTAGTAACTCGACCTTATTCGTGAGTGGTTATGGACTTCTGCCTGCAAGGGATTGTCCTTTGATTTGCACGAGTGAAAGTGGTCCAAGTCGCTGAATGAATATTCCTATTATTTTGGGACAAGATCGAGTGAGGAGCTGGGAACGTAACTTCACAAGATAGAATTCACTCATTCTCGACCTTAGGGAAAATAGAGGAGTTGTTCCCTTAAGTGTTGACTCCAAGTCTTGAAAAATGGGGCCCCATCCTCTCACTGACCTTACGGCTAATGGTTATATTGATCACCACAACTGGTCCTAACTCAACCAACAAAGTGAATTCTATACTCAAAGTGGAGTTACCGTACAACCCTCATAAACCCTACCAATTGAAATCAAAGTATCTTCACAAAAAGAACACTTTCAAAAGAATTCAATCCATAGACATACTCGTACAGACATTACGTTGAAACTTGGTACAAAGTAATGTGGTACAAAAATTATGAGCATTCATGGTTTATTCAATTCTGTCAAAATGCTTACAAAATAGATTACCCATTCTGGTTTATCAAATGGTGGAAAACTTTCGGCTTATCGGAAGAAATCTTCCCTGTTCCTACTTAAGAATCATTCCACTATTTTTTACAAACAATACAAACAAATGCATTCCCACTCATAATGCGTTTTTGTTTATACTTTCAAACCCCTTGGATATTCTGTTGGAAATTCCAAATCAATAGATACACCTATTACAAAAAAATTGTAAAAATTTTCCAAATCAAAGGTGGGACAAGTACAACTTTTCTCACGCAGGAATCAAAGAGGTGAAACAATGGTTTGCCGATAATGGTTACCTCCAAGACCTGTCAAGGAAGAAAAATGACGAGTTCCTCAATTCCAAATAGAAGTTGTTAGCTGCCTTAGCCCAAACAACAACAGAGGCAGATTTACAGAAAATATTAAATTAAGTTACTTCAATAGCATCTTCATCTTCTCCACAAAACTCTGAAGTAGAGGAAGGTGATGAATATGATATCAATGATCCATTCCTCGATTCTCACCCAATGTAAAAAAAAAAAAGTGGTGTACATTATAATAAATTGTAAATTATAAACTCCACATCAGTACATAAGAATAGTGCCCAAATCTCATAGTGGTAGAAAATTATGAAGAATCACCATAAAGCACTGATGCGAAGGACTGTTGCGGTGTGTGGTCCCGATAGTAAATCTCACGATGAGTGATGAATGAGTTGGTTAGCATACCTTGCCTTCACGCCTGAAAAGTGATTTGACATGATATTCAAACCTATTAGATAAGAACTACAACTATCATATTTATTAAAGACACTTTAATAAAGGGATACGACAAAAGATGGTTGGGGAATAGTAGGAATAGTAGTAAGCATTATTGTTCATTATTGTAATAGTAGTGTGCATTATTGTAATAGTAGTAAGCATTATTATAAGCATTATGTAAAAGTATCTTTTACTTTTTTTATATTTTGTAATCATTATATCTTTTGTCATATCAATCAAGTCAGGGGTCCTATCTTGTCGGATTGAATCTTATCTTTTAGTTTTTTGCTTTGAATTGTAGTTTCAAATCCGGAGTTTATAAAGGACTTCGATCTTGTAATCAAAGGGCATCGAAAAATTTTCGAGCTTTCTTCTAAAGTGAGAAATATTTCAAAGAGCCCTGAGGATTATTGTGCATTATTGTAATAGTAGTGTGCATTATTGTAATAGTAGTAAACATTATTATAAGCATTATGTAAAAGAATGTTTTACTTTTCGAATATTTTGTAATAATTGTATCTTTTGTCATATCAATCTAGTCAGGGGTCCTGTCCCGACAGATTGAATCTTATCTTTTAGTTTTTTGCTTTGAATTGTTCTCTCACCGATTACCCCTCCTTCATACGGGAGTTATAAACATACTTTAGGGATTCGTGTCGAAGCTGTCCAGATGGTTGTCCAACATATTCTGCAACGAACTCATGATCTCACGAGCTGAGACCATGCCCTCGTGCTTTTTGGCCAGAACTTCAAAAACACTAGCAAAAATATAGACCTTGGCCTTGATCCAGCAGTCATACGCATCCTTAACAGTTTGAGGAGCGTTTCGAGCAGGCACCTGAGGACATTCCTCAGTCAGTACAAATCGTAGGTCATTAACAACCAGAATCGTATTCAAATTGGACTTCCACATAATATAGTTTTCGCCAATTAAACGTTCGCTTTTGAGTAAGGCTATTATTGAGGACGACATGTTGAAATTTCAAAAATAGTTCTAATTAGTTATACCTTTAACCCATTTCAAACCAATCAATTTTAGGAAACTTATTAAAGAATCCTAGTGTTTAAATTAAACCTTTAATTTTGTAACGATATATCAAGGGTTTAGAATAAAAGCCACTGTCGGGTGGTCAGTCACTCATCCCCTTAATTGAGACTATCTCCGCTAATTCACACTACCAAAACATCTCATGTCCTAATGATTCTTAGCTACCGTTTGTTTGGTCAAGGACTCGTTAACTAGCTTAACTCATCCTGTAAATGTGACCCTACCATTTTCATGTCAAATAGGTCTCAACCAACAGACTACTATTAAGAAAGACAACTGTTGGCAAATTACCTAAGAGACCCTATCCCTTTCTGGAGTTCGCGGTATTCCGATCCCTATAGCCAGACCCTCCGTAGGGATTGCCTGTTATAGGACAACCTAACAGACGGACTATAGAAATCTCACGGTGCGACCTAATGGAGGAGACCGTAGGATACGTTGACACGCGCCCTGCTCCCATTTACTATGGATACTTCCCTAATTCACCTTGGTATTGGACCATACAAACACTTACCGTAGGGGGACACTCTATTGACGCCACGTAGCAGATCATGGAACTCACGGTGTGAACACTTGATGACGTGAGAGTAAACATGATGCGAACATCTCGTTTTCTCCCACTGAAGCTACTAAGGGTTAGGGTATAGGTTTTCGGCTAAAAGAATCTATCTAAGTCTATGCCTATTATAACTATTATAACTAGGCCTTTTAAACTTATGCCTAGGTGAATAGACATTTTAATTACCTAGATATAACACAAAACTATGGTCAATTCAACTAACGCCCCAGGTCAGTTCCCAAGTAGGAGGTGTTCCGTTAACCGTCAACTCAAGTACCCCCAACCTTAGGCAGAACATCACCAGTAGAGTTCCCTTATGACCAATACCCCATCGTCCTACTATATGTTAAACTATTTAACATACTGTGTAAGGTTGAGTTCTAATCCTACAGGTCTAAATTAATTTTAAACAATTTAAAACTAATTGCATTTAACCTAAGTTCTTATGTTTGCATGCAGTTCTTTGTTATAGGTTATGGTTTCTAAAAACTCCTTTATAACTTTTACACATTTAAATTAATTATTCTATGACAAAGAACTATATGATAATTCCAACAAACGATTTCTAATTGAAATTACATTCAACTACTTGAATCATGCAAATTACTTAAATAAAATAACATTTTATTTTAAACTAAGTAATTTCATGCTCCATGCTATTTATTTTTCATATAATCTAATTATAACAATTATAACTAATTACTCATGAAGAATAAATCATGCATTTCTCATATTTAATATAACACTTATACAAATAAAATGCATGAATTTATACAAATAAAATGCATGAATATGCTTATCGTAAGGTGGAAATAACTCGAAATGACATTTATAAAGAAAATAGTCGTAAAACCAAAAAAATTTGGCCCCTAAAGACCCTTCAGGCTGTATCTCAGACTGAGATCTTTTAAATGTACACTACATTCAGTTCAAGAGACATTTTTCAGCGTTGGAAGTTAGTTTATTTGATTTAGGGTTAACAAAAAGGCAATATTGTAAATAATAATTAATAACTTTTTATTGAAAATAATAACTCTTTATTACATTAAATAGAACAATATTTACAAACTACGAGTTTTAAGGCACAAACCCCAACAACAATTATGTCGCAAGTGACAACGTAAAGGGATTCGAATCCCCATGAGCAACGAAAACGTGATTTAAAATAGTATTGTTTGTGTGTTTTGGTTTACTTCAAAAACCAGTACATTGGATAAATAAACAGAGATAAGAAACTAAACTGAATTAAGCATGGATTAAACGTTAAAAGGCATGTTGTAACTTTCCTAAACTAAAAGGGAAAATATATCAATTACCTTTGTAGTTTTGAATTTCCCACAATAACTCCTTGCTCCTCGGAATCCACAACAACACAACAAGCTTTTCTTCCCATGTAAAACAGGACACTACCATTTAGTTAACCTCCTATGTCTCTGAATTCTTTCAATCAATTCCTTGGTGGGAAGAAATTCAAACAAATTGGAAAAGGAAGGGATTTTTGTAAGAGAGAGTGTTTTTCCAACAATTCAGTGATCGATCTATCACAAACCTCTCTCCATCGAGAAGTTAAAGCTAGAAGAGCACTTCTCCCACTCTCAATTGATAGGGAATCAGAAGGGAAGTGGGGAACGTGTCCTCCTGACACGTTTCCATTATTTAATTAATTAATAATTAAATTCATTAATTAAATCAAATTTAATTCATAATAATTCAATATCATATATTTAATTAATGTTAATTGAATATCATATATTTAATTAAGATTAAATCATATTTAATCAATTTTCCTCTAACCTATAGTTTTAATGTTGATTTTATGCACATTAAATTTTAACCTATAGTTTTTGAATATGAATCTCATTCACATTTAATTTTATTATTTGAACTCTTTAAAATATTTAATTCTCTCGTATAATTTAATATGAATCATATTCACATCAAATTTATAATATAAGTTTCCAAAAATTTATATTATAATGTATCTTTATACATTAGTGTTTATTCCCTAATTTAATTTGGACATTTCAAATTTAAATGATATAAGAACCCTTTACGAGGTGGAAGATGGACCTAATTGATAAGCGTCGTATTTGTTGGTTTAACAAAGCTAGAGGTCCTTCTAGGATCTTTGCAAACGTCACGAATAAGGCTAACTTAACGAATTGATTCCAACTAAGAGTTTAGTTAGAAGATGAATCACTCTTAGATCAAACTTAGAATAAGGATGGTCACTCCTAGATCCTAAGACGACTCACTCCAGAATTAGCTTGATCGGGGCTAATCCAATGAATCGGTTAAACATCAAACCTAAAACAAGATTTGAAAGAAAGTTAACACCAAATGGGGCTAAACAAAACACAAGTTTTTTTCATAAAGGTTATGCCTTTTCCATGCCAATAAAAGCCTTTAAATAGGCCAAAATGGTCGTGCAAAGCACCAAAGACCAAAAGTCTTTAAAAAGCATTAAATGTGAAATGACGAAAAAATTGACCTAGGAATTTAAAACTTGATTGCACAACGTTTGAGAGCTCTAAATATAGAACAAAAAACATAGAAATGCTTTAAATGGTCTTAATTATCTACTGCAGGATCCGCCATGCATGACTATTTCGTTTGACGAGGTTTGACATCACGAAATCCCAAGAGGTGCAATCTAGACAACCACCTGTTCACATTTTCTGCACACTTTTTTGTCCTCCGTGCCATCTTTCAAACTAGACAACTTTTCTCGTGCCATCTTCACTCCATTCTTATCTTGACTTGTTGTACTAACATTATAAAGATTTTTGGGCTAAAAAATCTTGGTCTCTCCTTGTGCATTCACGAGATTTTAGAGATACAATGTGAAAGCCTCTTGAATCTTCTTGGCCTTGCTCCTTGTTATTGCTCCTTCAGGTACATGCAATGGATCAATGGAATCCGTCTCATATCCTAAACATCTTGAGGAGTCTTAGGACACTGATCCTTAGACAAGTGAACCCCATGCCTCAAAGGCAGCAAACCCTTCTTGGAGTTCTGCAACTTATATCTAGACAACATCTTGTCAATATAAGACGCCTGAGACAAGGCTAGCGTTCTGTTCATCCGGTTCCGGACAATCTGGATACATAGAACATACTGAGCTTCTCCCAAATCTTTCATTTGGAATTGCGAAGCTAGCCACTTCTTAACGTGAGTAAGAAATTCTGTCTCATTCCCAGTGAGAAGAATATCGTCCATATACAACACCAAAAATGCGACAGTTTTGTCAACGATTTTCTTGTAGACACAAGGCTCGTCGACATTTTGATCAAAGCCATAAGATTTGATTGCCTCATCAAACCTTATATTCCAAGACCTCGAAGCCTGTTTCAGTCCATAAATGAACCTATGAAGTCGACCACCCTTTTGCTCTAAGCCTTGGGCAATGAACCCTTTGGGTTGGTCCATGTAGATGGTCTCATCAAGTTTGCCATTCAGAAAAGCTGTCTTGACGTCCATCTGCCATACCTCGTAGTCATAATACGCGACAATGGCCAGAAGGATCCTGATCGACTTTAACATGGCAACAGGTGAAAAGGTCTCCTCATAGTTAACCCTTCAACGGTGTGGTAAACCCTTTGCCACTAGTCGGGCTTTGAAGGTCTGCACCTTCCCATCTGCGACACGTTTACGCTTGTAGATCCATTTGCAACCAATAGGTTTTACCCCATCCGGTTGATCCACAAGCTCCCATACAAAATTGAAGTACATAGACTCCATTTCCTGGTCCATAACTTTAATCCAATCGTCTTTGTCAACATCAACAATTGCCTGATCATAGGTCAATGGATCCTCACAGTCATCATCAGGAGCGACAAGCGAGGTTTCATTAAACCCATGTAGCGATCAGGCTGTCTCACAGTCCTCCCACTACGTCGAGGCATTCCCAACTCTTGGGAATGGATTTGACTAGACGTACTATAGTCAACAACAACTGTTGACGTACTAGCCCCATCAGCAACTCTTGCTGATGTACTGTCGATTTCATTCAACACAATTTTACTCCTTGGTAAATGATCCCTGACGTGGTCTTCCTCTAGGAAAGTGGCGTTTGTCGACACAAGCACCCTATTTTCCTTAGGATCGTAAAACAGACCACCCCTAGTCTCTTTAGGGTAACCTACGAATAGGCATAATTTCGAACGGGGTTCCAACTTTTTCGGGTTTGACACCAACACGTCGGTCGGGCATCCCCAAATTCTGAAGTGATGTAAACTTCTTTTACGTCCACTCAAGAGCTCGAAAGGTGTTTCAAAAACACTCTTCGACGGAACGTTGTTCAAAATATAGACCGCAATCTCCACTGCGTACCCCCAAAAGAAACAGGGAGACTAGCATAGCTCATCATCGACCGGACCATGTCCAACAAGGTTCTGTTTCTCCTCTCTGATACACCATTCTGCTGTGGCATACCAGGCACTGGGAGTTGGGACGTAATTCCGTGTTCTATCATATAGTCCTGGAATTCAGTGTCCATGTACTCTCCACCTCGATTTGATCGAAGTGTTTTAAGCGATTTACCTAAGAGGTTCTCAACCTCAGTCTTGTACTCCTAGAATTTTTTAAGAGTTTCAGACTTCTTGTGCATTAGGTAAATATACCCATATCTGGAGTAATCGTCTATGAAAGTCAAGAAATACTCATAACCGTCCCGAGCTTTAACATTCATCGGACCACAGAGGTCAGAATGTACTAACTCAAGAGGCTCTTTGGCTATATATCCTTTTCCACTTAAAGGATGTTTGGCTCTTTGGCTAGTTTCTCAATCTTATTGAGATTAATGTGGCCTAACCGTAGATGCCAAAGATGGACATTTTCTTTTGGAGAAACTTTCGCTTTCTTAGGTCGTGTTTCTGCAGTTTTAAACATTCAATATTGAAAACACTTTTGACCGAATTAGGTTTCAAAACATATAGATTATGCTCGAGTGAAGTAGAACAAATAAGATTGCCTTTGAAAGAAATAAACGCTTTACTAGATTCAAAGGAAACAGATATACAATGTTCAATTAGGCAGGAAATGGAAACAAGGTTTCTAGTAAACCCTGGAACTATGTACAAATTGTCCAACAATAAGTACTTCCTACCAAAATGTTGAAGGGAATGAGAATCCCCGCGCAGCGGAAGATGATCGAATCGTCGTGGTATCATCATGCTACATGCTTGTTAAAATGATCTAACTATTAGATCTATGCTAAACATGCTTAAATTTTATAGCAAGATGAATGACTTACTTGTTGTAGACCGATTCAGCAAACTCTCCTTGTAGATCACGAACTCTTCGCGCTTCTCGATCTCCACGAATTCTTCCCACGATCAGATCCCAAACACTACCAAATGGTCTTCTTAGTTGTTCTCTTTGGAGAAGGGAAGTTGGTGGGAACTTTTGTGTTTTGGAGGAAGAAGAGAATTGAGAGAAATGGAGAGAGTTCACTTTTGGATTCATAGGTCAAAATCCAAAAATGACAATTTAGCTTACCAAACTCATCTTACAAAGGGTTTAAATAGTGGAATGATGAAGTTCACAACTTCACATAATTACCATTTTACCACAACCATATGTTATGTAAATCTCATTCACATAATTATATAATATAAGATATCTCATATCTTATGTTGCAAATCTCATTTGCAATAATTGTTGATTTAATCAAATTGAATCACATTCAATTTATTTTCTCTCTATCAATTTCTCCAATTAGCCTTTAATTCAACAATTAGGCTAACATATAGTTTATTATGAATCTCATTCATATTAAACTATATATTATATGATATAATTACTCTTAAAGTGAAATTGAACACTTCAGTTTCATACCAAAACATTAACCCTTCTTTTATCCAAGATTGAGCTAACCAAGGGACCTAATGGACCTACATTGACGGGCTCCAATGACTTGAGGTTAACCAGTCAAACTCTTTGACCTGGTCAACCAATGTTCATTAGCTACAGTAACACTCAACTAAAGCCTGTAGCTGTACTCCCATCAGTGTAGAATATTACGTGTCCACTGATATAACCAATAATCATGAGTCGACCCTTCACAGGTTGTTCGTAGACATAGTTGGGTCAAATTACCGTTTTACCCCTATGTCTACATCTTGTTCCATAAGTCCCCACTGCTCCTCTAATGAACAAAATATTGTGATGGTCCAACCATACACACAACCCCTCTCGGGCGGTGAGAAGGTGGGCGCGCCGTTGTCCAAGCCACGGAGACAACACTTAAGGGAACAGCCCCTCTAGATTCCCTATAGGCGGGAACGAGTGAATTCCATCTCGCGTAATTAGGTTCCCAGCTCTCTACTTGGTTCTGTCCCTGAGAAGATAGGCATATTGGGCGAGTGACTGAGACCACCCTCACCTGTACTAATCAAAGGACAAACCCCTGCAGACAGGAGTCCGTAATACCCTCAAGATTCAGGTCGAGTCACTAATGGTCATCTACGAATTTATTAGTCTTTCTTCACAAGCGGTGTTATATCGATAAGTCTAATAATTCACGGTCCTGATCTTGTACAATCTCATTGTGCAGGATGCCCCCACTCGCATGTCAACCACATGAACGAGTCAGATCACCTCGTTTGTATCTAATACAAAGCGGGCCGCATCCACAGTGTATCCAGGATTAGGCTCCAACTCCGTCCTTATACTGTAGACCGTTCGGGTCATTAACTCAAACGTGATCCTCCTTGTGTGTCAACTACACACCGTTCAAGTTCTAGTTCTCTCATATATTTAATGACCCTGGAGCTTTGTTTATTGGAAATGTTTAAAATATTTGCGAGACACAAAGTGAAGAAAAGAATAACTCTTATTAATTTCAAAACAATATTATACAAACACGAGATTAGGACAGAAATCCCAACAAACTCCCACTTGGACTAAGCTAGTGGATAAGGTACATTTCCAAAATGTATTTGAGTTACAATAAAAAATTACAATAAACTAGGGCATTGAATACCCGTTTACATATCTCCCACTTGCCCTAGTCAGGAAGCTCTCGAATACCTAGACTCTCTTGGTGACCCTCAAAGACTTTAGCCGCGAGTGGCTTTGTAAATGGATCAGCTACATGCGCTCAATGTGTTTACCTCTTTTATGGCTTCGAGGCTCACGTGAGTTGGCTACTGCACCACTGTTATCACAGAACAACGTGTTTGGCAAGTTCATATTTGGAACAACTTCCAAATCTGTCATGAACTTCCTTAGCCAGACAGCTTCCTTTGTAGCTTCACAAGCCGGAACATACTCTGCTTCCATAGTGGAATAAGCGATGCATCCTTGCTTGATGCTTCGCCAAACTTCAACCCCTCCATTCAAAATTAAGGCTGACCCCGAAGTGGATTTCCTAGAATCCTTATCGGTCTGAAAATCAGAATCCGTGTATCCTGTAAGGATCAAATCCCCACGGCCATACACTAAGTTGTAGTTCCTCGTTCTCCTAAGATACTTGAAGATTGTCTTTACGGATGTCCAGTGATCTAATCCTTGATTGGACTGATATCTACTGACAATTCCTACTGCATAACAGATGTCGGGCCTAGTACACAACATTGCATACACCAGACTCCCAACAGCTGAAGCATATGGAATACGTCTCATATCCTCAACATCTTGAGGAGTCTTAGGACACTGATCCTTAGACAAGTGAACCCCATGCCTAAAAGGCAGCAACCCCTTCTTGGAGTTCTGCATCTTATATCTAGACAACATCTTGTCAGTATAAGATGCCTGAGACATGGCTAACATTCTGTTCTTCCGGTTCCAGACTATCTGGATACCTAGAACATACTGAGCTTCTCCCAAATCTTTCATTTGGAATTGTGAAGCTAGCCACTCTTCAACATCAGTAAGAAATTCTACCTCATTCCCAATGAGAAGAATATCGTCCACATACAACACCAAAAATGCGGCAGTTTTGTCAACGATTTTCTTGTAGACACAAGGTTCGTCGGCATTTTGATCAAAGCCATAAGATTTGATTGCTTCATCAAACCTTATATTCCAAGACCTCGAAGCTTGTTTCAGTCCATAAATGGACTTATGAAGCCGACAAACCTTTTGCTCTTGGCCTTGGGCAATGAACCCTTTGGGCTGGTCCATGTAGATGGTCTCATCAAGTTTGCCATTCAGAAAGGCTGTCTTGACATCCATCTGCCATACCTCGTAGTCATAATACGCGGCGATGGCCAGAAGGATCCTGATTTACTTTACCATGGCAACAGGTGAAAAGGTCTCCTTGTAATCAACCCCTTCAACTTGGGTAAAACCCTTTGCCACTAGTCGGGCTTTGAAGGTTTGCACCTTCCCATCTACGCCACGTTTACCTTTGTAGATCCATTTACAACTAATAGGTTTTATCCCATCCGGTTGATCAACAAGCTCCCAGACAGAATTGAAGTACATAGACTCCATTTCTTGGTCCATAGCTTTAATCCACTCGTCTTTATCAAAATCAACCATTGCCTGATCATAGGTCAATGGATCCTCACAGTCATCGTCAGGAGCGTAACTGAGGTTTCAGCTAAACCCAAATAGCGATCGGGCTGTCTCACAGTCCTCCCACTACGTCGAGGCATTCCCAACTCTTGGGAACGGATTTGACTAGACGTGCTAGGGTCAACAACGCTTCTTTGACGTACTAGCCCCGTCGGCAACTCTTTGCGATGTCTGTCCATTTCATTCAATACAATTTTACTTCTTGGTAAATGATCCCGGATGTGGTCTTCCTCCAAGAAAATAGCGTTTGTCGACACAAGCACTCTATTTTCCTTGGGATCGTAAAATAGACCACCCCTAGTCTCTTTAGGGTAACCTACGAATAGGCACAATTTCGAACGGGGTTCCAACTTCTTCGCGTTTGACACCAACACATGGGTCGGACATACCCAAATTCTGAAGTGATGTAAACTGCCTTTACGTCCACTCCAGAGCTCAAAGGGTGTTTCACAAACACTCTTTGAGGGAACATTGTTCAAAATGTAAACCGTAGTCTCTACTGCGTACTCCCAGAAAGAATCAGGGAGACGAGCATAGCTCATCATCGACCGAACCATGTCCAACAAGCTTCTATTTCTCCTCTCCGATACACTATTCTGCTGTGGCATACAAGGTGCTGAGAGTTGGGATGTAATTCCGTGTTCTATCATATAGTCCTGGAATTTAGTGTCCATGTACTCTCCACCTCGATCCGATCGAAGTGTTTTAAGCGATTTACCTAAGAGGTTCTTAACCTTAGTCTTATACTCCTTGAACTTTTCAAGAGTTTCAGACTTGTTATGCATTAGGTAAATATACCCATATCTGGAGAAATCGTCTATGAAAGACACGAAGTACTCATAACCGCCCCGAGCTTTAACATTCATCGGACCACAAAGGTCAAAATGACGCTTGGTCATTTTGCCTTCAAGGCATGACTCACATACTGGTAAAAAGTTTACTTCCAACTCGTTTAGAAGTCCACTCTTCACCAGTTTCTCAATCCTATTGAGATTAATGTGGCCTAACCGTAGATGCCAAAGATGGACATTTTCTTTTGGAGAAATTTTTGCTATCTTAGTTCGTGTTTCTGCAGTTTTAAACAATTCAGTATTTAACACACTTTTAACCGAATTGGGTTTGAAAACATACAGATTATTTTCAAGTGAAGCTGAACAAATAACATTTCCTTTGAAAGAAATAAACGCTTTATTTAATTCAAAAGAAACGGAAATACATTGTTCAATTAAGCAGGAAATAGAAACAAGGTTTCTAGTAAACTCTGGAACTATATACAAATTGTCTAACAATAAGTACTTCCCGCCAAAATTCAGCTTCACCGTGCCGATTGCTGCAGCAGAGACAAGCTCCCCGTATCCAACCCGTAGAGTTACCTCACCCTTTCGCAGCGGCTGCCAGGAATCAATCCCTTGAAAAGAAGAACAAACGTGGTTAGTGGCGCCTGAATCTAATATCCAGGAAGAGTCATTACTCTCCACTAAACATGTTTCTACCACAAGTAAATCACATTTACCTTGGTTCTTCCTCTAAGCAAGGAATTTGGGACAGTTTCTCTTCCAGTGTCCGCTTCCATTGCAGTGGAAACACTTTCCTTTCTCTGCAACCTCCTTGACCTTCTTGCCCTTCTCACAGGCGTGACTCGATCGATTTTACCCCTCTTCATCATCTTTTTTCCTTTCGGGCGTAAAGGAGCAACAAGTTTTGTCCCAGAGGTCGAACCCCTGTGATAAGACCTGTAGGCAACATTTGCCTCAGATTCCCTTACCCTATTCAGGGACTGGAAATTCTGTAGCTCATTGAGGAGGGTAGTCAGAGTGTAGCTAATTTTGTTCATAACAACATTGCTACGAAGCTGAAGGAAACTCTTCGGAAGAGTCTCCATAATAAAACTGACCTGGCTCGACTCGTCGATCGAAGTCCCATTCATCTCGGCCAGATTAAAGCGGGTCATCATGTCTAGAACATGTTCACGGACAGACGACCCCTCTTTCATCCGAGCGTTGAAAATGTATTTGAGCGAGTCATGCCAGACCTGAAAGGACTGTTGTCCAAACATTTCCTGCCAGGACTCCATGATTCCTTAGCGGAAACCATCAGCTCATGCTTCTTTGCCAAAACATCAGACATGCTAGCAATTATATAGACCTTGGCCTTTTCATTGGCCCTGATCCAACGATCGTACGCATCACAAACGACTCGCGACGCAGTCGAGCCCGGCATCTGAGGACACTCCTCAGACAACACGAACTTTATGTCGTCAGTCACCAAAATTGTATTGATGTTGTTTTTCCAGCTCTGATAATTATCACCCACTAACTTATCGGAAGCAAGTAAAGCTATAATAGCGCTAGACATTTTTAGCTGAAAACTTAAGAAAAACTTTGTATTAGTCTCACAAAAACCTTTATGAAAAAACCAATCTAAATTTTAGCAAAAATGTTTTCATGATACCTAGGTCATTCAAAATTTTGCAATGATACCCTAAAGGTTTAGAATAACTGCTAAACTGATCCAAAAGTGATCCAAATGTTGGAATCCTTCCCACAAAGGATTTTGTTCTAAGTTGAATCTCAGAGGATCGGAGGTTTTCCAAATTGGTGGGGTTCTGTTGGATAAAAACATAGAACTTTTGAAGTTCTTAAGTTGCTGAACATTGGAGCAAGGAGTTGTTGTTCTGCTAAACTACAAAGGTAATTCCTTATTCCCTTTAGTTTAGTTGTTAAACTTAGTTTGTTTGTATGCAATTAGTCCATGTCTAATAGGATTAGAATTTCATGCTTGTTCTGTTATTTATCAATGTACTGGTTTTTGTTTTAATCAAAACAATTAAGCACATTAACAATCCCAATCACGTTTTCGCTGTGCAAGGAGATCCGATCTCCATCATTTGGTATCGGAGCAATGCTTGTTTTGTTTTATTTTGAAACAAAATTGCATTGATTAGGTGGGACATGCATTTGGTTTGCTTGTAAAACTTGTTTAGGAATTTTTTGGCTTTAGTTTACTTTGATTTTGATCAATTAGTATGTAAAGGCTCCTGCATTTTTGGGCATAAAGTGCATAATTGAGTCTGTAATTGAGTTACGAGTCGTTCGGGACTAGTTTCATGCAATTCGGTTGAGAATCGAAGGAGAAATTAAAGAACGAAGCTGTTGCATTCGTGAGTTTCAGTTGCTACCGAAGCAGCAGCGTTGCAACGCGGAAGAACGGCGTCGCAACGCAGCGCTCCATATCGACGGGGGCGCTCAAGGGGTCAACGACGTTGAAACGCTGGCCCTCAGCGTTGCAACGCCATCCCGATAGCAGGCGCGCATACGACAAAGCGAGCGTTGCAACGCTGGCATCAACGTTGCAACACCGTGGGGCATTCCAGCAGCTGCAGACCGATTCGAGGTTCGTTGGTTTCGGTCTGGTTTGAGCGGTTAAATGCCGGTTCGGGGTATTTTTGGAC
Source organism: Trichosanthes cucumerina (assembly GCA_036507285.1). Classification (NCBI taxonomy): domain Eukaryota; kingdom Viridiplantae; phylum Streptophyta; class Magnoliopsida; order Cucurbitales; family Cucurbitaceae; genus Trichosanthes; species Trichosanthes cucumerina. The sequence goes on from CM071837.1 coordinate 23,736,883, forward strand.
CGGTTTCATGAAATAAAATTAATGTAATTTTATTTTTTGCACTTTAGGGGCCAAATTATTCCGGTTTTACAGCTATTTATCTTTATGAATGTCATTTAGAATTTTACCACCATAGGATAAGCATGTTCATGCATTTTATTTATATAAATGTTATATGAATATGGTTGAGTGCATGATTAATTTATTTTTTCATGAGTAATTAATTATAAGTGTTATAATTAGATTATACGGAAAATAAATTCCATGGAGCATGAAATTACTTAGTTTAAAATAACTGTTATTTTGTTTAAGTAATTTTATAATTTAATTAGTTGAATTTCTTTTATAATTCCAATTTGAATAATGATTGTTGGATTTATAATATACTTTCTTTATCATAAGTTAATTATTAAAATTTATAAAAGTTATAAATCAAAAGGGGTTTTAGAAACCATAACCTATAATAAAGAAATGCATGAAAACATAGGAACTTGGGTTAAAATTTAAAATAGTTTTAAATCGTTTAAAATTAATTTAGATCTAAGTTTTCATTTCTAATAGGATTAGAAATTGGTCTTACGTAGTATTTTAAATAGTTTAAAATCTAGTAGGACATTAGAACTTTGTTTATAAGGGAACTCTCTGGGGTGAAGTTACTGTCTAAGAAATTTGAGGGTACTTAAGCTGACGGTTAACGGAAAACCTCCTACTTGGGAACTGACCCGGAGCTTGAGTTTAATTAACCTTAGTTCTATTTTATCTCTAGGTAATTAAAATGTTGATTCACCCAGACATAAGGTTTTAAGACCTACTTATATTAGTTATAATAGGCATAGACTTAGATAGATTCTTTTAGCAAGAATCCGACTAAGTTAAACCTATACCCTAATCTTAGGAACTTCAGTGGGAGAAAATGAGATGTTGGCATCGAGTTTACTCTCACGTCCTCAAGAGTTCACACCGTGAGTTCCATGCTCGACTACGTGGCGTCAATAGGGCGCCCCCCTACGGTATGTGTTTGCATGGTTCAATACCAAGGTGAATGAGGGAAGTATCCATAGTAAATGGGAGCAGGACGCGTGTCAACGTACCCTACGGTCTCCTCCATTGGGTTGCACCGTGAGATTTCTATAGTCTGCCTGCTAGGTTGTCCTGTACAACCAAACCCTACAGAGGGCCTGACTATAGGGATCGGAACACCGCGAACTCCAGAGATGAATAGGGTCTCTTAGGTTGTTTGCCATCAGTTGTCTTTCTTAATAGTAGCCTGTTGGCTCGGGCCTATTGGATCTGAAAATGGTAGGGTCACATTTACAGGATGAGTTAAGCTAGTTAACAAGCCCTTGACCAAACAAACGGTAGCTAAGGACCATTGGGACATGAGATGTTCTGGTAGTGGGAATTGGCTGAGAAAGTCTCAATTCAAGGGAGGAATGACTGACCGCCCGACAGAGACTTTTGTTCTAAACCCTTAAAGTATCATTGCAAAATTAAAGGTTTAATTTAAATATTGGGTTTAGTTTAAACAATAGGGTTCTTTAATAATTTTGCTAAATTTGATTGGTTTTTACAATCGGTTAAAAAGCATAACTAATTAGAACTATTTTGGATTTTCAACATGTCGTCCTCTATAATAGCCTTACCTAAGAGCAACCGTTTAACAGGTGAGAATTTTACTACGTGAAATTCCAACCTTAATACGATTCTGGTTGTTGATGACCTACGGTTTGTACTGTTTGAGGAATGTCCTCAGGTCCCTGTTAAGGAAGCATACGATCGCTGGATCAAGGCCAATGATAAGGCCAAGGTCTACATTTTGGCTAGTGTTTCAGAAGTTCTAGCAAAAAAGCATGAGGGCATGGTCTCAGCTCGTGAGATCATGAGTTCGCTGCAGGAAATGTTTGGACAACCGTCTGGACAGATTCAACACGAATCCCTCAAATACGTTTATAACTCCCGTATGAAGGAGGGATCATCGGTGAGGGAACACGTTCTTGATCTGATGGTCCACTTCAACGTGGCTAGGATGAACGGAGCGGTCATTGACGAGCAAAGTCAGGTATCGTTCATCCTAGAATCTCTTCCGAAGAGTTTCCTGCAATTCCACAATAATGTGGTGATGAACAAGATAGAGTATAACCTGACTACTCTCCTTAATGAAATACATACTTTCCAGTCTCTTATGAAGAATAAGGGACAGGCTGATGGAAAGGCAAACTGTTTGCCCGTTCCAGAAGGTTCCAGAAGGGTTCATCCTCTGGGACTAAGTTTTGTAGCTCATCTTCTGGTCTTAAGAAGACCGAAAAGAAGAAAATAGGAGGGAAAGGGAAGACACCTGCTGCTGACAAAGGCAAGGGAAAAGCCAAGGTTGCAGATAAAGGAAAATGTTTCCACTGCAACGTGCATGGGCATTGGAAGCGAAACGGCCCAAAATACCTTGTTGAGCTCAAAGAGAAGAAAGGTAAATTAGATTTACTTGTTCTTTAAACTTGTTTAGTGGAAAATGATGATTTTACCTAGATACTTGATTCAGGAGCCACTAATCACGTTTGTTGTTCCTTTTAGGAAACTAGTTCCTTCAAGGAGCTCGAAGAGGGTGAGATGACGCTCAGGGTCGGAACGGGAGACGTCGCCTCAACTCGTGTAGTGGGAGATGCCAAGCTATTTTTCGGAGATAGATTTCTTTTATTAAAAAATCTGTATATCGTTCCTAAGCTTAAAAGGAACTTAATTTCTATCTCTTGTTTAATAGAACTTGGATATTGTATTTCTTTTTCAACTAATGAAGCGTTCATTTTGAAAGAAGGTGTTAATATTTGTTCTGCTAAATTGAAAAATGACTTGTATGTACTGAAACCGAACATAACTAAAGTAATTTTAAATCATGAGATGTTTAAGAATGCTGACACTCAAAATAAAAGACAAAGAATTTCTCCTAATAATAATACCTATCTATGGCATCTTAGGCTTGGTCATATTAACCTCAACCGAATTGAGAGACTTTCTAAGAATGGACTTCTAAACAAGTTAGAAGATAATTCTTTACCGACTTGTGAGTCTTGCTTGGAAGGTAAAATGACCAAGCAACCTTTTACTAGAAAAGGTTATAGAGCCGTAGAGCCCCTGGAACTTGTGCATTCGGATCTCTGTGGTCCGGTGAATGTCAAAGCTCGAGGAGGGTACGAATATTTCATCTCTTTCATAGATGATTATTCGAGGTATGGTTATCTATACCTAATGCATCACAAGTCTGAAGCTCTTGAAAAGTTCAAAGAGTATAAGGCTGAAGTAGAGAATGCATTAGGGAAAACCATTAAAACGCTTTGATCCGATCGAGGAGGAGAGTATATGGATTTGAGATTCCAGGACTATATGATAGAACATGGAATTAAATCTCAACTCTCTGCACCTAATATAGAACATCAAAATGGTGTGTCAGAAAGGAGAAATGGAACCTTGTTAGACTGATGAGCTATGCTCAATTGCCTACCTCGTTTTGGGGATACGCAGTAGAGACTGCAGTTAAAATCTTGAACAGTGTTCCATCAAAAAGTGTTTCAGAAAAACCTTTTGAACTTTGGAAGGGGCGTAAACCTAGTTTACAACACTTCAGGATTTGGGGTTGTCCGACACCCGTGCTCGTGACAAACCCAAAGAAGTTGGAACCTCGTTCAAGATTGTACCAATTTGTTGGCTATCCCAAAGAAACGAGAGGTGGTCTTTTCTACGACCCACAAGAAAACAAGGTGATTGTATCGACAAACGCCACATTCTTGGAGGAAGATCACATGGATAGTAAATTAGTACTAAATGAAGCTACACATGAACCAACAAGAGTTGTTGATCAAGCTGGATCTTCATCAAGAGTTGATGGAAGAGGTAGCACCTTAAGTCAGTCTCTTCCTTCTCAATCGTTGGGAATGCCTCGACGCAGTGGGAGAGTTGTTTTCCAACCTGACCGCTACTTGGGTTTAGCTGAAACTCAAGTTGTCATACCTGATGACGACATAGAAGATCCATTGTCTTATTAAAAGGCAATGAATGACGTTGATAAGGACCAATGGATCAAAGGCATGGACCTTGAAATGGAGTCAATGTACTTCAATTCAGTATGGGAACTTGTAGACCAACCTTAAGGGGTTAGACCCATAGGGTGTAAATGGATCTATAAGAGAAAGAGAGATGCAGCCGGAAAGGTACAGACCTTTAAGGCTGGGCTTGTAGCAAAGGTTTTGCCCAAAGGGAAGGAGTTGACTATGAAGAAACTTCCTGTTGCTATGCTAAAGTCTATAAGGATACTCTTGTCCATAGCCGCTTTTTATGATTATAAAATTTGGCAAATGGACGTCAAGACTGCCTTTTATAATGGTAATCTTGACGAGAGCATCTATATGTCTCAGCCCGAAGGGTTCATAACCCAAGGTCAGGAGCAAAAAGTTTGCAAGCTCAATCGGTCCATTTATTGATTGAAACAAGCGTCTAGATCTTGGAATATAAGATTTGATACTGCGATCATGTCTTCAAGCTTTGACCAAAACGTTGATGAGCCTTGTGTTTACAAGAGGATCATCAACGAAAAAGTAGTTTTGTTAGTACTTTATGTGTATGATATCCTACTCATTGGGAATGATGTAGGATACCTTACTGACATAAAGAATTGGCTGGCGACCCAATTCCAAATGAAAGATTTGGGAGAGGCGCAATATGTTCTTGGGATTCAGATCTTCAGGAATCGCAAGAACAGAACGCTAGCACTGTCTCAAGCGTCTTATATCGACAAAATGTTGGCCAGATATTCGATGCAAAATTCCAAGAGAAGCTTATTACCTTTCAGGCATGGAGTTCTTCTGTCTAGGGAACAGTGTCCCAAGACACCTCAAGAAGTTTAGGATATGAGACATATTCCCTATGCCTCTGCAGTAGGTAGCTTAATGTATGCTATGCTATGCACTAGGCCAGACATTTGCTATGCAGTGGGAATAGTCAGTAGGTACCAGTCCAATCCAGGGTTAGACCACTAGACAACAGTTAAAAATATCCTCAAGTATCTAAGGAGAACGATGGACTATACGCTTGTGTATGGGTCCAAGGATTTGATCCTTACTGGATACACTGATTCTGATTTTTAGATCGATAAGGATTCTCAGAAATCCACATCGGGATCAGTTTTCACCCTTAACGGGGGAGCTATAGTGTGGCGAAGCATGAAGTAAGGATGCAATGCTGACTCCACAATTGAGGCTGAGTACGTCGCTGCTTGTGAAGCAGGTAAAGAGGTTGTTTGGCTAAGGAAATTCCTTACTTATTTGGAAGTTGTTCCAAATATGGAATCTCCCATCACCTTATTGTGTGACAACAGTGGTGCGGTAGCCAATTCAAAGGAACCTCGCAGCCATAAACGAGGTAAGCACATCGAGAGGAAGTATCACCTGATACGAGAGATAGTGCATCGAGGAGATGTGACAGTCACCAAGATCGCTTCAGAGCAAAATATTGATGATCCATTTACAAAGACTCTCACGGCTAAAGTGTTCGAGGGTCATCTGGAGAGTCTAGGCCTACGAGACAAGTACATAGGCTAATCTAGGGCAAGTGGGAGATATATAATGGGGCATATGGATGCCCTAGTTTATTGTATTTATATCTCTATAACCATTGTTTTAGATTATGATGTACCCCACTAGAGTTTTAGTTCAAGTGGGAGTTTCTTGGGATTTGTGCCCTAAAACACATAGTTTCTAATTATGTTCTAAATGGAAGGGAATGAGAATCCCCGCGCAGCTGAAGACGATCCAATCGTCATGGTATCATTACGCTACTCGATTTTGTTAAAACAATCTACTAAAAGATCTAGGCTAAACATGCTGGAAAAGGAAGAAAAAACAGCTAGATCAAGGTACTTACTTGTTGAAGACACTCTTCAAGATTTCTTCCTCAGATCACGAACGCTTCGTGCTTCTCGATCTCAACGAACGCCTCCCACGAACGGAACCCCAACACCACCACTTGGAGTCTCAGTTGTTCTTCCTTTGGAAAGAGGGAAGTTTGTGGGAACTTTAGTGTTTTTGAGAGGGAGGAGAATTGAGAGAGAGTAGAGAGAATTCTTCTTCTTTTCTTTGATGAAAATAAAAAAAAAATTAGAGATTGGTCACATTCCTTCTTGCAAGAAAAGATTATATAGTGGAATGATGGAGTTAAAATCTTAACACTATTTCAACTTTACCACAACCATAGGTTATGCAAATCTAATTTGCATAACCACATAATATAAGATATCTCATATCTCATACTGCAAAACTCATTTGCAATAAATGTGGATTAATTAAATTGAATCACATCCAATTTAATTTCTCTCAATTAAATTCTCCAATTAGCTCTAATTCAACAATTAGGCTAACCTATAGTTTATTATGAATCTCATTCACATTAAACTATATATTATATAATTCATATCTCATATAAATGACATAAATGCCCTTAAAGTGAAATTGAACACTTCAATTTCATACCAAAACATTAACCATTTTCTTAACCCAGATTGAGCCAACCGAGGGACCTAATGGACCTACAGTGACGGGCTCCAATGATCCGAGATTATCCTGTCAAACTCTTTGACCCGGTAAACCAACATTCATTAGCTACGGTAACACTCCACTATAGCCCGTAGCTGCACTCCCGTTAGTGCAGAATATTACGTGTCCACTGATATAAACAATGCCCATGAGTCGACCCTTCAAAGGTTGTTCGTAGACACGGCTGGGTCAAATTACCATTTTACCCCTGTGTCTACCTCTTGTTCCTTAAGTCCTCACTGCTCCTCTAATGAACAACATATTGTGATTTTCCAACCATACACAACACCTTTCTCGGGCCAGTGAGAAGGTGGGCACCCGTTGTCCAACCCCTCTAGTTTCTCTAAAGGCGGGAACGAGTGAATTCCATCTTGCGTAGTTAAGTTCCCAGCTCCCCACTTGGTTCTGTCCCTGAGAAGATTGGCATATTGGGCGAGTGGCTGTGACCACCCTCACCCGTACTAGTCAAAGGACAAACCCCGCAGAGAGGAGTCCGTAACCCGCTCGAGGATTGTGTCGAGTCACTAATGGTCATCTCACGAAGTTATTAGTCCTTCATCACATCAGCGGTGTTACATCGAGTGGGTCTAATAATTCACGATGCAGTCTTGTACAATCTCATTGCACAAGATGCCCCCACTCGCATGTCAACCACATGAAGGAGTCAAATCACCTCGTTTGTATCTAATACAAAGCGGGCCACATCCACAGTGTATCAAGGATTAGGTCTCCAACCCAATCCATATACTGTAGACCGTTCGGTCATTAACTCAAACGTGATCCTCCCTGTGTGTCCACTACACACCGTTCAAGTTTTAGTTTTCTCATAAATTCAATGACCCTGGAGCTTAGTTTATTGGAAAAATTTATAAATATTGCGAGACAAAAGTGATGAAATGAATAACTCTTATTAATTTCAAACAATATATTACAAACAGGAGATTATGACAAAAATCCCAACATACTTAATGTAATAAAGTGCTATTATTTGAATAAAGTTTTATTGTTCGTTATCTACGAGTTTGCCTTTATTGAAACCCTAAATCCAATAAACTAAACATCCAAGGTTGTTAAATGTATCTTTAACTGAATGTAATGTACATAAAAAGGATCTCGGTTCGAGATACAACCTGAAGGGTCTATAGTTAGGGGATAAGGTTTGGGTACCTTACCCTGGTAAAACTATGGATGTGACCCACTTTGTCTTTGATACAAACACTGTGATCCTAACGTATTCGTGTAAATGACTTGTGAGTGGGGATAAACTATGTAATGAGATTACATAAGACTGAACCACAAAATAGTAACCTCTAGCTGTAACTCTGTTGACTGGTTAGGTTTCTATTTCACTAGGATGACCTACGCAACTTCATCTCAATCTTGAGCAGGTTACGAACTCTTGTTCGCGAGGGATTGTCCTTTGACTAGTATGGGTGAGAGTGACAAGATTCACCGACTCAATATGCCTACCTTCTTGGGGACAAGACCGAGTGAGCGGCTGAGAACCTAACTTAGCAAGATGGAATTCACTCCTTCCCGCCAACTAGGGTAAGTAGAGTAATGTTCCCTTAAGTGGTGTCTCCGAGACTTTAACAAAGGGCACGACCCTGTCATTGGTCCAAGAGGGACTCTGTTTGTTGGTAGGACCAAAAACAAATTTTTCATTAGAGGAACACTGATACTTATGGCACAAGATGTAACTCAGGGGTAAAACGGTAATTTGACCCAGCTGGTGTTACGAACATTCGTGAAGGATTGACTTGTTGTTATTGGTCAATATCCATTGACACAAAAATATATCTGCAGTGAAAAGAGTGCAGCTGTGAGACTTTAGTGGAGTGTTCCCGCAGTAACGAATGTTGATTGGGAGGTTAATGAGATTAACCGAGAAATCTTGTATCGTTGGAGCTTTTGATCTGTAGGTCCATTAGGTCCACCTTCTAGCTCGTAAAGGGTTCTTAGATCATTAGAATTTGAAATTTTCAAATTCATTAGGGAATAAACTTAATGTATATTGATACGATATAATATATAGTTTTGGAACTATATATTATAAATTTAATGTCAATATGATTCATATTAAATTATGTGAGAGAATTAAATATTTGAAAGAGTTCAAATATTAAATTTAAATGTAAATGTGATTCATATTTAAAAACTATAGGTTAAATTTAATGTACATTGGATGTGCATTAAAACTATAGGATAGAGGGATAATTCATTAAATGTGTTTAATATAAATTAAATATTAGATATTTAATTTATTTTGATTATTTAATTAATATGATTAATTAATTAAATAAGGAACGTGTCAGGAGGACACGTTCCCCCTCTCTCTCCCAGCTCCCTATTCGATAGGAAGTGGGAGATGCCCTCTACTGGGTTTAACTTCTCCTGGAGAGAAGTGAAGATGATTATTGATCGATCTCACTCTCCTTCCTAAAATTATCCAAAAGTTGGAATCCTTCCCACAAAGGATTTTGTTCTATGTTGAATCTCAGAGGATAGGAGGTTTTCCAAATTGGTGGTGTTCTATTGGTGAAAAAGAAAGAACCTTTGAAGTTCTTGAGGTGCTGAACATTGGAGCAAGGAGTTGTTGTTCTAATAAACTACAGAGGTAATTCCTTCTTCCCTTTAGTTTAATTGTTAAACTTAGTTTGTTTGTATGCAATTAATCCATGTCTAATAGGATTAGAATTTCATGCTTGTTCTGTTATTTATCAATGTACTGGTTTTTGTTTTAAGCAAAACAATTAAGCACATTAACGATCCCATTCACGTTTTCGCTGCTCAAGGAGATCCGATCTCCATCAGTAGGATACCTTACTGACATAAAGAATTGACTGATGACTGAATTCAAAAAGAAAGATTTGGGAGAGACGTAATATGTTCTTGGGATTCAGATCTTCAAGAATCGTAAGAACAGAACGATAGCTCTGTCTCAAGCCTCTTACATCGATGAAATGTTGTCCTGATATTCGATGCATTATTTCAAGAGGGACTTATTACCCTTTAGGCATGGAGTTCATCTGTCTAAGGAACAGTGTCCTAAGACACCTCAAGAAGTTGAGGATATGAGACGTATTCCCTATGCCTCTGCAGTAGGTAGCTTAATGTATGCTATGTTGTGCACGAGGCCAGCCATTTGCTATGTAGTTGGAATAGTCAGTAGGTACTAATCCAATCAAGGGTTAGACCAGTGGACAACAGTTAAAAATATCCTAAAGTATCTTAGGAGAATGAGGGACTATACGCTTGTGTATGGGACTAAGGATTTGATCCTTACTGGATACACGGTTTTTGATTTTCAGACCGATAAGGATTCTAGGAAATCCACATCGGGATAAGTTTTTCACCCTTAACTGGGGAGATATAGTATGGCGAAATATCAAGCAAGGATGCATCGCTGACTCCACAATGGAGGCTGAGTATGTCGCTACTTGTGAAGCAGCTAAGGAGGTTGTTTGGCTAAGGAAATTCCTTACTGATTTGGAAGTCGTTCCAAATATGGAATTTCCCATTACCTTATACTATGACAACAGTAGTGCGCGGTAGCTAATTCGAAGGAACATCGCAACCATAAGCGAGGTAAGCACATCGAGAGGAAGTATCACCTAATACGAGAAATAATACAACGAGGAGATGTGACAGTCACGATGATCACTTCACAACACAATATTTCTGATCAATTTATAAAAACTCTCACGGCTAAATTGTTCGAGGGTCATCGGGAGAGTCTAGGCCTACGAGACAAGTACATAGGCTAATCTAGGGCAAGTGGGAGATATATAATGGGTATATGGATGCCCTAGTTTATTGTATTTCTATCTCTATAACCACTGTTTTAGATTATGATGTACCCCACTAGCGTTTTAGTTCAAGTAGGAGTTTGTTGGGATTTGAGCCCTAAAACTCGTAGTTTGTATTTCTGTTCTAATTAATGTAATAAATTGCTATTACTTCAATAAAGTGTTATTGTTCATTATCTACGAATTTGCCTTTATTTAAACCCTAATTCCAATAAACTAAACATCCAAGGTTGTTAAATGTATCTTTAACTGAATGTAGTGTACATATAAAGGATCTCAATTCGAGATACAACCTAAAGGGTCTATAGTTAGGGGATAAGGTTTGGGTATCTTACCCTCGTAAAATTATGGATGTGTCCCACTTTGTATATGATACAAACACTATGATCCTAACGTGTTCGTGTAGATGACATGTGAGTGGGGATATCCTATGTAATGAGGTTACATAAGACCGGACCACGAAATAGTAACCTCTAGATGTAATCCGTTGACTAGTTAGGTTTCTATTCCACTAGGATGACCTCGACAACTTGATCTCAATCCTGAGCAGGTTACAAACTCTTGTTCGCGAGAGATTATCCTTTGACTAGTATGGGTGAGAGTGGCAAGATTCGCTGACTCAATATGCCTACCTACTTGGGGACAAGACCGAGTGAGCGGCTTGGAACTTAACTTAACAAGATGGAATTCACTCCTTCCCACCTACTAGGGTAAGTAGAGGAATGTTCCCTTAAGTGGTGTCTCCGGGACTTGAACAAAGGGCCCGACCCTCTCATTTGCCCGAGAGGGACTCTGTTTGTTGGTAGGACCACAAACAAATTGTTCATTAGAGGAGCACTGGTACTTAAGGTACAAGATGTAACCCAGGGGTAAAACGGTAATTTGACCCAGCTGGTGTTACAACCATTCGTGAAGGATTGACTTGCTGTTATTGGTCAATATCGATGGACATAGAAATATATCTGCAGTGAGAAGAGTGCAGCTGCGGGACTTTAGTGGAGAGTTCCTGCAGTTAACGAATGTTGATTAGGAAGTTAATGAGATTAACCGAGTAATCTCGTATCGTTAGAGCTTCTGATCTGTAGGTCCATTAGGTCCACCTTCTAGCTCGTAAAGGGTTCTTAGATCATTTGAATTTGAAATGTTCAAATTCATAAGGGAATAAACTTAATATATATAGATACGATATAATATATAGTTTTAGAATTATATATTATAAATTTAATGTGGATATGATTCATATTAAATCATGTGAGATAATTAAATATTTAAAAGAGTTCAAATATTAAATTCAAATGTGAATGTGATTCATATTTTTAAACTATAGGTTAAATCTTAATGTGCATGAGATGTACATTCAACTATATGATAAAAGGGTAAAATGATTAAATGTGATTTAATCATTTAATTCATATTATAATTAAATTAAATGTTATTTACTTAATGTAATTAAATAATCGTTAATTAATTATTTTATTAATTAATTAGGGAACGAGTCATAATGACACGTTCCCACTACTCCCCAACTCCCCCTCGATAGGGAGTGGGAAGTTACCTACTGAATGATGTCCTTCTCCTGGTGAGAAGGGTAGAGACAATTAATCGATCAATTGATTGAATTGAAACACACGGAAGAATTCTCTCTCTCTCTCTCTACTACCAAAACTCTCCAATTGTTGAATCCTTCTCACCTAAGGAAGATCTAAGTGGAACTCAGAGCCTTAGGAGGTTTTGCTGTTGGTAGTGTTATGTTAGAATAGAGAACTTGTTGCTGTGTTGCTGAATTCTTTTGGAGCAAGGAGTTGTTGCGAATCTACAAAGGTAATATATCTTCTTTTAGTTTAATTGTTAAGCTTAGCATGTTTGCATGATTTATCTCCATGCCTAATTAGATTAGAAATTGTATGTTTATTCTGTTTTTCATCAATGTATTGGTTTTTATTTTTCAACCAAAATAAGCTTGCAATTACAATTCCAAATTCGTTTTCGTTACTCTAGGGGATTAGATCTCCATCATAAAAGAGATGAATATTCGTACCCTTCTCGAGCTTTAACATTCACCGTACCACAAAGATCTGAATGTATAAGTTCTAAGGGCTCTTTGGCTCTATAACCTTTTTTAGTAAAAGACCGCTTAGTCATTTTACCTTGCAAGCATAATTCGCAAGGAGGTAAAGAATCATTTTCTTACTTGTTTAGAAGTCCATTCTTAAATAATCTCTGAATTCGATTTAGATTTATATGACCAAGTCTTAGATGCCAAAGATAAGTATTGTTATTAGGAGAAATTCTTTGTCTTTTGCTTTGAGTATTCACAGTTTTAAACATCTCACGATTTAGAATTGCTTTAGTTTTGTTCGATTTAAATACAATAAGTCATTTTCTAATTTGGTAGAACAAATATTGACACCTTTCTTTGAAATAAACGCTTCATTACTTAAAAACGAAATAGAATAATTATGTTCAGTTAGACAAGAGATATAAATTAAGTTCCTTTGAATTTTAGGAACTATGTACAGATTTTGCAAAAATAAAAATCTATCTCAAAAAAATAGCTTGGCATCTCCCACTACACGAGCTGAGAGAACTTCTCTCATTCTGACCCTAACGTCATCTCACCCTCTTCAAGCTCCTTGAAGGAACTAGTTTCCTGTAAAGCAGAGCAAACGTGGTTAGTGGTTCCTAAATCGAGTATCCAGGTAAAGTTATCACTTTCCAAAAAACAAGTTTCAAGAACGAGTAAATCACATTTACCTTTCTTCTCTTTGAGCTCTCTGTCTGCAGTAGAAGGAGATTCCCTTTTCCTCCTTTCCTCTTCTTATGAGTCTTCTTAATCCCAAACGAAGAACCGCAGGACATGGTTCCAAAGGATGAACCCATATGGACCATTTTTGAATGAGCAAACAGATTTGTATCTCCATCAACTTGTCCCTTATTTTCCATAAGACACTGGTAAGTCTGCAACTCATTTACGAGGGAAGTCAGGCTATACTCTCTTTTGTTCATCACTGCATTGTTGCGGAATTGCAGGAAGCTCTTCAGAAGAGATTCCGGGATAAACAATAACTGACTTTGCTCATCCAAGATCGGTCCGTTCATTTCGGCCACGTTTGTTGGGATGTATGTCCTATTCTTGTGTACGTTTGAAATATACCAAGTTGAAATAAATAAGAGTTATTTTTTCAATGCTTTGTGTCTCGCATATTTCATATACTTAATCCAATAAACTAAGCTCCATGGTCATTGTATTATGAGAGAACTAGAACTTGAACGGTGTGTAGTAAATACACAGGGAGGATCACGTTCGAGTTAATGACCCGAACGGTCTACAGTATACAGATAGGGTTGGAGACCTAATCCTTGATATACAGTGGATGTTGCCCGCTTTGTATTAGATACAACCGAGGGTATCCAGCTCGTTCATGTTGTTGACATGCGAGTGGGGGCATCCTATGCAATGAGATTTTACAAGACCGGACCGTGAACTATTAGACTTACTGACGTAACACTGTTAACAATATAGGACTATTAAATTTGTAGATGACCATTAGTGACTCGACCTTAATCCTAAGCATGTTACGGACGCCTGTATGCGGGGGTCTCTCCTTTGACTAGTACGAGTGAGGGTGGCCACAGTTGCTCCCCTAATATGTCTATCTTCTCAGGGACAGGGCCACGTGAGGGAGCTGGGAACTTTACTAGGCGAGATGGAATTTGCTCGTTCTCGACTTAGGGAAACTAGAGGGGTTGTTCGTTTAAGTGTTGTCTCTAGGGCATGAACAACGGGGCCCCACCCTCTCACGACCCGAGAGAATTGTTGTTTATGGTTGAACCATGCAACGTAGTTGTTCATTAGAGGAGCAGTGGGACTTAAGAAGAAAGAGGTAGACATAGGGGTAAAACGGTAATTTGACCGAGCAGTGTCTACGAACAACCTGTGAAGGGTCGACTCACAAGCATTGGTTATATTGATGGACACAACTTGTCCTACAGTGATGAGAGTGCAACTACGGGCTTTAGTGGAGTGTTACCGTAGCTAATCAATGTTGAATAACCGGGTCAAAGAGTTTGACAGGTATGTCTCGGATCATTGGAGCTCGTCATTTGTAGGTCCATTTGGTCCCTCGGTTGGCTCAAATTGGACAAATTGAGGGTTTACAGTTTGGTGTGAATTTGAAGTGTTCAAATTCATTATTTGGGTATTTATGTCATTTATATGTGATATAGATGACATAATATATAGTTTGATGTGAATGAGATTCATAATAAACCATAGTATAGCCTAATTGATTAATTAGTGCTAATAGGAAAATTGAATTGAGAAAAATTAAATTGAATGTGATTCAATTTAAACTTCCACAATTATACAAATGAGATTTGTATAATAAGGTATGAGATACCTTATATTATGTGATATGAAAATATGATTTACATATCATATAGTTGTGGTAAAATGGTGAATTGGTGGAGATTTTAACTCCACCACACACCATTATAAAAAGGAAGCTTTTGCCATTTTTTGCATCAAAAGAGAGCAAAGAGCACTTCTCTCAATCTCTCTCAATTCTCTCTCAAACTCTCCTCACCAAAAATCCAAAGGGAGTCTTGTTGCGTTGGTATTTATGATATTGCAATACCGCAGTGTACGAGTCAAGTTTTAGTATAGTGATTTATGAGTCCAAGTATCGTCCTCGGGAATGGGTTTCTAGATTAATTAATTACTAAGGTACTAATTCTCAATTTTAACTAAAGAAACATAACATGGATAGTTGATTTGAAAGTAAACACAAGCAAACAAACAAACATGTGGAGACACGAATTGATAGAATGGTGGAAAGTGATTATACAAGTTAATGACTCAATTAACACATGCATTAAACCAATGAGATGAAATTATAAACAAGAAGTAAAATACTCAAGAAAATCTCTCGATTCTTAGTGAGCCTCACACATGCAATAAAATCCATAGTCTCCATATGAACCTACAACATGCATGGCATTAAGTAACTTGTTTATGCGTCTCCCTAAGATTTCTTAGTCATTTTCATGCCAGATTTCTAAAGGTGTTGACAATTTTGATCTTATTCAAGCTTTATCTCTCGAGTCCACTTAAACCAACAAATTAAGAAGTAAGAACGAATTGCCAAAAATAAAGACAAAACATGCTTCAATACATAGCAAGAAAGTCATAACAAGTAAATCAAATCCTAACTACAATGTTTAGCTACTCTAAATCACATGAAAATCAAACTAAACAAGTAGAAAACGTCTTAGAACGCTATTACAAATTGAAAGAAAAGGAAATTAAACTTAGGTGTCGATGTCGGTCCTTCGTCTCCGAGCTCCCGTCTTTAATATCGAACCTCCACGAATGCTTTGACTCTCAAAATCACTCTTTTCTCTCTTCTTACAAGGTGTATTTCGAAAATAGGGAAAAACTCTACCAAACTGGGCTCCCCTTTTCTCAATTGCATAATGTTGTATTAATAGAAGGAATTGGTGCAGCGTTGTAACGCTAGGGACAGCGTTGCAATGCCGCTACCTTATACGCGTGGTAAATAAGGAAACAGTCGGCAGCGTTGCAACGCCGCTACCCTAAACGTTGCGACGCTGCTAGGCAGCATTGCAACACTATCCCGTGGGGTTTTCAACGCGTCTTGGCTGCACATTCGGCGTTGCAACGCTATAAACAGCGTTGCAACGCCATCGCCTCGGGTTATCATGCTTGGATTGGTCCTTTTCTCTTCCAATTGGTATTCTTTTCAGCTCCAAATAACCTTGTTGTGATCCCGAGTGATCCAATTTGTCTCCAATAGTTCTGTTTAAGTTCTTAACCTGAAATTGAATGAATTAATACGTAAAATCCCTGAAATCCTCATAAAACTAGCAATAATTAAGCCTAAGGATAACACATTTTGTGTGTTATCAAACACCCAAAACTTAAACTTTTGCTAGTTCCGAACAAAAACAAAATTAAACATCAGATTGTTCTTAAACACATATTTGATTCAAGCCTCAAAGATTTAATAGAAAATCTTGTAATCACAAGAAACACTCAAACATAACACTTCATCAAGCAATTTAAAAACTTTTCCACAGTGTTCCTACGTGTGGGTGTGATTAGCCTATGTTCCCTTCATTCTTACTAAGCCCGGATCAACTTTATTTGACTTTTCATTCAACTTCCCTATACACTTGTCTTTATTACTTATCCTTGAGCATCCCCACATTCAAGAACTAAATAATTTTACTCAGGACGTAATCACTTTTTTTTATCAATTTTTCTATTTTCTTATGTTTTTTTTTTGTGCAAGGACAATAGCTTTCACACATCCACTGCAGGTACCCTTACCCAGAGCACTCACTCAATGAGTGGCCTAACTGATCACAATGAAGGTAGCTCTTTTTTCCCTCACGATTTTTTTTTTTACAAACAAACAACAAAAACAAAAAAAACTCTTCCACATAATGCACATAATACACAGATCATGCACTTCATATTTGTCATTCACTCTATCCTGCAGTTTAACTCTCAAATCAGTTCTCAGACCTATCGAGGTGACATCAAACTTCTAATCCTAATAACTTTGTTCTAAGCATTTCAAAACTTCAGGAACACATGTTATGTGCATAATAGTGCAGGAAAAACTCAAGAAAAATTTTAAATTACCTCGAATTCGTATCATGCTCTCAAGTTTCAGCAGAATCACAAGAATTTTCAATTAAATCTCATCCTAGGCTATCATGATCATACTTATGCAAAGATCAATCAACAATTCAGCAAATATTCAGGACAGTCAAAATAAATAACATCCCACCCCCAAATTTAAACTAAACATTGTCCCCAATGTTTGCAGAAATAAGCAGAACTTAAGTATAAGGGTAAGAGTGAACAATACTTTGTCTCGAGTTATGGAGATCTTTCTGAGTTCCTTGGATAGCCAAAGCATGTGTGTTGGAGTTCCTCAGAATGGGAGCATGGATTTCAACGAAGAAAGGCATCTTCACAACCTACAAAGCAAAACAACAACTAACTAAGAATTGAAAAACAATAAACTAAATCAAGCTAAAGACAGGAAAACAAAAGTAAGTAAAGCTTGGGTAGCCTCCAATAAGCGCTTTGTTTAACGTCTTTAGCTAGACTGTACTCCCTCAAGGTGTTTATTTCCTTGCTTGCAGTGCCTGGAGTGATGTGTTCATTTGGCCAATCTGGGTCTCTATATTCTTTATTGCGGCTCCATGATCGTCACTATACCAATAAACCGGTGATCGCATTCTCCAGCTGGTTGGACCGACTTCTGGATTCAGCTATGAAGGAGTGCAATGTGTCTTCCAGAGATGGTTTCCTCTCTAATGTAAAAGCATGCCATGTAGGAGGATTCAACACATTTTTGTTGTTAGCATAAGAGAAATTCTCATGATACCTCAAACCTGGATTGTAATGTGTTGGTAGATTGTTCTGAGTCTGATTTCCTCCATAGGTGTTGCTTCTGTTGTTCAGGTAGTGCAATTGCTCCATAGTGGATTCTCCAATTAGTTGGGAGCATTGAGAGGACATCTCTGTCTGTGGTGATCCTGCAAAATTATTCAGGACATGAGTGAGAGATGCCATATGAGATCTAAGAGAGGTTACCTCGTCCAGTTGATATAATCCAGCTACTGGCTTAGATCTGACATTTTCTGTAGGCCACTGGTAGCTGGCAGTTGACACTTCCTCCAGGAGGGCACGTGCTTCTGGCACAGTCTTCACCATGAAAGCCCCTCCAGCAGTGGCATCCAGAATGGTCCTGGTCTTACCTTTCAGTCCATTATAAAACAGTTGTATCTGAAGCCAATCCAGGTAGCCATGTTGTGGGCACCTCCTGAGCATGTCCTTGTACCTTTCCCATGCTTCAAATAGTTGCTCTCCCTCCTGTTGCCTGAATGTTCCAATCTCAGTCCTTAACTTTGCAGCCTTTACAGGTCGAAAGAATTTGGTCATGAAGGCTTGAGCCAACTCCTCCCAAGAAGTGATACTCCCTGAAGGAAGGGATCCTAGCCATTCCTTGGCCCTACCCTGCAAAGAAAAAGGAAAGAGACGTAAGTGAATACTATCAGCAGAGATACCATTTATTTTAAATGTACCACAGATTTCTAAGAGATTTTGAAGATGAGAGTTAGGATCTTCTGTGGCTAAGCCTCTGAAAGCACCTTCCCTAACCATTTGTATCAGCCATGTCTTAAGTACAAATTTATTAGCATTGATAGGGGCATGGACTATTCCGGCCTGCTCAGAATTAAACACAGGTTGGAAATACTCCCTGATAGGTTTAGGGTTATTGATGAGCTCCTGATCAACCATAGTCTGTGTTTCTGCTCTTCCTTCCCTTAGGAGTCTCTTACAGGTCCTCTCGATCTCAGGATCAAAAGGGTGCAAGTCTGTAGCTCTCCCCTTGGGCATACACCTGGAGGACAAAAAGAAAGAAATTAGATAAAAAAGAAAAACACAAACAACTAGAAATAAAACAGAAAATAAATACATAAAATATAAAACTTGAGTTGCCTTCCAAGAAGCGCTTTCTTTAACGTCTTTAGCTAGACGGTGACTCATGAGGGCACATAAAATTGCTCATATTTCTTCGAGCCCTTCTTGCTCAAATCGATGTAACCTTCTAAGTCTAAAAGGCTATCCTGTTTTTCTTGAGCCAAGACAAAATTATTTTTGGGATTTTTATTTATCAAAAGAAAAGAACTAAAATCAAAGCAAGACTCATGAGTATAAGACAAACGGTTATAAAAAACAAAGGAAATATTTGGGGATAATAGAAAAGAAGACTTCTCAGCCTCTAACTCTATCACCTGGATCTCTCCTGTGGAACTAAGTGTATCACCTGTGTCCTCCTCACTAACTTGATCATGGTGTGCCTCAGTCTCCCCAAACTATCCTCACTAACATCTAAATAGATCTTCCTAAGTGGCACCTCCTGAGTGGTAAGGATAAGAAATTGTTCCTGTAAGACCTTAAGGGAAATTAGTAGTTGGTTAAGATATTGAGCTATATCCTTTACTATTTCCCAAAGTCTTACCACCTCAGTTTCTAACCTATCCAACCTCTCTAATTCACTATGAACCAAATTTTTAAATTTTAATTCTAAGGTATATTCTGCCAATTGGTCCATAAGAGAAGATTTTTCTAGGGGTTGGTTAAAGTACGAAAAACTATGGTTCCAAGTGCCTAAATAATTTCCTCATATGAATTTTCATATATGTCAGGTACAAAATGGTAAAAATTAGACACATGGTATTCAGAAAAATCACGATGCACAAAACTAGGGTCCTGAGAGGGACAATAGAATGGTGGAAACTCAAAATTATGCAAAGTCATACATGAAAAAATAGCAATTTCGCAACAAGACTTCACACAATATCAACACAACCAAAACAGGAAACAAAGACTAAAAAACACACAAAACTAAGATAATACAAATAAGGAAACAAACAATCACACAAAACAATTAAGGAAAGACAAACAAACAAGGTTTAGTCTAAAATTTTAAACTTTCTCCTAATATTAATTAATCTAAATAATCGTCATTCCGCGGCAACGGGGCCAAAAACTTGTTGCGGTGGTATTTATGATATTGCAATACCGCAGTGTACGAGTCAAGTTTTAGTATAGTGATTTATGAGTCCAAGTATCGTCCTCGGGAATGAGTTTCTAGATTAATTAATTACTATGGTACTAATTCTCAATTTTAGCTAAAGAAACATAACATGGATAGTTGATTTGAAAGTAAACACAAGCAAACAAACAAACATGTGGAGACACGAATTGATAGAATGGTGGGAAGTGATTATACAAGTTAATGACTCAATTAACACATGCATTAAACCAATGAGATGAAATTATAAACAAGAAGTAAAATACTCAAGAAAATCTCTCAATTCTTAATAAGCCTCACACATGCAATAAAATACATAGTCTCCTTATGAACCTACAACATGCATGGCATTAAACAACTTCTTTATGCGTCTCCCTAAGATTTATAAATCATTCTCGTGCCAGATTTCTAAAGGTTTTGACAATTTTGATCTTATTCAAGCTTTATCTCTCGAGTCCACTTAAACCAACAAATTAAGAAGTAAGAACGAATTGCCAAAAATAAAGACAAAACATGCTTCAATACATAGCAAGAAAGTCATAACAAGTAAATCAAATCCTAACTACAATGTTTAGCTACTCTAAATCACATGAAAATCAAACTAAACAAGTAAAAAACGTCTTAGAACGCTATTACAAATTGAAAGAAAAGGAAATTAAACTCAGGTGTCGATTCCGGTCCTTCGTCTCCGAGCTCCCATCTTCGATCTCGAACCTCCACGAATGCTTTGGCTCTCAAAATCACTATTTTCCTTCTTCTTACAAGGTGTATTTCGAAAATAGGGCAAAACTCTACCAAATTCGGCTCCTCTTTTCTCAATTGCATAATGTTGTATTTATAGAAGGAATTGGTGCAACGTTGAAACGCTAGGGGCAACGCTGCAACGCCGCTACCCTATACGCGTGGTAAATAAGGAAATAGTCGACATCGTTGCAACGCTGATGGCAGCGTTGCAACGCCGCTACCCTAAACGTGCGCTCTTTATCGAAATGGTGTTGCGACGCGACAAGGCAGGGCTGCAACGCCCTTTGTGCGGTCTTTCGTGTGCACCTTATTTATCGAGATAGCTTTGCGAAGCTGCTAGGCAGCGTTGCAACGCTATCGCCTGGGGTCTTCAACGCGTCTTGGCTGCACATTCGGCGTTGCAACGCTATAAACAGCGTTGCAACACCATCGCCTCGGGTCATCATGCTTGGATTGGTCATTTCTCTTCCAATTGGTATTCTTTTCAGCTCAAGATAACCTCGTTTTGATCCCGAGTGATCCAATTTGTCTCCAATAGTTCTGTTTAAGCTCTTAACCTGAAATTGAATGAATTAATCACGTAAAAGCCCTGAAATCCTCATGAAACTAGCAATAATTAAGCCTAAGGATAGCACATTTTGTGTGCTATCAAGACTCACATACTCTCCTTCAACCTCTCGAGAACCGAGAATACTTTTTGGAAGTGTCTCACTGTTCGGTTCGATGATCGAGTTCGTGGAGATCGTTGGTTTGAGAGAGATCGTGACCAGAGGAGGAAAACTTTGAAGAAGAGTTCTTCAACATGTAAGTAACAAATTTCTTACTATTTTTCCTTCTTTTTGCATGATTAGCCTAGAATCTATGAGATAAGTTCGTTTTAAAATACGTTTTTCATAACGAAACAACGACGTTTCACAACGTCTTCCGCTGCAGGAATTCTTAATCCCTTCAATTGCTATCAGAGCCAATCGTTGCTCTTCGTTGTGTATTTTGTAATTTCTTAAAACGAGGTGTGTAGCATTAATTTTCATGAGATAAATGTTAATGGTTTGCGTCTTTGGATGTTTTCGGTTTATGGCACTTAGTTAGATTTACATTAAAAGTTGATGAGATCAATGTAAAAGCCCGGTGTTTTAGGCATTTTTAATGTAAATCGAGTCTGTATGTCCGTGTCGTTCGTGGCATGAGATGTTGTGAAGAAATCAGAGCGAAAACGGGTGAAAAACGACGAAGAACTGCAAAGGCGTTTGTTGTTCTGTGGACGACGTTGAGACATTGTTCATCAGTGTCTTAACGTTGTCCATGCAGATCCAGGCGCGCTGCAGGCCCAACATTGCGACGCCAGACGCGGTGTTGCAACGCTTGGGCGTTGAGAACGCAGAGTGTGATGCTAAGCGCTGCAGTGTTGCAACGTTGGCCACGGTGTTGCAACACTGCCGCGTAGTGGGTAGTTCCAGCGATTAGATCGTGCGTGTAGTGGCAATAGAAGGGACGTGAGGGCGGTTCGAGCCCTGCTTGATGCAACTGCCGGGTTTTAATTTAATTTAATTTATTTTCTTTTGTAAAATATTTTTATTTAATGTATTTTAATAATTTTCTTAATTAATATTAATATAAATTTTATATTAATGCTAATGAACTAAATTTAATGTCCCTAGGGTGCCAAAAATCGATACAATTATGTTGTTTATTAAATTATGCAATTGTTGTGCGATTTAATTATTTTTTCTATGTGCATAATGTATGTCATATAGATAAAATCTCACCTTAGGTTAAACATTTCATGCATCATATTTATATTATAAGAGTTATAATATATAATATCCATGATAGGATTATGTTATAAGAGTTATATTATAAGGTTTGCATGGTTTAATTTATTTAATATAAGAGTTATAATATATAATATGCATGATAGATTAAAAGCATGTACATGTATTTAATTCATGTGATGAATGCATGTTATAGTTTATTATTCATGTGATGAATGATCAAGCACTATAACATAGAAATGCATGTAACCTAAGTTAATTATTAGTTTTAAATTGTTTAGAACTTGAATAATTAGACTTAGGTTTTCTAGTTCTAATAAGATTAGAATTAGGAAATCAATATGACTTATGAATGGTGACTAATTAGTTATTCTGTCTAAGGAAGGTTCTGTCTAAGGCTAGGTATTTAAGCTGACAGTTTGCAGAAATTCCCTACCTGGGAACCGACTTATGAGTGAATTTGGTCTGGAGGTTCATAGGTTATATTCTCTTGAGTGTCGTTAAAAAATCCCTTTTGGAATTTTGCATCAAATATCGGGACAACATTTTGTCAATATAAGATGCTTGAGAAAGAGCTAGCGTTCTGTTCTTGCGATTCCTGAAAATTTGAATCCCAAAAACATATTGTTCCTCTCCCAAATCTTTCATTTGGAATTGGGTCGCCAACCAATTCTTTATGTCACTAAGGTATCCTACATCATTCCCAATGAGTACGATATCATCCCCATAAAGCACTAAGAAAGCTACTTTGGTGTTGACGATCCTCTTGTAAACACAAGACTCATCAACGTTTTGGTCAAAACCATAAGACTTGATGTTCCAAGATCTGGATGCTTGTTTCAACCCATAAATGGATTGATTGAGCATGTAAACTTTTTGCTCCTGACCTTGGGTTATGAACCCTTCGGGCTGAGACATATAGATTACCATTCAAAAAGGTGAAGGGAATGAGAATCCCCGCACAGCGGAAGACGATCGAATCGTCGTGGTATCATCTTGCAACATGCTTATATCAAAATTGATCTAACTATTAGATCTAGGCTAAACATGCTGAAATTTTACAGCAAGAAGAAAATACATACTTGTTGTAGACAAATTCAACAATCTCTCCCGTAGATCACGAACTCTTCGTGCTTCTCGATCTCTACGAACTCTTCCCACGATCGGATCCCAAACACGACCAAATGATCTTCTTGGTTGTTCTCTTTTGGAGAAGGGAAGTTGGAGGGAACTTCTTTATGTTTTGGAAAGGGAGGAGAAATAAGAGAGTAGAGAGAATTCACTTTTGGATTCTTAGGTCAAAATCCAAAAATGAGAACTTGGCTTGTCTTAGCTTAGCTTACCAAAACCCTTTTGCAAAGGGGTTTAAATAGTGGAATGATGGAGTTCAAAACTTCACATTATTACCACTTAACCACAACTATTGGTTATGTAAATCTCATTTACATAATCACATAATATAAGATATCTCATATCTCAATAATTGTGTATTAATTAAATTGAATCACATCCAATTTAATTTCTCTCAATTAATTTCTCCATTTAGCCATTGATTCAACAATTAGGCTAACATATAGTTTATTATGAATCACATTCACATTAAACTATATATTATATCATCCATATCTCATATAAATGATATAAATACCCTTAAAGTGAAATTGAACACTCCAACTCATACCAAAACATTATCCCTTCTTATATTGCAGATTGAGCCATCCAAGGGACCTAATAGACCTACCTT
This sequence comes from Trichosanthes cucumerina, assembly GCA_036507285.1. Classification (NCBI taxonomy): domain Eukaryota; kingdom Viridiplantae; phylum Streptophyta; class Magnoliopsida; order Cucurbitales; family Cucurbitaceae; genus Trichosanthes; species Trichosanthes cucumerina. The sequence goes on from CM071837.1 coordinate 23,761,144, forward strand.
GACGGGCTCCAATGATCTGAGGTTAACTAGTCAAACTCTTTGACCCGGTTAACCAATGTTCATTAGCTACAGTAACACTCCACTATAGCTTGTAGCTGTACTCCCGTCAGTGTAGAATATTACGTGTCCACTGATATACCCAATGCCCATGAGTCGACCCTTCACAGGTTGTTCGTAGACACGACTGGGTCAAATTACCATTTTACCCCTGTGTCTACCTCTTGTTCCTTAAGTCCCCACTGCTCCTTTAATGAACAACCTATTGTGATGGTCCAACCATACACAACATCCTTCTCGGGCCAGTGAGAAGGTGGGCGCCCGTTGTCCAAGCCCTGGAGACAACACTTAAGGGAACAACCCCTTTAGTTTCCCTAAAGGCGGGAACGAGTGAATTCCATCTCGCGTAGTTAGGTTCTCAGCTCTCTACTTTGTTATGTCCCTTAGAAGATAGGCATGTTGGGCGAGTAACTGAGACCACCCTCACCTGTACTAGTCAAAGGACAGACCACCGCAGACAGGAGTCCGTAATACGCTCGGGATTCAGGTCGAGTCACTATTGGTCATCTATGAATTTATTAGTCTTTACTGTCAACAGTGTTATATCAGTAAGTCTAATAATTTACGGTCCGGTCTTGTACAATATCATTGTACAGGATGCCCCCACTCACATGTCAACCACATGAACGAGTCAAATCACCTCGTATGTATCTAATACAAAGCGGGTCGCATCCACAGAAAATATTGCGAGACACAAAGTAAATAAATGAATAACTCTTATTAATTTCAAAATAATATTTTACAAACACGAGATTAGGACAAAAATCCCAACAAAAGGCAGTCTTGACGTCCATTTGCCAAATTTCATAATCATAAAATGCGGCTATGGACAAGAGTATCCTAATAGACTTAAGCATAGCAACAGGGGAAAAAGTTTCCTCATAGGCAACCTCTTCCCTTTGGGTAAAACCCTTTGCTACAAGTCTAGCCTTAAAGGTTTGTACCTTTTCGTCTGCATCTCTCTTTCTCTTGTAGATCCATTTGAAACCCTATGGGTCCTACCCCTTCAGGTTGGTCTACAAGTTCTCATACTAAATTGAAGTACATTGACTCCATTTCAAGGTCCATGACTTTGATCCATTGGCCCTTGCCTACGTCATTCATTGCCTGTCTATAAGACAATGGATCTTCTACGTCGTCATCAAGTATGACAACTTGAGTTTCAGCTTAACCTTAGTAGCGGTCAGGTTCGGAAACAACCCTCCCACTGCGTCAAGGCATTCTCAACAACTGAGAAGGACGATACTGACTTGAGGTGCTGACTTCTTCATCAACTCTTGATGAAGGTCCAACTTGATCAACAACTCTTGTTGGTTCATCTGTAGCTTCATTTAGTACTAGTTTACTACGTGATTTATGGTATTTCATGTGATCTTCCTCCAAGAAAGTTGTGTTTGTCGATACAATCACCTTTTTTTTCTTCTGGGTTGTAGAAAAGACCACCTCTCGTTTCTTTGGGATAACCAACAAATATGCATAATCATGAACGAGGTTCCAGTTTCTTCGGGTTTGTCATTAGCACGCGTGCCGGACAACCCCAAATCCTAAAGTGTTGTAAACGCCCCTTCCACAATTCAAAAGGTGTTTATGAAACACTCTTTCATGGAACAGTGTTCAAGATTTGAACTACAGTCTTTACTGCGTATCCCCAAAACGAGGCAGGCAATTGATCATAGCTCATCATAGAACGAACCATGTCCAACAAGGTTTTATTTCTCTTTTCTGACACACAATTTTGCTGTGGTGTATTAGGTGCTGAGAGTTGAGATTTAATTCCATGTCTTATCAAATAGTCCTTGAATCTCAAATCTATATACTCTCCACCTCGATCGGATCAAAGTGTTTTAATGGTTTTCCCTAATGCATTCTCTATTTCAGCCTTATACTATTTGAACTTTTCAAGAGCCTCAGACTTATGATGCATTAGGTATAGATAACCATATCTCGAATAATCATTTATGAAAGAGATGAAATATTTGTACCCTCCTGGAGCTTTAACATTCACTAGACCACAAAGATTCGAATGTATAAGTTCTAAGGGTTCTAAGGCTCTATAATCTCTTCCAGTAAATGGTCGCTTAATCATTTTACCTGCCAAGCAGGATTCCCAAGGGGGTAAATAATCGTCTTCTAACTTGTTTAGAAGTTCATTCTTAGATAGTCTCTCAAACCGATTGAGATTTATATGACCAAGTCTAAGATGCCATAGATAGGTATTATTATGAGAAATTCTTTGCCTTTTACTTTGAGTACATACAAGCCGTTTTCTAACATAACATAACAAATATTGACACCTTTCTATAAAATGAACGCTTCATTAAAGGAAAAGGTAATACGGTAGCGAAATTCAATTAAACAAGAGATAGAAATTAAGTTCCTCTTAATCTTACGAACTATATACAAATTTTCTAATCTCTAAAAAACAGCTTCGTATCTCCCACTACACGAGCGGAGACGACATCTCCCGTTCCGACCCTGAGCGTCATCTCACCCTCTTCAAGCTCCTTGAAGGAATTAGTTTCCTGAAAAGAAGAGCAAACGTGATTAGTGACTCCTGAATCAAGTATCCAGGTAAAATCATCATTTTCCAGTAAGCAAGTTTCAAGAATAAGTAAATCGGATTTACCTTTCTTTTCTTTGAGCTCAGCAAGGTATTTTGGGCAGTTTCGCTTCCAATGCTCGTCCATGTTGCAGTGGAAACACTTTCTTTATCTGCAACCTTAGCTTTTTCCTTGCCCTTATCAGCAGCAGGTGTCTTCCGTTTCCCTCCTATATTCTTCTTTTCGGTCTTCTTAAGCCTAGAAGATGAACTACATGACTTAGTCCTAGAGGATGAACCCTTCTGGAACCTTCTGGAATGGGCAAACAGATTTGCCTCTCCATCAACCTGTCCCTTATTCTTCATAAGAGACTGGAAAGTTTGTAGTTCATTAAGGAGAGTAGTCAGGTTATACTCTATCTTGTTCATCACCGCATTGCTGCAGAATTGCAGGAAACTCTTCGGAAGAGATTCCAGGATGAACGAAATCTGACTTTGTTCGTCTATGACCACGTCGTTCATTTCAGCCACGTTGAAGTGGACCATAATATCGAGAACGTGTTCTCTCACCTAAGACCCCTCCTTCATACGGGAGTTAAAAATGTTTTCAGTGATTCGCGTCGAAGCTGTCCAGACGGTTGTCCAAAAATATTATGCAACAAACTCATGATCTCACGAGCTGAGACCATGCCCTCGTGCTTTTTGGCTAGAATGTCAGAAACACTAGTAAAAATGTAGATCTTGGCCTTGTCATTGGCCTTGATCCAACGGTCATACGCATCCTTAACAGATTGAGGAGCGTTTCGAGCAGGGACCTGAGGACATTCCTCAGTTAGTACAAACCGAAGGTCGTCAACAAAAAGAATCGTCTTCATGTTGGACTTCCACGTAGTATAGTTTTCACCAGTTAAACGTTCGCTTTTCATTAAGGCTATAATTAATGACGACATGTTGAAACCTCAATAGTAGTTCTAATTAGTCATGCCTTTAACCCATTATAAACCAATCAATTTTAGCAAAATTATTAAAGAACCCTAGTGTTTAAATTAAACCTTTAATTTTGCAACGATACTTCAAGGGTTTAGAACAAAAGCCACCGTCGGGTGGTGAGTCACTCCTCCCCTGAATTGAGACTATCTCAGGCAATTCTCACTACCAGAACATCTCATGTCCCAATGATTCTTAGCTACCGTTTGTTTGGTCAAGGACTTCTTAACTAGCTTAACTTATCCCGTAAATGTGACCCTACCATTTTCAGATCCAATAGGTCCGAGCCAACAGGCTACTATTAAGAAAGATAATTGTTGGCAAATTACCTAAGAGACCCTTTCCATTTATGGAGTTCGCAGTGTTCCGATCCCTATAGTCAAGCCTTCCGTAGGGTTTGATTGTTACAGGACAACCTAGCAGACGGACTATAGAAATCTCACGGTGCGACCTAATGGAGGAGACCTTAATCCTGAGCATGTTATGGACTCCTGTCTGCGGGGGTCTGTCCTTTGTCTAGTACGGGTGAGGGTGGCCACAGTTGCTCCCCCGATATGTCTATCCTCTCAGGGACAGGGCCACGTAGGAGCTGGGAACTTTACTACGCGAGATGGAATTCACTCGTTCCAGACTTAGGGAAACTAGAGGGCTTGTTCCTTTAAGTGTTGTCTCCAGGGCTTGAACAACGGGGCCCCACCCTCTCCCCGACCCAAGAGAGTTGTTGTTTATGGTTGGACCATGCAACGTATTTGTTCATTAGAGGAGCAGTGGGACTTAAGGAGAAAGAGGTAGACACAGGAGTAAAACGGTAATTTGACCGAGCAGTGTCTACGAGCAACCTGTGAAGGGTCGACTCACGGGCATTGGTTATATCGATGGACACAACTTGTCCTATAGTGATGAGAGTGCAACTACGGGCTTTAGTGGAGTGTTACCGTAGCTAAAGAATGTTGAATAACCGGGTCAAAGGGTTTGATAGATATGTCTCGGATCATTGGAGCTCGTCATCTGTAGGTCCATTAGGTCCCTCGGTTGGCTCAAATTGGACACATTGAAGGTTTACAGTTTGGTGTGAATTTGAAGTTTTCAAATTCATTATTTGGGTATTTATGTCATTTATATGTGATATAGATGACATAATATATAGTTTGATGTGAATGAGATTCATAATAAACCATAGTATAGCCTAATTGATTAATTAGTGTTAATAGGAGAAATTGAATTGAGAGAAATTAAATTGAATGTGATTCAATTTCAAATTCCACAATTATACAAATGAGATTTGTAAAATAAGGTATGAGATACCTTATATTATGTGATATGAAAATATGATTTACATATCATATAGTTGTGGTAAAATGGTGAATTGGTGGAGATTTTAACTTCACCACACATCATTATAAAAAGGTGCAACCAAAGGCATTTGGTGAAGCTTTTGCTTTTTTGGATTTTCATTCAAAGAGAGCAAAGAGCACTTCTCTCAATCTCTCTCAATTCTCTCTCAAACTCTCCTCACCCAAAACCCAAAGGGAGTCTCACATACTCTCCCTCAACCTCTCGAGAACCGAGAAGACTTTTTGGAAGTGTCTCACTGTTCGGTTCGAGGATCGAGTTCGTGGAGATCGTTGGTTCAAGAGAGATTGTGACCGGAGGAGGAAAGCTTTGAAGAAGAGTTCTTCAACATGTAAGTAACAAATTCCTTACTGTTTTTCCTTCTTTTTGAATGTTTAGCCTAGAATCTATGAGATACCTTCGTTTTAAAATACGTTTTACACAACGAAACAACAACGTTTCACAACATCTTCCGCTGCGAGAATTCTTAATCCCTTCAATTGCTATCAGAGCCAATCGTTGCTCTTCGTTGTGTATTTTGTAATTTCTTAAAACGAGGTGTAAAACATTAATTTTTATGAGATAAATGTTAATGGTTTGCGTCTTTGGATGTTTTCGGTTTATGGCACTTAGTTAGATTTACATTAAAAGTTGATGAGATCAATGTAAAGGCCCGGATTTTTAGGCATTTTTTAATGTAAATCGAGTCTGTAAGTCTGCGTCGTTCGTGGCATGAGATGTTGTGAAGAAATCAGAGCGAAAACGTGCGAAAAACGACGAAGAACAACAAAGGTGTTTGTTATTCTGTCGACGACGTTGAGACGTTGTTCATTAGTGTCTCAACGTTGTCCATGCAAATCCAGGCGCGCTGCAGGCCCAACATTGCGACGCCAGATGCGGTGTTGCAACGCTTGGGCGTTGAGAACGCAGGGTGTGATGCTAAGCGCTGCAGCGTTGCAAAGCTGGCCATGGCGTTGCAACACTGCCGCGTAGTGGGCAGTTCCAGCGATTAGATCGTGCGTGTAGTGGTAAAAGAAGGGACGTGAGGGCAGTTCGAGCCCTACTTGATGCAACTGCCGAGTTTTAATTTAATTTAATTTATTTTCTTTTGTAAAATGTTTTTATTTAATGTATTTTAATAATTTTCTTAATTAATATTAATGCTAATTAAATAAATTTAATGTCCCTAGGGTTCCAAAAATCGATACAATTATGTTGTTTATTAAATTATGCCATGGTTGTATGATTTAATTATTTTTTCTATGTGCATAATGTATGTCATATAGATAAAATCTCACCTTAGGTTAAACATTTCATGCATCATATTTATATTATAAGAGTTATAATATATAATATGCATGATAGGATTATATTATAAGAGTTATAATATAAGATTTGCATCGTTTAATTTATTTAATATAAGAATTATATTTCATAGATTAAAAGCATGTACATGCATTTAATTCATGTGATGAATGCATGTTATAGTTTATTATTCATGTGATGAATGATCAAACACTATAACATAGAAATGCATGTAACCTAAGTTAATTATTAGTTTTAAATTGTTTAGAACTTGAATAATTAGACTTATGTTTTATAGTTCTAATAAGATTAGAATTAGGAAATGAATATGACTTATAAATGGTGACTAATTAGTTACTCTGTCAAAGGAAGGTTCTGTCTAAGGTTGGGTATTTAAGTTGACGCTCTGTAGAACACCCCTACCTGGGAACCGACCTGGGAGTGAATTGGTCTGGAGGTTCATAGGTTATATTTTCTTGAGTGTCATTAATAAGCCCCTCTTGGAATTTTGCATCAAATATCGGGACAACATTTTGTCGATATAAGATGCTTGAGAAAGAGCTAGCGTTTTGTTCTTGCGATTCCTGAAAATTTGAATCTTAAGAACATATTGAGCCTCTCCCAAATCTTTCATTTGGAATTGGATCGCCAGTTAATTCTTTATGTCAGTAAGGTATCCTACATCATTCTCAATAAGTAGGATATCATCCATATAAAACACTAAGAAAGCTACTTTGTTGTTGATGATCCTCTTGTAACACACAAGGGTCATCAACGTTTTGGTCAAAACCATAAGACTTGATCGCAGTATCAAATCATATGTTTGAAGATCTGGATTCTTGTTTCAACCCATAAATGGATCGATTGAGCATGCAAACTTTTTGCTCCTTACCTTGAGTTATGAACCCTTCGGGTTGAGACATATAGATTACCATTCAAAACAGAAGTCTTGACGTCCATTTGCCAAATTTCATAATCATAAAATGCGGCTATGGACAAGAGTATCCTAATAGACTTAAGCATAACAACAGAGGAAAAAGTTTCCTCATAGTCAACCCCTTCCCTTTGGGTAAAACCCTTTGCTACAAGTCTAGCCTTAAAGGTTTGTACCTTTTCGGTTGCGTCTCTCTTTCTCTTGTAGATCTATTTAAAACCCTATGGGTCCTGCCCCTTCATGTTGGTCTACAAGTTCCCATACTAAATTGAAGTACATTGACTCCATTTCAATGTCCATGACTTTGATCCATTGGTCCTTTCCTACGTCATTCATTGCCTGTCTATAAGACAATGGATCTTCTACGTCGTCATCAGGTATGACGACTTGAGTTCCAGCTTAACCTAAGTAGCGGTCAGGTTGGAAAACAACCCTCCCACTGCGTCAAGGCATTCTCAACAACTGAGAAGGACGAGATTGACTAGAGGTGCTGGCTTCTTCATCAACTCTTGATAAGGTCCAGCTTGATCAACAACTCTTGTGGTTCATCTGTAGCTTCATTTAGTACTAGTTTACTACGTGGTTTATGGTTCTTCATGTGATCTTCCTCCAAGAAAGTTACGTTTGTCGATACAATCACCTTTTTTTTTCTTGTGGATTGTAGAAAAGACCACCTCTCGTTTCTTTGGGATAACCAACAAATTGGCATAATCTTGAACGAGGTTCCAGTTTCTTTGGGTTGGTCACTAGCACGTGTGTCGAACAACCCCAAATCCTGAAGTGTTGTAACCTAGGTTTACGCCTCTTCCACAATTCAAAAGGTTTTTATGAAACACTTTTTGATGGAACAGTGCTCAAGATTTGAACTGCAGTTTCTACTGCGTATCCCCAAAAGGAGGTAGGCAATTGAGCATAGCTCATCATAGAACGAACCATGTCCAACAAGGTTCATTGAAAAGTTCAAGAAATTCAAGACTAAAGTTGAAAATCAATTAGGTAAAACAATTAAAACACTTTGATTAGATCGAGGTGGAGAGTACATTGATTTAAAATTCTAGAACTATATGATAGAACATGGAATTACATACCAACTCTCAGCACCAGGTATGCCCCAACAAAATGGTGTATCAGAAAGGAGAAATAGAACATTGTTGGACATAGTTCGATAAATTATGAGTTATGCTCATTTCCCTAATTCCTTTAGGTGTTACGCAGTAGAGACTGTCGTATACATTTTGAACAATGTGCCACCAAAGAGTGTTTCTGAAACACCTTTTGAACTTTGGAAAGGACGTAAAGGTAGTTTATGTCATTTCAAAATTTGGGGTTGTCCAACACATGTGCTTGTGACAAATCTAAAGAACATGGATTCACGTTCAAAGTTGTGCCTATTTGTAGGCTACCCAAAAGAGGCAAGAGGTGGATTATTCTATGATCCTAAGGAAGACAAGGTACTTGTGTCGACAAATGCCACTTTCTTATAGGAGTGTTGGGATGTTTGTCCTAATCTCGTTCTGTTTGTAAACTAACATTTGAAATTAATAAAGGTTATTTATTTCATCATTTTATGTCTCACAATTTTTACAGACTTTGTCCAATAAACTAAGCTCAAGGGTCATTGAATATATGAGAGAACTAGAACTTGAACGGTGTGTAGTGGACACAGAGGAAGGATCACGTTCGAGTTGATGATCCGAACGGTCTACAATATATGGATGGGGTTGTAGGCCTAATCCTGGATACGTTGTGGATGCAACCCGCTTTGTATTGAGATACAAACGAGGTGATCTGGCTCCTTCATGTTGTTGACATGCAAGTGGGGGCATCCTGTACAATGAGATTGTACAAGACCGGACAGTGAATTATTAGACCTACTGATGTAACACCGTTAACGGTATGCACTAATAACTTCGTAGATGACCATTTGTGACTCGACCTGAATCCTCAGCGTGTTCTGAGACTTACATCTGCGGGTGCGCCTTTGGCTAAATACAGGTGAGGGTGGTCACAGTTACTCGCCCAATATGCCTATCTTCTCAGGGACAGGACCAAGTTGGGAGCTGGGAACTTAACTACGCGAGATGGAATTCACTCGTTCCCGCCTTTAGGGAAACTAGAGGGATTGTTCCCTTAAGTGTTGTCTCCAGGGCTTGGACAACGGGCGTCCACTCTCTCACTAGCATGAGAGGGTTGTTGTGTATGGTTGGACCATTACAACGTTGTTGGTCATTAGGGGAGCAGTGGAGACTTAAGGAACAAGAAGTAGACAAAGGGGTAAAACGGTAATTTGACCCAACAGTGTCTACGAACAACTTGTGAAGGGTTGACTCATGGGCATTGGTTATATTAGTGGACACATCTTGTCTTACATTTACGGGAGTGCATCTACGGACTTTAGTGGAGTGTTACCGTAGCTCATGAATGTTGATTAACCGGATCAAAGAGTTTGATAGGTTAATCTCGGATCATTGGAGCCCGTCACTGTAGGTCCATAAGGTCACTCGGTTGGCTCAAACAGGATTAATAGAAGGTTTACTATTTTGGTGTGAATTTGAAGTGTTCAAGTTCACTAAAGGGCAATTATGTCATTTATATGAGATATGAATGATATATTATATAGTTTAATGTGACTGTGATTCATAATAAACTATAAGTTAACCTAATTGTTGAATTAGGGCTAATTTGAAGAAATTAGATTGAGAGATATTAAATTGAATGTGATTCAATTTAAAAAACCACAATAATACAAATGTGATTTGTAAAATGAGATATGAGATATCTTATTATATGTGGTTATCCAAATATGATTTGTATAACATATGGTTGTGGTAAAATGGTAAATAGGTGGAGATTTCAACTCCACCTATCACCATTATATAAACCCCCTTGGCAAGAAGGTATCATTAACCATTTGCTCATTTTTGGAAATCTCACCAAATGAAGCATCAAATTCTCTCTCAAATCTCTCTCACAATTTCTCCTCCCATAACCATAAGGATACCACAATCCTCATTCTACCTAAGGAAGAACAACCGAGAAACCAAGTGGAAGTATTCGATTCGGTGTTCGTGTGAGGTGTTCAAGTTCATTGAGAACGAGGAGAACACAAAGATTTCGTGATCTACGGAAAGGAAAGCTTGAAAACCGTCTTCAACAAGTAAGTAGCCTTAAACTTGCTTTATTTCCTTTCTAGAAAAGCATGTTTAATCTATACTATATGATGGTTAATTTTAACGAAATTGAAATTGCATAACAATACCACGACGATTCGATCGTCTTCCGCTGCGCGAAATTCTTATTCCCTTCTATTGGTATCAGAGCCAATCGTTGGGTTCTCATTGTGCACTTGAATTTGTTAAAATTAGGTGGGTTTACGTTTGATTCATGAAATGAGTTTTAGTTTGCATAATGGAAGTTTTCGGTTTTGGCACTTTTATTAGATTTACATTAAAGTTGATTCAATCAATGTAAGGGCTCGTGTTTTGGGTATTTTTAATATAAATCGAGTCTGGAAGTCTGTGTCGTTCGTGGCATGAGATGCTCTGAAGAAATCGGAGCGAAAACGGGCGAGAAACAACGAAGAACAGAAAGAGGTGCTTGTTGTTCTGTCGACAGCATTGAGATGTTGTTCATCGGCAACTCAACGCTGCAATTAGGGGCGGAGGCTTAGTTGCAGAGCAGCGTTGAAACGCCGAGGCGTGGAGCATGCGAGGCGTGACACTGGACGCTGCAGCGTTGCAACGCTACAAACGTAGTGGGCAGTTTTGCGAGGAGCGAGCGCGAGGTCGTGGGGCATGTGCTTCTTGGGCGGTTTTTGTACGTTTTTTATGTAATATTTTTCATAAAATGTAATATTTCTTATTTATTTAATTTATTTTATTAATTAATATTAATATAAATGTTATATTAATGTTAATTAATTAAATCAATGCCCCTAAGTGCCAAAACAAGTCCATTTTTGCTATTTAATTATTTTTATGCATGAGATGAATGATTTAATTAAATTTTATGTGCATAGTGTATGTCATATAGATTCAAAATCTCATCTTAGGTTAAATATTTCATGTATCATTTATATTATGTGTTATAATAAATAGTTTGCATGATAGGTTATATTATAAGCATTATAATATAATTAAATGCATGTTTTAATTTAATTAAATATAAGTGTTATATTTTTTAGATTAAAGTATGCTCATGCATTTAATTTCATGTGATGAATATTTATGTATAGTATAGTTATTCATTTGATGAATGATCAAGCACTATAACATAAAAATGCATGTAACCTAAATTAATAATTAGCTTTAAAGTGTTTAGAACTTGAATAATTAGACTTAGGTTTTCTAGTTCTAATAAGATTAGAATTAGGAAATAAAAATATATTCTTTTAATGGTGACTGATTAGTAACTCTGTCTAAGGAAGGTTTTGTCTAAGGCTGGGGTATTTAAGTTGACGCTTGCGGAACACCCCTACTTGGAAACCGACCTGGGAGTGAATTCGGTCTGGAGATTCTTAGGTTATATTTTCATGAGTGTCGTTAATTAAAAGTTGATTAATTTACTCACATAGAGCTAAGTAATAATGTGATTATAAACTTAGGCCTAATATAATATAATAGTTATATTGGTAGACTTAGGTAAATTTTAGCCGGTTTATCTAGGTCAATCCCAAAATACATAAAGTGTTGAGTGGGAGGAAATAAAGTGTATAAGATACATTTTGATTTTTCGACCACAAATCTCCGTTAAGTTCGCACCATGAGATCCATACTCGGCCTTGTAGCGCAAATGAGAGCGTCCTCCTTTGAATGGTATTTGTATGGATCAATGTCATAGTGGATGGAGAGAGTACTTATAGTGAGTGGGAGCGGGACTTGTGAAAACGGGATCCACGGTCTCTTCTTTCGATTCACACCTTGAGACCCCTATGATTCGCTTGCTAGTTTTGCCTTGACTAGATAATCCCTTCGGAGGGCCTTGATCATGGGAGTCGAAACACCGTGAATTCCCGAAAGGGATATAGTTTCCTTGTTGGTTTTCCTTCATGGTTCACCCTTCGGTGGCTATTGTTTGGACGGCTACTTGGAAACTTATAGATTGAGGGTGACACTCACGGGACTCGTTAAGTGTTAATGAATTGGACCGAAAAATGGTAACTGGACGCCTAATGGAATAAGAGTTATTATGAGATTAGGGTCTGGTGGAGAAAGTCTCGTCCTAGAGAAGGAGTGTTTCTGTTCACCCTTCGGTGGCAGTCATTCGAAACCTTTAGGATAACATTGCAAAGTTTAAATGGCCTAGGGATCATAGGATTAATTTTTGCTAAAACTTGATTGGATTTAAAAATGTTTATGCGAGACTGACACAAAATTATATTTGATTTTTTCAGCAAAAATGTCTAGCTCAATAATTGTTTTACTCGCTTTGGATAAGTTAGTGGGAGATAACTTCCAAACATGGAAGAACAATATAAACACGATTCTTGTAACCGACGACCTAAAGTTCGTGCTTACTGAGGAATGTCCTCAGTTGCCGGCCTCGACTGCATCACGAAGTGTTCGTGATGCATAGGATCGATGGATTAGGGCCAATCAAAAGGCCAAGGTCTATATCATTGCAAGCTTATCTGAAGTTTTGGCAAAGAAGAACGAGTTGATGATCACCGCTAAGGAGATCATAGAGTCGTTGCAGGACATGTTTGGACAACAGTCCTTTCAGGTCAGGCATGATTCGCTCAAACACGTCTTCAACGCCCGAATGAAAGAAGGGACGTCTGTCCGTGAACATGTTTTGTGAAGAGAATGAAACTCCCCGCGCAGCAGAAGACAATCGAATCATCGCGGTGAAGTTGGGCAACTCAATTTCATTAAAACTATCTAACACTTATAATTAGGCTAAACATGCATACTAAGGAAAGAAAACAACAAGGTTATGTTACTTACTTGTTGAAGACGTTCTTCAAAAAGCTTCATTTCCGTTCACGAACCCATCCTTGTTTCCTTTGAGCGAGCCATCACCTCAGGTCTACTAGCTTGGATTGGTCTTTCTACTTCCAATTGATATTATTTCTAGCTCCAAACAATCTCGTTTTGATCCCGAGTGATAAAAAATGTCTCCAATTGTCCTGTTTAAACTCTTAACCTGAAATTGAGTGATTTAAACAGGTAAAAGCCCTGAAATCATCATCAAACTAGCAATAATTAAGCCTAAGGATAGAACATTTTGTGTGCTCTCAAACGGTCAGACTGTTTAACAACCCTCCCACTACGTTGAGACTCTCTCAACTGTTGCGATGGACAACTTTGACTAGACGAGCTAGGGTTGATTTCTTAGCATTTCAGTAACTTTTACTGACATATTGTCTAACTTTTTTAACACGATTTTACTTTTAGGCTTGTGATCCCTGATGTGGTCTTCCTCAAGAAAAGTGGCGTTTAACGACACAAGGACCCTATTTTCTTTTGGATCGAAAAATAGACCACCTCTCGTTTCTTTAGGCTAGCCCACAAACACGCATAATTTTGAATGAGGTTCCAATTTCTTCGGATTTGCCATTAGCACATGGGTTGGACATCCCCAAATTATGAAATGACATAAATTGCCTTTACGTTCTTTCTAGACTTCGTAAGGTGTTTCAGAAAAACTTTTCAAATGAACATTGTTCAAAATGTATACTGTAGTCTCCACTGCATAACCCCAAAACGAGTCAGGGAGATGAGCATAACTCATCATCGATTGAACCATGTCTAACAAGGTTCTATTTCTCCTTTCCGATACACCGTTTTGTTGTGGCATGCCAGGTGCTGAGAGTTGGGACGTTATTCCATGTTCAATCATATAGTCCTGGAATTCATGATCCATGTACTATCCACCTCGATCAGATCAAAATGTTTTGATGGATTTATCTAAAAGGTTCTCAACCTCAGTTTTATATTCCTTGAACTTTTCAAGTGCCTCAGATTTCTGATGCATTAGGTAAATGTATCCATATCTTGAATAGTCATCTATAAAAAAGATGAAGTATTCATACCCGCCTCGGCCTTTAACACTCATCGGACCACAAAGGTCTGAGTGTACAAGCGCCAAGGTTTCCTTGGCTCTATAACCTTTTCTACCAAAGCTCGTTTGGTCATTTTGCCTTCAAGGCATGATTCACATACAAAGAATTTTCTTCTAACTCGTTTAGAAGTCCATTCTTCACCAAACCCCTAATCCTATTGAGGTTTATCTGACCTAATCTCAGATGCCAAAGATAGGCATTTTGTTTAGGAGAAACTTTTTTCTTTATATTTGTTCGCGTATTTGTTGTTCTAAATAATTCAGTGTTTAAAACTATTTTAACTGAATTAGGGCTTAAAACATACAAATTACATTCAAGTAGAGTTGTACACAATTCGAAACCTTTCAATGAAATAAACGGTTTATTAAATTGAAACGAAATTTAAATACATTGACTAATAAGGCAAGAAACAAAAATGAGGTTTCTAGCAAACCTTGGAACTATATACTGTTGGGATTTGTGCCATAAAACTCGTAGTTTGTAATTATGTTCTAATTAATGTAATAAAGTGTTATTATTTCAATAAAAGATTATTGTTCGTTATCTATGAGTTTGCCTTTATTTAAACCCTAAATCCAATAAACTAAGCATCCAAGGCTGTTATATGAATCTTTAACTGAATGTATTGTACAGATAAAGGATCTCGGTTCGAGATACAGTCTAAAGGGTCTACAGTTAGGGGATAAGGTTTGGGTACCTTACCCTGGCAAAACAATGGATGTGGGCCACTGTGTATTTGATGCAAACACTGTGATCCCAACGTGTTCGTGTAAATGACATGTGACTCGGGATATCGTATGTAATGAGATTACATAAGACCAGACCACGAAATAGAAACCTCTAGCTGTAACTCCGTTGACTAGTTAGGTTTCTATTTCACTATGATGACCTAGGCAACTTGATCTCAATCTTGAGCAGGTTACGAAATCCTGTTAGCGAGGGATTGTCCTTTGACTAGTATGAGTAAGAGTGGCCAGATTCGCCGACTCAATATGCCTATCTTCTTGGGGACAAGACCGAGTGAGCGACGAGGAACTTAACTTAGCAAGATGGAATTCACTCCTTCCTGCCTACTAGGGTAAGTAGAGGAATGTTCCCTTAAGTGTTGTCTCTGGGACATGAACAATGGGCCTGACCCTCTCATTGGCCCGAGAGAGACTCTGTTTGTTGATAAGACCACAAACAAATTTTTCATTAGAGGAGCACTGGTACTTAAGGATCAAGATGTAACCCAGGGGTAAAATGGTAATTTGACCCAGCTGGTTTTACGAACATTCGCGAATGATTGACTTGCTGTTATTGGTCAATATCCGTGGACACAGAAATATATCTGCAGCGAGAAGATTGCAGCTGTTAGACTTTACTGGAGTGTTCCTGCAGTTAACGAATGTTGATTGGGAGGTTAATGAGATTAATCGAGCAATCTCGTATCGTTGGAGCTTCTGATCTGTAGGTCCATTAGGTCCACCTTCTAACTCGTAAAGGGTTCTTATATCATTTGAATTTGAAATGTTCAAATTCATTAGGGAATATATTTAATGTATTTAGATACGATATAATATATAGTTTTGGAACTATATATTATAAATTTAATTTGAATATGATTCATATTAAATTATATGAGAGAATTGAATATTTGAAAGAGTTCAAATATTATATTAAATGTGAATGTGATTCTCATTTAAAAACTATGGCTTAAAACTTAATTTGCACTGGATGTACTTTAAAACTATAGGTTAAAGGGGTAAAATGATTAAATGAGATTTAATCAAAATTAAATATATGATATTTAGTTTGTTTTATTTAAATATGATTTAAATTAATAATTAAATTTGATTTAATTATTATTTAATTATTATTATTATTTTAATAATAAAATAAGGGAACGTGTCATCCAGACACGTTCCCACTACCCCTTTTCTCGTCCCTATCGATAGTTTCACAAGGAGAAGGGGGTTGCTCATTCGATGGAGATTTTTTTATTGATGATCATTTTACAATTGGAAAATTCCTATTTCCAAGAATTCTCTCACTCTCTCATTCCCTTCTTCTTCCAAAAGTTGGAATCATTCCCACCAAGGAGGATCTAATCATTCATACGATAGAGGATTTACTCTATTGGTTGTTTTCCTGTTGGTGAAAAACAAAGAACTTTTGGAAGTTCCTGCGTTGTTGAGTCACTGGAATAAACATTGAAGCAAGGTGTTCCTGCGAGTCTACAAAGGTAATAATTCCTTTCTCTTCTTAATTTAATAGTTAAATTTAGGTATGTTTGCATGTATATCTCCATGTTTTAATTACATAAAAAGCATGTTTGTTCTGTATTTTTGTCAATGTATCGGTTTTTTATTCAACCTAAATAATCAAGTTTGCGCTGCTCAAGGAGATCAGATCTCCATCAATTGGTATCAAAACAATGTTTGATTTGTGTTTGTTGAAACAAAATTGCATTGATTTGGTGGGAATTTCATTGGTTTGTTGTAAAACTGTTTAGGAGTGCTTGGCCTTAGTTTACTTCTTTTGATTTTATCATTTTGTATACAAAGGCCCCTGCGTTTTGGAGCAAAAAGTGCATTATTGAGTCATTCAGGACCAATTTCATGAAATTCGGTTGAGAATCGAAGGAGATATTTAAGAAGTAAGTTGTTGTGTTCGAAGAAGAAAGCTGCTGTCGAAGCAGCAGCGTTGCAACGCAATAAGAAGCTTTGCAACACCGTTCATCAGCGTTGCAACGCTGAAGAACGGCGTCGCACCGCCAGCGTCCCCTATCGACGCCGGCGCTCAAGGGGTCCGCGGCGTTGCAACGCTACCCTGATAGAAGGCGTGCATAGGACAGAGCGCTAGCATCAACATTGCAACGCTGTGAGGCAATTCCAGCAGTAGCAGGCCGGTTCAAGTTGCTTCGTTAATTTTTGTCTGGTTCGAGTGGTTCAAGGTCGGTTCATGGTGTTTTTGGGCCGATTTCATGAAATACAATTAATGTAATTTTATTTTTTTGCACTTAAGGGGCCAAATTATTCTGATTTTACAGCTATATATCTTTATGAATGTCATTTAGATTTTTCCCACCTTAGGATAAGCATGTTCATGCATTTTATTTGTATAAATGTTATATGAATATGGTTAGATGCATTATTAATTTATTTTTCATGAGTAATTTATTATAAGTATTTTAATTAGATTATAAGTAAAATAAATTGAATGGAGCATGAAATTACTTAGTTTAAAATAAATATTATTTTATTTAAGTAATTTTATTATTCAATTAGTTGAATCTTTTATAATTCCAATTTGAATAATGATTGTTGGATTTATAACATAGTTTCTTTATCATAGGTTAATTATTAAATTTATAAAAGTTGTAAATTAAAGGAGTTTTAGAAACCATAACCTATAATAAAGAAATGCATGCAAACATAGAAACTTGGGTTAAAATTTTAATTAGTTTTAAATCATTTAAAATTAATTTAGACCAAAGTTTTAATTTCTAATAGGATTATAAATTAGTCTTACGTAGTATTTTAAATAGTTTAAATTCTAGTAGGACGTTAGAACTTTGGTTATAAGGGAACTCTACCGGTGAAGTTCTGTCTAAGGCTGGAGGTACTTAAGCTGACAGTTAACGGAACACCTCCTACTTGGGAACTGAACCGGTGCCTGAGTTGAATTAACCTTAGTTCTATTTTATCTCTAGGTAATTAAAATGTTTATTCACCTACACATAAGGTTAAAAGACCTGGTTATAATAGCTATGATAGGCATAGAGTAAGATAGATTCTTTTAGCCGGAATCCAACTAAGTTAAACCTATACCCTGATTTTAGGAGCTTCAGTGGGAGAAAACGAGATGTTTGCATCGAGTTTACTCTCACGTCCTCAAGAGTTCACACCATGAGTTTCATGCTCGGCTACGTGGCATCAATAGGGTGTCCTCCTACGGTATGTGTTTGCATGGTTCAATACCAAGGTGAATGAGGGAAGTATCCATTGTAAATGGGAGCAGGACGCGTGTCAACGTATCCTACAGCCTCCTCCATTAGGTCGCACCGTGAGATTTCTATAGTCCGCCTGCTAGGTTGTCCTGGAACAACCAAACCCTAATGAGGGCCTGATTTTAGCGATCGAAACACCGCAAACTCCAAAAATAGATAGGGTATCTTAGGTAATTTGCCAACAGTTTGTTGGCTCGGACCTATTGGATCTGAAAATGGTAGTGTCACATTTACGGGATGAGTTAAGCTAGTTAACAAGTCCTTGACCAAACAAACGGTAGCTAACGACCATTGGGACATGAGATGTTCTGGTAGTGAGAATTGGCTGGGAAAGTCTCAATTCAAGGGAGGAATGACTGACCGCGCGACGAAGAGCTTTTGTTCTAAATCGTTGGAGTATCGTTGCAAAATTAAATGTTTAATTTAAACATTGGGTTTAGTTTAAAGACTAGGGTTCTTTAATAATTTTGCTAAATATGATTGGTTTTATGATGGGTTAAAAAGGCATAACTAATTAAAACTATTTTTGATTTTCAACATGTTGTCCTCAATAATAGCCTTACTTAAAAGTGATCGTTTAACTGGTGAGAATTTTACTACGTGGAAGTCCAACTTGAATACGATTCTCGTTGTTGACGACTTACGGTTTGTACTGACTGAGGAATGTCCTCAGCCCCTGCTCGTAGCGCTCCTCAAACTGTTAAGGAGGCGTATGACTGTCGGATCAAGGCCAATGATAAGCCCAAGGTCTACATTTTGGCTAGTGTTTCTGAAGTTCTAGCCAAAAAGCACGAGAGCATGGTCTCAGCTCGTGAGATCATGAGTTCGCTGTAGAAAATGTTTGGACAACCGTCTGGACAGATTCGACATGAATCCCTCAAATACGTTTATAACTCCCGTATAAAGGAGGGGTCATCGGTGAGAGAACACGTTCTCGATCTGATGGTCCACTTAAACGTGGCTGAGATGAACGAAGCGGTCATTAACGAGCAAAGTCAGGTATCGTTCATTCTGGAATCTCTTCCGAAGAGTTTTCTGCAATTCCGCAGCAATGCGGTGATGAACAAGATAGAGTATAACCTGACTACTCTCCTTAATGAACTACAAACTTTCCAGTCTCTTATGAAGAATAAGGGGCAGGCTGATGGAGAAGCAAATCTTTTTGCCCATTCCAGAAGGTTCCAAAAGGGTTCATCCTCTGAGACTAAGTCTTGTGGTTCATCTTCTGGGTTTAACAAGACCCACAAGAAGAAGATAGGAGGGAAAGGGAAGGAACCTGCTGCTGACAGAGGCAAGGGAAAAGCCAAGGTTGCAGATAAAGGAAAATGTTTCCACTGCAACGTGGATGCGCACTCGAAGCGAAATTGCCCAAAATACCTTGTTAAGCTCAAAGAGAAGAAACGTAAATTAGATTTACTTATTCTTGAAACTTGTTTCGTTGAAAATGATGATTTGACCTTGATACTTGATTCAGGAGCCACTAATCACGTTTGCTCTTCGTTTCAGGAAACTAGTTCCTTCAAGGAGCTCGAAGAAGGTGAGATGACGCTCAGGGTCGGAATGGGAGACGTCGACTCAGCTCGTGCAGTGGGAGATGCCAAGCTGTTTTTTAGAGATAGATTCTTATTTTTAGAAAATCTGTATATAGTTCCTAAAATTAAGAGGAACTTAATTTCTATCTCTTGTTTAATTGAACTTGGCTACTGTATTACCTTTTCATTTAATGAAGCGTTCATTCAAAGAAAGGTGTCAATATTTGTTGTGCTAAGTTTGAAAACGGCTTGTATGTACTTAAATCGAATCAAACTAAATCAATTTTAAATCATTAGATGTTTAAGAATGCTAACACTCAAAGTAAAAGGCAAAGAATTTCTCCAAATAATAATATCTATCTATGCCATTTTAGACTTGGTCATATTAATCTCAACCGGATTGAGAGATTCTCTAAGAATGGACTTCTAAACAAGTTAGAAGATGATTATTTACCGCCTTGCGAGTCTTGCGTTGCAACGCTAGGGACAACGATGCAACGTTGTACCCCAAACGCGTGGTAAATAAGGAATCTGTCGATGGCGTTGCAACGCTGAGGGCAACGTTGCAACGCCGCTACCCTAAACGCGCATTCCGTATCGTGGCGTTGCGATGCTGCAAGGCAGCGTTGCAACGCCCGCTGTGCGGTTCCTCGTGCATGCCTTCTTATCGAGATAGCGTTACAACGCTATCGCCTGGGGTCTTCAACGCGTCTTGGCTGCACAGTCGGCATTGCAACGCTATAAACAGCGTTGCAACGCCATCGCCTCCGGTCATCATTCTTGTATTGGTTCTTTCTCTTCCAATTGGTATTCTTTTTAGCTCCAAATAGCCTCGTTTTGATCCCGAGTGATCTAAATTATCTCCAATAGCTCCGTTTAAACTCGTCACCTGAAATTGAATGAATTAAACACGTAAAAGCCCTGAAATCACCATAAAACTAGCAATAATTAAGCTTAAGGATAGCGCATTTTGTGTGCTATCAAACACCCTCAAACTTAAACTTTTGCTAGTCCCGAGCAAAAACAGAGTTAAACATTAGATTGTTCTTAAACATGCATTTGATTCAAGCCTCAAATATTTAAGAAAAAATTTTGCAATCACAGGAAACAATTAAACATAACACTTCAACAAGTAATTTAAGACTTTTCCTAAGTGTTCCTACGTGTGTGTGTGATTAGCTTATGTTCCCTTCATTCTTACTAAGCCCGGATAAACTTTATTAGGTTCTCCATTCAACTCCCCCTACACTGGTCTTAATTACTAATCTTTGAGCCTCCCCACACTCAAGAAATAAACAACTTTACCCAGCACTTAATCACTCTGTTGATGCCACTTTTTCTATTTTCTTCTTTTTTTTGTGGAAGGACACTAGCTTTCACACATCCACTGCAGGGACCCTTACCCAGAGCACTCACTCAATGAGTGCCCTAACTGATCACAGTGAAGGTAGCTCTTTTTGCCCTCACGATTTTTTTTAGCCAACAAAAAACAAAAAAAAAACAAACTATTTCACATATTATACAGATCATGCACTTCATATTGTCATTAACCCTATCCTGCAGTTTAACTCTCAAATCAGTTTTCAGACCTATTGAGGTGACATCAAACTTCTAAGCCTAATAACTTTGTTCTAAGCATTTCAAAACTACAGGAACACATGCTATGTGCATAATAGTGCAGGAAAAACTCAAGAAAAAATTTAAATTAACTCAAATTCATGTCATGCTCTCAAGTTTCAGCAGAATCACAAGAATTTCAAATTAAATCCCATCCTAGGCTATCATGATCATACTTATGCAAAATATCAATCAACAATTCAACACATACTCAGGACAGTCTCAACAGATAAACAACATCACACCCTCAAACTTAAACTAAACATTGCCCCCAATGTTTGCAGAATTAAGCACAAATTAAGTATAAGGATAAGGGTGAACAATACTGTCCTGGGTAATGGAGATATTTATGAGATTCTTGGATAGCCAAAACATGTGTTTTGGAGTTTCTCAGAACGGGAGCATGGATTTCAACGAAGAAATGAATCGTCACAACCTAGAAAGCAAAACAACAATTAACTAAGAATTGAAAAACAACAAACTAAAGCAAGCGAAAGACAGGAAAACAAAAGTAAGTAAAGCTTGGGTTGCCTCCCAAGAAGCGCTTTCTTCAACGTCTTTAGCTAGACGGTGACTTATCAGGGCACATAAAATTGCTCATATTTCATCGGACCCTTCTTTCTCGAATCGATGTAGCCTTTTATGTCTAAAAGGCTATCCTATTTTTCTTGAGCCCCAGACAGAAAATTATTTCTGGGATTTTTATTTATCAAAAGAAAAGAACTGAAATCAAAGCAAGACTCGTGAGTATAAGACAAATGGTTATAAAAATAAAGAAAAATTCTGGGGATAAAAGGAAAGAAGACTTCTCAGCCTCTAACTCTATCACCTGGATCTCTCCTGTGGAACTAAGTGTATCACCAGTGTTCTCCTCACTAACCTGATCATGGTGTGCCCAGTCTCGCCTAAACTATCCTCACTAACATCTAAACAAATCCTCATAGGTGGCACCTCCTGAGTGGTAAGGATAAGAAATTGTTACTGTAAGGCCTTAAGGGAAACTACTAACTGGTTAAGGTATTGAGCTCTATCTTGTACTATTTCCCAAAGTCCTACCACCTTAGTTTCTAATCTATCCAACCTTTCTAATTCACTATGAACCAAATTTTTAAATTTCAACTCTAAGGTATATTCTGTCAATTGGTTCATAAGAGACGATTTTTCTAGGGGTTGGTTAAGGTACGAAAAACTATGACTCCATGTGCCTAAATAACTACCCTCATGTGAGTTTTCATATATGTCAGGTACTGAATGGTAAAAATTAGACACATGGTATTCAGAAAAATCATGATGCACAAAACTACGGTCTTGAGAGGGACAATAGAATGGTGGAAACTCAAAATTATGTAAAGTCATACTAGAAAAATCAGTAATTTCACAACAAGACTTCACACAATATCAACACAACCAAAACATGAAACAGAGACTAAAAAACACACAAAACTAAAATAACACAAATAAGGAAACAAACAATCACACAAAACAATTAAGGAAAGACAAACAAACAAGCTTTAGTCTAAAATTTCAAATTTTCTCCTAATATTAATTAATCTAAATAATCGTCATTCCCCGGCAACGGCGCCAAAAACTTGTTGCGTTATATTTATGATATTGCAATACCGCAGTGTACGGGTCAAGTTTTAGTATAGTGATTTATGAGTCCAAGTATCGTTCTCGGGAATGAGTTTCTAGATTAATTAATTACTAAGGTACAAATTCTCAATTTTAGCTAAAGAAACATAACATGGATAGTTGGTTGAAGTAAATACAAACAAACAAACACACATGTGGAGACACGAATTGATAGATTTGGGAAAAGTGATTTTACAAGTTAAAGACCTAACTAACACATGCATTGAACAAGAATTGAAATACTGAAGAAAATCTCTCAATTCTTAGTGAGCCTCACACATACAATAAACTCATAGTCTCCATATGAACCTACAACATGCATGGCATTAAGTAACTTCTTTATGTGTTTCCCTAAGATTTCTAAGTCATTCTCATGCCAGAATTCTAAGGGTTTTGACAATTTTGCTCTAATTCAAGCTTTATCTCTCGAGTCCACTTAAATCAACAAATTAAGAAGTCAAGAACGAATTGTCAAAAATAAGAACACAACATGCTTGAATACATTGTAATAAAGTCATAACAAGCAAATCAAATCCTGACTACACTGTTTAGCTACTCTAAATCACATGAAAATCAAAGTAAACAAGTAGAAAACGTCTTTGAACGCTATTACAAATTGAAAGAAAGAGAAATAAACTTAGGTGTCGATGTCGGTCCTTTGTCTCAGAGCTCCCGTCTTCGATCTCGAACCTCCACGAATGCTTTGGCTGCCAAAATCACTCTTTTCTCTCTTCTTACAAGGTGTATTTCGAAATTAGGGCAAAACTCTACCTAATTCGGCTCCCTTTTCTCAATTGCATAATGTTGTATTTATAGAAGGAATTGGTGCAGCGTTGCAATGCTAGGGACAACATTGCAACGTTGTACCCCAAACGCGTGGTAAATAAGGAATCTGTCGATGGCGTTGCAACGCTGAGGTCAGCGTTGCAACGCCGCTACCCAAAACGCGCGTTCCTTATCGAAATGGTGTTGTGACGCTGCAAGGCAGCGTTGCAACGCCCGCTGTGCGGTTCCTCGTTCATGCCTTCTTATCGAGATAGCGTTGCGACGCTATCGCCTGGGGTCTTCAACGCGTCTTGGTTGCAAAGTCGGCGTTGCAACGCCATCGCCTCGGGTCATCATGCTTGTATTGGCTCTTTCTCTTCCAATTGGTATTCTTTGAAGCTCCAAATAGCCTCATTTTGATCCCGAGTGATCCAAATTGTCTCCAATAGCTCCGTTTAAGCTCGTCACTTGAAATTGAATGAACTAAAATGTAAAAGCCCTGAAATCATCATAAAACTAGCAATAATTAAGCCTAAGGATAGTGCATTTTGTGTGTTATCAACAGACCTTTAAGGCTATACTTGTCGCAAAGGGTTTTACCAAAAGGGAAAGAGTTTACTATGAAGAAACTTTTTCCCCTGTTGTTATGCTGAAGTCTATAAGGATACTCTTGTCCACAGCCGCATTTAATGACTATGAAATCTGGAAAATGGACGTCAAGGCTGCCTTTTTGAATGGTAATCATGACAAGAGGATCTATATGTCTCAGCCTGAAGGGTTCATAGCCCAAGGTCAGGAGCATAAAGTTTGCAAGCTCAATCGATCCATATATAGGTTGAAACATGCGTCCAGATCTTGGAATATAAGATTTGATACTGCGATCAAGTCTTATGGTTTTGACCAAAACGTTGATGAGCCTTGTGTTTACAAGTGGATCATCAACGACAAAGTAGCTTTAGTAGTACTTTATGTGGATGATATCCTACTCATTGGGAATGATGTAGGATACCTTACTGACATAAAGAATTGGCTGGCGACCCAATTCCAAATGAAAGATTTGGGAGAGGCGCAATATGTTCTTGGGATTCGAATCTTCAGGAATCGCAAGAAAAGAACGCTAGCACTGTCTCAAGCATCTTATATCGACAAAATATTGTCCCGGTATTCGATGCAGAATTCCAAGAGGGGCTTATTACCCTTCACACATGGAGTTCATCTGTCTAAGGAGCAGTGTCCTAAGACACCTCAAGAAGTTGAGGATATAAGACATATTCTCTATGCCTCTACAGTAGGTAGCTTAATGTATATTATGTTGTGCACGAGGCCGGACATTTGTTATGCTGTTGGAATTGTCAGTAGGTATCAGCTCAATCCAGGGTTAGACCACTGGACAACAGTTAAAAATATCCTCAAGTATCTTAGAAGAACGAGGGACTATACGCTTGTGTATGGGTCCTTACTGGATACACTAATTATGATTTTCAGATCGATAAGAATTCTCGAAAATCCACATCGGGATCAGTTTTCACCCTTAACGGGGGAGTATAGTATGGCGAAGCATCAAGCAAGGATGCATCACCGACTCCACGATGGAGGCTGAGTATGTCGCTGCTTGTGAAGCAGCAAAAGAGGTTGTTTGGCTAAGGAAATTACTTACTGATTTGGAAGTTGTTCCAAATATGATATCTCCCATCACCTTATACTGTGACAACAGTGGTGCGGTAGCCAATTCGAAGGAACCTCGCAGCCATAACCGAGGTAAGCACATCGAGAGGAAATATCACCTGATACGAGAAATAGTGCAACGAGGAGATGTGACAGTCACGAAAATCACTTCGGAGCACAATACTGCTGATCCGTTTACAAAGACTCAGTGTTCGAGGGTCATCTAGAAAGTCTGGGCCTACGAGATATGTACATAGGCTAATCTAGGGCAAGTAGGAGATATGTAATGGGGTATATGGATGCCCTAGTTTATTGTATTTCTATCTTTTATAACCACTGTTTTAGATTATGATGTACCCCACTAGAGTTTTAGTTCAACTGGGAGTTTGTTGGGATTTGTGCCCTAAAACTCGTAGTTTGTCATTATTTTCTAATTCATATAATAAAGTATTATTATTTCAATAAAGAGTTATTGTTCGTTATCTACGAGTTTGCCTTTATTTAAACCCTAAATCCAATCAACTAAACATCCAAGGCTGTTATATGAATCTTTAACTGAATGTAGTGTATAGATAAAGGATCTCGGTTCGAGATACAACCTAAAGAGTCTATAGTTAGGGGATAAGGTTTGGGTACCTTACCCTGGTAAAATTATGGATGTGACCCACTTTGTATTTGATGCAAACACTGTGATCCTAACGTGTTCGTGTAGATGACATGTGAGTGGGGATATCCTATGCAATGAGATTACATAAGATCGGACCACGAAATAGCAACCTTTAGTTGTAACTCCGTTGACTAGTTAGGTTTCTATTTCTCTAGGATGACCTAGGCAACTTGATCTCAATCTTGAGCAGGTTACGAACTCCTGTTCGCGAGTGATTGCCCTTTGAATAGTATGGGTAAGAGTGGCCAGATTCACCAACTCAATATGCCTACCTTCTTGGAGACAAGACCGAGTGAGCGGTTGAGAACTTAACTTAGCAGGATGGAATTCACTCCTTCCCGTCGACTAGGGTAAGTAGAGGAATGTTCCCTTAAGTGGTGTCTCCAGGACTTGAAGAAAGGGCCCGAGCCTCTCATTGGCCCAAGAGGGACTCTGTTTGATGGTAGGACCACATAAAAATTGTTCATTAGAGGAGCACTGGTACTTAAGGAACAAGATGTAACCCAGGGGTAAAATGGTAATTTGACCCACCGGTGTTACTGAACATTAAATGAAGGATTGACTTGCTTGTTATTGGTCAATATCCGTGGAAACAGAAATATATCTGCAGTGAGAAGAGTGCAGCTGTGGGACTTTAGTGGAGTGTTCCTGCAGTTAACGAATGTTGATTGAGAGATTAATGAGATTAACTGAGCAATCTCGTATCGTTAGAGCTTCTGATTTGTAGGTCCATTAGGTCCACCTTCTAGCTCGTAAAGGGTTCTTAGATCATTTGATTTTGAAATGTTAAAATTCATTAGGGAATAGATTTAATGTATTTAGATATGAGAGAATGAAATATTTGAAAGAGTTCAAATATTATATTAAATGTGAATGTGATTCACATTTTAAAATTATAGGTTAAAATTGAATGTGCACTAGATGTACATTAAAACTATAGGTTAAATGGGTAATATGATTAAATTTGATTTAATTATTATTTAATTATTATTATTATTTTAATAATAAAATAAGGGAACGTGTCATCCAGACACGTTCCCACTACCCCTCTTCTTCTCCCTACCGACAGTTTAACAGGGAGAAGGGGGTTGCTCATTCGATGAAGATTTTTGGATTGATGATCATTTTACAATTGGAGAATTGCTATTTTCAAGAATTCTCTCACTCTCTCATTCCCTTCTTCTTCCAAAAGTTTGAATCCTTCCCACCAAGGAGGATCTAAGCATTACGAGGGTAGAGGGTTTACTCTATTCGTTGTGTTCCTGTTGGTGAAAAATAGAGAACTTTTGGAAGTTCCTGCGTTGTTGAGTTACTGGAATAAACATTGGAGAAGGGTGTTCTTGCGAGTCTACAAAGGTAATAATTCCTTTCTCTTCTTAATTTAATAGTTAAATTTAGGTATGTTTGCATGTATATCTCCATGTTTTATTTAGATTAAAAGCACGCTTGTTCTGTATTTTTGTTAATGTATCGGTTTTTGATTCAACCTAAACAATCAAGCAAATTACGATCCCAAACCACGGTTCCGCTGCTCAAGGAGATCAGATCTCAATCACATACACGTTATCTAATAACATTATTTTCTTGCCAAATAGTAGCTCCACTGTGCCCATTGTTATAGCTGAGACAACATCTCCATTTCCATCTCTGAATGTTATCTCCCATTCTTGAAGTTGCTGCCAGGAGCTAGGTATTCGAGAGCTTCCTGACTAGAGCAAGTGGGATATGTGTAAACGGGTATTCAATGCCCAAGTTTATTGTAATTTTTATTGTAACTCAAATACATTTTGGAAATGTACCTTCTCCACTAGCTTAGTCCAAGTGGGAGTTTGTTGGGATTTTTGTCCTAATCTCGTGTTTGTAAAATATTGTTTTGAAATTAATAAGAGTTATTATTTTCTTCAATTTGTGTCTCACAAATAGTTTAAACCTTTCCAATAAACTATGCTCCAGGGTCATTGAATATATAAGATAACTAGAACTTGAACGGTGTGTAGTTGACACACAAGGAGGATCACGTTCGAGTTAATGACCCGAACAGTCTACAGTATAAGAATGGGGTTGGAGACCTAATCCTGGATACATTGTGGATGCGGCCCGCTTTGTATTTGATACAAACAAGGTGATCTGACTCATTCATGTGGATGACATGCGAGTGGGGGCATCCTGTACAATGAGATTGTACAAGACCGGATCGTGAATTATTAGACTTCATCGATATAACACCGCTGTGATGAAGACTAATAAATTCGTAGATGACCATTAGTGACTCGACACGAATCCACGAGGGTATTACGAACTCCTGTCTGCCGGGATCTGTCCTTTGATTAGTACGGGTGAGGGTGGTCCCAGTCACTCGCCCAATATGCCTATCTTCTTAGGAACAGAACCAAGTAGAGAGTTCGGAACCTAATTACGCGAGATGGAATTTACTCGTTCCCGCCTATAGGGAAACTAGAGGGGTTGTTCCCTTAAGTGCTGTCTCTAGGGCTTCGACAACGGGCACCCACCTTCTCACTGGGCCGAGAAGGGTGTTGTGTATGGTTGGACCATCACAATATGTTGTTTATTAGAGGAGCAGTGGGGACTTAAGGAACAAGATATAGACACGAGGGTAAAACAGTAATTTGACCAGTAGTGTCTATGAACAACTGTGAAGGTCGACTCATAAGCATTGGTTATATCGGTGGACATGTAATATTTTACAGATGGAGTGCACTCTGAGGCTTTAGTGGAGTGTTATTGTAGCTAATGAATATTGGTTGACCGGGTCAAAGAGTTTGACTGATTAACCTCAGATCATTGGAGCCCGTCACTTTAGGTCCATTAAGTCCCTTGGTTGCCTCAATCTGGGATAAAAGAAGGGTTAATGTTTTGGTATGAAATTGAAGTGTTCAATTTCACTGTAAGAGTAATCATATCATATAGATGATATAATATATAGTTTAATATGAATAAGATTCATAATAAACTATATGTTAGCCTAATTGTTGAATAAGGCTAATTGGAGAAATTGATAGAGAGAAAATAAATTGAATTTGATTCAATTAAATCCACAATTATTGCAAATGAGATTTGCAACATAAGATATGTGATATCTTATATAATTATGTGAATGAGATTTACATAACATATGGTTGTGGTAAAGTGGTAATTACGTGAAGTTGTGAACTTCATCATTCCACTATTTAAACCCTTTGATAGATGGGTTTTAGGTTAACCTAAGGTACACTAAGCTTTGGAGGCTAAGTGATTTTCTCTCCATTCTCTCATTTCTCCTCCTTTTCCAAAACACAAAAGAAGTTCCGACAAACTTCCCTTCTCCAAAAGAGAACAACCAAGAAGATCGTTTTGGTAGTGTTTGGAATCCGTTCATGGAAGAGTTCGTGGAGATCGAGGAGCGCAAAGAGTTCGTGATCTACAAGAAGAGTTCGTGAGCTACACTAGCTTGCTTGTTGTAGACCGATTCAGTAACCTCTCCTTGTAGATCACGAACTCTTCGCGCTCCTCGATCACCACGAACTTTTCCACGAACGGATTCCAAACACTACCAAACTAGATCTTCTTGGTTGTTCTCTTTTGGAGAAGGGAAGTTGGTGGGAACTTCTTTTGTGTTTAGGAAAGAGAGGAGAAAATGAGAGAGTAAAGAGAATCTCACTTAGCCTCCAAAGCTTAGTGTAGCTTAGGTTAACCTAAAACCCATCTATCAAAGGGTTGAAATAGTGGAATGATGAAGTTCACAACTTCACATAATTACCACTTTACCACAACCATATGTTATGTAAATCTCATTCACATAATTATATAAGATATCTCATATCTTATGTTGCAAATCTCATTTGCAATAATTGTGGATTTAATTAAATTGAATCACATTCAATTTATTTTCTCTCTATCAATTTCTCCAATTAGCCTTTAATTCAACAATTAGGCTAACATATAGTTTATTATGAATCTCAATCATATTAAACTATATATTATATCATCTATATGATATGATTACTCTTATAGTGAAATTAAACACTTCAATTTCATACCAAAACATTAACCCTTCTTTTATCCCAGATTGAGCCAACCAAGAGACCTAATGGACCTACAGTGACGGACTCCAATGATCTAAGGTTAATCAGTCAAACTCTTTGACCCGGTCAACCAATATTCATTAGCTACAATAACACTCCACTAAAGCTTTGTAGTCAGACTCCCATCAGTGTAGAATATTACTTGTCCACTGATATAACCAATGCTTATGAGTCGACCCTTCACAGGTTGTTCATAGACACGGCTGGGTAAAATTACCATTTTACCCCTGTGTCTATTTCTTGTTCCTTAAGTCCCCACTGCTCCTCTAATGAACAACATATTGTGATGGTCCAACCATACACAACACCCTTCTCAGGCCAGTGAGAAGGTGGGCGCCCGTTGTCCAAACCCTGGATACAACACTTAAGGGAACAACCCCTCTAGTTTCCCTATAGGCGGGAACGAGTGAATTCCATCTCGCGTAATTAGGTTCCCAGCTCTCTACTTGGTTTTGTCCTTGAGAAGATAGGCATATTGGGCGAGTGACTGGGACCACCCTCACCTGTACTAATCAAAGGACAGATCCCGATAGACAGGAGTCCGTAATACGCTCAGGATTCAGGTCGTGTCACTAATGGTCATCTACGAATTTGTTAGTCTTTACTATCAACGGTGTTATATCAGTAAGTCTAATAATTCACGGTTCAATCTTGTACAATCTCATTGTACAGGATGCCCCCACTCGCTTGTCATCCACATGAACGAGTCAGATCACCTCGTTTGTATCAAATACAAAGCGGGCCGCATCCACAGTGTATCCAGGATTAGGTCTCCAACCCCATCCTTATACTGTAGACCGTTCGGGTCATTAACTCGAACGTGATCCTCCTTGTGTGTCAACTACACACCGTTCAAGTTCTAGTTCTCTTATATATTCAATGACCCTAGAGCTTAGTTTATTGGAAATGTTTAAAATATTTGCGAGACACAAAGTGAAGAAAAGAATAACTCTTATTAATTTCAAAACAATATTTTACAAACACGAGATTAGGACAGAAATCCCAACAGACTGGTATGGGTGAGAGTGGCTAGATTCGTCGACTCAATATGCCTACCTTCTTCGGGACAAGACCAAGTGAGCGACTGGTTACTTAACTTAGCAAGATGGAATTCACGCCTTCCTGCCTACTAGGGTTAGTAGATTAATGTTCCTTTAAGTGGTGTCTCCATGACTTGAACAAAGCGCCCGACCCTCTCATTGGCCCGAGAGCGACTTCTATTTGTTGGTAGGACTACAAGTAAATTCTTTATTAAAAGAGCAATGGTACTTAAGGTACAAGATGTAACTCAGGGGTAAAACGGTAATTTGACCCAGTTGTGATGGAGATCTGATCTCCTTGAGCAGTGGAAACGTGTTTGAGATCTTAATTACTTGATTGTTTTGCTTAAAACAAAAACCAGTACATTGACAAAAAGAACAGAACAAGCATGGTATTTCTAATCCTATTAGACATGGATTAATTGCATACATGCAAATATATGTTAAGTTTAACAATTAAACTAAGGGAAGAAAATTACCTTTGTAGTTTCAACTTGCAGCAACTCCTTGCTCCTCTAAAAGAAATCAGCAACACAGGAACTTCCTAAGTTATATGTTTTTCTTCAACAGAACACCACCAACAGTGAGCACCTTCTATATCTCTGAGTTCTTAAATCTTCCTTGGTGGGAATGTTTCCAACACTTGGAAGAAGAAGGGAATGAGAATATCAGAGAGATATCTTTATGTGTAATCAAAGAAATGATCGATTAACCTCCTCTCCTCCATTGGAGAGGAATAAAACGAGGGATCACCTCCCCACTCCCTATTGATGGGGAGGGAGGTGGGGAACGTGTCATTCCGACACGTTCCCATTAATTTAATATTAAATTAAATTAAAAGCATTAATTAAATCATATTTAATTAAACAAATTAAATATCTTTTATTTAATTAAGATTAAATCATATTTAATCATATCCTTCCCTCTAACCTACAGTTTTAATGCACATCCAGTGTATATTAAAATTTAACCTATAGTTTTCAAATGTGAATCACATTCACACTTAATATAATATTCGAACTCTTTCAAATATTCAATTCTCCCCTATAATTTAATATGAATCATATTCACATTAAATTTATAATATATAGTTCCAAAACTATATATTATATTGTATCTAAATACATTAAATATATTCTCTGATGAATTTGAACATTTCAAATTCAAATGATCTAAGAACCCTTTACGAGATAGAAGGTGGACCTAATGGACCTACAGATCAGAAGCTCCAACTGGGGGTGTACATAAGCCGGGTTGGGTTGGGTTGAGGGAGATTTTTGGACCAACCCAAATATTCGGGTTGGTCATTCCTTCAACCCAACCAACCCTATTCATGAGAGTAACCCAACCCAACCCAACCCAATATTTTCCGGTTGGGTTGGGTTGGGTCACCGGGTTAACTTTTTTATTTTTTTAATTATTTAAAATATTTTTTTTTCTTGAATTAATAACTAAAATCACATAAAATTCAAATATCAAACTTCAAAATCCATAACATCTTAACATTTTGTTAGAAGTGTAGAAGAAAACATAAGAAATTGACAAATAATTCATTTATAAGTATATATTTAATTAAAATTAAATTTAAAAAATATAAATTTTGAGTTGGGTTGGCTTTGGTTGGGTCAACCTGAGCCTAAAAGGCCCAACCCGAGAACCGACCCAAACTTTTCGGTTCTCCAAACTTCTAACCCAACCCAAACCAAAAAAAAATCTAACCCTACCCAACCCTTACGGTTTGGGTTGGGTAGTCCGGGTTGGTCGGGTTATCGGTTTACTTGTACACCCCTAGCTCCAACGATATGAGATTGCTCAGTTAATCTCATTAACCTCCCAATCAACATTCGTTAACTGCGGGAACACTCCACTAAAGTCCCACAGCTGCACTCTTCTCACTGCACATACATTTCCGTGTCCATGGATATTGACCAATAACAGCAAGTCAATCCTTCACAAATGTTCGTAACACCAGCCGGGTCAAATTACCGTTTTACCCCTAGGTTACATCTTCTGCCTTAAGTACAAGTGCTCCTCTAATGAACAATTTGTTTGTGGTCCTACTAACAAACAGAGTCCCTCTCGGGCCAATGAGAGGTTCGGGCCCTTTGTTCAAGTCCCGGAGACACCACTTAAGGGAACATTTCTCAACTTACCCTAGTAGGCAGGAAGTAGTGAATTCCGTCTTGCTAAGTTAAGTTCCCAGCCACTCACTCGGTCTTGTCCCCAAGAAGGTAAGCATATTGAGTCGACGAATCTTGCCACTCTCACCCATACTAGTCAAAGGACAATCCCTCCCAAACAGGAGTTCGTAACCTGCTCAGGATTGAGATCAAGTTGCCTAGGTCATCCTAGTGAAATAGAAACCTAACTAGTCAACGTAGTTACAACTAGAGGTTACTATTTCGTTGTCCGGTCTTATGTAATCTCATTAGATAGGATATCCCCAGTCACATGTCATCTACACGAACACGTTAGGATCACAATGTTTTTATCAAAGACAAAGTGGGCCACATCCATAGTTTAACAAGGGTAAGGTACCCAAACCTTATCCCCTAATTAAAGACCCTTTAGGCTGTATCTCGAACCGAGATCCTTTTTATGTACATTATATTCAGTTAAAGATTTATTTAACAACCTTGGATGTTTAGTTTATTGGATTTAGGGTTTTAAATAAAGGCAAACTCGTAGATAACAAACAATGACACTTTATTGAAATAATAAGACTTCATTACATTAATTAAAACATAATTACAAACTACGAGTTTTAGGGCACAAATCTCAAGAAACTCCCACTTGAACTAAAACTCTAGTGGGGTACATCATAATCTAAAACAATGGTTACAAGAGATAGAAATACAATAAACTAGGGCATCCATATACCCCATTACATATCTCCCACTTGCCCTAGATTAGCTTATGTACATATCTCGTACACCCAGACTTTCCAGATGACCCTCGAACACTTTAGTCGTGAGAGTCTTTGTAAACAGATCAACAATATTGTGCTCCGAAGCGATCTTCGTGACTGTCACATCTCCTCGGTGCACTATTTCTCGTATCAGGTGATACTTTCTCTCGATGTGCTTTCCTCGCTTATGGTTGCGAGGTTCCGCTCAATTGGCTGGCTACCCACCACTTTGTTTTCCACGAGATAAGGTGATGGGAGATTCCATATTTGGAACAACTTCCAAATCAGTAAGGAATTTCCTTAGCCAAACAAACTCCTTAGCTGCTTCACAAGCAGCGACATACTCAGCCTCCATCGTGGAGTCAACGATGCATCCTTGCTTGATGCTTCGCCATACTATAACTCCCCCGTTAAGGGTGAAAACTGATCCCGATGTGGATTTCTGAGAATCCTTATCGGTCTGAAAATCAGAACCAGTGTATCCAGTAAGGATCAGATCCTTAGACACATACGTAAGCATATAATCCCTGTTCTCCTTAGATACTTGAGGATATTTTTAACTAATGTCCAGTGATCTAACTTTGGATTGAACTGGTACCTACTGATTATTCCCGCTGCATAACAAATGTCTGGCCTCGTGCATAGCATAACATACATTAAGCTACCTACTACAGAGGCATAGGGAATATGTCTCATATCCTCAACTTCTTGAGGTGTCTTGGGAAACTGTTCCCTAGATAGATGAACTCCGTGCCTGAAGGGTAATAAGCCCCTCTTAGAATTTTGCATCGAATATCTGGACAACATTTTGTCGATATGAGACGCTTGAGACAATGCTAGCGTTCTGTTCTTGCGATTCCTAAAGATCTGATTCCCAAGAACATACTGTGCCTCTCCCAAATCTTTCATTTGGAATTCGGTCGCCAACAAATTCATTATGTCAGTTAGGTATCCTACATCATTCCCAATGAGTAGGATATCATCTACATAAAGTACTAACAAAGTTACTTTGTCGTTGATGATCCTCTTGTAAACACAAGGCTCATCAACGTTTTGGTCAAAGGCGTAAGACTTGATCGCAATATCAAATCTTATATTCCAACATCTTGATGCTTGTTTCAATCCATAAATTGATCGATTAAGCATGTAAACTTTTTGCTCCTGACCTTGGGTTATGAACCCTTCGGGCTGAGACATATAAATGCTCTCGTCAAGATTACCATTCAAAAAGGCAGTCTTCACGTCCATTTGCCAAATTTCATAATCACAAAACGCGGCTATGGACAGGAGTATCCTTATAGACTTCAGCATAGCAACCGGGGAAAAAGTTTCTTCATAGTGAACTCCTTCCCTTTGGGTAAAACCCTTTGCTACAAGTCTAGCCTTAAAGGTCTGTACTTTTCCAGCTGCATCTCTCTTTCTCTTATAGATCCATTTACACCCTATGGGTCTAACCCCTGCAGGTTGGTCTAAAAGTTCCCATACTGCATTGAAGTCCAGTGACTCCAGTTCAAGGTCCATGGCTTTGATCCATTGGTCCTTGTCTACATCATTCATTGTCTGTTTATAGGACAATGGATCTTCTAAACCGTCATCAGGTCTGACAACTTGAGTTTCAGATAAACCCAAGTAGCGGTCAGGTTGGGAAACAACCCTCCCACTACGTTGAGGCATTCCCAACGATTGAGAAGGACGAGACTGACTTGAGGTGCTGACTCCTCCATCAACTCTTGATGAAGATCCAGCTTGATCAACAACTCTTGCTGGTTCATGTATAGCTTCATTTAGTACTAATTTACTACGCGGTTTATGGTTCTACATGTGATCTTCCTCCAAGAATGTTGCGTTTGTCGATATAATGACCTTACTTTCTTGTGCGTCGTAGAAAAACCACCTCTCATTTCTTTGGGATAGCCAACAAATTATCACAATCTTGAACGAGGTTCCAGTTTCTTTGGGTTTGTCACGAGCACGTGTGCCGGACAACCCCAAATCATAAAGTGTTGTAAACTAGGTTTATGTCCCTTCCAAAGTTCAAAAGGTGTTTCTGATACACTTTTTGTTGGAACACTGTTCAAAATTTGAACTACACTGTCTACTACATATCCCGAAAACGAGGCAGGCAATTGAGCATAGGCCATCATAGAACGAACCATGTCTAACAAGGTTCTATTTATCCTTTATGACACACCATTTTGTTGTGGTGTATTAGGTGCTGAGTATTGAGATTTAATTCCATGTTCTATCACATAGTCCTGGAATCTCAAATCCATGTACTCTCCACCTCGATCTGATCCTAGTGTTTTAATGGTTTTCCCTAATGCATTCTCTACTTCAGCCTTATACTCTTTGAACTTTTCAAGAGCTTCAGAATTGTGATGCATTAGGTATAGATAACCATACCTCGAATAATCATCTATGAAAGAGATGAAATATTCGTACCCTCCTCGAGCTTTAACATTCACCAGACCACAAATTTCAGTACGTACAAGCCATTTTCTATTTTAGCAGAATAAATATTGACACCCTTTTTCAAAATGAGCACTTCATTAACTGAAAAAGAAGTACAATATCCAAGTTCTATTAAACAAGAGATAGAATTTAAGTTCCTTTTAAGCTTAGGAACTATATACAAATTTTTCAATAAAAGAAATCTATCTCCAAAAAATAACATGGCATCTCCCACTGCACGAGCTTAGACGATGTCTCCCGTTCCGACCCTGAGTGTCATCTAACCCTCTTCGAGCTCCTTGAAGGAACTAGTTTCCTGAAATGAAGAGCAAACGTGATTAGTGGCTACTGAATCAAGTATCCAGGTAAAATCATTATTTTCCACTAAACATGTTTCAAGAACAAGTAAATCTAATTTACCTTTGTTCCTTTTGAGCTCAGCAAGGTATTTTGGGCAGTTTCTCTTACAGTGCCCATCCATGTTGCAGTGGAAACATTTTCCTTTGTCTGCAAGCTTGGCTTTTCCCTTGCCTTTATCAGCAGCAGGTGCCTTCCTTTTCCCTCCTATTTTCTTCTTTTGGGTCTTCTTAAGCCCAGAAGAAGAGCTACAGGACTTAGTCCTAGAGGATGAACCCTTATGAAACCTCCTGGAATGGGCAAACAGATTTGCCTCTCCATCAGCCTGTCCCTCATTCTTCATAAGAGACTGGAAAGTCTGTAGTTCATTAAGGAGAGTAGTCAGGTTATATTCTATCTTGTTCATCACCGCATTGTTGCGGAATTGCAGGAAACTCTTCGAAAGAGATTCTAGGATGAACGATACCTGACTTTTCTCGTCAATGACCGCTCCGTTCATCTCAACCACGTTGGAGTGGACCATCAGATGAAGAACATGTTCTCTCACCAATGACCCCTCTTTCATACGGGAGTTATAAACGTATTTAAGGGATTCGTGCCAAATCTGTCCATACGGTTGTCCAAACATTTCCTGCAGCGAACTCATGATCTCACGAACTGAGACCATGCCCTCGTGCTTTTTGGCCAGAATTTAGAAACAATAGCCAAAATGTAGACCTTGGCCTTATCATTGGCATTGATCCAGCGGTCGTACGCCTCCTTAACAGATTGAGGAGCGTTACAAGCAAGGATCTGAGGACATTCCTCAGTCAGTACAAACCGTAGGTCGTCAACAACGAGAATCGTATTGAAGTTGGACGTCCACGTAGTAAAAATCTCACCAGTTAAACGGTCGTTCTTAAGTAAGGCTATTATGGAGGACAACATGCTGTAAATCCAAAATAGTTATAATTACTTATGCCTTTTAAACCCATTGTAAAAGCCAATCTAATTTAGCAAAATCATTAAAGAACCCTAGTGTTTAAACTAAACCCACTATTTAAGTTAAACCATTAATTTTTGCAACGATACTTCAAGGGTTTAGAACAGAATCCTCCGTCGGGCGGTCAGTCATTCCTCCCTTGAATTGAGACTTTCTCAGCCAATTCCTATTACCAGAACATCTCATGTTCCAATGGTCCTTAGCTACCGTTTGTTTGGTTAAGGATTTGTTAACTAACTTAACTCATCCCGTAAATGTGACCCTACTATTTTCAGATCCAATAGGCCCGAGCCAACAGGCTACTATTAAGAAAGACAACTGTTGGCAAACAACCTAAAAGACCCTATTCATTTCTTGAGATCGCGGTGTTCCGATCCCTATAGTCACACCCTCCGTAGGGTTTGGTTGTTCAAGGACAACCTAGCAGGCGGACTATGGAAATCTCACGGTGCGACCTAATGAAGGAAACCGTAGGATACGTTGACACACGTCCTGCTCCCATTTACTATGGATACTTCCCTCAGTCACCTTGGTATTGAACCATGCAAACACATACCGTAGGGGGACACCCTATTGATGCCACGTAGCCGAGCATGGAACACACGTTGTGAACTCTTGAGGACGTGAGAGTAAATTCGATGTGAACATCTCGTTTTCTCCCACTGAAGTTCTTAAAATTAGGGTATGGATTTAACTTAGTCGGATTCAGGCTAAAAGAATCTATCTAAGTCTATGCCTATTATAACTATTATAACTAGATCTTAAAACCTTATGTCTAGGTGAATAAACATTTTAATTACCTAGAGATAAAAAAGAACTAAGGTTAATTCAACTCAGGTTCCAGTCGGTTCCTCAGTAGGAGGTGTTAGTTTGTGAGTCGAACAAAGTACCCCCTTTAGACAGAACTTCACCGGTAGAGTTCCCTTATAACCAAAATCCTAAAGTCGTACTATATTTTAAACTCTAGTGGGGTGGGCCCTTTTGTTCTTGTGATATCGAACAATTTGGATTCCAAGGACAAACTGAGCCTCTCCCAAATCTTGCATTTGAAATTGGGTCACTAGCCATTGCTTAATGCCAATAAGGAATTCTGTATCATTCCCAATGTCCAAGATATCGTCTACGTATAGAACTAAGAAAGCTACAGTAGTATTGACTATCTACTTGTAGACACAAGGCTCGTCAATATTTGTTCAAAGCCCTAAGATTTGATCGCGGTATCAAATCTTATATTCCAGGATCTAGATGCTCGTTTAAATCCGTAAATTGATCGTTTCAGCTTGCAAACCTTTTGCTCTTGACCCTGAACTTTGAACTGATGGAGATCTGATCTCCTTGAGCAGCGGAAATGTGGGATCTTAATTTCTTGGTTGAGTACATTGACAAAAAGAATACAGAACAAGCATGAATTTCTAATCCTATTAGACATGGATAATAACATACATGCAAACATGTAAAGTATAACAATTAAACTATAGGGGAGAAAAAGAATACCTTTGTAGTTTCTAATTTCCCAGCAACGCCTTGCTCCTAGCTTTTCAGCAAAGCAATAGAACTTCTTTGTTTTTCTCCAATAAGAACACTACCAACAGGAGAACCTCCTATGTCTCTGAGTTCTACTTAGATCTACCTTGGTGGAAAGGTAATCCAACAATTGGAAGAAGAATTTTGGGAATTAGAAGATTGAGAGAGAGAAAGAGCTTTTCCCTTCTGTAAGTATGAAAATGATCCAACGATCAATTGAAGTGTGCAACACCCTTCTTCCTGTTAAACTATCTATAGGGAGAAGGGGAGGGGTAGTCGAGAACGTGTCTGAGTAACACGTTCCCTTATTTATTATTATTAAAATAATAATAATAATAATAATTATTATATAATATAATTAAATATAAATTTAATTATTTATTTCAATCATATTTAAATAATACAAATTAAATATCATATATTTAATTTGGATTAAATCTCATTTCATCATATTACCCCTTTAACTTATAGTTTTAATGTACAACAAGTGCACATTAAATTTTATCCTATAGTTTGCAAATGTGAATCACATTCAGATTTAATATAATATTTGAACTCTTTCAAATATTCAATTCTCTAATCTAATTTAATATGAATCATATTCACATTAAATTTATAATATATAGTTCCAAAACTATATATTATATCGTATAAATATACATTAAGTTTATTCCCTAATGAATTTGAACATTTCATATTCAAATGATCTAAGAACCCTTAACGAGCTAGAATGTGGACCTAATGGACCTACAGATAAGAAGCTCTAATGATACGAGATTTCTCGGTTAATCTCATTAACCTCCCAATCAACATTCGTTGACTATGAGAACACTCCACTAAAGTCCCACAGCTGCACTCTTCTCACTGCAGATATATTTCTGTGTCCATGGATATTGACCAATAACAGCAAGTCAATCCATCACGAATGTTCGTAACACCAGCTGGGTCAAATTACCGTTTGACCCCTGGGTTACATCTTGTGCCTTAAGTACCAGTGCTGCTCTAATGAACAATTTGTTTGTGGTCCTACCAACAAACAGAGTCTCTCTCGGGCCAATGAGAGGGTCGGGCCCTTTGTTCAAGTCCCGGAGACACCACTTAAGGGAACATTCCTCTACTTACCCTAGTAGGAGGGAAGGAGTGAATTCCATCTTGCTAAGTTAAGTTCCCAACCGCTCACTCGGTCTTGTCCCCAAGAAGGTATGCATATTGAGTCGGCGAATCTGGCCACTCTCACCCATACTAGTCAAAGGACAATCCCTCGGGAACAGGAGTTTGTAACATGCTAAGGATTGAGATCAAGTTGCCTAGGTCATCCTAGTGAAATAGAAACCTAACTAGTCAAGTTGCCTAGGTCGAACTGAGATCCTTTTTATGTACATTACATTCAGTTAAAGATTCATTTAATAACCTTGGATGTTTAGTTTATTTGATTTAGGGTTTTAAATAAAGGCAAACTCGTAGACAACGAACAATAACACTTTATTGAAATAATAACACTTTATTACATGAATTAGAACATAATTACAAAGCACGAGTTTTAGGGCACAAATCCCAACAAACCCCTACTTGAACTAAAACTCTAGTGGGGTACATCATAATCTAAAACTGTGGTTACAAGAGATAGAAATACAATAAACTAGGGCATCCATATACCCCATTACATATCTCTCACTGGCCCTAGATTAGCTTATGTACATATCTTGTAGACCCAGACTTTCAAGATGACCCTCGAACACTTTAGCCGTGACAGTCTTTATAAACGGATCAACAATATGTTGCTCCGAAGCGATCTTCGTTACTGTCACATCTCCTCGTTGCACTATTTCTCGTATCAGGTGATACTTCCTCTCGATGTGCTTTCCTCGCTTATGGCTGCGAAGTTCCTTCGAATTTGCTACTGCACCACTGTTGTCACAGTATAAGGTGATGGGAGATTCCATATTTGGAACAACTTCCTAATAAGTAAGGAACTTCCTTAGCCAAACAACCTCCTTAGCTGCTTCACAAGCAACGACATACTCAGCCTCCATTGTGGAGTCAGCGAAGCATCCTTGCTTGATGCTTCACCATACTATAGCTCCCTCGTTAAGGGTGAAAAGTGATCTCGATTGGGATTTTCGAAAATCCTTATCGGTCTGAAAATCAGAATCAGTGTAACCAGTAAGGATCAGATCCTTAGACCCATACACAAGCATATAATCCCTCGTTCTCCTTAGATACTTGAGGATATTTTTAACTGTTGTCCAGTGGTCTAACCCTTGATTGGACTGGTACGTACTGACTATTCCCACTGCATAACAAATGTTCGGCCTCGTGCATAGCATAACATACATTAAGCTACCTACTGCAGAGGCATAGGGAATATGTCTCATATCCTCAACTTCTTGAGGTGTCTTGGGACACTATTCTCTAGACAGATGAACTTCGTGCCTGAAGGGTAATAAGGCCCTCTTGAAATTTTGCATCGAATATCTGGACAAAATTTTGTCGATATAAGACGCTTGAGACAGTGCTAGCGTTCTGTTCTTGCGATTCCTAAAAACCTGAATCCCAAGAACATACTGCTCCTCTCCCAAATCTTTCATTTGGAATTGGGTCGCCAACCAATTCTTTATGTCAGTTAGGTATCCTACATCATTTCCAATGAGTAGGATATCATCCACATAAAGTACTAACAAAGCTATTTTGTCGTTCACGATCCTCTTGTAAACACAAGGCTCATCAACGTTTTGGTCAAAGCCGTAAGACTTGATCGCGGTATCAAATCTTATATTCCAAGATCTTGACGCTTGTTTCAATCCATAAATGGATCGGTTAAGCTTGCAAACTTTTTGCTCCTGACCTTGGGCTATGAACCCTTTGGGCTGAGACATATAGATGCTCTCGTCAAGATTACCATTCAAAAAGGCAGTCTTGACGTCCATTTACCAAATTTCATAATCATAAAACGTGGCTATGGACAAGAGTATCCTTATAGACTTTAGCATAGCAACTGGGGAAAATGTTTCTTCATAGTCAACTCCTTCCCTTTGGGTAAAACAATTTGCTACATGTCTAGCCTTAAAGGTTTGTACTTTTCCGGATGCATCTCTCGTTCTCCTATAAATCCATTTACACCTTATGGGTCTAACCCTTTCAGGTTGGTCTACAAGTTCCCATACTGAATTGAAGTCCATTGACTCCATTTCAAGGTCCATGGCTTTGATCCATTGGTCCTTGTCTACGTCATTCATTGCCTGTTTATAAGGCAATGGATCTTCTACGCCGTCATCAGGTATGAAAACTTGAGTTTCAGCTAAACCCAAGTAGCGGTCAGGTTGGAAAACAACTCTCCCACTGCGTCGAGGCATTCCCAACGATTGAGAAGGACGAGACTGACTTGAGGTGTTGGCTCTTCCATCAACTCTTGATGAAGGTCCAGCTTGATCAACAACTCTTGTTGGTTCATGTGGAGCTTCATTTAGTACTAATTTACTACGCGGTTTGTGGTTCCTCATGTGATCTTCCTCCAAGAATGTGGCGTCTGTCGATACAATCACCTTGTTTTCTTGTGTGTCGTAGAAAAGACCACCTCTCGTTTCTTTGGGATAGCCAACAAATAGGCACAATCTTGAACGAGGTTCCAATTTCTTTGGGTTTGTCACGAGCACGTGTGCCGGACAACACCAAATCATGAAGTGTTGTAAACTAGGTTTACGCCCCTTCCAAAGTAAAGGTGTTTCTGAAACACTCTTTGATGGAACACTGTTCAAGATTTGAACTGCAGTCTCTACTGTACATCCCCAAAACGAGGCAGGTACTTGAGCATAGCTCATCATAGAACGAACCATGTCTAACAAGGTTATATTTCTCCTTTCTGACAAACCATTTTTTGTGGTGTATTTGGTGCTGAGAGTTGAGATTTGATTCCATGTTCTATCATATAGTCCTGAAATCTCAAATCTATATACTCTCTTCCTCGATCGGATCGAAGTATTTTAATGGTTTTTCCTAATGCATTCTCTACTTCTGCCTTATACTCTTTGAACTTTTCAAGAGCTTCAGACTTGTGATGCATTAAGTATAGATAAGCATACCTCGAATAATCATCTATGAAAGAGATGAAATATTCGTACCCTCCTCGAGGTTTGACATTCACTGGACCACAAAGATCCGAATGCACAAGTTCTAGGGGCTCTACGGCTCTGTAACCTTTTCCAGTAAAAGGTCGCTTAGTCATTTTACGTTCCAAGCAAGATTCGTAAGGGGGTAAAGAATCATCTTCTAACTTATTCAGAAGTCCATTCTTAGAGAGTCTCTCAATCCGGTTGAGATTGATATGACCAAGCCTAAGATGTCATAGATAGGTATTATTATTTGGAGAAATTATTGGCCTTTTATTTTGAGTGTTAGCACTTTTAAACATCTCATGATTTAAAATTGCTTTCGTTTCAGTACATTCAAGCCATTTTTCAATTTAGCAGAACAAA
Organism: Trichosanthes cucumerina; assembly: GCA_036507285.1. Lineage (NCBI taxonomy): Eukaryota > Viridiplantae > Streptophyta > Magnoliopsida > Cucurbitales > Cucurbitaceae > Trichosanthes > Trichosanthes cucumerina. The sequence goes on from CM071837.1 coordinate 23,805,046, forward strand.
TATTGACACCTTCTTTCAAAATGAACGCTTCATTAATTGAAAAAAATAAAATATCCAAGTTCTATTAAACAAGAGATAGAAATTAAGTTCCTTTTAAGCTTAGGAACTATATACAGTTTTTTTAAAGAAAGAAATCTATCTCCGAAAAATAACTTGGCATCTCCCACCGAGCTGAGACGCCGTCTCCCGTTCCGACCCTAAGCGTCATCTCACCCTCTACGAGATATTTGAAGGAACTAGTTTCCGAAAATGAAGAGCAAACGTGATTAGTGGCTCCTGATTCAAGTATCCAGGTAAAATCATTATTTTCCACTAAACATGTTTTGAGAATAAGTAAATCTAATTAACCTTTCTTCTCTTTGAGCTCAACAAGGTATTTTGGGCAGTTTCGCTTCCAATGCCCATCCACGTTGCAGTGTAAACATTTCCCTTTATCTTCAACCTTGGCTTTTCCCTTGCCTTTGTCAGCAGCATGTGCCTTCCCTTTCCCTCCTATTTTCTTCTTTTGGGTCTTCTTAAGCCAAGAAGATGAGCTACAGGACTTAGTCCTAGAGAATGAACCTTTCTGGAACCTTCTGGAATGGGCAAACAGATTTGGCTATCCATCAGCTTGTCCCTTATTCTTCATAAGAGACTGGAAAGTCTCTAAATCATTAAGGTAGACTTGGCCTTATCATTGGCCTTGATCCAGCGGTCGTACACCTCTTTAACAGATGGAGAAGCGTTACGACCAGGGATCTGAGACATTCCTCAGTCAGTACAAACCGTAGGTCGTCAACAACGAGTATCGTATTCAAGTTGGACTTCCACGTAGTAAAATTCTCACCAGTTAAACGGTCGCTTTTAAGTAAGACTATTATTGAGGATGACATGCTGAAAATCCAAAATAGTTCTAATTAGTTATGCATTTTTAACCCATTGTAAAAACCAATCTAATTTAGCAAAATTATTAAAGAACCCTAGTGTTTAAACTAAACTCTATAAACATTATCCCAGAGGTCATACCCCTGTGAAAAGGTCTTAAGGCAACACTTGCCTCAGCTTCTTGTCCCATAGTTTGCACCAAGGACTGGAAGGTTTGTAGATTGTTGAATAGGACCGTTGAACCGAGCACCTGAGGACCCTCCTTAGTGAGCGCGAACTCCTGGTCGTCATTTACCAAAATCGTGTCTATATTGTTTTTCCACGAAATACTATCGCCGACTAACTTAACGGAAGCTAAAGGAGCGTTAAAAGCGTTTGACATTTTTGTTGCTGAAATAAAATGAAAAACTTTGTATGAGTCTCGCAAAAACTTTTGAAAATCCAATCGGGTTTTAGCAAATTTTTATCCTATGATCCCTAGGTCATTCAAAAATTTGCAATGATACCCTAAAGGTTTAGAATGTCCGCCACCGTAGGGTAGGCAAACCCACTCCTCCTCTAGGACGAGACTCTCTCGACCAGACCCTAATACCAGAATAACTCTTATTCCATTAGGGATCCAGTTACCATCTTTCGGTCAGAATCCATTAACTCTTAATGAATCCTGTGAGTGTTACCCTCAATCTTTAAATTTCCAAGTATCCGTCCAAACAATAGCCGTCGTAGGGAGGACTAAGAAGGAAAACCAACAAGGAAATCGTATCGCTTTCAGGAATTCACTGTGTTCTGACTCCCATGATCAAGGCCCTCCGTAGGGATTGTCTGGTCCAGGCCAAACTAGCAGGCGGATCATAGGCGTCTCACGGTGTGAATCGAAAGAAGAGACCGTGGGTCTCGTTTTCACAGATCCCGCTCCCACTCACTATAAGTACTCTCTCCATTCACGTTGATATTGACCCATACAAATGCCACCCGTAGGGGGACGCTCCCATTTGCGCCACGAGGTCGAGCATGGATCTCACGGTGCGAATTTAACGGAGATTTGTGGATGAAAAATTAAATGTATGTCATACACTTTATTTCCTCCCACTCAGCACTTTAAAATAATCGGGATTGACCTAGATAAACCGGCTAAAATTTACCTAAGTCTACCAATATAACTCTTATATTGGATTAGCCTAAGTTTAGAATCACATTATTAACTTAGGTCTATGTGAGTAAATTAATTAACACTTAATTAACGGCACTCACGAGAATATAACCTAAGAATCTCCGGACCGAATTCACTCCCAGGTCGGTTTCCAGGTAGGGGTGTTCCGCAAGCGTCAACTTAAATACCCCAGCCTTAGACAAAACCTTCCTTAGAAAGAGTTACTTATCAATCTTCATTCAAATGTTATATTTGATTTCCTAATTCTAATCTTATTAGAATTAGAAAACCTAAGTCTAATTATTCAAGTTCTAAATGTTTTAAAACTAATAATTAACTTAGGTTACATGCATTTCTATGTTATAGTGCTTGATCATTCAACACATGACTAATACTATACAATAACATACAATCCTCACATGAATTAAATGCATGAGCATGCTTTTAATTTAAAAATATAACACTTATATTAAATAAATTAAATCATGCCAACATTATATTATAACTCTTATAATATAATCCTATCATGCATACTATATATTATAACTCTTATAATATAAATATGATGCATGAAATGTTTAACCTAAGGTGGGATTTTAAATCTATATGGCATACTCTATGCACATATAAATAATTAAATCATACATCTCATGCATAAAATAATTAAATAGCAATATTGAACCGATTTTTGGCACCCTAGGGACACAAAATTAAATTAATTAACATTAATATGTCGTACGCATGATAGGATTATATTATAAGAGTTATAATATAATGTGTGATTTATTTAATGAATTCTGACAAAAAAAAAACTGGTAGTTGCATAACCGTCGGCTCGAACCGCCGACCACGATGCACGTCTCCGCAATTTTAGCTAATTCTCACTACCAGAACATCTCATGTCCCATTGGTCCTTAGCTACCGTTTGTTTGGTCAAGGACTTGTTAACTAGTTTAACTCATCCCGTAAATGTGACCCTACCATTTTAAGATCAATAGGCCCGAGCCAACAGGCTTCTATTAAGAAAGACAAGTGCTGGCAAACAACCTAAGAGACCCTATCCATTTTCTGGAGTTCGCGGTGTTTCGATCCCTATAGTCATGCCCTCTGTAGGGTTTGGCTATTCCAGGACAACCAAGCAGGCGGACTATAGAAATATCATGGTGCCACCTAATGGAGGAGACCGTAGGATACGTTGACACGCGTCCTGCTCCCATTTACTATGGATACTTCCCTCATTCACCTTGGTATTGAACCATGCAAACACATACCGCAAGGGGGCACCCAATTGACGCCACATAGCCAAGCATGGAACTCACGGTGTGAACTCTTGAGGACGTGAGAGTAAACTCGATGCGAACATCTCGTTTTCTCCCACTGAAGTTCCTTAAATTAGGGTATAGTTTTATCTTAGTCGAATTATGGCTAAAAGAATCTATCTAAGTCTATGCCTATTATAACTATTATAACTAGGTCTTAAAACATTATGTCTAGGTGAATAAACATTTTAATTACCTAGAGATAAAACAGAACTAAGGTTAATTCAACTCAGGATCCGGGTCAGTTCCCAAGTAGGAGGTGTTCCGTTAACCGTCAGCTTAAGTACCCCACCTTGTAGACGAAACTTCACCTAGAGAGTTCCCTTATAACCAAAGTCCGAAAGTCCTACTATATTTTAAACTATTTAAAATACTATGTCAGACTTATTTCTAATCCTATTAGAAATTGAAACTTAGGTCTAAATTAATTTTAAACGATTTAAAACTAATTAAATTTTAACCCAAGTTCCTATGTTTGCATGCATTTCTTTATTATAGGTTATGGTTTCTAAAACCCCGTTAATTTATAATTTTTATAAATTTAATAATTAACCTATGATAAAGAAACTATATTATAAAACCAACAATCAATATTCAAATTGGAATTATAAAAGGAACTCAACTATTTGAATTATAAAATTACTTAAACAAAATAACATTTATTTTAAACTAAGTAATTTCATGCTCAATTCAATTTATTTTTCATATAATCTAATTATAACACTTATAATTAATTACTCATGAAAAAAATAAATTAGTCATGCATTCAACCATATTCATATAACATTTTTATAAATGAAATGCATGAACATGCTTATCCTAAGGTGGGAATAATCTAAATGACATTCCTAAAGATAAATTGAAGGGATTTTGAATTCCCGCAGCGGAAGACGTTGTGAAACGTCGTTGATCCGTTGTGTAATTCTTATCTTAAAATTGAATCTATCTCATAGATCCTAGGCTGAACATGCAAAGAAGAAGAAGAAAACAATAAGTAAAAGGTACTAACCTCTTGAAGAACTCTTCTTTAAAGTTTTCTCCTTCTCCGGTCACGATCTCTCTAGATCCAACGTTCTCCTCGAACACGAACCACGATCCAAACAGGGAGACACCTCTAAAGGGTCTTCTCGGTTGTTCTCGGGAGGTTGAGGGAGAGTAGGTGGGACTCCCTTTGGTTTTGGGTGAGGAGAGAATTTTGGAGAATTGAGAGAGGATTTGAGAGAGAATTCCTTGCTCTCTTTGGATGGAAAACAAAAAAATGGCAAGAAAGTGTCATGAGATGCCTTTGAATGCATCCTTTTATAATGATGTGTAGTGGAGTTAAAATCTCCACCAATTCACCATTTTACCACAACTATATAATATACAAATCACATTTGCATATTATATAATATAAGGTATCTCATACCTTATTATTCAAATCTCATTTGCATAAATGTGGAATTATAAATTGAATCACATTCAATTTAATTTCTCTCAATTCAATTTCTCCAAATAGCACTAATTAATCAATTAGGCTATACTATAGTTTATTATGAATCTCATTCACATCAAACTATATATTATGTCATCTATATCTCATATAAACGACATAAATACCCAAATAATGAATTTGAACACTTCAAATTCACACCAAACTGTAAACCCTCAATTTGTCCAATTTGAGCCAACCGAGGGACCTAATGAACCTACACGTGACGAGCTCCAATGATCCGAGACTAACCTGTCAAACTCTTTGACCCGGTTATTCAACATTCATTAGCTACGGTAACACTCCACTAAAGCCCGTAGCTACACTCTTATCACTGTAGGACAAGTTGTGTCAATCGATATAACCAATACCCATGAGTCTACCCTTCACAGGCAGTTCGTAGTCACAGCTGGGTCAAATTACCATTCTTGCTCCTTAAGTCCCACTGCTCCTCTAATGAACAACTACGTTGCATGGTCCAACCATGAACAACAACCCTCTCAGGCCAATGAGAGAGTGGGGCCCCATTGTTCAAGCCCTGGAGACAACACTTAAGGGAACAACCCCTCTACTTTCCCTAAGTCGGGAACGAGTGAATTCCTTCTTGCGTAATCAAGTTCCCAGCTCCCCACGTGGTCCTGCCTCTGAGAAGATAGGCTTATTGGGCGATCAACAGTGGCCACCCTCACCCGTACTAGTCAAAGGACAGACCCCCACAGACAGGAGTCCGTAACATGCTCAGGATTAAGGTCGAGTCACTAATGGTCATCTACGAATTTATTAGCTCTATACTTTTAACGGTGTTACATCAGTAAGTTCAATAATTCACGGTCCGGTCTTGTACAAATCTCATTGTACAGGATGCCCCCACTCGCATGTCAACCACATGAACGAGTCAGATCACCTCGTTTGTATCCAATACAAAGCGGGTCGCATCCACAGTGTATCCAGGATTAGGTCTCTAACCCTATCCATATACTGTAGACCGTTTGGGTCATTAACTCGAACGTGATCTTCCGTGTGTGTCCACTATACACCATTCAAGTTTTTAGTTCCCTCATAATACAATGACCCTGAAGCTTAGTTTATTGGATTAAGTTTATGAAAAATGCGAGACACAACGTTTAAATAAATAACTCTTATTTATTACACAATGTTGAAATAAATAACTCTTATTCATTTACAACTTGAAATATTACAAACTAGACAAGATGAGGACATACATCCCAACAAACTCCCACTTGGACTAAGCTAGTGGAGTACATGATACATTTCTCAAATGTACAGTAAAGTAATACAAAAATGTAATACAATAAAACTAGGGCATTGAATACCCCATTACAATACTCCCACTTGCCCTAGTCAGGAAGCACTCGAAGACCTAGACTCTCTAGGTGACCCTCAAACACCTTAGCCATGAGGGCGTTTGTAAATGGATGAGCAACGTTGTGCTCCGAAGCTATCTACGTGACTGTCACGTCTCCGCAATGCACAATCTCCCGTAACAGGTGATACTTACCCTCTATATGCTTGCCCATTTTATGACTCCGAGGTTCTCTCGAGTTGGCTACTTCGCACCACCGTTGTTGTCACAAAATAAAGATGTGATTGGCAAGTTCATATTTGGAAAAACTTCCAAATCAGTCATGAACTTCCCGAGCCAAACGACTTCCTTTGCGACTTCACAAGCCGCAACATATTCAGCTTCCATCGTGGAATCAGCGATGCATCCCTGCTTGATGCTTCACCACACTACAGCTCCTCCATTAAAAATGAAGGTTGACCTTGAAGTGAATTTCCTAAAATCCTTATCGGTCTGAAAGTCAGAACCTGTGTATCCCGTAAGGATCAAATCCCCACTCTCATACACAAGGTTGTAGTTTCTCGTTCTCCTAAGATACTTGAGGATTGATCCTTACGGGATACACAGATCCTGGATTGGATTGATACCTACTGACAATCCCAACTGCATTACAGATGTCGGGCCTAGTACACAACATGGCATACATCAGGCTCCCTACAGCTGAAGCATAGGGGATTCGTCTCATATCCTCAACCTCTTGAGGCGTCTTAGGACATTGATCCTTGGACAGGTGAACCCCATGCCTGAAAGGCAGCAAACCCTTCTTGGAGTTCTGCATCTTATATCTAGACAACATCTTGTCAATGTAAGATGCCTAAGACATGGCTAGCGTTTACATTTCCTGGGTTCCGACTATCTCGGATACCTAGAACATCATGCCTCTCCCAAATCTTTCATTTGGAATTGCGAAGCCAACCATTCCTTAATGTCTGTAAGAAATCCTACCTCATTCCTAATGAGAAGGATATCATCCACATACAATATAAGAAATGCGACAGTTTTGTCGACGATTTTCATGTAGACACAAGGCTCGTCAACATTTTGATCAAAGCCTTAAGATTTGATCGCCTCATCAAACCTTATATTCCAAGACCTCGAGGCTTGTTTCAGTCCATAAATAGACCTTTTAAGCAAGCAAACTCTTTGCTCTTGGTCTTGGGCAATGAACCCCTTGGGCTTGTCCATGTAGATGGTCTCGTCAAGGTTTCCATTTAGAAAGACGGTCTTGACATCCATCTGTCATACCTCATAGTCATAATATGCGGCAATGGCCAGAAGGATTCTAATCGACTTTATCATGGCAACAGGTGAAAAGGTTTCCTCATAGTCAACCCCTTCCACCTGAGTAAAATCCTTTGCCACTAGTCGAGCTTTGAAGGTCTGCACCTTCCCATCTACGCCACGTTTACGCTTGTAGATCCACTTGCAACCAATAGGTTTAACCCCATCCGGTTTGTCCACAAGCTCCCAGACGGGATTGAAGTACATCGACTCCATTTCCTAGTCCATGGTTTTAATCAATTCGTCTTTGTCAACGTCTGCCATTGCCTGATCATAGGTCAATGGATCCTCACAGTCATCATCAGGAGTGCCGACCTGGGTTTCAGCTAAATTCCATGTAACGTTCAGGCTGTCTCAAAGCCCTCCCACTACGTCGAGGCATTCCCAACTCTTGGGAACGGACTTGACTAGACGAGCTAGGATCAACAACACTTGTTGACGTACTAGCACTATCAATAACTCTTGTTGATGAACTGTCCATTTCATTCAACACAATTTTACGCCTTGGTAAGTGATCCCTGATGTGGTCTTCCTCAAGGAAAGTGGCGTTTGTCGACACAAGCACCCTATTATCCTTCGGATCGTAAAAGTAACCACCTTTAGTCTCTTTTGGGTAACCTACAAAGAGGCACAACTTTGAACGGGGTTCCAACTTCTTCGGGTTTGACACCAACACATGGGTCGGGCATCCTCAAATTCTGAAATGACGTATACTTGTTTTACGACCATGTCAGTGTTCGAAAGGTGTTTCACAAACACTCTTCGATGGAACTGTGTTCAAAATGTAAATCGAAGTCTCCACTTCGTAACCCCAAAAAGAATCAGGGAGACGAGCATAGCTCATCATCGACCGAACCATGTCCAACAAGGTTCTCTTTCTCCTCTCCGATACACCATTCTGTTGTGGCATACCAGGGGCTGAGAGTTGGGACGTAATTCCATGTTCTATCAAATAGTCCTCGAATTCAGTTTCCATATACTCTCCACCTCGATCCGATCGAAGTGTTTTAAGCGATTTACCTAACAGGTTCTCAACCTCAGTCTTGAACTCCTTGAACTTTTCAAGTGTTTTAGACTTCCTATGCATTAGGTAAATATACAAATATCTGGAGTAATCATCTATGAAAGACAGAAAATACTCATAACCGCCCCGAGCTTTAACATTCATCGGACCACAGAGGTCAGAATGTACTAACTCAAGAGGCTCTTTGGCTCTATATCCTTTTCCACTAAAAGGACGTTTGGTCATTTTTCCCTCAAGGCATGACTCACACACCGGTAAAGAGTTTTCTTCCAACTCGCTTAAAAGTCCACTTTGCACTAGTCTCTCAATCCTATTGAGATTAATGTGGCGTAACCGAAGATGCCAAAGATGGGCACTTTCTTTTGGAGAAACTTTTAATCTCTTAGTTCGCGTTTCAGCTGTTTTAAACAATTCGGTGTTCAAAACACTTTTGACCGAATTAGGGTTCAAAACATATAGATTGCTCTCAAGCGAAGAAGAAGAAATCAAATTTCCATTTCGAGAAATAAACGCTTTATTACTCTTGAATGAAACCGAAATATTTTGTTCTAATAGGCAGGAAATAGAAACTAGGTTTCTCGTAAACCCAGAACTATGTACATATTATCTAATAATAAGTACTTTCCACTGAAAGAACTTCTTTCATCATGCCTATTGTTGCAAATTGAGACAACTTCTCCTGATCCAACCACGAGTGTTTTCTCACCCTCTTGCAGCCGCTGCTAGGAACTTAATCCTTGAATAAAAAGAGCAAACATGCTTAGTGGCGCCTGAATCCAATATCCAAGCAGAGTCATTAGTCTCCACTAAACAAGTTTCTGTGACAAGTAAATCACATTTACCTGTCATCTTCTTTTCATCAAGGAACTTGGGACAACTCCTTCTCAGGTGTCCGTCCCAGTTGCATGATGAAAACACTTTCTCGCAACATCCTTGATTTCTTTGCCTTTTAGAGCGTAGTGTGGTCAACCTTAACTTCCTTCAACTTCTCCTTCTTCACATCAGGGCCTGAAGAGTCTACAAACATTATCCGAGAGGTCATACCCCTGTGAAAAGGTCTTAAGGCAACACTTGCCTCAACTTCCTGTCCCATAGTTTGCACCAAGGACTTGAAGGTTTGTAGATTGTTGAATAGGACCGTTGAACCGAGCACCTAAGGACCCTCCTCAGTGAGCGCGAACTCCTGGTCGTCATTTACCAAAATCGTGTCTATATTATTTTTCCACGAAATACTATCGCCGACTAACTTAACGGAAGCTAAAGGAGCGTTAAAAGTGTTTGACATTTTTGTTGCTGAAATAAAATGAAAAACTTTGTATTAGTCTCGCAAAAACTTTTGAAAATCCAATCGGGTTTTAGCAAATTTTTATCCTATGATCCCTAGGTCATTCAAAAATTTGCAATGATACCCTAAAGGTTTAGAATGACCGCCACCGTAGGGTAGACAAACCCGTTCCTCCTTTAGGACGAAACTCTCTCGACCAGACCCTAATACCAGAATAACTCTTATTCCATTAGGCATCTAGTTACCATTTTTCGGTCAGAATCCATTAACTCTTAATGAATCTTGTGAGTGTCACCCTCAATCTTTAAATTTCCAATTATCCGTCCAAACAATAGCTGCCGTAGGGAGGACTAAGAAGGAAAACAAACAAGGAAATTGTATCCCTTTCGGGAATTCACGGTGTTCTGACTCCCATGATCAAGGCCCTCCGTAGGGATTGTCTGGTCCAGGCCAAACTAGCAGGCGGATCATAGGCGTCTCACGGTGTGAATCGAAAGAAGAGATCGTGGGTCCCGTTTTCACAGATCCCGCTCTCACTCACTATAAGTACTGTCTTCATTCACGTTGATATTGACCCATACAAATGCCACCCATAGGGGGACGCTCCCATTTGCGCCACGAGACCGAGCATGGATCTCACGGTGCGAACTTAACGGGGATTTGTGGATGGAAAATTAAATGTATCTCATACACTTTATTTCCTCCCACTCAGCACTTTAAAATAATCGGGATTGACCTAGATAAACCGGCTAAAATTTACCTAAGTCTACCAATATAACTCTTATATTTGATTAGCCTAAGTTTCTAATCACATTATTAACTTAGGTCTATGTGAGTAAATTAATTAACAATTAATTAACGACACTCACGAGAATATAACCTAAGAATCTTCGGACCGAATTCACTCCCAGGTCGGTTTCCAGGTAGGGGTGTTCCGCAAGCGTCAACTTAAATACCCAACCTTAGACAAAATCTTCCTTAGACAGAGTTACTTATCAGTCTTCATTCAAAGTATGTATTTGATTTCCTAATTCTAATCTTATTAGAATTAGAAAACCTAAGTCTAATTATTCAAGTTCTAAACATTTTAAAACTAATAATTAACTTGGGTTACATGCATTTCTATATTATAGTGCTTGATCATTCATCACATGAATAATACTATACTATAACATACATTCATCCCATGAATTAAATGCATGAGCATGCTTTTAATTTAAAAATATAACACTTGTATTAAATAAATTAAATCATGCCAACATTATATTATAACTCTTATAATATAATCCTATCATGCATACTATATATTATAACTCTTATAATATAAATCTGATGCATGAAATGTTTAACCTAAGGTGGGATTTTAAATCTATATGGCATACTCTATGCACATAGAAATAATTAAATCATACATCCCATGCATAAAATAATTAAATAGCAATATTGAACCGATTTTTAGCACCTTAGGGACACAAAATTAAATTAATTAACATTAATATATAGTATGCATGATAGGATTATATTATAAGAGTTATAATATAATGTTGGCATGATTTCATGGATTCTGACAAAAAAAAAAACTTGTAGTTGCATAACTGCCGGCTCGAACCGCCGACCACAATGCACGCCTCCGCAATTTCAGCTAATTCTCACTACCAGAACATCTCATGTCCCATTGGTCCTTAGCTACCGTTTGTTTGGTCAAGGACTTGTTAACTAGCTTAACTCATCCCATAAATGTGAACCTACCATTTTCAGATCCAATAGGCCCGAGCCAACAGGTTTTTATTAAGAAAGACAAGTGCTGGCAAACAACCTAAGAGACCCTATCCATTTTCTGGAGTTCGTGGTGTTTCGATCCCTATAGTCATGCCCTCCATAGTGTTTGGTTGTTCCAGGACAACCTAGCAGGCGAACAATAGAAATATCACAGTGCGACCTAATGGAGGAGACCATAGGATACGTTGACACGCGTCCTACTCCCATTTACTATGGATACTTCCCTCATTTACTTTGGTATTGAACCATGCAAACACATACCGCAGGGGGACGCCCTATTGACGCCACATAGCCGAGCATGGAACTCACGGTGTGAACTCTTGAGGACGTGAGAGTAAACTTGATGCGAACATCTCGTTTTCTTCCACTGAAGTTCCTAAAATTAGTGTATAGTTTTAACTTAGTCGGATTATGGCTAAAAGAATCTATGTAAGTCTATGCCTAATATAACTATTATAACTAGGTCTTAAAACATTATGTCTAGGTGAATAAACATTTTAATTACCTAGAGATAAAACAGAATTAAGGTTAATTCAACTCAGGTTCCGGGTCATTTCCCAGGTAGGAGGTGTTGCATTAACTGTCGACGACTTAAGTACCCCAACCTTAGACGAAACTTCACCTGTGAGAGTTCCCTTTAAACCAAAGTCCTAAAGTCCTACTATATTTTAAAGTATTTAAAATACTACGTCAGACTTATTTCTAATCCTATCAGAAAGTGAAACTTAGGTCTAAATTAATTTTAAACGATTTAAAACTAATTAAATTTAAACCCAAGTTCCTATGTTTGCATGCATTTCTTTATTATAGGTTATGGTTTCTAAAACCCCGTTAATTTATAACCTTTATAAATTTTAATAATTAACCTATGATAAAGAAACTATATTATAAATCCAACAATCAATATTCAAATTGGAATTATAAAAGGAACTCAACTATTTGAATTATAAAAGGAACTCAACTATTTGAATTATAAAATTACTTAAACAAAATAACATTTATTTTAAACTAAGTAATTTCATGCTCCATTCAATTTATTTTTCATATAATCTAATTATAACACTTATAATTAATTACTCATGAAAAAAATAAATTAGTCATGCATTCAACCATATTCATATAACATTTTTATAAATGAAATGCATGAACATGCTTATCCTAAGGTGGGAATAATCTAAATGACATTCCTAAAGATAAATTGAAGGGATTTTGAATTCCCGCAGCGGAAGACGTTGTGAAACGTCGTTGATCCGTTGTATAATTCTTATCTTAAAATTGAATCTATCTCATAGATCCTAGGCTAAACATGCAAAGAAGAAGAAGAAAACAGTAAGAGGTACTAACCTCTTGAAGAACTCTTTTTCAAAGTTTTATCCTTCTCCGGTCACGATCTCTCTAGATCCAACGTTCTCCTCGAACACGAACCACGATCCGAACAGGGAGACACCTCTAAAGGGTCTTCTCGGTTGTTCTCGGGAGGTTGAGGGAGACTAGGTGGGACTCCCTTTTGTTTTGGGTGAGGAGAGAATTTAGGAGATTTGAGAGAGGATTTGAGAGAGAATCCCTTGCTCTCTTTCGATGGAAAACCAAAAAATGGCAAGAAAGTGTCATGAGATGCCTTTGAATGCATCCTTTTATAATGGTGTGTGGTGGAGTTAAAATCTCCACCAATTCACCATTTTACCACAACTATATAATATAAAAATCACACATGCATATTATATAATATAAGGTATCTCATACCTTATTATACAAATCTCATTTGCATAAATGTGGAATTATAAATTGAATCACATTCAATTTAATTTCTCTCAATGCAATTTCTCCAAATAGCACTAATTAATCAATTAGGCTATACAATATTTTATTATGAATCTCATTCACATCAAACTATATATTATGTCATCTATATCTCATATAAACGACATAAATACCCAAATAATGAATTTGAACACTTCAAATTCACACCAAACTATAAACCCTCAATTTGTCCAATTTGAGCAAACCGAGGGACCTAATGGACTTACACGTGACGAGCTCCAATGATCCGAGACTAACCTGTCAAACTCTTTGACCCGATTATTCAACATTCATTAGCTATGGTAACACTCCACTAAAGCCCGTAGTTGCACTCTCGTCACTGTAGCACAAGTTGTGTCCATCGATATAACCAATACCCATGAGTCGACCCTTCACAGGTTGTTCGTAGTCACAACTGGGTCAAATTACCATTTTACCCCTATGTCTACTTCTTGCTCCTTAAGTCCCACTGCTCCTCTAATGAACAACTACGTTGCATGGTCCAACCATGAACAACAACCCTCTCAGGCCAATGAGAGAGTGGGGCCCCATTGTTCAAGCCCTGGAGACAACACTTAAGGGAACAACCCCTCTACTTTCCCTAAGTCGGGAACGAGTGAATTCCTTCTTGCGTAATCAAGTTCCCAGCTCCCCACGTGGTCCTGCCTCTGAGAAGATAGGCTTATTGGGCGATCAACAGTGGCCACCCTCACCCGTACTAGTCAAAGGACAGACCCCCACAGACAGGAGTCCGTAACACGCTCAGGATTAAGGTCGAGTCACTAATGGTCATCTACGAATTTATTAGCTCTATACTTTTAACGGTGTTCCATCAGTAAGTTCGATAATTCACGGTCCGGTCTTGTACAATCTCATTGTACAGGATGCCCCCACTCGCATGTCAACCACATGAGCGAGTCGATCACCTCGTTTGTATCCAATACAAAGCGGGTCGCATCCACGATGTATCCGAGGATTAGGTCTCTAACCCTATCCATATACTGTAGACCGTTTGGGTCATTAACTCGAACGTGATCTTCCGTGTGTGTCCACTATACACCATTCAAGTTTTTAGTTCTCTCATAATACAATGACCCTGAAGCTTAGTTTATTGGATTAAGTTTATGAAAAATGCGAGACACAAAGTTTAAATAAATAACTCTTATTTATTACACAATGTTGAAATAAATAACTCTTATTCATTTACAACTTGAAATATTACAAACTACACGAGATGAGGGTATACATCCCAACATAAATAGATGTAAAACCGGAATAATTTTGCCCCTAAAGTGCAAAAAAAATAAATTATATTAATTTATTTCATAAAATCGGTGCAAAAACACCCTGAACCGACCTTGAACCGCTCGAACCGAACCAACAATTGAACCAACCGAACCGGTCTGCAGCTGCTGGAATGTCCCACGGCGTTGCAACGCCCACTTTGTCCTCTTGCGCGCCGCTATCGGGATGGCGTTGCAACGCTGAGGGGTAGGGTTGCAACGCCGCTAACCACTTGAGCGCCCGCGTCGATAGGGAGCGCTGGCGTTGCGACGCCGTTCTTCAGCGTTGCAATGCTGATGAACGGCGATGCAACGCTGCTGGTAGCATTGCAATGCTGCTGCTTCGGCAGCAGCTGAAACTCACGAACACAACAGGTTCGTTCTTCAATTTCTCCTTCAATTCTCAACCAAATTGAATGAAACTGGTCCCGAACAACTTGTAACTCAAATACAGACTCAATTTTGAACTTTTTGCACAAAAACACAGGGGCCTTTACATTCTAATTGATCAAAATCAAATTAAACTAAGGCCAAAACATTCCTAAACAAGTTTTATAGCAAACCAAATGCATTTCCCACCAAATCAATGCAATTTTGTTCCAAAAGAAAACAAATCAAGCATTGCTCTAATACCAATTGATGGAGATCTGATCTCCTTGAGCAGCGGAAACGTGTTTGCGATCTTAATTACTTGATTGTTTGTCTTAAAACAAAAAACAGTACATTGACAAAAAGAATACAGAATAAGAATGAATTACTAATCCTATTAGATATGGATAATAGCATACATGAAAACATGTAAAATTTAACAATTAAACTAAAGGGGAGAAGAAGAATACCTTTGTAGTTTCTAATTTCCCAGCAACGCCTTGCTCCTAGCTTTTCAGCAAAACAACAGAACTTCTTTGTTTTTCTCTAAGAAGAAAATTACCAACAGGAGAACCTCCTATGTCTCTGAGTTCTACTTAGATCTACCTTGGTGGAAAGGTAATCCAACAATTAGAAGAAGAATTTTGGGAATTAGAAGATTGAGAGAGAGAGAGCTTTTCCCTTCTGTAAGTATGAAAATGATCCAACGATCAACTGAAGTGTGCAACCCCCTTCTCCCTGTTAAACTGTCGATCGGGAGAAGGGGAGAGGTAGTGGGGAACGTATCTGAGTGACATGTTCCCTCATTTATTATTATTAAAATAATAATAATAATAATAATAATAATATATAATATAATTAAATCAAATTGAATTATTCATTTAAATCATATTTAAATAATACAAATTAAATATCATATATTTAATTTGGATTAAATCTCATTTAATCATATTACCCCTTTAATATATAGTTTTAATGTACAACCAGTGCACATTAAATTTTATCCTATAGTTTGCAAATGTGAATCACATTCACATTTAATATAATATTTGAATTCTTTCAAATATTCAATTATCTCATATAATTTAATATGAATCATATTCACATTAAATTTATAATATATAGTTCCAAAACTATATATTATATCGTATCAATATACATTAAGTTTACTGCCTAAAAAATTTGAACATTTCAAATTCAAATAATCTAAGAACCCTTTACGAGCTAGAAGGTGGACCTAATGGACCTACATATCAGAAGCTCCAACGATACGAGATTGCTCGGTTAATCTCATTAACCTCTCAATCAACATTCGTTAACTGTGGGAACATTCCACTAATGTCCCACAGCTGCACTCTTATCACTGTAGATATATTTCTGTGTCCATGGATATTGACCAATAACAGCAAGTCAATCCTTCACGAATGTTCATAACACAAGCTAGGTAAAATTACCGTTTTACCCCTTGGTTACATCTTGTTCCTTAAGTACCAGTGCTCCTCTAATAAACAATTTGTTTGTGGTCGTACCAACAAACAGAGTCCGTCTCTAGCCAATGAGAAGGTCGAGCTCTTTGTTCAAGTCCCGGAGACACCATTTAAGGGAACATTCCTCTACTTACCCTAGTAGGCGGGAAAGAGTGAATTTCATCTTGCTAAGTTAAGTTCCCAGTCGGTCACTCGGTCTTGTCCCAAAGAAGGTAGGCATATTGAGTTGACGAATCTGGCCACTCTCACTCATACTAGGCAAAGGACAATCCCTCGCGAACAGGAGTTTGTAACCTATTCAGGATTGAGATCAAGTTGCCTAGGTCATTCTAGTGAAATAAAAACCTAACTAGTCAACGGAGTTACACCGAGAGGTTACTATTTCGTGGTCCGGTCTTATGTAATCTCATTACATAGGATATCCCCACTCACATGTCATCTACACAAACACGTTAGGATCAAAGTGTTTGTATCAAATATCAAGTGGGCCACATCCATAGTTTAACTAGGTATGGTACCCAAATCTTATCCCTTAACTATAGACCCTTTAGGGTGTATCTCGAACAGAGATCCTTTTTATGTACATTACATTCAGTTAAAGATTCATTTAACAACCTTGGATGTTTAGTTTATTGGATTTATGGTTTTAAATAAAAACAAACTCGTAGATAACGAACAATAACACTTTATTGAAATAATAACACTTTATTACATTAATTAGAACATAATTAGAAACTAGGAGTTTTAGGGCACAAATACCAACATGAACCCCTCTGGTTTATCCATATAGGTACTCTCTTCAAGATTGTCATTCAGAGAGGCTTTATAATCATAAACGTGGCAATGAACAAATGTATTCTAATTGAATTAAGCATGGCAACAGGGGAGAAGGTTTCTTCATAGTCAACCCCTCCCCGCTGGGTATAACCCTTTACCACAAGTCGAGCCTTAAAGGTTTACACCTTACCGCCTTGATCTCGTTTCTTCTTGTAGTTCCACTTGCAAGTGATAGGTCTTTCACCATCTAGTAGATCTACAAGTTTCCAGACTTAATTGAAGTACATTGACTCCATTTCGAGGTCCATGGCTTTCATCCACTGGTCTCTATCTATTTTATTCATTGCCTGTTTATAGGTCAATGGATCATTAACGCCATCATCAAGTATGACGACCTGGGTTTCAGTCAAACCCATGTAACGGTCGGGTTGTCTAGCCTCCCTCCCACTACGTCAAGGTTTGAGATCGTGAGAAGGACAAGCTTGGTCAACAACTTTTGTTGATTTATCTGTAGCTTCCTTGAAATTTTCGCTCAAGATAATTCTGCTACAGAGTTGATGATCTCTCATGTGGTCATCCTCTAAGAACGTTGCATTTATCGACACAAACACCTTGTCCTCTTGAGGATCATAAAATAGACCACCTTTCGTTTCTTTTGTGTATCCTACGAATAGGCATAATTTTTAACGATGTTCCAATTTCTTTGGATTGGACACTAACACGTGTCAGACATCCCCAAATCTTGAAGTGGCGTAAACTACCTTTACGTCCTTTCCATAACTCATAGGGTGTTTCTGAAACACTCTTAGAGCGAACCATGTTCAAAATATATGCAGCAGTTTATACTGCATATCCCTAAAACGAACTAGGCAGCTGAGCGTAGCTCATCATGGATCGAACCATGTCTAACAGGCTTCTGTTTCTCCTTTTAGATACACCATTCTGCTGAGGTGTATCGAGCCATGAGAATCGGGATACGATTCTATGTTCTATCATATAGTATTGGAATCTCAAATCCATATACTCTCCACCTCGATCTGATCGAAGTGTTTTAATCGTTTTACCTAACGAGTTCTCAACCTCTGCCTTATACTCCTTAACTTTTCAAGGGTTTCAGACTTATGATGCATGAGGTAAAGATAGCCATACCTAGAATAATCATCAATGAAAGTGATGAAATATTCATACCCGTAATCTATAAAAGATTCAAAATACTCGTAACCTCTGCGTGCTTTAACATTCATAGGGCCATAGAGGTCAGAAGGTACAAGTTCAAGAGGTTCCTTGGCTCTATAACCTTTTCCACTAGAATGTCTTTTTGTCATTTTCTTTCAAGGCATGACTCACAGACTGACAATCGATTTTCTTCTAATTCGCTTAGAAGTTCATTCTTCACAAGTCTCTTAATCCTATTGAGATTTATGTGGCCTAACCTTAGATGCCAAAGATGGACATTTTCTTTTGGAGAAACTTTCAATTTCTTAGTTCGCGTTTCAGTAGTTTTAAACAGTTCAGTATTCAAATCCCTTTTGACTGAGTTTGGTTTTAAAACATATAAATTATTCTCAAGTGAAGCTGAACATATCACATTTCCATTTCGAGAAATAAACGCTGATAGCACACAAAATGTGTTATTCTTAGGCTTCATTATTGCTAGTTTTATGATAATTTCACGATTTTTATGTGTGTTAATCATCGAATTTCAGGTTAAGAGCTTAAGTAGGACATTTGGAGACATTATGGATCACTCGAGATCGAATCGAGGCTTTTTGAAGCTTAAAATACTATCAATCAGAAATAGAAGGATACATCCAAGCTAGTAGACCCGTGGTGAAGGCGTTTCAACGCCATAGAGATCTTTGCAACGCCGAGCTTGCTGCTTTTGTGCATAGAAACCCCATGTCGATAGTGTTGCAACGCAACCTTGCAGCGTCCTAATGCTATCTCGATAAGAAGCCAAGCAGCATGACCGTGGCGAACGTTGCACCGCCATACCGATGAGGACATTCACGCTTAGGGTAGTTGTGTTGCAACGCTGCCGATGCTTTCCATATCTACTACGCACCTAGGGCACAACGTTGCAATGCTGTCCCTAGCTGTTTAACCTTATAAATACAACACTTTGTCCAACTTTGAAGGCGAGCCGAATTTTATAGTCTTTGCGCCCAAATTTTGAAATACACTCTTCAAGAAGAGAAAAGAGAGCATTCTTTGGGAGCCAAAGCATTTGTCGAGGTTTGAGATCGTGACGGGAGCTCGGGGACGAGGGACCGACATCGACACATAAGTTTATTTTCTCTTTATTTTAGATTGTAACACGGTTTGAAGACGTTTTCTATAACTCTAGCGTTATTTTATTGTAATTTAGAGTGGTTAAACGTTGTAGTTAGTATTTGATTCGTATGTTTAAGACTTATTTGCTATTGTATTGAACTGTGTTTTAATATTTATTTTTGGCAATTCGTTCTTCAATTCTTTGATCTTGATTGTTTAAGTGGACTCGAGAGAAAGAAACGTAGATTAGAGCAAAGTTGTCAAAACTCTTAGAAGTCTAGCATGAGAATGACCTAGAAGTCTAAGGGAAACACATAAAAAAGTTTCTTAATGTCGTGCATGCTTTTAAATTTATAAGCAGACTTAGAATTTATCGTGTGTGCGAGGCTCACTAAGGGTCGAGAGATTCTCTTGAGTATTCTCACTTCTTGTTTATAAATTCATTATGTTAGTTCATTGCATGTGTTAAATAAGGTTTTAACTTGGGAAGTAAATTTCCACTAATTCTATCATATTCGTGTCTCCACTTGTTTGTTTATCTTTTATCTTTGTTTTCATCATCTATCCACGTGTTGATACTTTAGCTAAAATTGAGAATTAGTATCTTGGTAATTAATTAATCTAGAAAACCATTTCTACGGACGATACTTGGAACTTTAAATCACTATACTAAAACTTGACCCGTACACTTGCGGTATCGCGATATAATTCTACGCAATAAACGCTTTATTGCTCATAAAAGAAAAAGAAATTGATTGTTCTAACAGACAGGAAATTGAAACAAGGTTTCTAGTAAACCTTGGTACTATGTACATGTTATCTAATAAAGTGTACTTCCCGCCGACGTAAAGCATCACTGTGCCTACAGCTGCAGCTGAGACAACTTCTCCAGTGCAAACCCTTAGCGTTATCTCACCCTTCTTCAGTCGTCGCCAGGAACTAATTCCCCAAAAATAAGAACAAACATGGTTAGTGGCGCCTGAATCAAGTATCCAGACAAAGTCACTACTCTCCACTAAACAAGTTTGAACAACAAGTAAATCATATTTACCTTCCTTCTTCTTCTCATCAGTGTATTTGGGGCAATTCCTCTTCCAGTGATCGTCCCCGTTGCAGTGGAAACACTTTCCTTTCTCGGCAACAACCTTAACCTTTTTGCCTTTGAGGGCGGCAACGCGGTCAGTTTTACCCACCTTCTTCTTCTTCCCTTTCGGTCTAGAAGAAGTTACATACTTTGTCACAGAGGTTGAACCTGTTTGATAGGACCTTAAGGCAAAATTTGCGTCAACTTCATGCCCCCTGACTTTCATCAAGGACTGAAAGATCTGTATTTCGTTAAGAAGGTGGTCAGAGTGTAACTTATCTTATTCATAATACCGTTGCTACGAAACTGAAGGAAACTCTTCGGAAGAGTCTTCATAATAAAACAGACTTCGCTCGATCAATCGATCGAAGCTCCATTCATCTTCGTCAAGTTAAAGTGGGTCATCATGTCGAAAATATGTTCCTTAACATATGTTCCCTCTTTCATCCTAGCATTGAATATATGTTGAGTGAATCGTGACTAACCTGGAAGGATTGTTGTCCAAACATGTTTTGCAACGATTCCATGATCTCCTTGGCGGTGACCATGGCCTCATGCTTCTTAGCAAAAACTTTAGATAAACTGGCTGTAATGTAGACCTTGGCCTTTTCATTGGCCCGGATCCACCGATAATACACATCACGAACACTGTGTGATGCGATTGAGCTCGACACCTGAGGACACTCCTCATTGAGCGCAAACTTAAGGTCGTCTGTTACTAAGATTGTGTTTATATTGTTTTTCCACGGTTGGTTATTGTCACTGACGAGTTTATCTGAAGATAAAAGAACTATGATTGAACTCGACATTTTGCTGAAAGAAAAAAAAAATTATATAAGTTCTCCCAAAAAATTTTCAAAAAATCCAATCACGTTTTTACGAATTTTATCCTATCATTCCCAAGTCATTTAAAATTGCAATGATTGATGGAGATCTAATCCCATTGAGAAGCGGAAACGAGTTGGGAATCGTTTTGCAAGTTTGTTTTGGTTGAAATGCAAAAAAAAAAAAAAAATATATATATATACATTGATAAAAACAGAACAAACATGCATTTTCTAATCTAATTAGACATGGAGATTAATCATGCAAACATATTAAGTTTAACAATTAAACTAAAAGGAAGAAAAAGGATTACCTTTGTTGATTTCCACAAAACAACAACTCCTTGCTCAAGGGTTCACAGCAGCACAACAACACCCAAAATTTCTCTGTTTTTCTCCAATAGAACACTACCAACAGGAGAAGTTTCTCTTCTTTGAGTGCTTAGACCAATTCATTTATGGGAAGGAATTCCAACAATTGGAACAATCTTTTTTGGAATTGAGAGAGTGAAAAACAGAGAGAATTCTACTGAGTGAAAAATCAATTCAATCAAAATCGACCACCAAAACTGACTCCCTTCTCCCTATTAAGCTATCGATAGGGAGAAGGAGAGGGAACGTGGGAAACGTGTCTGGATGACACGTTCCCTCATTTTAATATAAATAATAATTAAATCAAATTTAATTCATAATTTAAATCACATTTAAATAAAACAAGTTAAATATCATGTATTTAATTTTTTTGATTAAATCACATTTAATCAATTTTTCCCTCTAACCTATAGTTTTAATGTACATCTAAAGCAGATTAAATTTTAACCTATTGTTTTCAAATATGAATCACATTCACATTTGAATTTAATATTTGAACTCTTTCAAATATTTAATTCTCTCATATAATTTAATATTAATCATATTCACATTAAATTTATAATATATACTTCCAAAACGATATATTATATCGTATCTATATACATTAAATTTATTCCCTTATGAAATTGAACATTTCAAATTCAAATGATCTAAGAACCCTTTACAAGCTAGAAGGTGGACCTAATGGACCTACAGATCAGAAGCTCCAACGATACGAGATTTCTTGGTTAATCTCATTAACCTCCCAATCAACATTCGTTAACTGCGGGAACACTCCACTAAAGTTCCGCAGTTGCACTCTTCTCACTACAGATATATTTCTGTGTCCACGGATATTGACCAATAACAGCAAGTCAATCCTTCACGATCGTTCGTAACACCTGTTGGGTCAAATTATCGTTTTACCCCTGGGTTACATCTTGTACCTTAAGTACCAGTGCTCCTCTAATGAACAATTTGTTTGTTGTCCTACCAAGAAACAGAGTCCCTCTCGGGCCAATGAGAGGGTCGGGGCCTTTGTTCATGTCTCAGAGACACCACTTAAGGGAACACTCCTCTACTTACCCTAGTAGGCAGGAAGGAGTGAATTCCATCTTACTAAGTTAAGTTCCCAGCCGCTCACTCGGTATTGTCCCCAAGAAGGTGGGTATATTGAGTCGGCGTATCGGGCCACTCTCACCCATACTAGTCAAAGGACAATCCCTCGTGAACAGGAGATCGTAGCCTGCTTAGGATTGAGATTAAGTTGCCTAGGTCATCTTAGTGAAATAGAAACCTAACTAGTCAACAGAGTTACAGCTAGAGGTTACTATTTCGTGGTCCGGTCTTATGTAATCTCATTACATAGGATATCTCCACTCACATGTCATCTACATGAGCACGTTAGGATCACTGTGTTTCTATCATATACAAAGTGGGCCAAATCCATAGTTTTACTAGGGTAAGGTACCCAAACCTTATCACCTAACTATAGACCCTTCAGGTTGTATCTCGAACCGAAATCCTTTATATGTACACTACATTCAGTTAAAGATACATTTAACAACCTTAGATGTTTAGTTTATTGGATTTAGAGTTTAAACAAGGCAAACTCGTAGATAATGAACAATAACTCTTTATTGAAATAATAACACTTTATTACATTAATTGGAACATAATTACAAACTACGAGTTTTAGGGCACAAACCCCAACTATGATACCCCAAAGATTTAGAATGACCTCCACTATAGGATAGACAGAATCACTCCTCCTCTGGGACGAGACTTTTACGACCATACCCTAATTTTAGAACAACTGTTATTCCATTAGGCATCTAATTACAATTATTTGGTCTGAATCCATTAACACTTAATGAATCTCGTGAGTGTCACCCTCAATCTTTAAATTTTCAAGTATCGTCCAAACAATACCCGCCATAGGAAGGACTATGAAGGCTAACCAACAAGAAAATCGTATGCGGTGTTCCGACTCCCATGATCAAAGCCCAACGTAGAGATTGTCTGGGCCAGGCAAAACTAGCAGGCAGATCATGGGCATCTCACGGTGTTAATGGAAAGAAGCGACAATGGGTCCCGTTTTTACAGGTCCCGCTCCCACCCATTATAAGTACTCTCTCCATTCACCTTCAATTTTGCCCCATACAAATGCCACCCATAGGCAGATGCTCCTATTTGCACACGAAGCCGAGTATGGATATCACGGTGTGAACTACACGAAGATTTGTGGATGGCAACTTAAACGTATCTTGTACACTTAATTTCCTCCCACACAACAGTTTATATTAACGGGATTGACCTAAAGAAACCGACTAATATTTACCTAATTCTACCAATATAACTGTTATATTGGATTAGCCTAAGTTGATAATCATATTATTAACTTAGGTCTATGTGCGTATATTCAATTAACGATTAATTAACGACACTCACACGTAATATAACCTACGGAACTCCAGACCAAATTCACTCCCAAGTTGATTCCCATGTAGCGGTGTTTCACATAGCGTCAGCTTAAATACCTCAGCTATAGATAGAACATTCCTTAGACAAATTTACTAATTAGTCACCATCCATTAGTTATATTTTGATTTCCTAATTCTAATCTTATTAGAAATAGAAAACGTAAGTCTGATTATTAAAATTTTCAACCATTTAAAACTAATAATTAACTTTGGTTACATGCATTTCTATGTTATTGTGTTTCATCATTCATCACATGAATAATTAAATGGTGAAAATGGCCTCTTGAAACTGCCAAAATAACTCCCATCATCCCACTCTCGCGCGGAAAAAATGTTGGAACTGCGCATTATCGAAGCAGCGTTGCAACGCCGCGCTTGATGCACGTCTCCAAGCTCGTGCTACGCTCGCAGTGTTGCAACGCCGCCATTGGCGTCGCAATGTTAAGCGTGTTGCGTGCGCCTCCACGCCCTTCGGCGTTGCAACGCTTGCATGATGCAAGCCTACCAACCACACGGATGGCGTTGCTGATGGAGATCTAATCTCCTTGAGCAGCGGAAACGTGTTTGGGATCTTAATTACTTGATTGTTTTGCTTAAAACAAAAAACAGTACATTGACCAAAAAATACAGAACAAGCATGATATTTTTAATCCTATTAGACATGGATTAATTGCATACATGCAAACATATGTTGAGTTTAACAATTAAACTAAGGGAAGAAAAATACCTTTGTAGTTTCAACTTTCAGCAACTCCTTGCTCCTCTAAAAGAAATCAGCAACATAGGAACTTCCTAAGCTTTCCGTTTTTCTTCAGCAGAACACCACCAACAGTGAGCACCTTTTATATCTCTGAGTTCTTAAATCTTTCTTGGTGGGAAGGTTTCCAACAATTGGAAGAAAAAGAGAATCAGAGTGTGAGGGGGAGATTCTTTCTGTGTATTTCCAAAAATGATCGATCGATCACTTTCTTCTTCTCACCAAGAGAAGAAGAACCTTCAGTGGGCAACTCTCCACTCCTTATCGAGGGGGAGTTGGGGAGTAGTGGGAACGTGTCCTCCTGACACATTCCAAATTAATAATATATATAAATAAATAAATTCATTAATTAATTTCATTAAATTAAATCATATTTAATTCAAATATAGTATTAATTTAATGATAAAATCATATTTAAGCATTTTACCTTTTATACTATAGTTTAATGTACATCTCATGCACATTATGTTTTAACCTATAGTTTTTCAAATATGAATCACATCCACATTTAAATTTAATATTTGAACTTTTACAAATATTTAATTCTCTCACATAATTTAATATGAATCATATTCACATTGAATTTATAATATATAATTCCAAAACTATATATTATATCGTATCAATATATATTAAGTTTATTCCCTAATGAATTTTAACATTTCAAATTCAAATGATCTAAGAACCCTTTACGAGCTATAAGGTGGACTTAATGGACCTACAGATCAGAAGCTCCAACGATACTAGATTGCTCGGTTAATCTTACTAACATCCCAATCAATATTCGTTAACTGCGCGAACACTCCACTAAAGTCCCACAACAGCACTCTTGTCACTGTAGATATATTTCTGTGTCCATGGATATTGACCAATAACAGCAAGTCAATCCTTCATGAATGTTCGTAACACCAGCTGGGTCATATTACCGTTTTACCCTTGGGTTAAATCTTGTGCCTTATGTACCAGGGCTCCTCTAATGAACAATTTGTTTGTGGTCCTACAAACAAACAGAGTCCCTCTCGGGCCAATGAGAGGGTCGGGCCCTTTGTTCAAGTCCTGGAGACACCACTTAAGGGAACATTCCTCTACTTACCCTAGTAGGCGGGAATGAGTGAATTCCGTATTGCTAAATTAAGTTCCCAGCCGCTCACTCGGTCTTGTCCCCAAGAAGGTTGGCATATTGAGTCGGCGAATCTGGCCACTCTCACCCATACTAGTCAAAGGACAATCCCTCGCACACGATGGTTAAGTAACTTTGCTCGAGATTTAGATCAAGTTGCCTAGGTCATCCTAGTGAAATAGAAACCTAACTAGTCAACTGAGTTCTGACTAGAGGTTACTATTTCGTGGTCCGGTCTTATGTAATCTCAATACATAGGATATCCCCACTCACATGTCATCTACACGAACACGGTAGGATCAAAGTGTTTGTATCAAATACAAAGTTGGCCACATCCATAGTTTAACCAGGGTAAGGTACCCAAACCTTATCACCTAACTATAGACCCATTAGGCTGAATCTCGAACCGAGATCCTTTTTATGTACATTACATTCAGTTAAAGATTCATTTAACAACCTTGGATGTTTAGTTTATTGGATTTAGGGTTTTAAATAAAGGCAAACTCGTAGATAACGAACAATAACACTTTATTGAAATAATAATACTTTATTACATTAATTAGAACATAATTACAAACTACGAGTTTTAAGGCACAAATCCCAACAAACTCCCACTTGAACTAAAAATCAAGTGGGGTACATCATAATCTAAAACAGTAGAAATACAATAAACTAGGGCATCCATATACCCCATTACATATCTCCCACTTGTCCTAGATTAGCTTATGTACATATCTCGTAGACCCAGACTTTCTAGATGACCCTCGAACACTTTAGCCGTGAGAGTGTTTGTAAACGGATCAACAATATTGTGCTCCGAAGTGATCTTCGTGACTGTCACATCTCCTCGTTGCACTATTTCTCGTATCAGGTGATACTTCCTCTCGATGTGCTTACCTTGCTTATGGCTGCGAGGTTCCTTTGAATTGGCTACCGCACTACTGTTGTCACAGTATAAGGTGATGGGAGATTCCATATTTGGAACAACTTCCAAATCAGTAAGGAAATTCCTTAGCCAAACAACCTCTTTAGCTGCTTCACAAGCAGCGACATACTCAGCCTCCATTGTGGAGTCAACGATGCATCCTTTCTTGATGTTTCGCCATACTATAGCTCCCCCATTAAGGGTTAAAACTGATCCCGATGTGGATTTTCAAGAATTCTTATCGGTCTGAAAATCATAATCAGTGTATCCAGTAAGGATCAGATCCTTAGACCCATACACAAGCATATAGGCCCTCGTTCTCCTTAGATACTTGAGGATATTTTTAACTATTGTCCAATGGTCTAACCCTGGATTGGATTGGTACCTACTGACAATTCCCACTGCATAACAAATGTCCGTCCTCGTCCACAACATAGCATACATTAAGCTACCTACTGTAGAGGCATAGGGAATATGTCTCATATTCTCAACTTCTTGAGGTATCTTGGGACAATGTTCCCTAGACAGATGAACTCCGTGCCTGAAGGGTAATAAACCCCTCTTGGAATTCTGCATCGAATATCTGGACAACATTTTGTCGATATAAGATGCTTGAGGCAGTGCTAACGTTCTTTTCTTGCGATTCTTAAAGATCTGAATCTCAAGAACATACTGCGCCTCTCCCAAATCTTCCATTTGGAATTGGGTCGCCAGCCAATTCTTTATGTCAATTAGGTATCCTATATCATTCCCAATAAGTAGGATATCATCCACATAAAGTAATAACAAAGCTACTTTGTTGTTGATGATCCTCTTGTAAACACAAGGATCATCAACGTTTTGGTCAAAGTCATAAGACTTGATCGCAGTATCAAATCTTATATTCCAAGATCTTGACACTTGTTTCAATCCATAAATGGATCGATTAAGCTTGCAAACTTTTTGCTCCTGACCTTGGGCTATGAACCCTTCGGGCTGAGACATATAGATGCTCTCGTCAAGATTACCATTCAAAAAGGCAGTCTTGACGTCCATTTGCCAAATTTCATAATCATAAAACGCGGCTATGTACAAGAGTATCCTTATAGACTTCATCATAGCAACATGGGAAAAAGTTTCTTCATAGTCAACTCTTTCCCTTTGGGTAAAACCATTTGCTACAAGCCTAGCCTTAAAGGTCTGTACCTTTCCGGTTGCATCTCACTTTCTCTTATAGATCCATTTACACCCAATGGGTCTAACCCCTTCAGGTTGGTCTACAAGTTTCGATATTAAATTGAAGTCCATTGACTCAATTTCAAGGTCCATGGCTTTGATCCATTGGTCATTGTCTACGTCATTCATTGCCTGTTTATAAGACAATGTATCTTCTACGCCGTCATCAAGTATCACAACTTGAGTTTCAGCTAAACCCAAGTAGCGTTCAAGTTCGGAAACAACACTCCCACTGCGTCGAGGCATTCCCAACGATTGAGAAGGACGACACTGACTTGAGGTGTTGGCTCTTCCATCAACTCTTGATGAAGGTTTAACTTGATCAACAACTCTTGATGGTTCATGTGTAGCTTCATTTAGTACTAATTTACTACTCGGTTTGTAGTTCCTCATGTGATCTTCGACCAAGAACATGGCATTTGTCGATACAATCACCTTATTTTCTTGTGCGTCGTAGAAAAGACCACCTCTCGTTTCTTTGGGATAGCCAACAAATTGACACAATCTTGAACGAGGTTTCAGTTTCTTGGGGTTTTTCACGAGCACGTGTGCCGGAGAACCCCAAATCCTGAAGTGTTGTAAACTAGGTTTACGCCCCTTCCAAAGTTCAAAAGGTGTTTCTGAAACACTTTTTGATTGAACACTGTTCAAGATTTGAACTGCAATCTCTACTGCGTATCCCAAAAATGAGGAAGGCACTTGAGCATAACTCATCAAACAACAAGCCATGTCTAACAAAGTTCTATTTCTCCTTTATGACACACCATTTTGTTGTGGTGTATTTGGTGCTGAGAGTTGAGATTTGATTCCATGTTCTATCATATAGTCCTAAAATCTCAAATCTAAATACTCTCCACCTCAATCGGATCGAAGCGTTTTAATGGTTTTTCCTAATGCATTATCTACTTCTGCCTTGTACTCTTTGAACTTTTCAAGAGCTTCAGACTTGTGATGCATTGAGTATAGATAACCATACCTCGAATAATCATCTATGAAAGAGATGAAATATTCGTACTCTCCCCGAGCTTTGACATTCACCGGACCACAAAGATCCAAATGCCCAAGTTTTAGGGGTTCTACGACTCTGTAACCTTTTCCAGTAGAAGGTCGCTTGGTCATTTTACCTTCCAAGCAAGATTCACAAGGCGGTAAAGAATCATCTTCTAACTT
Source organism: Trichosanthes cucumerina (assembly GCA_036507285.1). Classification (NCBI taxonomy): domain Eukaryota; kingdom Viridiplantae; phylum Streptophyta; class Magnoliopsida; order Cucurbitales; family Cucurbitaceae; genus Trichosanthes; species Trichosanthes cucumerina. The sequence continues at coordinate 23,834,501 of CM071837.1, forward strand.
GTTTAGAAGTCCATTCTTAGAGAGTCTCTCAATCCGGTTGAGATTGATATGACCAAGCCTAAGATGCCATAGATAGGTATTATTATTTGGAGAAATTCTTTGCCTTTTATTTTGGTTGTTGATAATCCCATGAAATGGGATTATTTTTGGCACTTTCCATTGCTTATTTCAACTCAAAATTCATTGGTGGGCGTGTTTAAGTCGTTTTCTTAGCGTGTTTTTGTTGAGTTTTGGAGTGTAGTATGTTTAGTGTCTAATTGTTTATTTTCTTGGGTGTGTTAGGTTAATTTTAGTATTTTGTGCCTTTTTTTGTTTTGTTCAGTTTGCTTGCTTTATGTTTGTTGTGTGTTGAGTTTTGTGTGTTTAATTATTGTTCATGACCGTGTTTTGTGGTCATTGTGCTTTGAGTTTTGTTTGGTGTGTGTAGGAAGAAGATGAAGGTTGTGACACACCTTTGATTTAGCACCACTACTGCAGTAGCTTTAAAGAGCAGGAGATGGCACGATGTGGCAGCAATGTCACAACATTGTTGCAGCATTGAAAACGGGCAGAAAAGTCAAATCTGGGGCCCACCTCTCGGAATGACGCGATTTTAACGCCAAAAATCTAATTTTAAAGATTAGGATTAGTTTTTTATGGAAAAGAAGAAGGTTTAGGGGCTTGGGTGCAAAAGAAAGAAAACAAAAAGTCTTACCCTAATTTAGAAAAGGAGAAATCGATTGAAAAGAAAAAGAGGGACTCTTCTATCGAAAAACCCATAAGGAAGCAGCTAGGAGAAGAAGATTACAGTAGAAGAAGAGAGGAGATTGATTCAAAAAGCTGCTGCAACCTTCCCTTTTGCCCTAGTTTTCTCCTATCTTTCTCTTTTTATAGCATTTCTTCCACCATTTTATTATCTTCGCTTGATTTAAAGTTGTTTTTAGACAAATTTATGGTGTTCATGATTTTTAGATTTGTTTTGTTGAATCATTTTGTAGAAACCATGAACTAACTCTTTTAGGTTGGAATTTATGGAATGAGACTCTAGTTTTTGAAGTCTTTTGTTGGAGGATTGTTGTACTTGTGAAGTTTGCTTATGGGTATTTGTTGTTTAATGTTCTTCTTAAGATTGATCACCTTAGGATTGAATATTAGTTCGTTTTAATTCTGAAAAGGTTGAAATGGATGGAAAAAGCATGAGCAATGCATGTGTGTCTTTCTCTTAAAAAAGAAAAGGCTCCAAAGGTATAGACATATGCTTTTGGCTTGTAAACTTGGGGAAATTTGTGTTAATTTTATGTTTGAAAGTTGGGTAATCATAGACATATGTTAAACTCTACTTTTAGGCTAAAATTCGAAGTTAGAAATAATTTTCTAATTTCTGCATAATTTCCGTTTCTTCACAAAGATCTGATAATGTGGCGAAGAATGTGGTAGCATTGCTACAACATTAGACAATGAGAATTTAGAAATTAATTTCCATAAATTCCAACGTTTTATTACTTCATCCTCAACTTGTTTATTGTCCATTTGAGTTGTTTATCGCTCTTAGATAGCTAGATTCAATCTCTCTTATGCTAAGCTCATTTTTTGTTGCTTTTGAGTTGTTTAGGCGCTTTAAGTCTAGTTTAGCATTACTTATCTTCTCAAACTTTTGCAAACATTAGTCCCTGTGGGATCGACCTTGTTCACCAATTACTACCTACGATTGCGTATGCTTGCGTAGTGAGTTTTTGCACAACAAGTTTTTGGCGCCGTTGCTGGGGACTATTTGTTTGTGAATTTTGTGAATTTGAGTACTTTTATTTGTTGTTTTTTGTTTTAGTTAACTCACTCAAAATTTTGGTTGGTTACCTTTTTATCGTGCTAGGTGCTGAAATCCTTAAATGAACGAGGAGCACGATCCTGAATTGCAGCCTCTTGATCTCGAGATCGAACGAACATTTCACCGTCGAAGGAGGGAACAAAGAGGACGAGCAGAACCTGAAGGTATGGCTGAACCACCGCTGAGAATTGATAATAATGGTGGTGCTAGAGTAGTGGAAGATGAGAGAGATAGAGTTATTTAGGAGTATGCAGTGCCAATTCTGATTCCGGGGATCATGCCACCAGAGATAGAGGCAGGCACATTTTTTGAATCAAAACCAGTCATGTTTTGGATGCTCCAAAGACACAGCGGTTTGGGAGTACGCCAATGGAGGATCCTCACTTACATCTCCGATTATTCATGGGTGTGTGTAAGTCCTTTGTGTCGAGAGGGTAAGTGAGGATACTCAGAGGTTAACGCTTTTCCTTACTCACTAAGAGGGAAAGCACTTGAATGGTTGAACACGATACCACCTGGAGCTATTTCAAGTTGGAATGAATTGGTGGAACAGTTCCTGATAAAATATTTTCCACCCACCAAGACTGCAAAGCTCAGGAGTGAAATTACTTCCTTTCAACAGCAGGATGATGAGTCTTTGTATGAAACTTGGGAGAGGTTTAAGGAGTTGTTGCGCAAATGCCCAAACCATGGTATCCCTTATGGCATTCAGATGCAAACATTTTATAATGGGTTGAATACCCACACAAGGATGGTAGTTGATGCTTCAGTTGGAGGAGCACTGTTGTCAAAGACATATAATGATGCATATGAAATCCTAGAAAAGATTGCAAAGAACAACTACCAGTGGCCTACGTCACGCCTTAATCCTACTCGTCAGGTAGCAGTGGTGCAAGATGCAAGTACAGTGAGCTTGGCAGCACAAATCGCCACCCTCACCAATACACTGAAGTCGATGAATATGGGTTCAGGAAATCAGTTTGGGCCTCCAGTGTCAATCTCTTGTGTGTATTGTGGAGAGGGACATACTTTTGATGTTTGTCCATCCAATCCGGCGTCTGTGAATTATGTGGGGTACAACAAGAACTTCAACCCCTACTCCAATACATATAACCCGGGATGGAGGCATCATCCGAACTTTGCATGGAACAATCAAGGAGCTGGGCCTTCAAATCAGCAAGTCGGACCTCCAAAGGCCTCGGGGTTTCAACATCGGGGATACCTCAGTGATTTTGCAAAACCCTAAGGTACAAACTCATGAGCCCACATCCTCATTAGAATCATTGTTGAAAGAGCACATGGCTAAAACTGATGCCATAGTGCAGAGCCAAGCTGCAACAATAAGAAACTTAGAAAATCAAATGGGTCAACTAGCCTCAGCCTTAAACAATAGAGTTCAAGGTACCTTGCCTAGTGACACTGAGGATCCAAGAGGCAAGGGCAGGGAAACTTGTAAGGCGGTGCAGCTTCGAAGTGGCAAGGAGTTAGAGGTAGCCAAACCCAAGGTCCCTAAAGGAAAAGAGTCCACTTCAATCCAAGTTGCTTGTGAAAGTGGAAAGCGAACACAAGGAAATGCAGATAATAATTCAAAAAATATCAGTGAGATAGAGCGAGCGAGAGGACATGTGTATGATCTTGTACATCGAGCGAGCAGAAAGAATACAACAGTTCTTCCACAAGTTCAACCAATTTGAACCGATTTGTTTTGAGACCACCACCACCATTCCCTCAACGTTTTCAAAAGAAGCAACAAGATGAACAATTCGATAAGTTTTTGGACATTCTGAAGGAGCTACACATAAACATCCCCTTAGTGGAAGCCTTGAAACAGATGCCCAACTATGCGAAATTCATGAAAGACATTTTGACCAAAAGAGGAGGTTGGGAGAGTTTGAGACGGTTGCACTCACCTCAGAATGTACATCTATTGTTCAACAAAAGATCCCTCAGAAGTTAAGAGATCCAGGGAGCTTCACCATACCTTGCACCATTGGGAATACTTATTGTGGGCAAGCCTTGTGCGATCTAGGGGCTAGCATCAACTTGATGCCCATGTCCATCTTTAAAAGACTCGGCATTGGAGAGGCAAGGCCCACCACACGCTTTCATTACAACTAGGTGATCGATCGATGAGTATATCCAGAGGGTAAAATAGAAGACGCGTTTTGGTAAGTGTGGACAAGTTTATTTTCCTGTAGATTTCATCATACTCGATTATGAGGTCGAAATTTGTGAGACGTGCCAATCATACTTGGGCGACCTTTCTTAGCCACGGGGAGAACACTTATCGATGTTCGAGAAAGGAGAGCTAACAATGAGAGTTAATGATCAACGAGTAACCTTTAATGTGTTCAATACCATGCAATCTTTTGATGACATAGAAGAATGTTACGCTATTTGGGTTCCGAATTCATCCGAAAATGTTGAAATGAGCAAAAGTCTCAAGGAGAGCTTAGAGAATGAAAACTTTTTTAAACATGTTGTGGAAGAAAATGAAGCTGAGAATGGGCACATCTCATTGTTGGAGAATGAACAACCATCCATAAAAGGAAAAGATTTGGAAGTAATGAGTTCATCAAAAAAGAGGTGTTATCCAATTGCAAGAGAAAATAATAAGTGGGTGTCTTACGTTGAATCAAGTGATCTCAAGAAAATGGAAAATCAAAGAACGAAAGTTCCAAAAAAGAAAAGGAAGAGAAAGAGGAAAAAGGAAAGGAAAAAGGAGTGGAGGGTAACTTCAAGTCCTCCCAAAGTCTCATGACAAATGAAGAAAAAAAAGAGTCAGGCTGAGGACTCAAAATCAAGCGCTTGATAGGAGGCCGCCCATCCGAGTAAATCTTCTTTTCTTTAGTTTATTTTTGCTTTAGTTGAGTGGTTTTGTTTTACTTTCCTTTGGTGTTTGATTTTAGTTTGAATTTCTTGAGTGTGGGGTACTTGTTGCCCCTTTATTTTATGAGCTTTTGGTAGTTTGTTTGGTATCAGGTGAATAAGAGAGCAAAGAAAAGAAGATTCGACAGAACTGAATTTTTCGCCCAGTTGTGGTAGCGATGTGGTAGCATTGTTGCTACGTTGCTGCATGAGTCACTAGTGCAGGGTGAACGGAGCTCGAGCTCGTCGACCAACCTCATCGATTTTAGTCACTTTTGTCGCGTTCGTCTGCCATTGTTCGCGCCAAAAGAGTTCCTCGAATCTTCTTTTCAAGTTGGTTTTGTGAGCTAATTTTCGATTGTTCGCCAGAGAAGAGGCTTTGTATTCATTCGTGTGTCATGCTTAGCCCTGGTTTGCCTTGTTAAAGCTTTGGGTTGTGTTCCTAGTTAACATTAAATTCTGTTAGCTTTGTGTTATTTGGGTGCATTTGGAAAATTCTGGTTGTTTTTATTAGTTTGAAAAGCAAGCAAGAGCAAAAGAAGGCAGTAGCTTAGCTCAGAGGGCTCTCGGGAACAAGCTTCTGATGACGAGGACGAGGAGGAGCAGCAGTGAGGGGAGTTATTCGTTCCTTTTGTCTCTTTTATATTCTCGTTGGCTTTTCATTTTCTTGCTTGTGTATCTTGTTTAATCCTGCCCTGCTTTTGTTTTTGAATGACGATTGTTGTGAGGACACAACGTGTCTCAAGTTTGGGGGTGGAGGCTTGTTTTTGACTTTCTTCTTTGTGGAGAAGGGTGTTTGTTGTGTTAACTTTGTGGTTGGTGTGTTTATCTGCTGGTTTGTTGTTGTTTTGCTAAGTTGTTGTTTTCACTGGTTAGGTGCTTCTTGGTGGTTAGTTTATTGCTAATGACGATACTTTAGACTCTCGCATTTCATTTGCATATAACACTTTAAGTTTGACAAATAAGTGATTAAGCTAAAGTAGCCTTCACACTTAAGTCTTAGCTATCGAGCTTGTTGATTCTAAAATGTTTTATAGTCTTAAGGAGAGCTTAGGGGCTAAAGTGAGTTGGCGCGGTTTCTTGAATTGAGTCTAAGGCATCATGTGTAAATTGTTAATATCTCTTGTTTGTAAAATCAAAGTTTGGGGGAGGTCAATTCTGATTTCTAAAAAAAAAAAAAAAAAAAAAAAAAAAGATACTCCTCTATATCTTGTGGCTTAGTAAACCAGGGCTAGGCATGACACCCATGCTTAGTTTTGAGTCAAACGGTCACAGTGGATATGAGTATGCAAAGGCAACCAATCTATGTGATAGTGCTCGTTGTTAGGCGTCTTCATCACCAATGTTGGCGTTTAGATCGAAGGTACAAATGACTAGAAAGGTTCCTTGAAAAAAAAAATGAAAGCAAACAAAAAAATCTAAAAAAAAAAAGAAAAAGAAGAAGAGATTGGTTCTCCCGTTGTTCTCTTTCATTATGCTTTTGATGGAAGAGTTATTTGCTCTTGAAAAAAAAAATGAGAGTTCATTTGATTTTACATTTTGAGCTTGTTGTAAACCTTAGTATCTTGGATGGACTCCATGTTAAGTCATTTGATGCTCGTTAAACTAAGTTCTATGATTTAAGCTTTAGGCGGCTTAGATGATGCAGGTGAGTGAGCTAAGACTGCACACACACACTTAAGGGGTTGCTTTAACTTGTGAACGATTTTGTCATACCTTGTTTGTGTTTATGCTTGTGAATTGTGGGAGTTTACCTGAAGGTTTGATAATCTAAACCTCTATGGCGCCTAGCCAGTTGTTTATTTGTTGTGATAGTTGTTAGTGCATCACTCGAGGACGAGTAATGAAATAAGTTTGGGGGTGTGATAATCCCATGAAATGGGATTATTTTTGGCACTTTCCATTGCTTATTTCTACTCAAAATTCATTAGTGGGCGTGTTTAAGTCGTTTTCTTAGCGTGTTTTTGTTGAGTTTCGGAGTGTAGTATGTTTAGTGTCTAATTGTTTATTTTCTTGGGTGTGTTAGGTTAATTTTAGTATTTTGTGCCTTTTTTTTGTTTTGTTGAGTTTGCTTGCTTTATGTTTGTTGTGTGTTGAGTTTTGTGTGTTTAATTATTGTTCATGACCGTGTTTTGTGGTCATTGTGCTTTGAGTTTTGTTTGGTGTGTGTAGGAAGAAGATGAAGGTTGTGACACACCTTTGATTTAGCACCACTACTGCAGTAGCTTTAAAGAGCAGGAGATGGCACGATGTGGCAGCAATGTCACAACATTGTTGCAGCATTGAAATCGGGCAGAAAAGACAAATCTGGGGCCCACCTCTCGGAATGACGCGATTTTAACGCCAAAAATCTAATTTTAAAGATTAGGATTAGTTTTTTATGGAAAAGAAGAAGGTTTAGGGGCTTGGGTGCAAAAGAAAGAAAACAAAAAGTCTTACCCTAATTTAGAAAAGGAGAAATCGATTGAAAAGAAAAAGAGGGACTCTTCTATCGAAAAACCCATAAGGAGGCAGCTAGGAGAAGAAGATTACAGTAGAAGAAGAGAGGAGATTGATTCAAAAAGTTGCTGCAACCTTCCCTTTTGCCCTAGTTTTCTCCTATCTTTCTCTTTTTATAGCATTTCTTCCACCATTTTCTTATCTTAGCTTGATTTAAAGTTGTTTTTAGACAAATTTATGGTGTTCATGATTTTTAGATTTGTTTTGTTGAATCATTTTGTAGAAACCATGAACTAACTCTTTTAGGTTGGAATTTATGGAATGAAACTCTAGTTTTTGAAGTCTTTTGTTGGAGAATTGTTGTACTTGTGAAGTTTGCTTATGGGTATTTGTTGTTTAATGTTCTTCTTAAGATTGATCACCTTAGGATTGAATATTAGTTCGTTTTAATTAAAAAGGTTGAAATGGATGGAAAAAGCATGAGCAATGCATGTGTGTCTTTCTCTTAAAAAAGAAAAGGCTCCAAAGGTATAGACATATGCTTTTGGCTTGTAAACTTGGGGAAATTTGTGTTAATTTTATGTTTGAAAGTTGGGTATTCATAGACATATGTTAAACTCTACTTTTAGGCTAAAATTCGAAGTTAGAAATAATTTTCGAAATTTCTGCATAATTTCCCGTTTCTTCACAGTACAGTAATGTGGCAGCAATGTGGTAGCATTGCTACAACATTAGACAGCAGAATTTAGAAATTAATTTCCATAAATTCCAACGTTTTTATTACTTCATCCTCAACTTGTTTATTGTCCATTTGAGTTGTTTATCGCTCTTAGATAGCTAGATTCAATCTCTCTTATGCTAAGCTCATTTTTTGTTGCTTTTGAGTTGTTTAGGCGCTTTAAGTCTAGTTTAGCATTACTTATCTACTCAAACTTTTGCAAACATTAGTCCCTGTGGGATCGACCTTGTTCACCAATTACTACCTACGATTGCGTATGCTTGCGTAGTGAGTTTTTGCACAACAGTTGTTAGCATTTTTAAACATCTCATGATTTAAAATTGCTTTCGTTTTGTTCGATTTCAGTACATACAATCCATTTTTCAATTTAGCAGAACAAATATTGACATCTTCTTTCAAAATGAACGCTTCATTTATTGGAAAAGAAATACAATATCCAAGTTCTATTTAAATTAAGTTCCTTTTAAGCTTAGGAACTATATACAGATTTTTCAATAAAAGAAATCTATCTCCGAAAAATAACTTGGCATCTCTCACTACAGGAGCTGAGACGACGTCTCCCATTCCGACCCTGAGCGTCATCTCACCCTTTGCGACCTCCTTGATGGAACTAGTTTCCTGAAATGAAGAGCAAACGTGATTAGTGGCTCCTGAATAAAGTAAACAGGTAAAATCATTATTTTCCACTAAACATGTTTCAAGAACAAGTAAATCTAATTTACCTTTCTTCTCTTTGAACTCAACAAGGTATTTTGGGCAGTTTCACTTCCAATGCCATCCACGTTGCAGTGGAAACATTTTCCTTTATCTGCAACCTTGCCTTTTCGCTTGGCTTTGTCAGCAGCAGGTGCCTTCCCTTTCCCTCCTACTTTCTTCTTTTGGGTCTTCTTAAGACTAGAAGATGAGCTACAGGACTTAGTCTCAGAGGATGAACCCTTCTGGAACCTTCTAGAATGGGCAAACAGATTTGCCTCTCCATCAGCCTGTCCCTTATTCTTCATAAGAAATTGGAAAGTCTGTAGTTCATTAAGGAGAGTAGTCAGGTTATACCCACAGCTGCACTCTTCTCACTACAGATATATTTCAGTGTCCATGGATATTGACCAGTAACAGCAAGTCATTCCTTCATGAATGTTCGTAACACCAGGTGGGTCAAATTACCGTTTTATCCCTGGGTTACATCTTGTGCCTTAAGTACCAGGGCTCCTCTAATGAACAATTTGTTTGTGGTCCTACCGACAAACAGAGTCCCTCTCGGGTCAATGAGAGGGTCAGGCCTTTTGTTCAAGTCCTGGAGACACCACTTAAGGGAACATTTTTCTACTTACCCTAGTACGCGGGAAGGAGTGAATTCTGTCTTGCTAAGTTAAGTTACCAGCCGCTCACTCGGTCTTGTCCCTAATAAGGTAGGCATATTGAGTCGGCGAATCTGGCCACTCTCACCCATACTAGTCAAAGGAAAATCCCTCGCAAACAGGAGTTCGTAACCTGCTCGGGATTAAGATCAAGTTTCCTAGGTCTTCCGAGTGAAATAGAAACCTAACTAGTCAACGGAGTTACAACTAGAGGTTACTATTTCGTGGTCCGGTCTTATGTAATCTCATTACATACGATATCCTCACTCACAGTCATCTACACAAACACGTTAGGATCACAGTGTTTGTATCAAATACAAAGTGGGCCACATCCATAGTTTTACAAGGGTGAGGTACCCAAACCTTATCCCCTAACTATAGACCCTTTAGGCTGTATCTCGAACTGAGATCCTTTTTATGTACATTACATTCAGTTAAAGATTCATTTAACAACCTTGGATGTTTAGTTTATTGGATTTAGGGTTTTAAATAAAGGCAAACTCGTAGATAACGAACAATAACACTTTATTGAAATAATAACACTTTATTACATTAATTAGAACATAATTAAAAACTACGAGTTTTAAGGCACAAATCCCAACAGTGGCGATACCGATGAACAACTTCGCAACGGTGTTCTCTGTCTAACAGCAACATTTTGAGTTTTTCGCCCGGTTTTGCTTCGTTTCTTCATAACAACTCATGCCACGAATGACCCGGACTTACAGACTCAATTTACATATAATATTACCCAAAACAGCGGGCCCTTAAATCGATCTCATCAATGAAAAATGTAAATCTAGTCTAAGTTTCAAAATCGAAAACATCCATTTCACAAACCATTAACATTAATCTCATGAAATTAATACTATCCACCTTAATTTTAAGAAATTATAGAATACACAAAGAAGAGCAACGTTGGGCTTTGATACCAATTGAAGGGAATCGATTTCCCACAACAAAACACGTCGGGAAACGTCGTTGATTCGTTGTGTGGGTAATTTCTTGAAAACCAAAATTTATCTCATAAAAACTAAGTTAAGCACGCTTATTTAAGAAGGAAAACATAAACTAAACTCTTTACTAACTTCTTGTAGACTACTTCTTGCAATTCCTCCTCGATCTCTCTCGATCCAACGAACCTCACGAATAAAGACACTTCCAAAAGCTCTTATCGGTTGTTCTCGGGAGGTTGAGGGAGAGTTGTCGAACTCCCTTTGGAATTTGCGATGGAGAAAGGTTTTTGAGAAAAAATGAGAGAAGCTAGAGAGAATTTGGTTTATCTCTTTTGTTGGAATTCCAAAATGAGAACCCTCTTCACTAAGTGTTTCACAAAGCACCTATTTATAATGGTGAGTGGTGGAGTTTAAATCTTCACCAATTCACCATTTTACCACAACCATATGATATGAAAATCATATTTGAATATCACATAATGTAAGGTATCTCATACCTTATTATACAAATCCCATTTAATTTCTCTCAATTCAATTTCTCCAATTTAGCACTAATTAATTATGTAACGTCCCGAAATTTTCAAGTACCTTTTAGGTTGTGCTTGGATAAATTTTAATGGGAATTAAATTTATTAGGCCTTAACTTTGTATTTCATTGGAAAGAAATTTAAATGAAGAATTTTGTGTAATTAAAGGGATTTTGTGAATAATTAAATTGGATTAAGGGCCTGTTTGTGGTTAAAAAAGATGAGGAAGGGCATTTTCGTAATTTCTATGAAAAAGTAAAATTAGGGTTCTTTTAGTCTCATTATTGCACGAATTCCAATAGAAGAAGGCTCCTTCATCGTCTTCAACCACGAGCAGTAACCCACGACAACTTTGGCAACTCCTTATTTTCAGAACGACGCCCTTCTTACCGACAACCTCATATCTGGATCGGTCAAGCATCACGTCGGCCTGCGCGAGGAGTAGCTGCTACTTGCGCGTCTCGCCGGAGTCTTTCACGTCGTCTGCGTCAGTCCGCTGCAACCTACATCACGTGAAGCCTCTGGTGGTGGAACTGCTGCACGCGTCATTGGTCTTCAACCATTGCACGCATCCGCTTCAGACGCCATACCCGCCAGAACTGCAAACCACCAAATCGAGCACTACAAATCTTGCAATATGAGGTATGAGTTGTGAACCGTTGTTTTGACTTTTTCGATTGATTTTTTAAGCATAACAATCAGTTTCGAATAGATCGGCTCACGAGCTTCGCAGATCTGGCCTCTACGCTCTGAGACGCGACATCGCCAGTCGCCACCACGCACCGCCACCGACCGCCACACACACCGCCGTCGTCGGCCGCCACTCGCCGTAGTTAGTTTGATTCGACAAATTTTGTTTACCGAGTCCGTTTTAAGCATTTGTTGTGGTAATTTAGCCTAACTATGATTGGATTCGAAAATAAGTTTCTAATTATGGGATTTAATTGAGGAAGTGATGAAATTGATTTAGGGGATTCGACTGTCAAGCACGACGGAGCGAAACCTTGAGTTAGGAACGGAACTTATGGAGTTTCAAGCTAAAGTAAGTTAAGAGATTTTCTATAAATGGTTTGTAAAGGGGAATAAACATGTTTTTATGAAAGATCTAGTCCAAAAGATGGAATTCAAATGTTTATTCCAAAAAAAAAAAGAGCAATCTCAATGATTTATTGCAAATAATTATTTTCCAGGATTTATGCTTAAGAATTGAATGAAAAAAAAGAATATTTCAAAGGATCTAAAAGGACCCTGAGTAAATGATTTTCAGAAGATTTGAAAAGGAACTTCACCTTGGAATTCGAAATGATTCCAGATGATTTAAGGGTTGGAGAGCACCCGAATAGAAATGACTTTGAAGTATTTGAAAAAGAGCTTTAACACCGTTATTCAGCTTTACACTTGTGCTTGTGCTGAATATGTGTTTCAAATTGTAAATGTATTTATGATTCAGGATTGATTGACTCAAGTTTAAAGTTAGGAAAGTTATGCTATGGTAATATGATTTATATGATTTTTGCATCATTATGACTGCACATGTATATGTTATTGAACAACGGGACCTCATGCATATTGTATGTATATGAACATGTTTATGAAGGTTGTGGCAATTGTTCTCATGGGGATTCATGCATGGTCAAACATGCATCAGAGACCCTATGGGTCAAACTTATAAAAGTCTGTGAGGCACTCAAACTTATAGGGGACTGTGAGGGACTCAAACTTATAGGGGGTTGTGAGGGATTCAAACCTAAGGGGTCTGTGAGGGACTCAACATGAAAATACTCAGGTAGATTCAATTGATAACGTAAAACCGAAGAGAAAAGTCATGATTTTGTGAAAGGAAGTTTTAGGTCCCACTATAAAAAGTTTCATGATTTTAAAAGTCATGATTACCAAGCAGGTTTAAAAGTCATGTTGCATGTGATTGCATTTCCCGACCTCTACTTACTGGGTGTTATTATAATACTCACCCCTTTACTTTGTTTTGTCTTCTCCGTTTTTAAAATGTTTTCAGGTAATGGCGAGGGCATTCCAGGCGAGTGACGAGGACACGCTACAAAAGCCATAGGGACCAAGTCATAGTTTTTCGCACACATGTTTTAGAAAGTAAATTTAAAAGATTACCGTTTTCCGCTCCTGTATTATAGAGATTTGAAACAAGAGGCCGAACTTCTTTATGTTTTTAAATGTTTTGTATTGTTATGGGATCCCAAATTAAAGTGAATTTAATTATTAAGTTTTACCTATTTAAAGTCATTTAGGGCCTCAAAAGCATGCATGTTGGTAATGTCCCTAGGAAATGAGTCTTAGAAAAGGAGGGGTGTTACAAATTAATTAGGCTATTCTATAGTTTATTATGAATCTACTTCACATCAAACTATATATTATGTCAACTGTATCACATATAATTGACATAACTACCCAATGAATGAATTTCAACACTTCAAATCCAATCCAAACTATAATCCCTCAATTTTATCCAATTGAGCCAATCGAGGGAGCTAATGAACCTACACCTGATTAGCTCCAATGATATGAGATTAACCGATCAAACTCTTTGATCTGGTTAATCATTGTTCATTTGCTACGGTAACACTCCACTAAAGCCGTAGCTGAACCCCACCACTGTAGGACAAGTTGTGTCCATCGATATAACCAATCCCTGCGAGTAATCCTTCACAGGTTGTTCGTAGCCATTGCTGGGTCAAATTACTGTTTTACCTCTATGTCTACTTCTTGTTCCTTAAGTCCAACTGCTGCTCTAATGAATAACTTTGTTGTATGGTCAAACCATAAACAATGTCCCTCTCGGGTAATTGAGATTGTGGGCGCCTGTTGTTCAAGCCGAAGACAACACTTAAGGGAACAACTCTCTAGTTCTCTTAGTTCGGGAACGAGTGAGTTCCTTCTTGCGTAGTCAAGTTCCTAGCTCTCCACGAGGTCATGTCTCCAAGAAGGCATGAATATTGGTTGTATCCACAACACCCTCACCCGTACTAGTCAAAGGACAGGCCCCCGCAGACAGGAGTTCGTGACATGCTAAGGAGTAAGGACAAGTCACTAATGGTCATCTATGAAGTTATTAGTCTTACTATTAACGGTGTTATATAAGTAGGTCTAATAATTCACGGTCTGGGCTTGTACAATCTCATTGCACAAGATGCCCCCACTCGCATGTCATTCACATGAACGAGTTGAATCACCTCGTTTGTATCTAATACAAAGCGTGTCGCATCCACAATGTAACCAGGATGAGGTTTCTAACCCTATCCATATACTGTAGGTTGTCCAGGTCACTAACTCAAACGTGATCCTTCCCGTGTGTTAGCTACACACCGCTCAAGTACTATAATATGACCCTGAAGCTTAGTTTATTTGATTAAGTTTTATAAATTTCGATATACAAAGTTTTGACAAATCAATAACATTTATCCATTTATAACAACTGTATTACAACCTACACTAGATTAGGGAAAACACCCCAACAGTAAAGACAAACATGTTAACCTATTATTACAGTAATCATATAACAATAAACTTTTATTTTTCCTCAAACTCTCTAAACACATGTTAGCGATTCATTTATGACCTGAAAGCTAGGCTAGTGTTATAGGAACTAGATGTTGGACTCACCTTGATAGGATTCAACTGAATTGCAAGCATGTGAACATAGTAAGAAGTTACTAATGCTTATAATTTAAAGAAACAAGAGCCTATTGTTTCTTAAAAAATGTAGTAAAGATTCAAAAACATTTATAGCATAGTTGGGGTACTCCTCGAGTAACCAGGGGCGGTCGTGACACCCACGATTTCCTTTGCATGAAAGACCTAGATAGGAAATGAGTATGTGTTATCTTGGAGGTGGTGTGTGTTATCTTGGAGGTGGGTTATGGTTGTAGTCAACTATCTTAACCACAAAGTGTTGATAAGTTGGAGAGAAGGTATAAACGACTAGAAAGACTCTTTGTATGCTTTAAATTGATTGAGTCGATCGAATAGAGGCCTAAAGGAATGTTTTGTTGAAACCTAAACATTCTTCTATTTATTGTTTGTCCTATGCTTGTTTGCTAGTTATTAGGCCAGTGTAGGTGGAAGCCAAATGATGTGCTTGTAAAACTTGCCCTGAGTTAGTAAGTATCATGACTTGGTGCTTAAAAAGCACAAACTCACCTAAGGAAAACCAAGAATGTCTCATTGACATGTAACTTACTCATCTATGGTCGATATATGTATGTTTCTTTCCTGAAATACTAGTTATTTAGTTTGCATGTCATTGAAGATTGAATTGTGATTTGCAGGGTTGTACATTCTAGGTCTTGTTAGGGGCTAGCAAGATTTAAGTTAGGGGTATTTGATAGCACCATAAAAGTATTATCTTTATGTATTTATCTTATGTTAGTTCTGCTAGTCTCATGCGCTTATTTGTCTATTTTATTGAAGATTTGTATTCCAAGGCCATTCCCGAAGCTTAGGACCAATTGAGGGTTAAAAGGTAAAGATTATAACAAAGAATACATCAAATTGAGAAAAGAAGTGATTGTCAAGGCATGGAGACTGCCTGCAGAGCCTAGGCGTCTATACATTGATCACTCACAAGCAAGAAGGACCAGACACAGAGCGTCTAGGCGTTGTTCGAAGCGTCTTGATGTTGGCACAAACGCAATTGCGGGGAAGCTGTGCTCGACGCTTGAAGCGTCTCAACACCACCCTATATTCTCAAATATATTTCCCTTTTTTTGGATGAGAGAGCGTCTAGACGCACTCTTTGGCCTCTAAACACTCCAAACGATTATAAATATGAACTTTTCTTTAGGTTTAGCATAAATCATTGTTGAGACTTTTCTCTCACCTTTGAGAGTAGCTCTAGTTTATGGTTTAGAATAGTTTTTTTAGTATTTTTATAGTTTTTGGGTTGTATCAATGAAGAACATGTAAGTCATTGGCGTGATCGAGACTATGCTCGACTAAACATCCTCTTTAGGTTCATAGGTCGGTTTAAACCAATTCTAATATAGTGAGGCTTGTTTGTAACTCTTAACTATTCAGGCTTTTAACTGTTGAACTCGCTACTTTAATTTTATGAATGTGCATCTACTTCTGAATTGATGCCTCATTTGTTTATGCATGTCTACTGTTATTTCATGATTGACTTAATAACTTAAATATTGCTTAGTACTTGTAACATTAGAGCTATAACTGTGTGTGAGTCTTGGGAATATCTTAATTTGTAACTGCATGTTAGACTCTAGAGAGTTTGAGAAGCATGTTAATTGGGTCTTCCACAATGCTCTATGCCTTTATCTTAATTGTTTATGTACAAAGAGTGCCAGATGCTTAAGATAATTAAGATTAATGGAGATTGAATAGGTAATGTTAATGAACTTAGGGAAGTAGCCTTTTGGTAAACCATTAAGCTAGCCAGTTAATTGATGGTTTAGTTATAATCTATCATGAAGGCCTGGGATCTATATTACAATTGGTTTGGTCGCACCTATGAACTTGAAATTGGTAAGATTTCATAAATCCTAAATACATTGTCTCTCCTATTTCATTTGTTGTTGTCCTTTTATTTTGTTCCTAACAAAAATACTCAAAACCCCATTTTTCCATTTTTTCTTTCTTTTGGAATTTAATTTTGGAAAGTTACAATTCATTGTTCCTTCTTGTTCGACCTGGTCAACTATTAAGTACTATAAGTATTTAATCTAGATTAGTTATATAATTGTATTTTATCAGGTTAACGACAAACTTGCATTCACTAAGAACTTGGCAAACGATCAGTTCACAAAATAAATAAAATAACCTTTCTACATGGTCAGTAAGTACTTTTGTTTAATTTACTGTTGAAGGGAATGAAATCCCACGCAGCGGAAGGGTGATCGAATCACCGTGGTATCGTTGCGAAATATTTTTTCTTAAAACAGGTTCTATCACATAAAAACAAGGCTAAACATGAAAATTAAGAAGAAAAACAGCAAATGTACTTACTTGCTGAAGAACCGTCTTCACGTTTTCCTTCTCTGTTCACGAACCCTTTGGGATCACGATCTCAATGTACTCAATCTCCTCGAAAAGTGAGTAACCCGAACACCTCCACAAAGTTTCTCGGTTGTTCTACTTTTGGTAGAAGGAGAGTTATGAGACTCTTCTTTGGGTGAAAGGGAGGAGAGATTGAGAGAGAATTGGAGAGAGAATTCTTGTTGTTTTTGGTGAGATTCCAAAAAATGAACAAAAAGTGAGAAATCCTTCTTGCAAAGGAGTTTAAATAATGGTGATAGGGGGAGTTGAAATTTCTACCTATTTACCATTTAACCGCAACCATAGGTTATGCAAATCATGTTTGCATAACCACATATAATAAGATATCTCATATCTCATTATACAATCACATTTGTATAATTGGGAATTTTAAATTGAATCACATTCATTTTAATTTCTCTCAATCCAATTTCTCCAAATTAGCCCTAATTAGACAATTAGGCTAACCTATAGTTTATTATGAATCTCATTCACATTAAACTATATAATATGTCAATCATAACACATATAAATGACATAATTACCGTTCAATGAACTTAAACACTTCAAATTCACATCAAAACTTTAAACCCACTATTAATCTAGTTTGAGCAACCCGAGTGACCTAATGAACCTAAACGTGACGAGCTCCAATGATCCAAGACTAACCTGTCAAACTCTTTGACCTGGTTAATCAACATTCATTAGCTATGGTAACACTCCACAAAAGCCCGTAGTTGCACTTCTGTCACTGTAAGACAAGTTGTGTCCACTGATATAACCATTGCCCGTGAGTCGAACCTTCATAGGTTGTTCGTAGGCACTTCTGGGTCAAATTACCATTATACCCCTGTGTCTACTTCTTGCTCCTTAAGTCTCCACTGCTCCTCTAATGTAGAACAACATTATAATGGTCCAACCATATACAACACCCCTCTCGGGCCAGTGAGAGGGTGGGTGCCCGTTGTCCAAGCCTTGGAGACAACACTTAAGGGAATAACCTCTCTAATTTCCTTAAGGTCGGGAACGAGTGAATTCCATCTCGCGTAGTCAAGTTCCCAGCTCCCCACCTGGTCCTATCCTTGAGAAGATAGACATATTGGGTGAGTAACTATGGCCACCCTCACCCGTACTAGCCAAAGGACATACCCCCGCAAACCGGAGTCCATAACACGCTCAAGATTCAGGTCGAGTCACTAATGGTCATCAACGAAGTTATTACTCCCATACTTTTAACGGTGTTACATTAGTAGGTCTAATAATTTACGGTTCGGTCTTGTAGAATCTCATCGCACAGGATGGCCACACTCACATGTCAACCACATGAACAAGTAAGTTCACCTTGTTAGTATCTAATACAAATCGGGTTGCATCCATAGCGTATGCAAAATTAGGTCTCCAACCCTATCTATATACTGTAGACCACTCGGGTCATTTACTCGAACGTGATCCTCCCTGTGTGTCTACTACACATCGTTCAAGTTCTAGTTCTCTCATAAATTCAATGACCCTGGAGCTTAGTTTATTGGACAAAGTTTGTAAAATTGCGATACACAAAGAGATGAAAGAAATAACTCTTATTAATTTGAAATGGTAATATTACAAACTGAACGTGACTAGGAAATACATCCCAACAAACTCCCACTTGGACTAATCTAGTGGAGTAAATACATTTCTCAAATGTACAATAATTACAAAAAAGTAATAAAATAAACTAGGGCATTGAATACCCTTTACAATACTCCCACTTGCCTTAGTCAGGAAGCACTCGAAAACCTAAACTCTTTAGGTGACCCTCAAACACCTTAGTCGTGAGAGGCTTTGTAAATTGATCAACAACGTTGTGCTCCTACGCTATCTGCATGACTGTCACGTCGCCACAATGCACAATCTCCTATATCAAGTGATACTTACGCTTAATGTGTTTGCCCCTCTGATGACTCTGAGGCTCTCGAGAGTAGGCTACAACACGACTGTTGTCACAAAACATTGTGATCGAAAAGTTCATATTTGGAACAACTTCCAAATCCGTCATGAACTTCCTAAGCTAAACAGCTTCCTTTGCAGCTTCACAAGCCGCAACGTACTCAACTTCCATAGTGAAATCAGCGATGCAACTCTAATTGATGCTTCACCATACTACAAATCCTCCATTCAGAATGAAGGTTGACCCCGATGTGGATTTCCTAGAATCCTTATCGGTTTGAAAATCAGAATCTGTGTATCCCGTAAGGATCAAATCCCCACTCTCATACACTAGGTTGTAGTTCCTCGTTCTCCTAAGATACTTGAGGATTGTCTATACGGTTGTCCAGTGATCTAATCCTTGATTGGATTGATTCCTACTGACAATCTCAACTTTATAATAGATGTCGGGCCTAGTACATAGAATTGCATACACTAGGCTCCCAACAGCTGAAGCATAAGGGATCGTCTCATATCTGCAACCTCTTGATGAGTCTTAGGACATTGAGCCTTAGACAGGTGAACCCCGTGCCTGAAAGACACCAAGCCCTTCTTGGAGTTCTGCGTCTTATTCTAGACAACATCTTGTCAATTTAAGACGCTTGAGATATGGCCAACGTTTTGTTCTTCTGGTTACGGACAATCTGGATACCTAGAACATATTGTACTTCTCCCAAATCTTTCATTTGGAATTGCGAAGCTAGCCTTTTCTTTACGTCAGTAAGATATCCTAACTCATTCCGAATGAGAAGGATATCATCCACATATAATACCAAAAATGCGACAGTTTTGTCGACGATTTTCTTGTAGACACAAGGCTCGTCAACATTCTGATCAAAGCCATAAGATTTGATCGCCTCATCAAACCTTATATTCCAAGACCTCGAGGCTTGTTTCAGTCCATAAATAAACCTATGAAGCCGACAAACCTTTTGCTCTTGGCCTTGGGTTATGAACCCCTTAGGTTGGTCTATGTAGATGGTCTCGTTAAGGTTATTCAGAAAAGCAGTCTTGACATCCATCTTCCATACCTCATAGTCATAATATCTGGCAATGGCCAAAAGGATCCTAATCGACTTTATCTTGGCAACAGGTGAAAAGGTTTCCTCATAGTCCACCCCTTCAACCTAGGTAAAACCCTTTGCCACTAGTCGTGCTTTGAAGGTCTGCACCTTCCGATCTACGCCACGTTTACGCTTGTAGATCCATTTGCAACCAATAGGTTTTACCCCATTCGATTGATCCACAAGCTCCCAGACGGAATTGAAGTACATCGACTCCATTTCCATGTCCATAGCTTTAATCCATTCGTCTTTGTCAACGTCAACCATTGCCTGATCATAGGTTAATGGATCCTCGCAGTCATCATCAGGAGTGATGACTTGGGTATCAGCTAAACCCATGTAACGTTCAGGCTGTCTCACAACCCTCCCACTACATCGAGGCATTCCCAACTCTTGGGAACGAACTTGACTAGACGTGATAGGATAAACAACACTTGTTGATGTACTGGCCCCATCAGGAACTTTTGTTGATGTACTGTCCATTTTGTTTAACACTATTTTGCTTCTAGACAAATGATCCCTGATGTGGTCTTCCTCAAGGAAAGTGGCGTTTGTCGACACAAGCACCCTATTTCCCTTAGGATAAAAAAATAGACCACCCCTAGTCTTTTTAGGATAACGTACAAATAGGCATAATTTAGAACGGGGTTCCAACTTTTTCGGATTTGACACCAACACGTGGGTCGAGAATCCCCAAATTCTAAAATGGTGTAAACTGCCTTTACGTCCATTCCAGAGTTCGAAAGGTGTTTCACAAACACTATTCGACGGAACATTGTTAAAAATATACAGAGCAGTCTCCACTGCGTAATCACAAAAAGAATCAAGGAGATGAGCATAGCTCATCATGGACCGAACCATGCCCAACAGTGTTCTGTTTCTCCTCTCCGATGCACCATTCTGCTGTGGCATACCAAGTGCTGAGAGTTGGGACGTAATTCCATGTTCTATCATATAGTCCTGGAATTCTGTGTCCATATACTCTCTACCTCGATCCGATCGAAGTGTTTAATCGTTTTACCTAAAAGGTTCTCAACCTCCGTCTTGTACTTCTTGAACTTTTCAGGAGTTTCAGACTTTCTATGCATTAGGTAAATATACCCATACCTTGAATAGTCAATTATAAAAGATACGAAGTATTCGTAACCACCTCGTGCTTTAACACTCATCGGACCACAGAGGTCAGAATGTATAAGCTCAAGGGGCTCTTTGGCTCTATATCCTTTTCCACTAAAAGGGCGTTTGGTCATTTTGCCTTCGAGGCACGACTCACACACCGGTAAAGAGTTTTCTTCCAACTCGCTTACAAGTCCACACTTCACTAGTATCTCAATCTTATTGAGATTGGTCAAACTTTAGACGCCAAAGATGGGCATTTTCTTTTGGAGAAACTTTTACTCTTTTAGTTCGTTTTTCTGTTGTTCTAAATAATTAAGTATTCAAAATGCTTTTGACCGAATTTGATTTCAAAACATAGAGATTAAACTCATGTGAAATAGAACAAATCAAGTTTCCATTTCGGGAAATAAACGCTTTATTATCACTAAATGAAACAGAAATACAATGTTCTAATAAGCAGGAAATAGAAACAAGGTTTCTAGTAAACCCTGGTACTATATACATATTATCCAATAATAGGTATTTCCCGCCAAAATAAAGCTTCACCGTGTCGATCGCACCAGTAAAGACAATCTCCCCGGATCTAACCCGTAGAGTCACCTCACCCTCTCGTAGCTGCTGTCAGGAACTAATTCCCTGAAAAGAAGAACAAACATGGTTAGTGGCGCCCGAATCCAATATCTAAGCAGAGTCATTACTCTCCACTAGACAGGTTTCAGTTACTAGTAAATCACATTTACCTGTATTCTTCCTGTCGGCAAGGAACTTGGGACCGTTACGCTTCTAGTGGTCGTCCCCATTGCAGTTGAAACACTTTCCTTTCTCTGCAACTTCCTTGACCTTCTTGCCCTTTTCGGCGACAGCGTGGTCAGTTTTACCCTTCTTCATCTTCATCTTCTTCCCTTTCGAGTGAGAAGGAGCAAATGATTTGTTCCCAGAGGTCAAACCCATGTGATAGGACCTGAAGGCAACATTTGCCTCAACTTCCGGTGTCCTAATCCTAATCAAGGACTTGAAGTTCTATAACTCATTCAGAAAAGTTGTCAGAGTGTAGCTAATTTTGTTCATAACAACATTGCTAAGAAACTGAAGGAAACTCTTCGGAAGAGTCTCCAAGATGAACTTGACCTGAATCGACTCATCGATCGAAGCCCCGTTCATCTCTGCCAAATTAAAGTGGGTGATCATGTCTCGAACGTGTTCTCGGACAAACGCCCCTTCTTTCATCCGGGCGTTGAAGATGTGTTTGAGCGAGTCATGTCGGACCTAAAAGGATTGTTGTCCAAACATTATCTCCATGGACTCCATAATCTCCTTGGTGGTGATCTTCAGCTCATGCTTCT
Organism: Trichosanthes cucumerina; assembly: GCA_036507285.1. NCBI lineage: Eukaryota > Viridiplantae > Streptophyta > Magnoliopsida > Cucurbitales > Cucurbitaceae > Trichosanthes > Trichosanthes cucumerina. The sequence continues at coordinate 23,856,698 of CM071837.1, forward strand.
TTGCCAATATTTCAGATAAGCTGACAATTATGTACACCATGGCCTTTTAATTGACCCTAATCCACCTATCGTATGCATGACGAACACTTCATGACGCAGTCGAGCTCGGCAACTGAGGACACTCCTCAGTAAGCACGAACTTAAGGTCATCAGTTACTAGAATCGTGTTGATATTAGTTTTCCAAGTTTGGAAATTATGTCCCACTAACTTGTCGGATGCTAGTAAAGCTATTATTGAGCTACACATTTTTGCTGAAAAATCAAATAAAAGCTTTGTGTCAGTCTCACAAAAACTTTTGAAATCCAATCAACTTTTAGCAAAAATTTTATCCTATGATCCCTACGTCATTAAAATTTTTCAATGATACCCTAAAGGTTTAGAATGACCGCAACCGAAGAATGAACATAAACACTCCTCCTCTAGGACGAGAATTTCTTTACCAGACCCTAATCCCAGAATAACTCTTATTTCATTAGGCGTCCAGTTACCATTATTTGGTCTGAATCCATTAACTTTTAATGAATCCTGTGAGTGTCACCCTCAATCTTTGAGTTTCCAAGTATCCGTCCAAACAATAGCCACCGAAGGGTGAACCAAGAAAGAAAAACCAACAAGCAAACTGTATCCCTTTCGGGAATTCACGGTGTTCTGACTCTCATGATCAAGGTCGTCCGAAGGGATTGCCTTGTCTAGGCCAAACTAGCAGGCGGATCATAGGGATCTCACAATGTGAATCGAAAGAATAGACCGTGGGTCCCGTTTTCACAGGTCTCGCTCCCACTCACTATAAGTACTCTCTCCATCCACTATGATATTGATCCATACAAATACCATCCGAAGGGAGACGCTGCCATTTGCGCCACGAGGTCGAGTATGGATCTCACGGTGCAAACTTGAACGGAGATTTGTGATCGGAAAATTAAATGTATCTTATACACTTTATTTCCTCCCACTCAACACTTCATATTATTCGGGATTGACCTAGATAAATCGACTAATATTTACCTATGTCTACCAATATAACGCTTATATTGAATTTAGCCAATGTTTATAATCACATTATTAACTTAGGTTTATGTGAGTAAATTAATCAACTTTTAGTTAATGCCACTCATGATAATATAACCTAAGAATCTCCAAAGCGAATTCACTCCCACGTCGGTTTCCAGGTAGGGGTGTCTGCAAAGCGTCAGCTTAAATATCCCAACCTTAGACAAAACCTTCCTTAGACAGAGTTACTTATCAGTCACCATTCAAAGGTCATATTTTGATTTCCTAATTCTAATCTTATTAGAACAAGAAAACCTAAGTCTAATTCAAGTTCTAAACATTTTAAAACTAATAATTAACTTAGTTTTATGTTATAGTGCTTGATCATTCATCACATGAATAATATTAAACTATAACATACATTCATCATATGAATTAAATGGATGAGCATACTTTTAATCTAAGAAATATAACTCTTATATTAAATAAATTAAAACATGCTATAATTATATTATAACACTTATAATATAACCTATCATGCATACTATATGTTATAACACTTATAATATAAATATGATACATGAAATGTTTAACCTAAGGTGGGATTTTAAATCTATATGACATACATTATGCACATAGAATAAAAATTTCACACATCTCATGCATAAAATAATTACATTGCAAAAATCGGACCGATTTTAGCACTTCGGAGAATTAAATAATTTAATTAACATTAATATTACTATTTATATTAATATTAATTAATAAATTTAATTAAATTAAAATAAATTACATTTTACAAAAATAATAACTAAAATAAAAACAAGAAAAATTGCCCCACGTTGAATCCAGCATCCAGCTACCCACGGATGCGCGCACGCAACGTTGCAACGTCGTGGGCTCCTCTTGCCGTCGCCAGAACAACAAACTCCTCTTGTTGTTCTTCGTCGTTTCTCGTCCGTTTCCGCTCCGATTCCTTCACAACAACTCTTGTCGCCAAAGACACGAACTTACAGACTCGATTTATTTTCTAAATTGCCCAAACACACGGGCTTTTACATTTGATCCCATCAAATAGAAAATAAACCTAAATTAGTGCAAAACCCGAAAACGCCGAATTATGCAAACAAAAGAAAATCATCTCATTAAATTGAAGCATTACCCACCTAATTTTAAGAAAAACAAATGCATAACGAGAAAGTCAACGATTGGCTCTGATACCACTTGAAGGGAATGAAATCTCACGCAGCGGAAGGGTGATCGAATCTCCGTGGTATCGTTACGAAATTTGTTTTCTTAAAACAGTTTCTATCACATAAAAACAAGGCTAAACATGAAAATTAAGAAGAAAAACCACAAGTGTACTTACTGTTGAAGAACTATCTTCACGTTTTCCTTCTCCATTCACGAACCCTTCGTGATCACGATCTCAATGTACTCAATCTCCTCGAACAGTGAGTAACCCGAACACCTCCACAAAGTTTCTCGGTTGTTCTACTTTTGGTAGAAGGAGAGTTGTGGGACTCTTCTTTGGGGGAAAGAGAGGAGAGATTGAGAGAGAATTTGAGAGAGAATTCTCGTTGTTTTTGGTGAGATTCCAAAAAATGAACAAAAAGTGAGAAATTCTTCTTGCAAAGGAGTTTAAATAATGGTGATAGGTGGAGTTGAAATCTCCACCTTTTTACCATTTAACAACAACCATAGGTTATGTAAATCATATTTGCATAACAACATATAATAAGATATCTCATATCTCATTATACAAATCATATTTGTATGATTGTGAATTTTAAATTGAATCACATTCAATTTAATTTCTCTCAATCCAATTTCTCCAAATTAGCCGTAATTAGATTAGTTAGGCTAACCTATAGTTTATGATGAATCTTATTCACATTAAACTATATAATATGTCAATCACATCAAATATAAATGACATAATTACCCTTTAATGAACTTGAACACTTCAAATTCACACCAAAACTGTAAATCCTCTATTAATCCAGTTTGAGCCAACCGAGGGACCTAATGGACCTACACGTGACGAGCTCAATGATCCGAGACTAACCTGTCAAACTCTTTGACCCGGTTAATCAACATTCATTAGCTATGGTAACACTCCACTAAAGCCCGTAGCTGCACTCCCGTCACTGTAAGACAAGTTGTGTCCACTGATATAACCAATGCCCGTGAGTCGACCCTTCACAGATTGTTCGTAGACACTGCTGGGTCAAATTACCGTTTTACCCCTGTGTCTACTTCTTGCTCGTAAAGGGTTCTTAAATCATTTGAATTTGAAATGTTAAAACTCAATTAGCAAATAAACATTAATGTATAAACATACATTATAATATAAAGTTCGAAAATCTTATATTATAATTTGAATTTGAATATGATTTATATAAAATTACATGAGGGAATTAAATATTTGAAAGTATTCAAATATTATTTTAAATGTGAATGAGATTCATATTTAAAAATTATAGGTTAAAATTTATTGTACATAAGTTGTTGATTAAAACTATAGGTTAGAGGGAAAAATGATTAAATATGATTTAATATAAATTAAGTATATGCTATTTAATGCATTTTGATTAAATGTGAATTAATCTAAATTAAATATATGATATTTAATTAATATTAATTAAATTTTATTTAATAAATTTTTAATAATTAATTAATTTAATTATTAATTAATTAAATAATGGGAACGTGTCAAGAGGACACGTTCCCCACTTCCCTTCTGACTCCCTATCGATACTGAGTGGGGGAAGTGCTCATCTAGCTTTATCTTTTGGATGGAGAGAAGGTTTTTTTTTTTTTTTGATTGATCACAAAATTTGTTTTGATTGAACACTCTCTCTCTTAATCAAAAAATTCTCTCACCTCTTCCAAATTGTTATGAAGGAATTGCTTAAAAGAAATCAGAGGATAGAAGGTTTATCTTGTTGGTAGTTTCCTGTTGGAGGAAGAAGAAGAAGGTACTTCCTGTGTTCTTCGTCAAATTGGATTTTCACAAGGAGCTACTAAAAACTACAAAGGTATCAATTATATTACTCTAGTTTATAGAATTCTTAGTTTAATCCATGCTTTAGTATTTAGATTTGATTATCTCTGTGTTTTTACCAATGTATGGGTGTTTTTGGAGTAAACCAAAACAATCAAGCACAATTCGATCTATTTACACGTTTCCGCTGCTCATGGGGATTTAATTCCCTTCAATAGAGCGGAAGCAGACGTATATATTTCTTATGTTTGCAACAAGAAAAGAACAACTTATTTGTAACAATATTCATAACCATAAAAAACTTCAATGCATTATTAATTATAGTTTGTAAATGGCATAGTTTATATGTAGTGGCCAAGCTTATAATAGAATACCAAACTAATTAAACATAACAAACTATATACTTAACCATTGGTCGTTTTGAAAACAACTCAAAACCATGGGTCATTTTGATAACAACTCAAAACATTATTATATTAGCTTTAAAGAAAGTTATATATAGACCCAAAAGAGAACAAAGTGAAATTGCACCAGAAAATTTCTTTCAATATTTTTCTAACAATGGCACAAAAGAAAGCAAAAGGTTTTTCATGCAAACACTCCCTCCATTTATTGGCATTCCTCATCATTTTCTTTCTCCTCATCACGACTATTGGTAACAAGAAATAAATATGAATTCTCATTTTTTTTTATACATAGTTTAAAAAAACAATAAAAAATAAAAGATTCTTTAATAAAATTAATTCTCATTTATTATTTTTCTAATAAATCAATAAATCCTTCGATGCATGGTTGTTCAGGTTCCTCGGCTAGAGGGAGTATGATAGAAGAAACGACTGGAAGAAACTTGGAGGATTTCCTCTTCGAGAAGGACAAAAAGGCACTACAAAACAATGATGACTTGGGAGCACTGGATTATGCTCCACCGACCCAGAAACCTCCTATTAACAATAAACAAAAAAATAAAAATAAAAATTATTAATGGTGTTTTGAGTGTAAAAGTTGGATACATAAGCTAATGTATATCTTATTTGTGATTTTGTTGAACTAAATAAGAAAATATTGAGGAAGTATGTGCAGAAAAATAAAAAACTCGACTCCAACAACTATATATATAATCAAAAGGACTATTACAAAATAATTTTTAAATGATATGAAATATTCAAATTTTTAATAGTGTTAATCTTTCTTTTTGTCATTTCAAGACAAATTTTAAAAATTCAAAATGGAGGATCCTAATTTGATTGGATTTTTGTACATTAATAATTAATATTTATATTCCCACATACGTGGATGATTACTTTGAAAGTATATTGAAAGACATATAAGTAATCATGCTCGCTGTAATGGAGCAAAAAATAACTTCATGATTTATTGTTTGACGAGTTGAATAAATAGTGTAATATTAGTTGCTATTTTAAAACATTTAAAAAGTTTAATATTAGTCCAAACTAATTCTAAAGAAATAAAATTATTAATCATGGAAGGAGCAATGATTTCATATGTTCATTTATTAAACATAATCAACAAAGATCATATTTGTAATCATGACTTTCGGGCTGGATTTTAAATCTGGAATTTTATGGGATTGAATCCCGCAGCGGAAGCGACGCAAATCGCGTTGCTTTTTGTTTTGTTACTGTTTTTCTTAATAATGGCATACATCACATGAATATCTAGGCAAAGTATGATAAAACAGATGGAAATGGCAACAAGATACTAACCATTGAAAAACTGTTCTTCATGTTTTCCTCCTCATGTTAACGATTTATACGATCTCTCTACAAATCACAAACCGACCTCGAACTTGGGACACCTCCACTTCATCTTCTCGCTTGTTCTCTGACGAATGAGAGAGAGTTGTGGGACTCCCTTTTGATTTTGGGTAGGTTGGGATTTTTGTCCAAATCTCGTGTTTATAAATTACTATTTGAAATTAATAAGAGTTATTTATTTCATTACTTTCTGTCTCGCAATATTTATAAACTTTTCCAATCAACAAAGCTCCAGGGTCATTGAATTTAGGAGAGAACTAGAACTTGAACGGTGCGTAGTGGACACACAGGGAGGATCACGTTCGAGTTAATTACCCGTATGGTATACAGTATATAGATAGGGTTGGAGACCTAATCCTAGATACGTTGTGGATGCGACCCGCTTTGTATTAGATACAAACGACGTGATCTGACACGTTCATGTGGTTGACATGCGAGTGCGGGCATCCTGTGCAATGAGATTGTACAAGACCGGACCGTGAATTATTAGACCTACTGACGTAACACTGTTGACAGTAAGGACTAATAATTTTGTAGATGACCATTAATGACTCGACCTGAATCATGAGTGTGTTAAGGACTCCTGTCTGCAGGGGTCTGTCCTTTGACTAGTACGGGTGAGGGTGGTCACAGTTACTCGCCCAATATGCCTATCTTCTCAGGGACAGGATCAAGTAGGGAGCTGGGAACTTAAATACGCGAGATGAAATTCACTCGTTCCCGCCCTTAGGGAAACTAGAGGGGTTGTTCCATTAAGTGCTGTCTCTAGGGCTTGGACAACGGGCACCAACCTTCTCACTGGCCCAAGAAGGGAGTTGTGTATGGTTGGACCATCACAATATGTTGTTCATTAGAGGAGCAGTGAGGACTTAAGGAACACGAGGTAGACACAGGGGTAAAACGGTAATTTGATCCAGCCGTGTCTACGAACAACCTGTGAAGGGTCGACTCATGGGTATTGGTTATATCATTGGACACGTAAAATTCTGCACCGACGGTAGTGCAGCTACGGGCTATAGTGGAGTGTTACCGTAGCTAATGAATGTTGATTAACCGGGTCAAAGAATTTGATAGGTTAATCTCGGATCATTTGAGCCCGTCACTGTAGGTCCATTAGGTCTCTCGGTTGGCTCCATCTGGGTTAAAAGAATAGTTAGAGTTTTGGTATGAAATTGAAGTGTTTAAATTCACATAGAGGCATTTATGTCATTTATATGAGATATGAATGATATAATATATAGTTTAATGTGAATGAGATTCATAATAAACTATAGGTTAGCCTAACTGTTGAATTAGGGCTAATTGGAGAAATTAATTGAGAGAAATTAAATTGGATGTGGTTCAATTTAATTAATCCACAATTATTGCAAATGTGATTTGCAATATGAGATATGAGATATCTTATATTATATGGTTATGCAAATATGATTTGCATAACCTATGGTTGTGGTAAAATGGTAATAATGTAAAGATTTTACTCCATGATTATTCCACTATTTAAACCCTTCTTGTAAGAAGGATTGTAAGCCAATCTCTCATTTTTTGGATTTCACCAAAGAGAAGAGATTCATTCTCTCAACATTTTTCTCTTAACTCTCCTCTCTCTCCAAAACCAATATCCCACCATCTTCCTTCTTTGAAAAAGAAGAACAACCGAGTTTTCGAAGTGTTCGTGACCAAGCAAAAAATTTTGAAGAGAGTATTCAACAAGTAAGTATGGTTTTTCTTACTGATTTTCTTCCATAGAATTGTATGTTTAACTTATATCTAAGTGTTAGATCGTGTTGATGAAACTCTAGTTGCACATTTTCACCACGACAATTCAATCATCTTTCGCTGCGTGGGACTTTTATTTCCTTCAGGGTATGGAGAAATTAGAGAGGAATTTAAGGAGAATGGAGAGAATTTTCCATTTCTCTTCTTGGTGGGTTCGAAAAATGAGAAGAACGAATAGTGAATGGTTGTCAATCAACCTATAAATAGTGGAATATGGTGAAGGTGAAAACTTTACATAATTACCACTTTACCACAACTATATGATATGCGGTATGTTGGGATTTATGCCCTAAACAAGTATACTTTTGTTTCAAATAAATAAAGATGTTATTTATTATAATCTCGCACATAAATCTAAATCAAATAAAGTAAGTTCAAAGGTTATAATAATAGATCTTGAACATTTGTGTAGTAGACATAAGTTCGATTAACTTGTTCAAAGTACAACCTAAAAGGTCTATGGTACATGCATAGGGTTGGGAAGCTTATACTGGTAACACCATGGATGTGACACGCTTTGTATCTGGTACAAACGATATAATTCAACTCTTTCATCTGGTAGACATGCGAGTGGGGGCTTCCTGTATAATGAGATTATACAAGACCGGACCGTGGATTATGAACCTTCTAGTGTAACACCATTATCAAGATAGGTATAATAATTCATACATGATCATTAGTGACTTGACCTGAATCCTGAGCATGCTACAGACTCCTGCCTGTAAGGTTTGTCCTTAGACTAGTATGGGTGAGAGTGATCTGAAGCCGACTCCATAAGCTTACTTTCTCAGGGACATGACTTTGTAAGTAGCTGGGAACTTAGCTATGCAAGATGAAATTCACTCATTCCTGAATTAAGGAATCAAATAGGTTGTTCTCTTAAGAACTTAATCCAAGTTTTGAACAATGGGGTCCCGCCTTCTTACTGGACTAAGAAGGATTAAGTTTATGGTAGGACCATAGACTGATTGTTCATTGAGGATCAGTGGAGCTTAAAAGAGGAAGATGTATTCACAGGGGTAAAACGATAATTTGACTCAGCCGTGATTACGAACAACCTGTGAAGGGTCGACTCACAAGTATTGATTATATCAGTGGATACAAGATAGTCTACAGTGAATAGAGTGCAACTACGAGTCTATAGTGGAATGATACTTAGTTAATGAATGTTGGTTAATTGAATCTAAGAGTTTGATGGATTAATCTTGTATCATTGGAGCTCATGATTTGTATATCCATTAGGTCTCTCCATTGGCTCAACATGCAAATAAGGAGGGTTTATAGTTTGGAGTAAAATTGAAATGTTCAATTTCATGTTTAATGGGATATCAATTATATATGATATAATTGATATAACATATGGTTTAATCCATGAGAAAAATATCATAAGAACACTATAGAGGAGGATGATCATTTTCATCCCATTTCTCTAATATGTACATGAGATGCACATTTGTTAACCTAATTCAACAAAGGCAACCCTAGTGCTCTTTTGTAAGTGTTTTGTTTGAAGAGTTCCAAAAACACCTGTCTTCCTCAAAATCCCTCCCAGGTCTAAAAGAGGTTTGACCACCTTCCCACTCCTAGAGATACAACGGAGAAGATCTAGCGGGCGGATCAAAAACTACTTCGTAGTTTGTGGAGAACGAGGGATCGTTAAGATCGTTGAGATCGTGAGAACGAGAGGATCAAAAGGAGCATGTGTTATTTTTTTCTACAAAGGTAATAGTATTGTTGTCCATATATCTAATTTACATGTTTAATCGTTTTATGTATGTTTTTTTATCTGATCTACGTAACACATTACCAGAACACGCGATTCAAATCGCTTCCGCTACGAGACTCGATCCCATCACGGTATCACATACCTTATTATACAAATCTCATTCCTATGATTGTGGAACTTAAAATTGAATCATATTCAATTTTATTTCTCTAAAACCAATTTCTCCAATCTAAGCATTAATTTCATAATTAGTCTACACTATAGTTTATTATGAATCTCATTCACATTAAACTATATATTATGTCAATCATATCTCATATAAATTAGATAAATAACCTTTATATGAATTTCAACACATCAAATTCACTCCAAACTGTATACCCTCATTAAATCCATAATTGAGCAAACTGAGGGGCCGAATGGACCTTCAGATCATGAGCTCCAATGATCCGAAATTAAATGATCAAACTCTTTGATAAGGTTAATCAACATTCATTAACTACGGGGCACTCAACAATAACCCTTGAGTTGCACTCTCCTCACTTCAGCACAAGTTGTGTCCATTGATATAACCAATACCCGTGAGTCGACCATTCACAAGTTGTTTGTAGTCACGGGTGGGTAAAATTACAATTTTACCCAAGTGTCTAAGTGTTCCTCTTTACGTCTCACTGCTCATCTAATGAACAACTTTATTGCATGGTACTACCATAAACAACGTCCCTCTCTGTAACATCCCTAACTTTTAAAACTTTCTTTTCAGGGTCATTAATAACATGTATGCTTTTTGAGACCATAAAAATATTAAAAGAAATAAACTTCGACAAAAAACAAAAAAAATGATTTATTTGGGATCCCATAAAACAAAGTAATTTAAAAATACATGCAAATTAAAAATTTGGCCTCTTGTGTCAACACAAAAATACTTAATACTCAAATCAAACATCACCTAATAGATAAAATATTTTTCTAAAATGCGAAAATCATGACTTTTGTAACCCCATGGCCTTTGTAGCATGTCCCCGTCACTCGCCAAGTATGTCTTGCTTTTACCTGAAAACATTTTAAAAAAAAAAGAAAGGGTGAGTATTGTGATAATACTCAGTAAGAGACCCTACTACCGGGGTTTGAAAACATGCTGGCATAAGCAATTCAAGGCTTTATGTGGGACCCATAAACAAGAAAACATGTTTCATGGCTTTTTCTCTTCGGCTATTAGTGGGAAATTGAGACTTCCTGATCCATGGCCTCTTATTTTAGGTCGGCTCTAAGTCATTCATGACTTACGTAACATTAAGTACGTTTATACATATATATTGGAAGTTTAATTGCCACGACCTTCGTAAGCATTTTTATTTTATAAAACTTCTCTTTAGCCTTTAGTGGACATTTAAATTCTCCCGGATCAAGGTCTCTCGTTCGAGTCGACTCTAACTCATTCATAACTTATATAATAATTATTATCAGGAAGATTTCTCCACAGCCTTCGCAAACATTTTTTTTTTTCAGAAATACATGCGTATGGTCCCAAATGAAACATTAACAATATTCGTGCAAAAACTTCATGGCATAAATATATCCTAAGAGTCAAAGTGCTCAATTTTAAACCATCAACAACATGACATTCATGGCCTTTCAGATAAATATCAAATCAACAAGATCATGACATTTAAAACAGACCTATTAAACATATCATGACATTTATAAAAGACTTTTCAAACATATCATGACGTTTATAAAGGACTTTTCAAACATATCATGGCATTTATAAAGGACTTTTCAAACATGTCTTGGCATTTATAAAGAACTTTTCAACATATGTAGGCATTTTTTCGAGCAAAGTCCCTAAATTCTAAATTTTAAAGTTTGACGTAGGATCCCTCACCTTGGCCTAAAGCCCCAACTCATAAATTTCAGTTCCTAAAATAGTTGTCCCCTTTCGAACCTGATCATCCATACATCCTAAATTAAAAATCCATTTTAGCATTACAACTTAGAGATATTAAACATTCCTTCAAACTCACCTTGAAGCTAGATTGTCTTCTGAATTGTGATTAAATCGTCCAAATCGTGCTAATCCAACATCGAACCATAAAGGGTATTCGATGATTGAAGGTCTAAATAAGAATCGTATTCGAACTAAACGAACTCTGGTTAAACGTTGCCAACGGATCTGCACGACATGAGCTCGTGACCGTAGAGGATCTGATGAGGTGGAGCTCGAACTAGCGTGATTCAACATGGACGAAGACATATTTGGTCGGAGATAGAGCAGGCTCCAACGTGTTGCTCGTCAATCGACGACTTCGCTCTTTGCGACAACCGATTTTCAGGCGAGGCTTCACAGATCGGACAGGCGGACGAACTTCCGGTGAGGCTAGCGGGTTCTTCTCAGGCGAACAAACGGTAAGCGACTTCTTACGACACGATCTTCCATCTCACGAGGGGCTGGTCGATGACCACGGGTTGCATTCAACAGTTGGCTTACGAATCGATGACTGAGGGCATCAGATCTAGCTGAGCGGCGACACGACGAGAAGAAGGAGGCTCAAGGTGCAGGCGGCTGCTCGTGATGTTGAAGATAGGGCGAAGAAGAAGATGATGATTCACTAAAGGACAAACAAATTACCATTTTACCCAACAAGTTCAGTTAATCTACAAAAATGCCACAAGCTCAAAATTGCTACTTTGCCCCTCCCTTAATCACTAAATTACAAAACTCATTAATCCGAATTTCTAAATAACGAAATAATCGCAACTCCATTAATCTTAGTCTAACTTGACTAGATTCCAAAAGTCAAAACTTCAAAATTAAAGGTACATGAAAGTCTTGGGCGTTACAATCTTCGCTGCTCAAGAACTTTCGTCCTCGAAAGTTCCTTTATCTTAGAATAACTCCTGATACTTGGCTTGCATTTCCTCTCACTCCCAAGTAGCCCTTTTTTTTTTTGTCTGGTGGCTTAACCACAATACTTTAACTAGACCGATTTCTCGATTACGAAGGGTCTTTCAGTCTCTAGCAAGAAATCACACAGGTTTTTCCACATAGCTCAAATATCATTCAACTACAAGGGCTCAAAACCAAACACATGTGATGGGTTTGGCACCTACTTTCTCAACGTAGAGGTATGAAATACATTATGAGCTACAAAGATATGGCAACAATGTCAACCTATAAACAAAGTAAATTCACTCGAGAATTTCAAATGGCCTAATAAAGCATGGACTTGGCTTCCTTTTGTGGTCAAATCTCAAAATCCCACTGCAAGTCTATTGTATAAGCTGCTAGCGTTTCTGACAAGGCACAACTCAATAGGCTTCTCATTTTCAAAAGATGTGACTCATTAAAGGTAGCGTTTTAGCAACCTCGTTTGGTGGTTCAGGAATCTCTAACTTGTCAAGCAATCATTCACGGTCCTTAGTAACCTTATAACGAACGCAGTAGTGATAACCTCACTCGCATATTTATTCAACTTTGGGCCTTTCTAACGAACATCAACATCCCACTGCAAGCTTTAAGCCATGCTATAAGTAACTCAAAACTTAGGTCTCTTTTGATTGTCACAATGCATAAATCGTTCTGTAAAAACCTTACCAGTCTTACTACCAAAATGCTCCAAAAATTTCGGCAGCATAACGTCATAACCACAACGATGCAAAAATTCTCAAGGTACTTGTTTAACATAACGTTGCACTTCTAAATTCGGATAACCAAATAATCATGCCTCCAAACTTCAGTTCAAGACTACCAAAAATTCAGAAATTCACAATATGCAGAAATGTTTAACAAACCAAAACAAAAGCGAAACTAAGCTTCTTTAACAACTTCAAATAATAAAACTTAAGAGACAAGATAGTCTAGCAATTACGTTACGATCTCAACTCTGAAAAGAAATATAAAGAGTGTGGTAAGACCTTCTTGATTTACTTTGCTCTGGTGCTTAACCAATTATGAAATATCCTGCTAAATATCAACAATTTTAATGCAAGTTTTGGGCAATGCATGAGAAAGCTTAGTCTATACCCCCTACTTATCATCATACATAGAAATAAACATTTTAGTAATATACTAAGGCATAGGCTAACCCCTTTTTAGCAATACCACCGTGAACCCTAAGCTTTTGTACCACTAAAACAATTAATTCCAAGGATCCGAGGCAATTACTCCTATCTCTTTTAATAATCTTGGATAAATTCTATTTCAACTCTTCTTAACTTTTAACATGCATGACTATGAAGCCTATAAAGGTTCATCCCATTTCCACTTATAGGTTGCAATAACTCTGATAGTTTCTGACTCGGTGTTTCTACTCACGGTTAAACTAGACACCTCAAACTTTTACAGTCTGAGATTCTAGAAACTTGTTTCAGTAGGCTCACTCCACACAAGTGAGTTGCCTTTCCTAATAAACTTTGCTCGGGAAAGACTAGTTTCAAAAATTTCTAAGCAAAAACTTGTAGTGACCTACTATACCCAGAAAGCTTCTTCCTTCAGTGACAGTGGTTGGACGAAGTCACTGTGTCACTACCTTCACCTTCGTAGGACTCACAACGACTCCTACCTTTGACATTACGTATCCTTGGAAGAACACTTGTCTAAGTCAAGGTTCACTTCTAAAGAACTTGACATACAACTCATTATCCAAAAAAAAAACTAACAAAACCCTTTTGAGTTGCTCTTCAAGTCCCTCGTCAAACTCACAGTATGTCGAGCTTTCGTCAGACAACACAACTACCAAGTATCCAAGATTTCCTTGAGTACTCAATTCATTAAGTCTATAAACACTGTGGGCGTGTTAGTCAACCCAACAAACATCACTGCAATTCATGATGTCCACAACGCGACCTGGAAGAAAAAGTTTTGGGATATAGCAATTTCTGATTCCTGACTGACAATAATCCTGACCTCAACTTCCATTTAGAGTATGTTGTCGCTTCGTATTAGTGGCCGAAAAGATCGCCCAATCGAGAAAGAAGATATTTATTCTTAACAGTGACTTTCTTCAGTTCTCTGTAGTCTATGCATAAACACATAGATACACCTTTCTCCTTTACGATCAACATTAACACTCTTTAGGGCGGTATGCTAAAATGATATTTTTATCTCAAAGGTCCTGTACTTATACCTTGAGCTTATTTGACTCTATTGAATCATCCTATAAAGGATAGTAGAAATAACTTATGCTTTCTACCTTAACTTCATGCTCAAGTTTACCTTTTTGTACTAATAGTAGTCTCGAAGATCAAACTTACTTTTCTCGTACTTGATTTTTTTCTCTTTCAATCAAATTGAGAACTTTTTCAGTTTCTTGTACTAATTTGGTTCTAAAATTAAAACCTCTAAAACTTCACTTACGACCATCAACCTATCCTTTACTAAGTAAATTTTCCAATTTCATTCCAATGGTCTTTGACCATTATAACTGTGTGCATTTCAAAATTAAAGAGGTTTCTCAGTTAGACTCCTGCATGATAAAGATGAATCTCACTAAAACTTTCCTCCAATGCTTAAATTGTCACTGCTCAAACCTCTACTTGGGGAAGAATGGAAACTTTACACCAAATATAGATTTCAAGGTTAAAGTCTCACATAGTTTCTCCCAATTATACATATACCAAACATAAGGTTGGAATTAGTAGTGAGGTTCCTTATACAAATTCCAAAAGATTAAGCACACAAATGACCATGTGAAAGTCAAATTGTACACAAGTACTCGAAGTCCAGACAAAGAACTCTCTTATTTCCTCACACTAGAACTCTAACTCTTTACTTTTCCTTTTCATGCTTATCTTTACTAAGGACATTGAGATCATGGTGTCACCTTTAAAACTCCATGTTAAGCCTATTCTTACTAACACCTTGATTGTCTCTATTCGCATTACTCATCATGGACAAGATCCAAGTATTTCGGAACACGCTGAAAATTTATCTTCCACTTCATAACTAGAAACTCCTCTTCCATTTAAGTCTCGAGTCCTTTTTCACACTACTTTGACTTTATATATTTTGTATAAACTAGAATGGATCTTTTAAGGAGAGTTACTCATAATACAATCTAACTTGATCTGCAAGTTTTCATATTCTCTTGGCATGACACCGCGGTCATACGGATCTTCTCTTTTAGGAATTCCATTCAAAAGACACGAGGTTCAAAACTCCATAACCCTTTGAAAAACAGATCTTAGTTCTTTAAAACTCATTTCCTTTTCACCTTTCAACTCTTTAGACTTCATGTCCAAGTACTCAATTGATGGTGAAGAAACTTTCTTTAAGACTAACAAAGTTGGGCACTCCATAAGGGCATAAATACTATACCTCATGACTTTTCCATCTAGTTGGTATGACACGTATAAATAAGATCAAAACATCCTACCGAACACATTCAAAACTTGAACTCCTCAAGAGTAATCATAACATTAATCCTTCGAAGTTTTACTTAGTACCCTTTTAAACAACTTTAGTCCCTTAAGATTTACTTTTCCCTCCCTTGCCTAAACTGATTCCTTCTGTAACACACAAACATGTGTTTTACGTCAATGAACTTTCTTTAAGTGCTAACATTTTTAGCTCAGACATTTCCTTTCTATCATCAACGGTAGGGATCACTCATTCATTTCTCCTCAGCTTAGAAACACATTATGGTCATATTATAAATGCATATAGCTTCACATAGAGACATTCTCTTTCTTTAAACAAAAGTACAGATCATACATTCTCATTCTTTCTAAGCTCAAAATTTACATTAAGCTCGTATCTTATATACGTGTGGCTTTACATATAAATCTACATACATTTCATGAATAAAATGAAACTTTATTTTCAAAGGCATATGTAACGCCCCTACTTTTTATAACTATAACTCCTAGGGACACTACTAAACATGCATGCATTCTTAGGCCAAAAGTACATCAAAGATATTTAAATTGTCATTGTAACAAAATTTCCTTTAGGGATCCCGAAGAAAACGTTAAAGCATTTAAAAGAACAGTTTAAGCTTGGCCTTCTAAAAATCCTGAAAATAAAATTTAACTTCGAAGCTGTAAAACGACAACATCAGTTATTAAGGAAAACGAAATGCGGAAAACATGACTATCCCCATGGTTTGACTACGCGCCTTCGTCACTCGCCTTGTACGTCCTTAGCCTTACCTGAAAAACATTTTAAAACAAAAGGGTGAGTATTGCAATACAATACCCAGTAAGTGACCTCGCTACCGAGGTTTGGGATATGCACACACATACAATCATGACATTTAAACTTGGTCAAACTATTCATATGTGGGACCTAAAACTTTCTCGTATCAACATGACTGTAATACATGACTTCCTTTTTCTTTAAATGGTTAATTGGTCATCCTGAGTCATTTCATTTTGAGTCCCTCACAGACCCCTGTAATTGTTTGAGTCCCTCACAGACCCCTGTATGGATTGAGTCCCTCACAGACCCCTGTATGGATTGAGTCCCTCACAGACCCCTGTAAACTTGACCCATAGGGTCTCTAATGCATGTTTGACCATGCATACAATGCACTCAGGAGACCAATTTCCACGTTTTACTTCAAATCATTTTATGGCATACATAACATGCATGAGGTCCCATCATTCAACATGATTATAGTGCACATGCCATGAAACATTATCATTGATATGCAAATCATAACTTTTCACAACAGTTTGAAGATAATACTCTTGTATGAAATCATGAAATATTCTCATATAAAATACTATAATATTCTCACATGAAATACTGGAATATTCTTACATAGAATACTAAGATATTCTCACATAAAATACAGGAATGTGCTCACATAAAATATTGAGATATCCTCACATAACATATTAAAGTATTCTCACATAAAATATTGAAATATTCTCATGTAAAATAACAAACTAAATTCGCATGAATTAATGAAATTCATTTTCTTTAATCCCATTCAGAAAAGTTCGGCACAAGGTCCCTTACCTTAGTTTAGACTCTAACTCCAAAACTTAACCCTAGTTCTTTAAATGCGCTTCCTTTGTAGCACCTGTTCGTACATTAATCCGGAAATTATAATCCGAGCATACTCCAAATTCATAATCGTGTAGGTACTTAATTCAAGTTCTTGAGGCTTCATGCCCCGCTTACCTCAAGCTCAACGTGGAGGCCTAGTATTCCTTAGTTCGCCTTGCTGTTTGACCTTCAATTCCGCTCCAAACTTGGTCCCTAAAAGTTGTGTTCAAAACAGTGGCTTAAGTTTTCCATTTAGCGTTTTCATATCCAATAGGTCACGTATAACTTTCTCTCAAATCCGAAACATAACAAAACGCTCACCTGGCTGCAAGCTCAGTGGCTGCAAGGCGAAGCTGGTCGGCGTTGTAGTCGAAAGTAGATCCGGACGGTGATGGCGAGGTTCACGAGCAGATTGGCGGCGACTGGTTCTCCGAGCAGCAGCGGCGGTGGCGGCTGGAGGCGTCGGCTCTGCTGGAAGTGTGCGCCCGAAGTTCCAACGGTGAGACTCCTCCGTCCGTGACCTTCCGGCGTGACTGTAGTGAAGGCGGCTGCCAACGTAAGGCTTGCGAACGGTTGAGGCGTCGGCGGCTGGTGCTTCACGGGCGGCTGGGATGAAGCTCGCGAATGGTTGGAAGTTCGAGCTCACAAGCGGCGGCGGCGCGACCACGAGCAGCAACGTGTGCGTCCAAGGGCTCCGACGCTGCTTGCCGGCGGTCCTGGCGTGTTCAACTGCAAGAGGATGAAAGCAACGACTGCGGAGGTCTTCAACCACGGCTTGGGCGGCTTGAAAGGCGGCGGCGCGCCTCGCGCGTGGTTTCGGTCGTGGAAGCGTGCAACAAGAAGGGTAGGGTTTCGGCTAGGGCAAGGTGTGAAGGAAGAAGAATAAGGAGAATATAGAGAAATCTAGGGTTAGGGTTTCTTTTCTCTTGTTTGCAAGCTTATATATGGTTAAACAATGAAGATCTAGGTCATTGTTAAAAGTACCAATTAGCCCGTACTTAGGCACCATTTACTAAGTGCCATTGTCACTTCTTTTTCCTTTATTTTTATATGAAGTATACTCATCTTAATAGAAAGCAAATCACTTAAAATCATAGGAAATTCATAGTTCAAACTCACCGAGCATGCTAAAATTCATTAGTCTGACTCATCTTAAAGATTGATCGGATGTTAAATACAATAAACAAATCAGCACACAGTGGTGTGGTGGTCGTCACAATCTTCCCTCCATAAGAACTTTCGTCCTCGAAAGTTCCTATTCTTGGAATAGTTCTGGATATTTAGCTCGCACTTCTTCTTCTCGGTCCCAGGTAGCCTCTTCCGTACGGTGGTTTTGCCACAACACTTTAACTAAGTTGATCTCACGGTTACGGAGGGTCTTTTGATCCCTTGCAATAATCTGTACAGGTCGTTCGCCATAACTCAAATCTTCTGCTAGCCGTAGTGGTTCAAATTCCACAACGTGGGTCGGGTCTGGAACGTATTTTCTCAACATGGAGACATGGAATACGTTATGAACTGCTGATAGGGAAGGCGGCAGTGCTAGCCTGTAGGCCACCATGCCAACTCTCTCTAAAATCTCAAATGGCCCTATAAAGCGCGGACTCAACTTCCCTTTTCGACCAAACCTTAGAATCCCTTTCATTGGGGACACCTTAAGGAATACGTGGTCCCCAACTCCGAATTCTAGGTCCCTTCATCTCGAATCGGCATAACTCTTTTGTCTGCTTTGGGCGGTCTGCATCCGCACCCTAATCTTTTGTATTGCACTATTAGTGACCTGTACCAACTCTGGACCCAATAACTGGCGTTCGACAACCTCCTCCCCGAAAACGGGGGTTCTGCAATGCTTTCCGTAAAGGGTTTCGAATGGAGCCATTCCGATGGTCGACTGATAACTGTTATTGTATGCAAACTCCATCAAATGCAAATGGGTATCCCAACTACCTGGAAAATCTAAGGTGCAAGCTCGCAACATGTCTTCTAAGATCTGGTTCAAACGCTCTGTCTGTCCATCCGTCTGAGGATGAAAAGCTGTACTAAAGTTTAACTGTGAACCTAACGCTTTCTGTAAACTCCTCCAAAAATTGGAGGTGAAACGTGGATCCTCGCTCAAAATAATTACGCCGGAATCCCATGTAGACGGACTATCTCTTCCAGGTATAGTTGCGCCCACTTATCCGTAGAGTAGGTGGGTTTCCCTGGTACGAAATGTGCTGACTTTGTTAACCTGTCCACAATGACCCAAATCACTGAGTAACCTCGTAAAGTTCTGGGCAGTCCGACTATGAAGTCCATAGAGATCTCCTCCCATTTCCACTGAGGAACATGTAAAGGTTGCAGTAGTCCTGCGGGCTTCTGTCTAGGTGTCTTCACCTGCTGGCAAGTCAAACACCTGCTAACAAACTCTGCCACGTCGCGCTTCATGTTACGCCACCAGAATGACTGTTTCAGATCTCGATACATCTTGGTACTACCAGGATGCATAGAAAATGGTGAGTTATGAGCTTCGCTTAAGATTTCGGTTTTGGTTTGTCGCCGTAAATGCACACATAAACGTCCCTGAAATAGTAATCCTCCATCCGCGGATAGCGAAAATCCTGCTAGCTAACCTGTAGTTACTGTAATAAGCTTCTCTACTAACTGAGGGTCCCCCTGTTGAGACTCAACGATGCGTTGCCTCAACGTTGGTTGTACAGTTAACTGAGCTAACTGTGTCGTAGCCTTCCCTACTAGTACTGCAATTTCAGCTCGTACAAACTCTGCCTGTAGCTCTGCTCTGCATCAAGAACTCGTCTTTGAAGTATGAACGACTTTCTCCGAGGGCATCGGCCACGACATTAGCCTTACCGGGTGGTATTGATATATCTATGTCGTAATCCTTCACTAATTCCAACCATCTGCGTTGCCTCATGTTCAATTCCTTCAGGTGAACAAATACTTGAGACTTTTATGATCTCAAAGATCTCGAATTTTCTCGCCATATAGGTAATGTCTCCAGATCTTTAGTGCAAAGACTCACGCCGCTAGTTCTAAGTCATGGGTTGGATAATTTCTCTCGTGCGTCTTCAATTGTCGGGATACGTAAGCTATTACTTTACCGTGCTGCATCAAGACGCAGCCCAAACCTTTCTTGGAAGCATCACTGTAAACCACCAAGCTCCCAGTTCCCTCGGGGACTGTAAGGACCGGAGCTGACACCAACCTACGCTTGAGTTCTTGGAAACTCGCCTCACAAGTGTCATCCCAAACAAACGGGTTACCTTTGCGCGTCAGCTGAGTCATGGGCATGGCTATCTTGGCGAAGTCTTGCACGAAACGTCTATAGTATCCTGCAAGACCCAGAAAACTACGTACCCCTGTGACGGTAGTCGGACGGGGCCACTGCGTGACTGCTTCCACTTTCGCTGGATCAACAGAGACTCCTGCCTCGGACACCACATGTCCCAAAAAGGATACCTGTCTGAGCCAGAATTCGCACTTGGAAAACTTTGCATAGAACTTATTCTCTCTTAGCGTGAGTAAAACTTTTCTCAGGTGCCTTTCATGATCTTCATCACATTTGGAGTATATCAGAATGTCATCAATAAACACGATCACGAACGTATCTAGAAACTCCTTGAATAGTCGGTTCATCACGTCCATGAAAGCGGCAGGAGCGTTGGTCAAACCAAAAGGCATTACTGTGAACTCGTAGTGTCCATAACGTGATCTGAATGCTGTCTTAGGAATATCTTCTTCACTGATTCTTAACTGGTGATAGCCTAATCTCAGGTCAATCTTGGAAAACACCGCTGCTCCCTGCAACTGATCGAACAAATCATCTATTCTAGGAAGAGGATATTTATTCTTGATCGTGACCTTATTCAACTCTCTGTAATCTATACAGAGACGCATGGATCCGTCTTTCTTTTTCACAAACAACACAGGTGCTCCCCAAGGCGAAACGCTAGGGCGTATGAATCCCTTATCTAGTAAGTCCTGTAACTGTAGTTTAAGTTCTTTCAACTCTGCTGGTGCCATTCGATACGGTGCCTTGGATATCGGAGTTGTCCCTGACTCCAATCCTATGTTAAACTCCACCTCTCTGACCGGAGGTACTCCTGGGAGGTCCTCGGGGAAGACGTCTGGAAACTCATTCACCACTGGTACCGACGATACTGAGGTCTCCGTACACCTCACATCTACCATACAAGCTAAGACACCCCAAGCTCCCCGATGTAATAACTTCCTGGACTTGAGGGCAGTAATTACCTTAGGCCTACTTTCCGCTAGCGTGCCTCTGAACCAGTAAGTAGGTTGGTCAGGGGGAGTGAACACTACCTCCTTCCTGAAGCAGTCAATGCAAGCATGGTTCTGCGCTAACCAGTCCATATCCAATATCACATCAAAGTCGGTCATGTCTAAGACTACTAGATTTACTGTTAACTCATGGTCTGTGATAGTCACACTACCATCCTTGACCTTCATGGTGGCTAACAAGTTTATCCCCGCAGGAGTGGAAACAAACAAAGCATACTGTAACTGTTCTAACTCTAACTCAGCTTGACTCACGAAGGATGCAAAAAGAAAAGAATGAGTAGAGCCAGAATCAAATAATACGAAGGCAAGGTGCCCAAGTAATGGGAGTGTACCAGTAACCACAGTCTGTGCCATGGACACTCTTACTTGTGCTTTCGCATAAGCTCTCCCTTGGTGTATTACTTAGCTTGGCAAAGGCCTTTCACTATTGATAACTCGAGGTTGCCAAAGACCGCTTGACTCGGACAAATTATTAGCTCTGTGCCCTTCTTTCCCACATCTCAAGCACACCCGGGATCGGCCAAACACTTACCCCAATGATGTCTACCACGCTCTTTGCATTGTGGGTTGTCTGCGCACTTGCTAGTTCCTAACTTTGTTGAACTGTGGTTTCAGACTCGAACCTGCACGAAAGTTTCCTGGTCTATGTGGTGTACGCTGGGGATGCTGCGAGCTTGAATTTGTCTGTTCCCATTTCCTCTCGACGGATGTGAGGTCGCCTGCCAGACTAACCACCACACAGTGGGCGATGCATGCTCACACTCGATCAACTCCGCCACTCTCACTGCGGAGGCATAGTCAGGAGGTGCTAGTGCCTGTATGAAGCCTCGAATATTTTCATCCAGTCCCATAACGAAACGCTCTGTTTTCTTCGCCTCAGTGTCCACTAACTCGGGGGCAAAACGTGACAGACGGGTGAATTCTCTCTCATATACCTCCACTGCCCTCCTGTTCTGGCTAAGCTGTAAGAATTCCGCCTGCTTCCTATAACGAGCTGCGGCAGGGTAAAATTTTCGCCAGAATGCTTCCTTAAACAAATTTCTGGTAATCGTCTCTCCGCTGGCCTCAGGACAGTTCATCAGTCTGAAAATGGTGTCGATGGAGGACAACCATAACTCAGCCACAGTGGGGTCACTAGAAGACCCATCAAAAGATCTGGGATCATATTTCCTGAAATCGTTCAGATATCGGGACTCCAGAGTTGCATCATTCCGCCCCTGACTTGTTTGGGACAACTGAGTGGCTATCTTGTAGCACTAGAGTCTCAGATAGCCTCCACCATCATAGTCATGACATTAGGGTTTCCTTGGTCCGCCACTGGAGCGACTGCAGGTGCATTCTCTTGGCGATCTGGTTGGTCCTGGGGGAGATCTGGCACGGGTGGAGTAATCTCCTCCTGTTCCAGTGGTAGTTCTGGTTGGGTGTTAACGTTACTTCCTGATCTCCGACCCCTACCACGTCCTCTACCTCTCCCTCGACCTCTAGGTGGCATTTTTGTCAGTACTACAAAGCAGAGAATTTCTAACTTAGTTCTCATCACTTTCTAACTGTAAGATAGGGTCACCCTTAGGGTTTAAATCCATTTACATTCACAATACAAAATTTCATCATAATCATTTGCTTAGTTTATAAATTACCAGAACGTACCTGGCGGTGGCCGGAACGCGTTGCTCAACCATGGGAACTACTCTGTGCTTACTCTGTAAGCAAGTCTACAGAACCCTAAACCTAGGGCTCTGATACCAACTGTAACGCCCCTACTTTTTATAACTATAACTCCTAGGGACACTACTACACATGCATGCATTCTTAGGCCAAAAGTACATCAAAGATATTTAAATTGTCATTGTAACAAAATTTCCTTTAGGGATCCCGAAGAAAACGTTAAAGCATTTAAAAGAACAGTTTAAGCTTGGCCTTCTAAAAATCCAAAAATAAAATTTAACTTCAAATCAGTAAACGACAACATCGCTTATTAAGGAAAACGAAATGCGAAAAACATGACTATCCCCATGGTTTGACTACGCGCCTCAAATCACTCTGCCTGCACGTCCCTTAGCCTTACCTCAAAAACATTTTAAAACAAAAGGGTGAGTATTGCAATACAATACCCAGTAAGTTACCTCGCTACCGAGGTTTGGGATATGCACACACATACAATCATGACATTTAAACTTGGTCAAACTATTCATATGTGGGACCTAAAACTTTCTCATATCAACATGACTGTAATACATGACTTCCTTTTTCTTTAAATGGTTAATTGGTCATCCTGAGTCATTTCATTTTGAGTCCCTCACAGACCCGTGTAATTGTTTGAGTCCCTCACAGACCCCTGTATGGATTGAGTCCCTCACGGACCCTCGTATGGATTGAGTCCCTCACGGACCCACAGAAACTTGACCCATAGGGTCTCTAATGCATGTTTGACCATGCATACAATGCACTCGGAGACCAATTTCCACGTTTTACTTCAAATCATTTTATGGCATACATAACATGCATGAGGTCCCATCATTCAACATGACTATAGTGCACATGCCATGAAACATTATCATTGATATGCAAATCATAACTTTTCACAACAGTTTGAAGATAATACTCTTGTATGAAATCATGAAATATTCTCATATAAAATACTGTAATATTCTCACATGAAATACTGGAATATTCTTACATAGAATACTAAGATATTCTCACATAAAATACAGGAATGTGATCACATAAAATATTGAGATATCCTCACATAACATATTAAAGTATTCTCACATAAAATATTGAAATATTCTCATGTAAAATAACAAACTAAATTCGCATGAATTAATGAAATTCATTTTCTTTAATCCCATTTAGAAAAGTTCGGCACAAGGTTCCTTACCTTAGTTTAGACTCTAACTCCAAAACTTAACCCTAGTTCTTTAAATGCGCTTCCTTTGGAGCACCTGTTCGTACATTAATCCCGAAATTATAATCCGAGAATACTCCAAATTCATAATCGTGTTGGTACTTAATTCAAGTTCTTGAGGCTTCATGCCCCGCTTACCTCAAGCTTAACGTGGAGGCCTAGTATTCCTTAGTTCGCCTTGCTGTTTGACCTTCAATTCCGCTCCAAACTTGGTCCCTAAAAGTTGTGTTCAAAACAGTGGCTTAAGTTTTCCATTTAGCGTTTTAATATCCAATAGGTCACGTATAACTCTCTCTCAAATCCGAAACGTAACAAAACGCTCACCTGGCTGCAAGCTCAGTGGCTGCAAGGCGAAGCTGGTCGGCGTTGTAGTCAAAAGTAGATCCGGACGGTGATGGCGAGGTTCACGAGCGATTAGCGGCGGCCCGGTTCTCCGAGCGCGCAGCGCGTGGCGGCGGCGAGGCGCTTGCTCTGCTGGAAGTGTGCGCCCGGTTCCAAAGATGAGAGACTCCTCCGCTCGTGACCTTCCGGCATGACTGTAGTGAAGGCGGCTGCGAACGTAAGGCTTGCGAACGGTTGAGGCGTCGGCGGCTGGTGCTTGACGGGCGGCTGGGATGAAGCTCGCGAATGGTTGGAAGTTCGAGCTCACAAGCGGCGGCGGCGCGACCACGAGCAGCAACGTGTGCGTCCAAGGGCTCCGACGCTGCTTGCCGGCGGTCCTGGCGTGTTCAACTGCAAGAGGACGAATGCAGCAGCTCTGGAGGGTGCTGAACCACGGCTTGGACGGCCTGAAGGTGACGGCGGCGCCCTGCCTCGCGTGGTTTCGGTGGCCTGAGTAGAGCAAAGAACAAGAAGGGTAGGGTTTCGGCTAGGGCAAGGTGTGAAGGAAGAAGAATAAGGAGAATATAGAGAAATCTAGGGTTAGGGTTTCTTTTTTCTTGTTTGCAAGCTTATATATGGTTAAACAATGAAGATCTAGGTCATTGTTAAAAGTCCCAATTAGCCCTTACTTAGGCACCATTTACTTATTTTTATATGAAGTATACTCATCTTAAGAGAAAGCAAATCACTTAAAATCATAGGAAATTCATAGTTCAAACTCACCGAGCATGCTAAAATTCATTAGTCTGACTCAACTTAAAGATTGATCGGATGTTAAATACAATAAACAATCAAGTACACTGTATATGGTGGTCGCCACAAAGATACCCGCAATGACGGAGAATTGTTTCTTAGCCATGGGATTCCTAACGCTTACGATGTAAGCAAGTCTACTGAACTAATAAACTTGGGCTCTGATACCAACTGTAACATCCCTAACTTTTAAAACTTTCTTTTCAGGGTCATTACTAACATGTATGCTTTTTGAGACCATAAAAACATTAAAAGAAATAAACTTCGACGAAAAACAAAAAAAAAATATTTATTTGGGATCCCATAAAACAAAGTAATTTAAAAATACATGCAAATTAAAAATTTGGCCTCTAGTGTCAACACAAAAATACTTAATACTCAAATCAAACATCACCTAATAGATAAAATATTTTTC
The DNA here is from genome assembly GCA_036507285.1 of Trichosanthes cucumerina. Taxonomy (NCBI): domain Eukaryota; kingdom Viridiplantae; phylum Streptophyta; class Magnoliopsida; order Cucurbitales; family Cucurbitaceae; genus Trichosanthes; species Trichosanthes cucumerina. The sequence continues at coordinate 23,882,722 of CM071837.1, forward strand.
TAAAATTTTTCTAAAATGCGGAAATCGTGACTTTTGTAACCCCATGGCCTTTGTAGCATGCCCCCGTCACTCGCCAAGTATGTCTTGCTTTTACCTGAAAACATTTTAAAAAAAAAAGAAAGGGTGAGTATTGTCATAATACTCAGTAAGAGACCCTACTACCGGGGTTTTTGAAAACATGCCAGCATAAGCAATTCATGGCTTTATGTGGGACCCATAAACAAGAAAACATGTTTCATGGCTTTTTCTCTTCGGCTATTAGTGGGAAATTGAGACTTCCTGATCCATGGCCTCTTATTTTAGGTCGACTCTATGTCATTCATGACTTACGACGTAGCATTAAGTACGTTTATACATATATATTGGAAGTTTAATTGCCACGACCTTCGTAAGCATTTTTATTTTTATAAAACTTCTCTTCAGCCTTTAGTGGACAATAAAATTCTCCCGGATCTTGGCCTCTAGTTCGAGTCGACTCTAACTCATTCATAACTTATATAATAAATATTATCAGGAAGATTTCTCCACAGCCTTCGCAAACATTTTTTTTTTTTAGAAATACATGCTTATGGTCCCAAATGAAACATTAACAATATTCGTGCAAAAATTTCATGGCATAAATATATTCTGAGAGTCAAAGTGCTCAATTTTAAACCATCAACAACATGGCATTCATGGCCTTTCAGATAAATATCAAATCAACAAGATCATGACATTTAAAACAGACCTATCAAACATATCATGACATTTATAAAAGGCTTTTCAAATATATCATGACGTTTCAAACATGTCTTGGCATTTATAAAGAACTTTTCATCATATCTTGGCATTTTTCGAGAAAAGTCCCTAAATTCTAAATTTTAAAGTTTGACGTAGGATCCCTTACCTTGGGCTAAAGCCCCAACTCATAAATTTCAGTTCCTAAAATAGTTGTCCCCTTTCGAACCTGATCATCCATACATCCTAAATTAAAAATCCATTTTAGCATTACAACTTAGAGGTATTAAACATTACTTCAAACTCACCTTGAAGCTAGATTGTCTCCTGAATTGTGACTAAAATCGTCCAAATCTTGCTAATCCAATATCGAACCATAAAGGGTATTCGATGATTGAAGGTCTGAATCAGAATCGTATTCGAACTAAATGAACTCTGGGTAAGCGTTGCCAACGGATCTGCACGACATGAGCTCTTGACGTAGAGGATCTGATGAGGTGGAGCTCGAACTAGCGTGATTCAACATGGACGAAGACATATATGGTCGGAGATAGAGCAGGCTCCAACGTGTTGCCCTTCAATCGACGACTTCGCTCTCTTCGACAACCGATTTTCAGGCGAGGCTTCACAGATCATAAAGGCGGACGAACTTCCGGTGAGGCTAGCGGGTTCTTCTCAGGCGAACAAACGGTAAGCGACTTCTTACGACACGGTCTTGCATCTCACGAGGGGCTGGTCGGCGACCACGGGTTGCATTCAACAGTTGGCTTACGAATCGATGACTGAGGGCATCAGATTTGGCTGAACGGCGACACGACGAGAAGAAGGAGGCTCAAGGTGCAGGCGGCTGCTCGTGAAGTTGAAGATAGGGCGAAGAAGAAGATGATGATTCACTAAAGGACAAACAAATTACCATTTTGCCCAACAAGTTCAGTTAATGTACAAAAATGCCACAAGCTCAAAATTGCTACTTTGCCCCTCCCTTAATCACTAAATTACAACAAAACTCATTAATCCGAATTTCTAAATAACAAAATAATCGCAACTCCATTAATCTTAGTCTAACTTGGCTAGATTCCAAAAGTCAAAACTTCAAAAATAAAGGTACATGAAAGTCCGGGGCGTTACACTCTCGGGCCAGTGAGAGGGTTGGTTTCTGTTGTTCAAGCCCTGAAGTCAGCACTTAAGGGAACAACCCCTCTAGTTTCCATAGCTCGGAACGAGTAAATTCCATCTTGCGTAGTAAAATTTCCAACTCTCCACGTTGTTTTGCCCCTGAGAAGGTAGGCATATTGGTTGAGAAACACAGGCCACCCTCACCCGTACTAATCAAAGGACAGACCTCGCAGACAGGAGTCCGTAACACGTTAAGGATTAAGGACGAGTCACTAATGGTCAATTATTAATTTATTAGTCCTAAACTGTTAATGATGTTACATCAGTAGGTCTAATAATTCACGGTCCGGTCTTGTACAATCTCATAGGCGAGCAACTACATAAATTGGAGAACTGAGAGGATTTGAGAAATATGAAAATCTGTATTTCCAAAAACCTAACCTTTAACCTGAAAATGCATTACATGCACCTTTATATAGGGAGGGAGGGTGGAGATAACTTTCTCCTCGTGTTATCCCATTAAATCTACAAATTATGCATTATGCAAATCACATTTGCATAATTACATAACATAAGGTATCCCATATCTAAATATGCAAATCATATTTGCATAATTGCAATATTGAATAATATATTAAATTCTCCACTCAATTCAATTATTTCCCTCTACATTTAATATGAAAAAATTTAACACTACAAATATATTTAGAAATGAATCCAAATATAGAACATAGTTCACTATGAATCATATTCACATTAAACTATATACTATGTAGATTATATCACATATAATCGATATAAGTCCTGATTACGAAATTAAACACTTAAAGTTCGCTCCAAAACTGCTTTCATTCGAGGTGAACCAATCAAACTCTTTGACCCTGATAACCAACATTCATTAACTACGAGTCACACCACTATAGACTCGTAGTTGCACTTTCATTATTGTAGGAGAAGTTGTGTCCATTTATATAACCAATGCACGTGAGTCGATTACCCTTCACAGATTGTTCGTAATCACAACTATGTAAATTTACTGTTTTACCCCTATGATTACCTTTTGATCCTTAAGACCACTGATCCTCTTATGAATAATTTTTTAATAGTCCAACCATAAATAATGTCCGTCTCGGGCAAGTGAGAGGGTGGGGCTCCATTTTTCAATACCTGGATTAAGCCCTTAAGAAAAAAATCGATCTATTTTCCCTAGCTTAGGAACAGTTGCATTCCATCTCATAGAGTTAAGTTCTCAGCTTCCTAAAAGGTTTGTCCCTGACAAGGTAGGTATATTGAGTCCATAGCTCTGACCACTCTCACTCATACTAGTATAAGGACAAACCCCCTCACACAAGAGTTTGTAACCTACTCAAGATTCAAGTTGAGTCACTAATGGTCATCTATAAACCATTAAACCTAATTTGTTAACGGTGTTACACTAGTATGCTAATAGATTGCAGTCTGAGCTTATACGAACTCATCGCACAAGATGCCCCCACTCGGATGTCAACTACATGAATGAGTTGGATTACCTCGTTTGTATCAAATACAACACTGGTCGCTTCCATCGTGTTTCCAGGATGAGGTTCCAAACCCTATCAGTATATTATAGACCGTTTCGGTTACATACTTGAACACGATCCTACCTATGTGTCTATTACACAATGTTCAAGTTCTCATAACCATAATCCTTGGCTTAGTTTATTGGATTTTAAGTTTTAAATGTGAGAACACGAGAAATGATGCATAATGACTCTTCATTGATTTCATCGAATATTTACAAACTACACGATTTTAGTGCATAAATCTCAACAACCTCCAACTGAATTTAAAGCTAGTGCGGTACATCATTACTAGTACAACATTGTAAATAATGTAAATACAATAAGCTAGGGCATTGAATGCCCTTGTACAAAGTACTCCCACTTGACCTAGTCTGGTATCACTCGTAAACATAGATTCCCACTTGAGAGCCTTTGTAAAAGGATTAGCAACGTTGTGCTCCGAAGCTATCTTCGCTACGACCATGTCTCCTCAATTCACAATTTCCCGCATCGGGTGATACTTTCCCTCGATGCGCTTTCCGCTCTTATGAGTTCCAGGTTCCCTCGAATTCGCCAATGCACTACTATTATCACAATAAAGGGGGACTACCTGATAGAGATCTGATCTCCTTGAGCAGCGAAAACATGTTTGGAATCGTAATATGCAAGTTTATTTTGGTTGAAATGCAAAAACCAGTACATTGGCAAAAACAGAACAACCATGCTTATCTAATCCTAGTTACATATGGAGATATACATGCAAACATGCTTAGTTTAACAATTAAACTAAAAGGGATAAGAAGATTACCTTTGATGTTTTTCCCAGTCACAACAACTCCTTGCTCCACGATAAACAACAACTCAAGAATTTCTCTGCTTCTATGCTTTTACAGAACACTACCAATAGAGAACACCTTCTATATCTCTGAGTGTTTAGATCACACTAGGTGGGTAGGGTTCCAACAATTCGAAGGTTTGGGAATGAGAGAGTGAGAGAGAAACTTTTTCTTCTATTCTGTCAAAATGATCTATTGAATCAATCGAATGATTTTGTCCTTCTCAACAGGAGAAGTACTTCACTTGGTAACTCCCCGATAGGGAGGAGTTGGGGAGTAGTGGGAACGTGTCCTCCTGACACGTTCCCAATTAATTAATATTATATAATAATTAATTTATTTAATTAAATACTAAATGATTAAATCCTATTTAATCATTTTACCCCTTAGTCTATAGTTTAATGCACATCAAATGCACATTAGATTTTAACCTATAGTTTTCAAATATGAATCACATTCATATTTCAATTTATTATTTGAACTCTTTCAAATATTTAATTCTCTCATGTAATTTAATATGAATCATATTCAAATTAAATTTATAATATATAGTTCCAAAACTATATATTATATTGTATCAATGTACATTAAGTTTATTCCCTTATGAATTTGAACATTTGAAATTCAAATGATCTAAGAACCCTTTACGAGCTAGAAGGTGGACCTTATGGACCTACAGATCAGAAGCTCCAACGATGCGAGATTGCTCGGTTAATCTCATTAACCTCCCAATCAACATTTATAACTGCGGGAACACTCCACTAATGTCTCGCAGCTGCACTCTTCTCACTGTAGATATATTTTTGTGTCCATGGATATTCACCAATAACAGCAAGTCAATCCTTCCTGAATGTTCGTAACACCAGTTGGGTAAAATTACCGTTTTACCCTTGGGTTACATCTTGTGCCTTAAGTACCAGTGCTCCTCTATTGAAAAATTTGTTTGTGGTCCTACAAACAAACAGACTCCCTCTCGGGCCAACCAGAGGGGCGGGCCCTTTGTTCAAGTTCAAGAGACACCACTTATGGGAACATTCCTCTACTTACCCTAGTCGGCGGGAATGAGTGAATTTCATCTTGCTAAGTTAAGTTCCCAACTGCTCACTCGGTCTTGTCCCCAAGAGGTAGGCATATTGAGTCGGTGAATCTGGCCACTCTCACCCATACTAGTCAAAGGACAATCCATCATGAACAGGAGTTCGTAACCTGCTCAAGATTGAGATCAAGTTGCCTAGGTCATCTTAGTGAAATAGAAACCTAACTAGTCAACGGAGTTACAGCTAGAGGTTACTATTTCGTGGTCAGGTCTTATGTAATCTCATTACATAGGATATCCCCACTCACATGTCATCTACACGAACACGTGAGGATCACAGTGTTTGTATCATATACAAAGTGGGCAACATCCATAGTTTTACCAAGGTAAGGTACCCAAACCTTATCCCCTAACTATAGACCCTTTAGGTTGTATCTCGAACCAAGATCCTTTATATGTACATTACATTCAGTTAAAGATACATTTAACAACCTTGGATGTTTAGTTTATTGGATTTAGGGTTTAAACAAAAAGCAAACTCATATATAACAAACAATAAGTCATTATTTAAATAATAACACTTTATTACATTAATTAGAACATAATTACAAACTACGAGTTTTAAGTAACAAACCCAACAAACTCCCACATGAACTAAAACTCTAGTGGGGTACATCATAATCTAAAATAGTGGTTACAAAGATAAAAAATACAATAAACTAGGGCATCCATATACCACATTACATATCTCCCACTTGCCCTAGATTAGCCTATGTACATGTCTCGTAGGCCTAGACTCTCCAGATGACCCTCGAACACTTTAGCCGTGAGAGTCTTTGTAAATAGATTAGGAATATTGTGCTCCGAAGCGATCTTCGTCACCTGTCACATATCTTCGTTTCACTATTTCTCGTATCAGGTGATACTTCCTCTCAATGTGCTTGCCTCGCTTATGGCTGCGAGGCTCCTTCAAATTGGCTACCGCACCACTGTTGTCACAGTATAAGTTGATGAGAAATTCCATATTTTGAACAACTTCCAAATCAGTAAGGAATTTCATTAGCCAAATAACCTCTTTAGCTGCTTCACAAGAAGCAACATACTCAGCATCAATTGTGGAGTCAACGATGCATCCTTGCTTGATGCTTCGCCATACTATAGCTCCCCCGTTAAGTGTGAAAACTGATCTCGATGTGGATTTTCGAGAATACTTATCGTTATGATAATTAGAATCAGTGTATCCAGTAAGGATCAAATCCTTAGTCCTATACACAAGCGTATAGTCTCTCATTCTCCTAAGATACTTGAGGATATTTTTAACTGTTGTTCAGTTGTCTAACCCTGGATTGGATTGGTACCTACTGACTATTCCAACTGCATAACAAATGTTTGACCTCGTGCACAGCATAACATACATTAAGCTACCTACTGCAGATGCATAAGGAATATGTCTCATATCCTCAACTTCTTGAGTTGTCTTAGGACACTGCTCCTTAGACAGATGAACTCCATGCCTGAAGGGTAACAAGCCCCTCTTGGAATTCTTCATCGAATATTGGGACAACACTTGGTCGATATAAGATTCTTGAGACAGAGCCAGCGATTTGTTCCTGCGATTCCTAAAGATTTGAATCCCAAGAACATATTGTACCTCTCCCAAATCTTTCATTTGGAATTGGGTCGCTAACCAATTCTTTTTTTAAGTTAGGTATCCTACATCATTGCCAATGAGTAGGATATCATCCACATAAAGTACTCAGAAAGCTACTTTGTCGTTGATGATCCTCTTGTAAATGCAAGGCTCATCAACGTTTTGGTCAACACCATAAGACTTGATCGCACTATCAAATCTTATATTCTAAGATCTGGATGCTTGTTTCAACCCATAAATGGATCGATTGAGCTTGCAAACATTTTGCTCCTTACCTTGGGTTATGAATCCAAGGGCTGAGACATATAGATGCTCTTGTCAAGAATACCATTCAAAAAGGTTGTCTTCACGTCCATTTGTCAGATTTAATAATCATAATATACGACTATGTACAAGAGTATTCTTATTGACTTCACCATAGCAACAGGAGAAAAAGTTTCTTCATAGTCAACTTCTTCCTTTTGGGTAAAACCCTTTTCTACAAGTCTAGCCTTAATGGTTTGTATCTTTCCGGCTGCATCCCTCTTTCTCTTATAGATCCATTTACACCCTATGGGTCTAACCCCTTCAGGTTGGTCTACAAGTTCCCATACTTAATTAAAGTCCATTGACTCCATTTCAAAGTCCATGGCTTTGATCCATTGGTCATTGTCTACGTCATTCATCGCTTGTTTATAAGATAATGGATCTTCTACGTCGTCATCAGGTATGACAACTTGAGTTTCAGCTAAACCCAAGTTGTGGTCAGGTTGGGAAACAACCCTCCCACTGCGTCGAGGCATTCCCAACGATTGAGAAAGACGAGACTGACTTGTGGTGCTTGCTCCTCCATCAACTCTTGATGAAGGTCCAGCTTGATCAACAACTCTTGTTGGTTCACGTGTAGCTTCATTTAGCACTAATTTACTACGCGGTTTATTGTTTCTCATGTGATTTTCCTCCAAGAAAGCAGCGTTTGTCGATACAATCACCTTGTTTTCTTGTAGGTCGTAGAATAGACCACCTCTCGTTTCTTTGGGATAGCCAACAAATTGGCACAATCTTGAACGAGGTTCCAGTTTCTTTGGGTTTGACACTACCACGTGTGTCGGGCAACCCCAAATCCTGAAGTGTTGTAAACTAAGTTTACGTCCCTTTCACAATTCAAAATGTGTTTCTGAAACACTCTTTGATGGAACAGTGTTCAAGATTTGAACTGCAGTCTCTACTGCATATCCCGAAAACGAGGGAGGCAATTGAGCATAGTTCATCATAGAACGAACCATGTCCAACAAGGTTCTATTTCTCTTTTCTGACACACCATTCTGCTGTGGTGTATTTGGTGCTGAGAGTTGAGATTTAATTCCATGTTATATCATATAGTCCTGGAATCTCAAATCCATATACTCTCCACCTCGATCGGATCGAAGTGTTTTAATGGTTTTTCCTAATGCATTCTCTACTTCAGCCTTATACACTTTGAACTTTTCTAGAGCCTCAGACTTGTGATGCATTAGATATAGATAACGATACCTCGAATAATCATCTATGAAGGAGATGAAATATTCGTACCCTCCTTGAGCTTTAACATTCACCAGACCACAAAGATCCGAATGTACAAGTTCTGAGGGCTCTATGGCTTTGTAACCTTTTCAAGTAAAAGGTCGCTTGATCATTTTACCTTTCATGCAAGATTCACAAGGACGTAAAGAATTATCTTCTAACTTATTTAGAAGTCCATTCTTTGATAGTATCTCAATTCGGTTGAGATTAATATGACCAAGCCTAAGATGTCATAGATAGGTATTATTATTTGGAGAAATTCATTGCCTTTTACTTTGAGTATTAGCATTTTTAAACATCTCATGATTTAAAGTTGCTTTAGTTCTATTCGGTTTAAGTACATACAAGCCGTTTTCTAACATAGCACAACAAATATTGACACCTTTCTTTAAAATGAACGCTTCATTAAATGAAAAGATAATACAGTAGCCAAGTTCAATCAAACAAGAGATAGAAATTAAGTTCCTCTTAATTTTAGTAACTATATACAGGTTTTCTAAAAAATAAAAATCTATCTCTAAAAAATAGCTTGGCATCTCCCACTGCACGAGGTGAGACGACGTCTCCCGTTCCAACCCATAGAGTCATCTCACCCTCTTCGAACTCATTGAAGGAACTAGTTTTCTGAAACGAAGAGTAAACGTGAATAGTGGCTCATGAATCAAGTATCAAGGTAAAATAATCATTTTCCACTAAACAAGTTTCAAGAACAAGTAAATCTAATTTACCTTTCTTTTCTCTTTGAGCTCAATGTGTGCAGTGGCAGAAGCTTTCCCTTTTCCTCCTTTCCTCTTCTTCCGAGTCTTCTTAATCCCAGAAGAAGAACCGCAGGGCTTGGTTCCAGAGGATGAACTCATCTAGAACCTTTTGGAATGGGAAAACTGATTTGCTTCTCCATCTACATGTCCCTTATTATCCATAAGAGACTGGTAACTTTGCAGTTCCTATAGGAGGGAAGCTAGGTTATACTCTTTTTTGTTCATCTCTGGATTGCTACGGAATGGCAGAAAACTCTTCGGAAGAGATTCCAAGATGAAGAATACTTGACTTTGCACATCTAAGACCGCTCCATTCATTTCGACCACGTTGAAGTGAACTATAAGATCGAGAACATGTTCTCTCACTAAAGTTCTCTCCTTCATGCGCGCGTTATAAACGTACTTGAGGGATTCATGCCGAATTTGTTCAGCCGGTTGTCCAGATAAATTCTGCAGATAACCCATGATCTCACGAGCTGAGACCATATCTTCAAATTTTCGGGCTAGAACATCAGATATCCCAGCTAGGATATAGGCCTTGGCCAAGCGATCAAACGCATCCTTAACTGATTGAGGTGCGTTTTGATTAGGGATCTGAGGACATTTCTCAGTTAGTACGAATCGAAGGTCGTCAACGACAAGAATAGCATCCAGGTTGGACTTTCACGTTGTAAAGTTTTCACCAGTTAAACGTTCCTTTTTTAGTAAGGCTATAGATGAGGACGACATGTTGAAGATCCAAAATAGTTCTAATTATTTATGTCTTTTAACCCATTATAAAACCAATCAAATTTAGCAAAATTATTAACGAACCCTAGTGTTTAAACTAAACCCAAAGTTTAAATTAAACCGTTAATTTTGCAACGATAATTCAAGAGTTTAGAACAAAAGCCTCTGTCGGGCGGTCAATCATTCCTCTCCTGAATTGAGACTTTCTTAGCCAATTCTCACTACAAGAACATCTCGTGTCCCAATAGTCCTTAGCTACCGTTTGTTTAGTCAAGGACTTGTTAACTAGCTTAACTCATCCCGTAAATGTGATCCTACCATTTTCAGATCCAATAGGTTCGAGCCAATAGGCTACTATTAAGAAAGACAACTGTTGGCAAATTACATAAGAGACCCTATCTATTTCTGGAGTTCACGGTGTTCCGATCCCTATACTCAGACAATCCGTAAGGTTTGGTTGTTCAAGAACAACCTAACAGGCGGACTATAGAAATCCCACGGTGCGACCTAATGGAGTAGACCGTAGGATATGTTGACACGAGTCCTGCTCCCATTTACTATGGATACTTCCCTCATTCACCTTGGTATTGAACCATGCAACACATACCGTAGGGGGACGCCCTATTGACGCCACGTAGCCGAGCATGGAACTCATGGTGTGAAATCTTGAGAACGTGAGAGTAAACTAGATGTGAACATCTCGTTTTCTCCAACTGAAGCTCCTAAGATTAGGGTATAGGTTTAACTTAGTTAGATTATGGCTAAAAGAATCTATATAAGTCTATGCCTGTTCTAACTGTTATAACTAGGTCTTTTAACCTCATGTCTAGGTGAATAAACATTTTAATTACCTAGAGATAAAATAGAACTAAGATTAATTCAACTCAAGCTCTAGATCAGTTCCCAGGTAGGAGGTGTTCCGTTAACCGTCAGCTGAACTACCCCAACCTTAGATAGAACTTCACCAGTAGAGTTCCCTTATAACCAAAGTTCCAATGTTCTACTATGTTTTAAACTATTTAAAATAATATGTAATACTAATTTCTAATTCTATTAGAAATTATGACTTTTGTCTAAATTAATTTTAAAAAATTTAAAACTAATTTAATCTTAACCCAAGTTCCTATGTTTGCATGCATTTCTTTGTTATAGGTTATGGTTTCTAAAACCCGTTTAATTTATAACTTTTATAAATTTAATAATTAACCTATAACAAAGAAACTATATTATAAAACCAATTTTGGAATTAAAAAAAATATTCAACTAATTGAATAATTAAATTACTTTAAAAAAATAACATTTATTTTAAACTAAGTAATTACATGCTCCATGCAATTTATTTTCCATATAATCTAATTATAACAATTATAATTAATTATTCATGAAAAACAAATTAATCATGCATCTAAACCATATTCATATAACAATTATACAAATAAAATGCATGAACATGCTTATCCTAAGGTGGGAAAAAAATCTAAATGACATTCATAAAGAAATACAGCTGTAAAACCTGAATAAATTGGCCCATAAAGTGTAAAATAATAAAATTACTCTAATTTTATTGCATACACCGATCCATAACTCCTTGATCCAGGCTTGAACCGCTCGAACCGGACCAAAAACAAAACAGAAATCGAACCGGTCTGTAGCTTCTGAAAGTGCATCACGACATTTCAACGATAATGTGGTTGTTGCAACGCCGACTTTGTCCGCGCGCGCCTATTATCTGGGTAGCGTTGCAACGCTGCTGCTTCGACAAGAGCTTCCTTCTTCGAACACATCATCTTGAATGTTCAATTTCTTCTTCGATTCTCAACCGAATTGCATGAAATTTTTCCAGAACGAATCTTAACTCGAATACAGACTCGGTAAAGCACTTAATTGCCTAAAACACATGGGCCTTTACATACAAATCGATCAAATCAAAAGTAAACTAAGGCCAAAATATTCCTAAACTAGTTTTACAACAAACCAAATGCATTTCCCACCAAATCAATGCAATTTTGCTTCAACCATAACAAAACAAGCATTGCTCTAATACCAATTGATGGAGATCTTATCACATTGAGCAGCGGAAACGTGTTTTGAATCGTAATATGCAAGTTTATTTTGGTTGAAATGCAAAAACCAGTACATTGACAAAAACAGAACAAGCATGCTTGTCTAATCCTAATTAGATATGGGGATATACATGCAAACATGCTTAGTTTAACAATTAAACTAAAAGGGAGAAGAAGATTACCTTTGTAGTTTTTCCAAGTCACAACAACTCATTGCTCCACGATAAAGAGCAACTCAATAACTTCTCTACTTCTTTTCTTTCACAGAACACTACCAATAGAGAGCACCTTCTATATCTCTGAGTGTTTAGATCACTCTAGGTTGGTAGGGTTCCAACAATTGGAAGATTTGGGAATGAGAGAATGAGAGAGAGAATTTTTCTTCTGTTCTGTCAAAATGATCGATTAAATCAATCGAATGATTATGTCCTTCTCACCAAGAGAAGGACTTCACTAGGTAACTCCCCATTCCCTATCGATGGGGAGTTGGGGAATAGTGGGAACGTGTCCTCCTGACACGTTCCCAATTAATTAATATTATATAATAATTAATTTATGTAATTAAATATAATTTAATTAAATACTAAATGATTAAATCCTATTTAATCATTTTACCCCTTAGTCTATGGTTTAATGCACATCAAATGCACATTAGATTTTAACCTATAGTTTTCAAATATGAATCACATTCATATTTGAATTTAATATTTGAACTCATTCAAATATTTAAATCTCTCATATAATTTAATATGAATCATATTCACATTAAATTTATAATATATAGTTCCAAAACTGCTAACTAGTCAACGGAGTTACAGCTAGAGGTTACTATTTCGTGGCCCAGTCTTATGTAATCTCATTACATAGGATATCACCACTCACATGACATCTACACGAACACGTTAGGATCACAGTGTTTGTATCATATACAAAATGGGTCACATTCATAGTTTTACCAGGGTAAGTTACCCAAACCTTATCCCCTAACTATAGACCCTTTAGGTTGTATCTCGAACCGAGATCCTTTATATGTACATTGCATTTAGTTAAAGATAGATTTAACATCCTTGGATGTTTAGTTTATTCGATTTAGCGTTTAAACAAATAGTAAACTCTTTGATAACAAACAATAACTTTTTATTGAAATAATAACACTTTATTACATTAAATAGAACGTAATTACAAACTACGAGTTTTAGGGCACAAACCCCAACACTACCAAATTCATATTTGGAACAACTTCCAAAAATATTTCATGAAATTCCTTAGCTAAACTACATCATTAGCTACTACACAAGTTGCTACGTATTCGACCTCCATCGTGGAGTCAGCGATGCATCCTTTCTTAATGCTTCGCCAAACTACAACTCTTCCATTAGGAATAAATACTGACCGCGACGAGGGTTTTCTAGAATCCTTGTCGATTTGAAAGTCAGAGTCCATTTATCCTGTAAGTATCAAATCATTAGTTCCATACACGAGCATGTAGTCCCTCGTTCTTCTAAGATACTTCAGGATTGCCTTAACCAGTGTCCAATGATCACATGCTTGATTTGATTGACATCTACTGACTATCCCCACTTCATAACATATGTCTAGCCTAGTATACAAAATGATGACATCCTTCACGTTGTTGGGTTATCCACACGATTTGACGAGAATACTACCTGTTCGGGCTAGTTTTTTAAGGCATGTTAAGTCATTTAATGCACTGAAATTTAGTCTTTGCAAGACAAACAACCCCAATAAAATATCTCCACAAAATAATGATGTCAAATAAGAAAACGAGATCTTCATTCTTTTGCAATTCCACTTTTGGAAGTTATTTTTTAGGGGAAATCTAAACTAAAAATATATTGATATCTTTACTAGAGCATAAGAATAAGTTACTTTTAGCATATAAATTATTAATTAATTATCAATTATGAGTTTACCTTTCCCATGACGTGCATGTTAAAGGGTCGTTTGGCCCCCTGTTTTGGATTTGGAAGGTTTTGGATTCCAAATCCAAAACCATGTTTGGCCCAATGTGTTCAAAACCATTGGTTTTAAAACACAACCCCATGGGTTACAATAGTGCAACCCCATGGGTTTGTTCCATGTTTTCTTATTTTATTTGTCAGCTTCAATTTTCGGCGATTACTTCAACAACAATTTCAGTGACAACGTACTCCAACAACTACATCGGTGACTCGACTACAACTAATGGCTACCTCTAGCAACAACTCAGGCCACCCGACCACTGCTAACAATTACCACGACGACAACTCCGATGACCACACTAGTGACCCCGCTACCGCTGACGACTACCTCCAATGGCGACTCCGACAACCACACCGGCGAACCCTGCCACTGCTGACGACTACCTCCAATGACAACTCCGACGACCATATCGATGACCCCGACCACCGCTGACGACTACCTTCGACGACAACTCCGACGACCACACTGACTACCCCAACCACCTTTGACGACTACCTCCAACGTTAACTCCGACACCACACCGGCGTCCCCAACCACCGCTGACGACTACCACTGATGGCAACTCTAACGACTAAACTTGCGACCCCTTCCACTGCTAACGACTACCTCTGCCGACAACTCCGACGACCATACTGATGACACCGACAACCGCTGACGACTACCTTCGACGACAACTCCAACGACCACACCGACTACCCCAACCACCGCTGATGACTAGCTCCAACGAAAACTCTGATAACCACACCGACGAACCCAACCACCGCTGATGACTACCTCCAATTGAAACTTCGACGACCACACTTGCGACCCCTGCTACTGCTGACTACGACCTCCAATGGCAACTCCGACGAACATACTGATTACCCCGACTACCGCTGACGACTATCTCCAACGACAACTTCGACGACCACACCGACGACCTTAACCACCGCTAACGACTACCTCTTATGACAACTCCGACGACCAGGGCGATGTTGGGATGCTTGTCCTAATCTCGTTTCTGTTTGTAAATATATATTTGAAATTAATAAAGAGTTATTCATTTCACCATTTTTTGTCTCACATTTTATTCAAACTTTGACCAATAAACTAAGCTCCAGGGTAATTGAATATATGAGAGAACTATAACTTGAACGGTCTGTAGTGGACACACAGGAAGGATCACGTTCGGGTAAATGACCCGAACGGTCTACAGTATATGGATGGGGTTGGAGACCTAATCCTAGATACACTATGGATGCGACCCGCTTTGTATTAAGATACAAACGAGGTGATCTGACTCGTTCATGTTGTTGACATGCGAGTCGGGGCATCCTGTACAATGAGATTGTACAAGACCGCACCGTGAATTATTAGACCTACTGATGTAACACCATTAATAGTAAGGACTAATCACTTCGTAGATGACCATTAGTGACTCGAACTGAATCCTGAGCGTGTTACGGACTCCTGTCTATGGGGCCTATCCTATGACTAGTACGGGTGAGGGTCGTCAAAGTTACTCGCCCAATATGCCTATCTTCTCAGGGTCAAGACCAAGTAGGAAGCTGGGAACTTAACTACGCGAGAGGGAATTCACTCGTTCTCGCCTTTAGGGAATCTAGAGGGGTTGTTCCCTTAAGTGCTGTCTCCAGGGCTTGGACAACTAGCGCCCACTCTCTCACTGGCACGAGAGAAATGTTGCATATTGTTGGACCATTACAACGTTATTATTCATTAGAGGAA
This sequence comes from Trichosanthes cucumerina, assembly GCA_036507285.1. Classification (NCBI taxonomy): domain Eukaryota; kingdom Viridiplantae; phylum Streptophyta; class Magnoliopsida; order Cucurbitales; family Cucurbitaceae; genus Trichosanthes; species Trichosanthes cucumerina. The sequence goes on from CM071837.1 coordinate 23,898,419, forward strand.
CAGTGGGGACATAAGAAGCAAGAAGTAGACACAGGGGTAAAACGGTAATTTAACCTAACAGTGTCTACGAACATCCTGTGAAGGGTCGACTCATGGGCATTGGTTATATCAGTGGACACGTAATATCTTACACTTACGGGAGTGCAGCTACGAGCTTTAGTGGAGTGTTACTGTAGCTAATGAAAGTTGATTAACTGGGTCAAAGAGTTTGATAAGTTAATCTCGGATCATTGGAGCTCATCACTGTAGGTTCATTAGGTCCCAACCCAATCTCAACGAAAAAAAGCGAACTTATTGCATCAAAAATCGAGATTCGTTGACGTGAACGCACGCTTTCTTGGAACTAATTGATAGGCACTTAGTGTTTGAACTATATAAAAGAATATAACAAGCGTGCGATATGCAACATCAACTTGGTGCTCATAATATGTTTCTCGATGTTTTTTGAGGGCGTCAAATCTCCTTGCCCCCGCTGTACTTAAGGAACAGACCATGCACTAGACATTCCAATTCAATGTCTTTTGTGTTGCCCTCGCCCCTTATTGAAAACTCAAGGAAAGTCTTTCTCGATATGGGTTGACTCAAACTGGGTTAAAAGAAGGTTTAATGTTTTGGTGAGAATGGAAGTGTGCAATTTCACTAAAGGGCATTTATGTCATTTATATGAGATATGAATGATTATAATTTATAGTTTAATGTGAATGAGATTCATAATAAACTATAGGTTAGCCTAATTGTTGAATTAGGGCTAATTGGAGAAAGTAGATTGAGAGATATTAATTTGGATGTGATTCAATTTAAAAATCCACAATATTGCAAATGTGATTTGTAAAATAAGATATGAGATATCTTATAATATATGGCTATGAAAATATGATTTGCATAACCTATAGTTGTGGTAAAATGGTAAATAGGTGGAGATTTCAACTCCACCTCTCTCAAATATTTAAACCCCATTCTCTCATTTTTGGAATTCCCACAAAAAGAAGAGAACTTTCTCTCTCAATTTTCTCTCTAAATTTCTCCTCTCAAAACCAAAACAAAGAAGATCCCACCATCTTCCTTCTTCAAAAAGATGAACAGCCGAGAAGTCAAGTGGTGGTGTTCTTGTTCGTGAGAAGAGTTTAGGATCGTAGAGATCGTTGGGAGAACACGAAGAGTTCGTGATCGGTGGAAGAAAATTGAAGACCGTCTTCAACAAGTAAGTACACCTTTCTTACTGTTTTTCTCCCATAAATTGCATGTTTAACCTAGTTCTAAGAGTTAGATAATTTTAACGAATCTTAGTTGCATAACAACACGGCGACGATTCAATCGTCTTTCGCTGTGCTGGGAGTTTCATTTCCTTCAGGCGACCCCAACCATCGTTGACGACTACGTTCGACGACAACTCTAATGACTACATCAACGACCTAACCACTACTAACGACTACTTTCGACAACCACTCAAGAGACTTATAAACGCCTTTCCCAACAACCCCATCACTCGAGCAATCAACTACTCTAACGACCTAACTTGTGCGTAATAACTACTTTTCTTATTAGAGTTCCAAAAATAAGTTTTTGGATACTTTGTGGAATAAAATTTTAAATTTTCTAATCACTTAAATAGACTTCCAATTTTTTTATTTCTAAAATAAAATTCCAAAAATAAGTTTTTGAATACTCTATAAAATATATTTTCAAATTACCTAATTTATTAAGTAGACTTCAATTTTTTTTTTGTAATTTTAAAGTAGAATTCCAAAAAATAGTTTTAAGAATATGTGACGTGAAATAGAGTTTTTAATTCCCTAATTTCTTAAATAGACTTCTATTTTTTTAACTTCTAAAATAGAGTTCCAAAAATATTTTCTAAATATTTTTTGAAATAGAGCTTTAAATCCCTATTTTCTAAAATGAATTTTCAATTTTTAAATTTCTAAAATAGAGTTCCAAAAATACTTTTTTAAATACTTTGTGAAATACAGTTTTAAATTTCATAATTTGTTACACAGACTTCCAATTTCTTAATTTCTAAAATAGAGTTTCAATTTTGTTGCCCATTTTTGTCATACAAAGGTTTCTATAATTGACAAAACAACGACTAAAAATAAGAGAAACTAAGAGAACAAAACAGGTAAAGAAAAAAGGAAAAAAAAAACAACATAAACCTGGGATTCAGAACACTACACCCCAAACACTGTTTTGTTATTCACAGACTTTAGAACACTACACTCCAAACAAAGCTTTCTAATTCACAAACTGTTGAACCCCCCAGAACAATCCCCCTAGAGTTTTGATTCTCAGGATTTTTATTCCAAGACAGGGGGCGAAACAACCCCTGATTCATTTGTTGATGGCTCCGGAAGAGTAGGTGCTAAACTTATTTAATATTTTACACTCACCAAATATAAATTTTGTAGGCGATTATCTCATTGATGTTGTTGATGACTGCGTGGAAGAGTCATGAAAATAAGGATCAAGATATCGCTTTCATTTAACATTTCATATTAGTTAATAAAGAGATCAAATTTGAATATTCATTGATTGATTAGTAGGGTACCTGTTGAGATTTTTAATTAATTGGCACGCTAAATTTAACGTCTATTTACTTTTCTTATTGTATTATCTATTTTATTTTTATTAATTAAAGTTATATTATTTTTTAGTTAATTGTTGTTCAAAAACATACTAGTGAAATTTTATTTTGTGCATGAGTTAAGAAAGTGAAATATTCCTCCTTAGTCACATGTGAAACTAATAGAGATTTTTTCTTAAATTTTTGATAAAATGCTGATGAACATTTATTGTCATTGAAAATGTTGGGATGTATGTCCTAATCTCGTATTTGTTTGTAATATTCACTATTGAAATAAATAAGAGTTATTTCTTTCATCACTTTGTGTCTCACATTTTTACAAACTTCGTCCAATAAACTAAGCTCCAGGGTCATTGAATTATGAGAGAACTAGAACTTGAACGGTGTGTAGTGGACACAAAGTAATGATCACGTTCGAGTAAATGACCCGAACGGTCTACAATATACAGATAGGGTTGGAGACCTAATCCTTGATATGCTCTAGATGCGACCCGCTTTCTATTAGATTCAAAGGAGGTGATCCAACTTGTTCATTTGGTTGGCATGCGACTGGGGGCATCCTGTGCAATGAGATTGTACAAGACCGGCCCGTGAATTATTAGACTTACTGATGTAACACCGTTAACTGTATAGGACCAATAACTTTGTTGATGACCATTAGTGACTAGACGTTAATCCTGGGCGTGTTACGAACCTTTATCTGTGGGGCTCTGTCCTTTGATTAGTACAAGTGAGGGTGGTCACAGTTACTCTCCCAATATGCCTATCTTCTCAGGGACAGGACCACGTGTGGAGTTGGGAACTTGACTACGCGAGATGGAATTCATTCGTTCACGACTTTAGGAAAACTAGATGGGTTGTTCCCTTAAGTGTTGTCTCTAGGGCTTGGACAACGGGCGCCCACCCTCTCACTGGCCCGAGATTGGTGTTGTTTATGGTTAGACCATACAACGTTGTTGTTCATTTGAAAAGCAGTTGGGACGTAAGGAGCAAGAAGTAGACATAGGGGTAAACCAGTAATTTGAACCAACAGTGTCTACGAACAACCTGTGAAGGGTCGACTCACGGGCATTGATTATATCAATGGGCACAACTTGTCTTATAGTGACGGGGGTGCAACTACGGGCTTTAGTGGAGTGTTACCGTAGCTAATGAATGTTGATTAACCAGATCAAAGAGTTTGACAAGTTAGTCTCGGATCATTGGAACTCGTGATCTGTAGGTCCATTAGATTCCTCGGTTGGCTCAAACTGGATACATAGAGGGTTTACGGTTTGGTGTGGATTTTTTAAGGTTTCAAATGAATTAAAGGGGTATTTATGTAATTTATATGAGATATGATTGGCATATTATATAGTTTAATGTGAATGAGATTCATAATAAACTATAGGATAGCATAATTGCTTAATTAAGGCTAATTTAGAGAAATTAGATTGAGAGAAATTAAATTGAATGTGGTTCAATTTAAAATCCACAATTATACAAATGTGATTTGTATTATAAGGTATGAAATATCTTATTATATGTGGTTATGCAAATATGATTTGCATAACCTATGGTTGTGGTAAATGGTAAATATGTGGTAACTCCTATCACCATTATATAAACTCCTTTGCAAGAAGGATTGGTAACTTGGAGTTTCATTTTTTGGATTTCTCACCAAAAATAGCTCTCAAACTCTCTCAATCTTCTCTCAATTTCTCTCTTCCCTTTTACCAAAGGAGCCCAACCACTCTTCTTCTACCTGAGAAGAACAACCGAGAAGGCTTTTCGGAGGTGTCCGGATTGTTCTTTGTTCGAGAGAGTTCGTGATCGTAGAGATTGGAGAACATGAAGAGTTCGTGACCAGCGAAGGAAATCGTGAAGAAAGGTTCTTCAACAAGTAAGTATTATATCTTGTTGTTTTTCTTTTTCTATTTATGCATGTTTAGCCTAATTTCTAAAGGATAGAATTGATTTTGAAAAAATGTTTTTACAACGAAACCACGATGATTCAGTCGTTTTCCGCTGCATAAGTTTTATTCCCTTCAATTGGTATCAGAGCCAAACGTTGGATTCTTCGTTGTGCAAATATTTTTCTTAAAATTAGGTGGGTTGTGCTTCAATTTCATGTGATGAATTGTGGTTTAGTAGTTATAGATGTTTCGGTTTCGACATTTTCTTTAGATTTATTTTCTGTAGATTAGATCATGTAAAGACCCGTGTTTTTTGGGCAATTAGAAAATAAATCGAGTTTGTAACTCCGTTTCTTGAATGGCAAGAGTTGATCTGAAGAAATTAGAGCACAAACGGGCGAGAAATGACAAAGAACAACAAAAGAGTTTGTTGTTCTGTCGACGACATTGAGACGTTGTTCTTTAGGACACCAGACTTAGCTGCAGGTCAGCGTTGCAACGCTGAGCCGTTGGGCGCGCTGAGGACAGCGTTGTACACTACAACGATGCACCGCTGGCCACGACGTTGCAATGCTGCGTTCGTTGAAAGGCAGTTCGCGAGGCGGTTTCGCATGAAGTGGCATGGTGGATACAGTTTCAGCAGTGTGAGGCGTCGATTATTTTTAATTTATTTTTCTTTAATTTGTAAAATTTAATTTTTTAATTTTATGAAATTAATTTTAATAAAATATTAATTTAAAAGTTATACTAATGTTAATTAATTCAATTAATGTCCCTAAAGTGCCAAAACCGGTCCAATTTTTGCTATTTATTTATTTTATGCATGAGATGTATGAAATTAAATATTCTATGTGCATATTGTATGTCATATAAATTAAAAACCCACCTTAGGTTAAACAATTCATGCATCATATTTATATTATAAGATTTATAATATATAGTATGCATGATAGGTTTATATTATAAGAGTTATAATATAACGGTTGCATGTTTTAATTTATTTAATATAAGTGTTGAAGGGAATGAAAATCCCAGCGCAGTGGAAGACGATCGAATCGTCATGGTATCGTTTTGCAACTCAATTTCATTAAAATCAACTATCTAATAGTTTAGGCTAAACATATAAAAAGGGAAGGAAAAAAAAACAGCAAGTAAATGTACACTTACTTGTTGAAGACGTGCATTGAATCTCCCTTTCCAGTCACGAACTCTTCGTGTTCCTCGAACTTCTCAAACTCTCCTCTCGATCAAGAACGAACACCACCAATTGAAATCTCGGTTGTTCTTCTTTTGGAAGAAAGAGAATGGTGGGATTCTAAGTTTGGTTTAAGGGAGGAGAAAATTAGAGTGTTTGAGAGAAAATTGAATCTCTTCTCTTTGGTGAAATCCAAAAAATGAGAGAATTCCCCACTCTCCTTCTTGCAAGAAGGGTTTAAATAATGGAAAATGATGGAGTTAAAATCTCCACACTATTACAATTTTACCACAACTATAGGTTACGCAAATCATATTTTCATAACCATATATTATAAGTTATCTCAAATATCATATTACAAATTACATTTGCAATAACGTGAATTTATTAACTTGAATAACATTCAATTTAATATATCTCAATTAATTTATCCAATTAGCCCTAATTCAACAATTAGGCTAACCTATAGTTTATTATGAATCTCATTCACATTAAACTATATATCATATCATTCATATCTCATATAAATGACATAAAATGCCCTTTAAGTGAAATTGAACACTTCAATTCACACCAAAACATTAACCCTTCTTTTAATCCAGTTTGAGCCAAGCAAGGGACCTAATGGACCTACAGTGAGGAGCTTCAATGATCCAAGATTAATCTATCAAACACTTTGACCCGACTAATCAATCATCATTAACTACGGTAACACTCCACTAAAGCCCATAGCTGCACCCCTGTCAGTGAAGAATATTACGTGTCCATAAATATATCCAATTCCCATGAGTCGACGCTTCACAAGTTGTTCGTAGACACTGTTGGGTCAAATTCTTTTTTACCCCTATGTCTACTTCTTGCTCCTTAAGTCCCCACTGCTCCTCTAATGAACAACAATGGTCCGACCATACACAACAACTCTCTTGTGTTAGTGAGAGAGTGGGTGTCCGTTGTCCAAGCCATGGAGACAGCAGTTAAGGGAACAACCACTCTTGTTTCCCTAAAGGCGGGAACGAGTGAATTCTTGAAGGGAATGAAAATTTCCGCCCAGTGGAAGACGATCGAATCGTCAAGGTATCGTTACGCTACTTGATTTTTGTTAAAACGATCTAACCCTTAGATCTATGTTAAGCTTGAAAAAAAGGAAGAAATTACAGCAAGAAGAACTCTACTTACTCGTTGAAGACTCTCTTCAATATCACGATCTCTACGATCCCGAAAAAGTCCCACGAACAAGAACACGACACCACCAATTGGAACCTTGGTTGTTCTTCTTTTGGAGAAAAGGAGAATGGTGGGATTCTTGTGTTTTGGAGAGGGAGGAGAGTTTAGAGAGTTGAGAGAATTCTTAATCTCTTCTCTTTGATGAAAATCAAAAAATTAGAGAATGAGTTACTAATCCCTTCTTGCAAAGGGTTTAAATAGTAGAAATTGATGGAGTTAAAATCTCCACATTATTACCACTTTACCACAACCATAGGTTATGCAAATCACATTTGCAAATCACATTTGCATAACCATATAATATAAAATATCTCATATCTCATATTGCAAATCACATTTGCCATAATTGTGGATTAATTAAATTGAATCACATCCAATTTAATTTCTCTCAATTAATTTCTTCAATTAGCCCTAATTCAACAATTAGGCTAACTTATAGTTTATTATGAATCTCATTCACATTAAACTATATATTATATCATTCATATCTCATATAAATGACATAAATGCCTTTTAAGTGAAATTGAACACTTCAATTTCATACCAAAATATTAACCCTTCTTTCAACCCAGATTGAGCCAACCGAGGGACCTAATGGACTTACAGTGACGGGTTTCAATGATCCGAGATTAACCTGTCAAACTTTTTGAACCGGTTAATCAACATTCATTAGTTATGGTAATACTCCATTATAGCCCGTAGCTGCACTCCCGTCAGTGCATAATATTACTTATCCACTGATATAACCAATGCCCATGAGTCGACCCTTCACAGGTTATTCGTAGACACTGCTGAGTCAAATTACCGTTTTACCCCTGTGTCTGCCTCTTGTTCCTTAAGTCCCCACTGCTCCTCTAATGAACAACATATTGTGATGGTCCAACCATACACAACACCCTTCTCGGGCCAGTGAGAAGGTGGGCGCCCGTTGTCCAAGCCTTGGAGACAACACTTAAGGGAATAACCCCTCTAGTTTCCCTAAAAACGGGAACGAGTGAATTCCATCTCGCGTAGTTAAGTTCTCAGCTGCCTACTTGGTCCTGTCCCTGAGAAGATAGGCATATTTGGTGAGTAAATATGACCACTCTCACCCGTACTAGTCAAAGGACAGACCCCGCAGACAGTAGTCCGTAACACGCTCAGGATTCAGGCCAAGTCATTAATGGTCATCTACGAAGTTATTAGTCCTTGCTGTCAACGGTGTTACATGAGTAGGTCTAATAATTCACGGTTCGGTCTTGTACAATCTCATTGCATACGATGCCCTCACTCGCATGTCAACCACATGAACGAGTCATATCACCTCGTTTGTATCTAATACAAAGCGGGTCGGATCCACAGTGTATCCAGGATTAGGTGTCCAACCCTATCAATATACTGTAGACCGTTCGGGTCATTAACTCGAACGTGGTCCTCCTTATGTGTCCACTACACATCGTTCAAGTTCTAGTTCTCTCATAAATTCAATGACCCTGGGCTTAGTTTATTGGAAAAGTTTGTAAATAATGCGAGACGCAAAGTAATGAAATAAATAACTCTTCTTAATTTCAAACAGTAATTTACAAACACAAGATTAGGACAAAAAATCCCAACAAACTCCCATATGGACTAAGCTAGTGGAGAAAATACATTTCTTAAATGTACATAAATTACAATGAAGTAATACAATAAACTAAGGCATTCAATACCTGTTTACACATCTCCCACTTTCCCTAGTCAGGAAGCTCTCGAAGACTTAGACTCTCTAGGTGACCCTCAAACACCTTAGCCGTGAGGGGCTGTGTAAGTGGATCAGCTACGTTGTGCTTCGACGCTATATGCGTGACTGTCACGTCTCCGCGGTGCACAATCTCCCGTAACAGATGATACTTGCGCTCAATGTGTTTGCCTCTCTTATGGCTCCGAGGCTCCCGTGAGTTGGCTACTGCACCACTTTGTTATCACGCAGCGATTGTGATCGACAAGTTCATATTTGGAACAACTTCCAAATCGATCATGAACTTCCTAAGCCAAACAGCTTCCTTTGCAGCTTCACAAGCCGCAACATACTCCGCTTCCATAGTGGAATCCGCGATGCAACCCTGCTTGATGTTTCGCCATGTTACAACTCCTCCATTCAGAATGAATGTTGACCCCGAAGTGGATTTCCTAGAATCCTTATCGGTCAGAAAGTGAGAATTCGTGTATCCCGTAAGGATCAAATTGCCACTACCATACACTAAGCTGTAGTTCCTCGTTCTCCTAAGATACTTGAGGATTGCCTTTACGACTGCCCAGTTATCTAATCCTGGATTGGACTGATACCTAAAGACAATTCCTACTACATAACAGATGTCGGGCCTAGTACACAACATGGAATACATCAGGCTCCCTACAGACGAAGCATATGGAATCAGTCTCATATCCTCAACATCTTGAGGAGTCTTAGTAAACTGATACTTAGACAAGTGAATCCCATGCCTGAAAGGCAACAAGCCCTTCTTGGAGTTCTGCATCTTATCTCTAGACAACATCTTGTCAATATAAGACGCCTGAGACAAGGCTAGCGTTTTGTTCTTCCGGTTCTGGACAATCTAGATACCTAGAACATACTGAGCTTCTCCCAAATCTTTCATTTGGAATTGCGAAGCTAATCACTTCTTAACGTTAGTAAAAAATTCTACCTCATTCCCAATGAGAAAAATATCATCCACATACAACACAAACAATGCGACAGTTTTGTCAACGATTTTCTTGTAGACACAAGGCTCGTCGACATTTTGATCAAAGCCATAAGATTTGATCGCCTCATCAAACCTTATATTCCAAGACCTAGAAGTTTGTTTCAACCCAAAAATGGACCTATGAAGCCGACAACCCTTTTGCTCTTGGCCTTGGGTAATGGACCCTTTGGGTTGGTCCATGTAGATGGTTTCATCAAGTTTGCCATTCAAAAAGGTTATCTTGACGTCCATCAGTCATTCCTCGTAGTCATAATACGCAGCAATGGTCAGAAGGATCCTATTCGACTTTACCATGGCAACATGTGAAAAGGTCTCCTCATAGTCAACCTCTTCAACCTGGGTAAAACCCTTTGCCACTAGTCAGGCTTTGAAGGTCTGCACCTTCCCATCTATGCCACGTTTATGCTTGTAGATACATTTGCAACCAATAGGTTTTACCCCATCCGATTGATCCACAAGCTCCCATACAGAATTGAAGTACATAGACTCTATTTCCTGGTTCATAGCTTTAATCCACTCGTCTCTGTCAACATCAACCATTGTCTGATCATAGGTCAATGGATCCTCACAGTTATCATCAGGATGGACAACTGAGGTTTCAGCTAAACCTATGTAGCGATCAGGCTATCTCACAGCCCTCCAACTACGTCGAGGCATTCCCAACTCTTGGGAACGAATTTGACTAGACGTGCTAGGATCAACAACGCTTGTTGACGTACTAGCCCCATCAGCAACTCTTGTTGATGTACTGTCCATTTCATTTAACACAATTTTACTCCTTGGTAAATGATCCCTTACGTGGTCTTCCTTTAAGAAAATGACATTTGTCGACACAAGCACCCTATTATCCTTAGGATCGTAAAATAGACCACCTCTAGTCTCTTTAGGGTAACCTACGAATAGGCATAATTTTGAACGGGGTTCCAACTTTTTCGGGTTTGACACCAAATGTGGGTCGGGCATCCCCAAATTCTAAAGTGATGTAAACTGCTTTTACGTCCACTCCATAATTCGAAAGGTGTTTCACAAACACTTGTCGACGGAACGTTGTTCAAAATATAGACCGCAGTCTCCACTGCGTAACCCCAAAAAGAATCTGGGAGACGAGCATAGCTCATCATCGACCGAACCATGTCCAACAACGTTCTGTTTCTCCTTTCCGATACACCATTCTGCTGTGGCATACCAGGTGCTGAGAGTTGGGTCGTAATTTCGTGTTCTATCATAAAGTCCTAGAATTTTGTGTCCATGTACTCTCCACCTCGATCCGATCAAAGTGTTTTAAGCGATTTACCTAAGAGGTTCTCAACCTCAGTCTTGTACTCCTTGAACTATTCAAGAGTTTCAGACTTCTTGTGGATTAGGTAAATATACCCATACCTCGAGTAATCGTCTATGAAAGACACGAAGTATTCATAACCACCTCGTGCTTTAACATTCATTGGACCACAGAGGTCAGATTGTATTAGCTCAAGGGGCTTCTTGGCTCTATATCCTTTTCCACTAAAAGAACGTTTGGTCATCTTGCCCTCAAGGCATGACTCACACACCGGTAAAGAGTTTTCTTCCAACTCGTTTAGAAGTCCACTCTTCACTAGTTTCTCAATCCTATTGAGATTAATGTGGCCTAACCGTAGATGCCAAAGATTGGCATTTTCCTTAGGAGAAATTTTCGCTCTTTTAGTTCGTGTTTCTGCAGTTTAAAATAATTTAGTATTCAAAATACTTTTGACTGAATTAGGTTTCAAAACATACAAATTATGCTCAAGTGAAGCTAAACAAATAAGATTGTCTTTGAAAGAAATAAACGCTTTATTGGATTTAAAGGAAACAGATAACACATTGTTCAATTAGGCAGGAAATGGAAACAAGGTTTCTAGTAAACCCTGGTACAATGTACAAATTATCTAATAATAAGTACTTCCCGCCAAAGTGTAGCTTCACCGTGCCGATCGCTGCAACAGAGACAAGATCCCCGGATCCAACCCGTACAATCACCTCACCCTCTCGCAACGGCTGTCAGGAATCAATCCCCTGAAAAGAATAACAAAAGTGGTTAGTGGCGCCCGAATCCAATATCCAGGAAAAGTCACTACTCTCCACTAAACAGGTTTCTGTCACAAGTAAATCACATTTACCTTTATTCTTTCTCTCGGCCAGGAATTTGGGATAGTTCCTCTTCCAGTGTCCGCCCCCATTGCAGTGGAAACACTTTCCTTTCTCTGCAACGTCCTTGACCTTCTTGCACTTGTGGGCAGCAGCTCGATCAGTTTTACCCCTCTTCATCCACTTCTTCCCTTTCCGGTGTGAAGGAGCAACGAGTTTAGTCCTAGAGGTCAAACCTCTGTGATAAGACCTGTAGGCAACATTTGTCTCAGATTCCGATACCTTGACCCTGTTCAAGGACTAGAAATTATGTAGCTCATTGAGGAGGGTAGTCAGAGTGTAGCTAATTTTGTTCATAATAGCATTGCTACGAAGCTGAAGGAAACTCTTCGGAAGAGTCTCTAAGATAAAACTGACTTGGCTCGACTTGTCAATCGAAGCCCCGTTCATCTCAGCCAGATTAAAGTTGGTCATCATGTCTAGAACATGTTCGCGGACAGACGACCCCTCTTTCATCCGTGCATTGAAGACGTATTTGAGCGAGTCATGTCGGACCTGAAAGTACTGTTGTCCAACATTTCCTGCAAGGACTTCATGATCTCCTCGGCGGTGACCATCAGCTCATGCTTCTTTACCAAAACATCAGACATGTTGGCAATGATGTAGACCTTGGCCTTTTCATTGGCCCTGATCTATCGATCGTATGCATCGCGAACACTTCGCGATGCAGTCGAGCCCGACATCTGAGGACACTCCTCAGAGAGCACGAACTTAATATCGTCAGTTACCAAAATTGTGTTAATGTTGTTTTTCCAACTTTGGTAATTATCTCCCACTAGTTTATCAGACGGGAGTAGAGCTATAATTACGCTAGACATTTTTAGCTGAAAAATAGAAAACTTTGTGTCAGTCTCTCAAAAAACTTTTAAAAACCAATCAAGTTTTAGCAAAAATGATTCATGATCCCTAGGTCATTCAATATTTTGCAATGATATCCTAAAGGTTTAGAATGATTGCCACCGAAGGGTGAACAAAACACTCCTTCTCTAGGACGAGACTTTCTCGATCAGACCCTAATCCCAGAATAACTCTTATTTCATTAGGCGTCCAATTACCATTGTTCGGTCGAATTCATTAACACTTAACGAATTCTTTAAGTGTCACCCTTAATCTTTAAGATTCCAAGCATCCGTCCAAACAATAGCAACCGAACGGTGAACCAAGAAGGAAAACCAACTAGAAAACTGTATCCCTTTCGAGAATTCACGATTTTCCGACTCCCATGATTAGGCCCTCCGAAGGGATTGTCTGGTCCAGACAAAACTAGCAGGCGAATCATAGGCGTCTCACAGTGTGAATCGAAAGAACAGACCGTTGGTCCCGTTTTTACAAGTCCCGCTCCCACTCACTATAAGTACTCTTTTCATCCACGATGATATTGACCTATACAAATACCATCCGAAGGGGGACGCTCCCATTTGCGCCACGAAGCCGAGTATAGATCTCACGGTGCGGACTTAATGGAGATTTGTGGTTGGAAATTCAAATGTATCTCATACACTTTATTTCCTCCCACTCAGCACTTTAATTTTAATAGGGATTGACCTAGATAAACCAGCTAAAATTTACCTAAGTCTATCAATATAACTCTTATATGGTATTAACCTAAGTCTATAATCACATTAATACTTAGGTCTATGTGAGTAAATTAAACACTTTTAATTAGCGGCACTCTCGATAAGTATAATCTATGAATCTCCGGACCGAATTCACTCCCAGGTCGGTTTCCCGGTAGGGGTGTTTCGCAAGTGTCAACTTAAAAACCCCAGCCTTAGACAAAACCTTCCTTAGACAGAGTTATTAATCAGTCACCATTCATAGACTAAACTTTGATTTCTTAATATCTAATCTCATTGGAAAAATGAAAACCTAAGTCTAATTATTCAAGTTCTAAACTCTTTAAAACTAATAATTAACTTAGGTTACATGCATTTCTATGTTATAGTGCTTGATCATTCATCACATGAATAACTATATACTATAACATAATATAATTCATCACATGAATATAAATGCATGAGCATAATTTAATCTAATAAATATAACACTTATATTAATTAAATTAAACATGCATTTAATTATATTATAACTCTTATAATATAACCTATCATGCAAACTATATATTATAACTCTTATAATATAAATGATGCATGAAAATGTTTAACCTAAGTTGGGATTTTAAATCTATATGACATACATTATGCACATAGAAATTAATTAAAATATACATCTCATGCATAAAATAATTAAATATGAAAAATGGACCGATTTTTGGCACCTAGGGGCAATTATTTAATTAAATAACATAAATATAGCATTTATATTAATATTATTTAATGAAATAATTAAATAAATAAATAAAACACATTTTACAAATAAAATATAAATTAAAATTACAAATAAAATTGCCCCACTACACAAAAAACTGCCCACGTCTCGCGAACAGGAAGCTTCAACCGCCCACTACGCGTGTGGCGTTGCAACACCGTGGGCAGTGTTGCAACGCTGCCGCGTCCAGCGTTGAGGCCAGCGTGCTCCACGCCGTGACGTTGCAATACTACGCCTAGCGTTGCAACACTGCTCTGCAGGCAAGCCAACGCCCGCAAGGATAACGTTCAGACGCTGATGAACAGCGTCTCAACGCCATCGACAGAACAACAAACACCTTTGATGTTCTTCATCGAATTTCGCCCGTTTCTACTCCGATTTCCTCACAGCAACTCTTGCCACGAACGACTCGGACTTACAGACTCGATTTACAACAAAATGCCCAAAAACAACGGGCTCTTACATTGATCTCATCAACATAAATTGTAAATCTAATCTAGTGCCAAAAACTGAAACATCCATTAAGCAAAACCAACATTCATCTCATGAAATAAAGCAATTTACCCACCTATTTTAACAAAAAAATATTGCATAACGAAGAACCATTGAGATGGCTCTGATACCAATTGAAAGGAATGAAAATTCTCGTGCAGCGGAAGACAATCGAATCGTCAAGGTATCGTTATGCTACTTCATTTTTGTTAAAACGATTTAACCCTTAGATCTAAGTTAAGCATGAAAAGAAGGAAGAAATTACAGCAAGAAGAACTCTACTTACTTGTTGAAGACTCTCTTCAATATTTCTTCCAAAGGTCACGAACTCTTCGCGAACTATCACGATCTCTACGATCCCGAACAAGTCCCACGAACAAGAACACAACACCACCAATTGGAACCTTGGTTGTTCTTCTTTTTGAAAGAAGGAGAATGGTGGGATTCTTGTGTTTTGGAGAGGGAGGAGAGTTGAGAGAGTTGAGAGAATTCTTAATCACTTCTCTTTAATGAAAATCAAAAAATGAGAGAATGAGTTACTTCCCTTCTTGCAAAGGGTTTAAATAGTAGAAATTGATGGAGTTAAAATCTCCACATTATTACCACTTTACCACAACCATAGGTTATGCAAATCACATTTGCATAACCATATAATATAAAATATCTCATATCTCATATTGCAAATCACATTTGCCATAATTGTGGATTAATTAAATTGAATCACATCCAATTTAATTTCTCTCAATTAATTTCTTCAATTAGCCCTAATTCAACAATTAGGCTAACCTATAGTTTATTATGAATCTCATTCACATTAAAATATATATTATATCATTCATATCTCATATAAATGACATAAATGCCCTTTAAGTGAAATTGAACACTTCAATTTCATATAAAAACATTAACCTTTCTTTTAACCCAGATGGAGCCAACGGAGGGACCTAATGGACCTACAGTGACGGGCTCCAGTGATCCGAGATTAACCTGTCAAGCTCTTTGACCCAATTAATTAACATTCATTAGCTACGGTAACACTCCACTATAGCCGTAGCTGCACTCCCGTCAGTAAAGAATATTACGTGTCCACTAATATAACCAATGCCCATGAGTCGACCCTTCACATGTTGTTCGTAGACACGGCTGAGTCAAATTACCGTTTTACACCTGTGTCTGCCTCTTGTTCCTTAAGTCCCCACGTCTCCTCTAATGAACAACATATTGTGATGGTCCAACCATACACAACACCCTTCTCGGGTCAGTGAGAAGGTGGGCGCCCGTTGTCCAAGCCCGGGAGACAGCACTTAAGGGAACAACCCTCTAGTTTCCCTAAAGGCGCGAACGAGTGAATTCCATCTCGCGTAGTTAAGTTCCCAGCAGACTACTTGGTCCTGTCCGTGAGAAGATAGGCATATTGGGTGAGTAACTGTGACCACCCTCACCCGTACTAGTCAAAGGACAGACCCACGCAGACAGTAGTCTGTAACACGCTCAGGATTCAGGTCGAGTCACTAATGGTCATCTACGAAGTTATTCGTCCTTATTGTCAACGGTGTTACATCAGTATGTCTAATAATTCACGGTTCGGTCTTGTACAATCTCATTGCACAGGATACCCTGATAACTCGCCATGGGAGAGTTATTTTACTATAATTTTAGTGTTTAATGTACTTGAGTTGCATATAATTTATTGAGTCTCATGTTATTTTATCCCTAAATTGTGTGTGTTAGTTTTAAAACCATAAATTTAAGCATTAGGTTCGAAAAGAATTTATTTTGATATTTTTTATGCTTTAATTGAAGAAATTTGGAAAATTAGCTAACATTAATTAAAGTCCGGAAGACGATATTTTTAACTCCAAAAAATTCTTGCATATTTAGCTTGAATTAAAATTGAATTCATGAATTTGTTTGAGATTTTTCTGTGTGCAGGAGATGTTTAAAAATTCCAAGAGTCCCTAAGGGCATTTTAGACATTTTACTCGAAGGGTAAGATGGTCATTTTACCCTTTAGGGCATTTTTTTAATTTGAGGAGTTAGGGCAACACCATCTTATATAAGGAGGCTAGGGTTCACAAGGCCAAGGTGGAGAAGGAGTTGCCACAAAAGGGAAAGAGAGCGAGAGAGAAGGGGTGATTGCTACAACAAAGGTGTGCATTGAAGAGAAGCATAATGAAGGTGTCATTGTTGTAGCAATCGTGCAAGTGAAGAAAAAAATCGAAGCTTCAAGGTGCCATTGTTATAGAAAAAAATCGTGCAGTTCGGTTTTTCACAGACGATGCTGACAAAGTTGACGTTTCTCTGAGTTTCACCGTTGGATTGTGTTGCCATTTTGTCACCTTATTCTAGACTCATAGGACTTTACTTTGAACGGTTGGATTGTCGTTCTAAGCTTCGATGCGTTAGATATTTTTGTCACGTTCGGAGATCAGTGCAGTTCGGTTTTTCACCAGATGCGCTCACAAAGTTGTCGTTTTCCAAAGTTTAAACTGTTGGATTGTGCTAAACTTTTGACAGCTTGTGGGCGACTCACGGGGCTTCGTTTTGAACTGTTGGATCGGTGTTTCGAGTTTTCGTTGATGAGATATTGCTATCGAACTGAACTAGAAAAACAAGGTCACCGGTTGTGTAACATTTTCCCTATCTCTAGGTGTTATTGCTTATGTCAACCACCAATTTAATACTGAATTTTTGGGTTGTTTACGTATTGATTTAGACTACTTTTGCTCACTATTTTAGGCATAACTCGTGGCTATTTCAGGCTAGAATCGTGGTTGATTTAGGCTAATTTAGTGAACATTGTTGGTTGTTTTGCATGAACTCCTTGATCAATAAAAGCATGCTTTAACTGGAGATATGTGACTCACTTTCCATCCTGAGTTAATTTGTTTTAGGCAAGGGTTTGGTTGTTTTAATGTAATTTTGGATTAAATTTATGGTTGATACCATTGATTGAATTTATGAAATTTTATTGAATTTAACGTTGCATGAGAATTAAAATTGGCCTTTTTAACTTCTCTATATAATTCATAAACTTGGGAAAGCTAATGAATTTGAAAACTAAAATTTTATTCTAGGATTATTGAGTTGATTAGGGATAATTATCCCACCTAGAACCGAAAATCATGGGCATAATTTAGATCACAAATGGGAAATGGTAGGTTTTAAAACTTAGTGATTTTGGAAAGAATCATTTGAATGCATGTGTAGGTAAATTCAAGACATCACTTAAAAATTTATTCCAATTGAACATTAGAACTCTAACCTAACCCGAGCCTATTTTTCATTACAAATCTCATCTCTTGCATCTGCCCTCTTGTTTGCATTCTCCTCTCCCCTCATTTAAATTTAGTTATTTTCTTTCATCTTAACATATCTTACTTACTTATCGTATCAACTTAATTATTTTAAACATTAAATTGCACACTCATGCATTGCACTAATATAAGAAAAATTTGTTAGGACACTCAATCATTTAGGGGTTGTTTGGGACGCTGAGTGGGTTATAATAACAGGGGGTTATAATAGTTTGTGTTTTATTATAGTTTGTGAAACATATAATATTATTGAAAATGCGGAGTAGTATAGTCCGGGGTTATAATAGTCTGTGTTTGGGGTGCAGAGTATTTCACAGGTTATTATAACACGGGTTATAATAACTAGTGGGCCAAACAAGCCCTTAGATTCAACTAGTCCTCGTGGGATCGATACTTAACTTATCACTTGCTGCACTCGACTGTGTATACTTGCACGTCGTAGAAGTGTCGGAGTGTCATTCTAATTTGCATTAGTTCAGGGCAACTCGATATTTTCGCACCAAGTTTTTGGCGCCGTTTTCGGGGACTAGTTTTTATTCTTATTTTGTTGGAGTCGACTTTAGCATTTTATCCTTGTTTTTCTTGTTGGGTGTGTCTTGTTATCTTTGTTTTAGTGTTTTTATCTTTGTTGAGTCATGGTTATTGTTTCTGGTTGTGTTGGTGCATATTGTGTTTGTTGAGCCTGTTATAATTGATTCATTACTTTATTATGGCTTATGATAACTTTGGGTGGTCTTCTGTGCCCAATGAAAAAACACAATATAGTTCTTTTTCTTATGATCATCTCTTTGCTACTTTAGAGTCTTCTAGTGGGGGGTATGGATCTTATGTCTACCGAATGCCTAATTACTATCATAGTAACCCTATGACTTATGGGGATCACATGTATGATAATAATCAGAGAAATTGGGTCTATGAACCATATCCTAGGGGTTTTGAGCCACATCCTTCCTATATTCAAGAAACCCATGTAGAAGATGAATCTTCCCTTAAAATGTTGTTATTAGAATATATGAGAACCACAGAAGAGAGGAATAGTCAAATAGAAGAGAGGAATAGTCAAATAAGAGAGTCAATTTAACACCTAACGGTTACACTTGCCTCCCTTAGAGAACAAATTTATTTAGACTCATCTGAGGTTGAGCACCCTAGGGAAGATAGTGAAGGAAGACCCACTCCATTAGATAGTTCGGTGAGTCACTTGATCACTGACCAGGATCCTAGTCCTTCACATTTTTCGGAGTATGGGCATTTAGAGGATTGTGCTTTAGAGGTAAAGAACTAAAACCTTTCAACACATACCAGGATGAAGTTAGTGAGAGTGTGGAAGAAGTCGAGCCTGTTGAGTTAGGCCAGGAGGTAGAGTGTAAGGCTTTTGAGTCTATGTCAGTTCTATCTTCTGATTTTTCTCTTATTGGTTAATGTTTTTCTTTCTATGCTCTTGAGTCAGTGTCTTTTTGTGAGTCTGCTCATTTTCCTGATTTTCCTTCTTTTCTTTTACCAAATAAAAAACTAAAAAATGTTTACTTTGTTGTTTTTCCTTCTTTTCTTTTATTATATGAAAAATCAAAAAATATATCTGACTTGGGCTCTCACGAGAAGCTAGTATTCTTGCTAGCATTAATTTCTTTTGTAGATTCGAGGAAGAGAGGCCCAAAGAAATGGGAGAATTTTTACGTACCTTGACAAGCCCACGTATACTACGTCAAGCTAATGACGGTAAACAAGCGCTTCTTGAGAGTCAACCCAAAGTTTATTTCGTTTGTTTCGTTTTTATTTATTTTTTTTAATTTTTTCTTTTGTTTCATTTTTTTAGTTGTTTTTGTTTTTAAATAAATAACCCTTGCCTATCAGTGGAGGTCTCCTCAATTCAGGGCAGTACCGTTCTCCCTTCCATCTTTATTAGTTGTCCTTAAGCATGCTTAAGTGAGTAGATTATACATTAAGGGCAATGTGTGCTTTAACCATGAAGGGCAAATGTGTTGTTCTGAATCTGAGTTTGGGTATAATTGAAAATGTTTCTGTTGATGAGACTGTGTGCTGCTAAAGTTTTAGGGTGTTGCATGCCTTTGTGTTTATGAAGTTATTTACTTGCTTTAGGACTTCAAAATGATCTATTTTCACTACCAGATTTCATGTTAGTCGTTGGTTTCATGGTCTTTGATATGCATGGTGTAGGTAGTTGATTTATTATGTTTAATCAAGTAAAAATAGAAAAAATGGTTGTTGTCCCTTGTTTAAAAATTAAGTTTCTACATGTGTTTTTATGGTAGAAAGTGTGATGTCTTTTGTAGAAACATGGTATGTGTCTCCTTGAAAATAAAAAGTTCAGACCAAATCTTAGGGTTTATGAAAATAAGAGTTGTTGTTTGTGTTTGAGGCAAAAGTATGCTATCTTATTTGGTGTTTCTTGAGGTGAAGCTGGTCATTAGGGTTCTTTAGTGGGCTTATTGTTAGTGTGTAAATCACACTAGTTAGGATTCAACTCCTAGGCCAAAAAGTTTTAAAGCTAGAAGCCATAACAAGTTAGGTAACTTATACATTTTCTAGAGTGCTCCAAAATTAGTAAACTCTAAATTTATAATTATTTCAAGTTTGGGGGAGTTACCCGACCTCCCTAACTCAATGAGGACATTGAGTACTCTAAGTTTGGGGGGAAAGGTAAATTCTTCGGTTTTATTTTAAAAAAAAAAAGAAAAAAAAGAGAAAGAAAGAAAGAGTGTGCAAACATTTCATTTTCCTAAAATTTCATTGGCCTAGACCAAAAATATGTTATTTATTTTGTTATTTCAGGCAACTTGGTGCTCGATGTCAGGGGGTCTGGGCACTAACCACTGGCCTCTTGGAGCGAAGGTATCAAGCAATAAGCCTATACCCATTGCTTAGGTGTGCTGCGCTAACCACGTGCGCCATTCTATGAACTACGGGAGAGAAAAAAAAAAGAAAGAAAAAAAAGAAAAGAAAAAAAAAAAAAAAAAAAACCTAGCCCTAAGTAGTGAGTTTTATGGAAATTGAAGGGAATATTGTACATATTAGTTTTTTTTTAAAAAAAAAAATATAAAAATGAATGAACATAAAATTCTAGTCATGCGAGTTTTTTAGTGTGACTTATCTTTAACTATGAGTTGCTTGATTTGAATGAGTAGGATTCTAGTGGTTGAGTTTGAGGGTAGGTGTGGAATCCTAGCTAGTTCGCTCTTGGTCATTAATGCATAAGTGTTGCTCGGAAATCTCAGATGAGCCACTTAGAAAGCATGGAATAAATGGTCACTTGTAGCTTAGAGCACAAGTATTCAACCCTTGTTTAGTTACTCTGAATGATTTGAGTCTTTAAAGGTCTTAATAGCCATTAGGGAATAGAACTCATTGAGGACAATGAGTAGTTCAAGTTTGGGGGTTTAATAACTCGCCATGGGGGAGTTATTTTACTATAGTTTTAGTGCTTAATGTACTTGAATTTCATAGAATTTATTGAGTCTAATGTTATTTTATCCCTAAATTTTGTGTGTTAGCTTTAAAATAAAAAATTTGAGCATCGGGTTCGAAAAGAATTAATTTTGATGTTTTTTATGCTTTAATTGAAGAAATTTAGGAAAATAAACTAACATTAATTAAATACTGGAAGATGAGATTTTTAACTAAAAAAAATTATTGCATATTTAGCTTGATTTATAATTGAATTCATGAATTGAGATTTTTTTGTGTGCAGGAGATGTTTAAAAGTTACAAGAGTCCCTAAGGGCATTTTAGACATTTTACTCGAAGGGTAAGATGGTCTTTTTACCCTTAAGGGCACTTTTGTAATTTGTGGAGTTAGGGCAACACCATCTTATATAAGGAGGCTAGGGTTCACAAGGCGAAGGTTGAGAAGGAGTTGGCACAAAAGAGGAAGAGAGCGAGAGAGAAGAGGCGATTGCTACAACAAAGGTGTGCATCGAAGAGAAGAATCATGAAGGTGTCATTGTTGTAGCAATTGTGCAAGTGAAGAAAAAATCGAAGCTTCAAGGTGCCATTGTTATAGAAAAAAATCGTGCAGTTCAGTTTTTCATAGACGACGCTGACAAAGTTCACGTTTCTCTTAGTTTCCACCGTTGGATTGTGCTGCAATTTCGTCAGCTTATTCGAGACTCATAGGACTTTACGTTGAACGGTTGGATCGTCGTTCTAAACTTCGGTGTGTCAGATATTTCTGTCACGTTGGGAGATCAGTGCAGTTCAGTTTTTCACCGGCGGCGATCACAAAGTTGTCGTTTTCCAAACTGTCAAACGTTGGATTGTGCTGCAATTTTGCCAGCTTTTTCAAGACTCACAGGGCTTCATTTTGAGCGGTTGGATCGTTATTTCGAGCTTTTGTTTATGAGATATTGCTATCGATTGGAACTAGAAAAACAAGGTTACCTGCTGTGTAACGTTTTCCCTATCTCTAGGTGTTATTGATTGATGTCAACCACCAATTTAATACTGAATTTTTGGGTTGTATACGTACTGATTTAGACTACTTTTGCTCACTATTTTAGGCATAACTAATGACTGTATTAGGCTAGAATCGTGGTCGATTTAGGCTAATTTAGTGAACATTGTTGGTTGTTTTGCATGAACTCCTTAATCAATAAAAGCATGTTTAAATTGGAGATATGTGACTCACTTTCCATCATGAATTAATTTGTTTTAAGAAAGGGTTAGGTTGTTTTAAAATAATTTTGGATTAAATTTATGGTTGATACCATTGATTGAATTTATTAAAATTTGTTGAATTTAACGTTGCATGAGAATTAAAATTGGCCTTTTTAACTTCTCTATAATTCATAAACTTGGGAAAGCTAATGAATTAGAAAACTAAAATTTCATTCTAGAATTATTGAGTTAATTATGAATGATTAACCCACCTAGAACCAAAAATCATGGGCATAATTTAGATCACAATTGGGAAATTGTAGGTTTTAAATCTTAGTGATTTTGGAAAGAAACATTTGAATGCATGTGTAGGTAAATTCAAGGCATCACTTAAAAATTTAATCAAATTGAACATTAGAACTCTAACCTAACCCGAGCCTATTTTTCATTACAAATCTCATCTCTTGCATCTGCCCTCTTGTTTGCATTCTCATCTCCCCTCATTTAAATTTAGTTATTTTCTTTCATCTTAACATATCTTACTTACTTATCGTATCAACTTATTTATTTTAAACATTAAATTGCACACTCATGCATTGCACTAAAATAAGGAAAATTTGTTAAGACACTCAATCATTTAGATTCAGCTAGTCCTCGTGGGATCGATACTTAACTTATCACTTGCTGCATTCGACCATGTATACTTGCACGTCGTAGACGTGTCAGAGTCTCATTCTAATTTGCATTAGTTTAGGGCAACTCGATATTTTCCCACCATGCCCCCACTCGCATATCAACACATGAACGAGTCAGATCACCTCGTTTGTATCTAATACAAAGCGGGTCGCATCCACAGTGTATCCAGGATTAGGTCTCCAACCCTATCCATATACTATAGACCGTTCGAATCATTAACTCGAACGTGATCCTCCTTGTGTGTCCACTACACACCGTTCAAGTTCTAGTTTTCTCATAAATTCAATGACCCTGGAGCTTAGTTTATTGGAAAAGTTTGTAAATAATGCGAGTCACAAAGTAATGAAATAAATAACTCTTATTAGTTTCAATCAGTAATTTACAAACACAAGATTAGGACAAAAAATCCCAACAATTCCATCTCGCGTAGTTAAATTCTTAGCTCCCTACTTGGTTTTGTCCCTTAGAAGGTAGGCATATTGCGCGAGTAACTGTGACCACCCTTACCTGTACTAGTCAAAGGACAGACCCTCGCAGACAGGAGTCCATCACACGCTCAGGATTCAGGTCGAGTCACTAATGGCCATCTACGAAGTTATTAGTCCTTCCTGTCAACGGTGATACATCAGTAGGTCTAATAATTCACGGTCCGATCTTGTACATTCTTATTGTACAGGATGCCCCCATTGGCATGTCAACAACATGAACGAGTCAGATCACCTCGTTTGTATCTTAATACAAAGCGGGTCGCGTCCACAGCGTATCTAGGATTAAGTCTCCAACCCTATCCATATACTGTAGACTGTTCGGGTCATTTACTTGAACGTGATCCTCCCTGTGTGTCCACTACACATCGTTCAAGTTCTAGTTCTCTCATATATTCAATGATCCTAGAGCTTAGTTTATTGGTCAAAATTTGTATAAAATTCGAGACACAAAAATGATGGAATGAATAACACTTTATTAATTTCAAATGTATATTTACAAACACGAGATTAGGAAAAAAATCCCAACAAACTCCCACTTGGACTAAGCTAGTGGAAGAAATACATTTCTGAAATGTACATAAATTACAATGAAGTAATACAATAAACTAGGGCATTGAATACCCGTTTACGTATCTCCCACTTGCCCTAGTCAGGAAGTACTCGAAGACCTAGACTCTCTAGGTGATCCTCAAACACCTTACCCATTAGGGGCTTTGTAAATGGATCAGCTACGTTGTGCTCCGACGCTATCTGCGTGACTGTCACGTCTCCGCGGTGTACAATCTCCCGTATCAGGTGATACTTCCGCTCAATGTGTTTGCCTCTCTTATGGCTCTGAGGCTCCATGGAGTTGGCTACTGCACCACTGTTGTCACAAAACAGTGTGATCGGCAAGTGTTGCGTGATATTTATGAATATTGCAATAACGTAGTGTACGGGTCAAGTTTTAGTATAGTGATTTATGAGTCCAAGGATTTATGAGTCCAAGTATCGTCCTCGGGAATGGGTTTCTAGATTAATTAAGTACTAAGATAGTAATTCTCAAATTTAGCTAAAGCAACAAAACATGGATAAGTATTAGACAAATAGAACAACCAAACAAACAAACATGTGGAGACACGAATTGATAGAATTAAAGGAAGTGATTTTACAAGTTAATAACCTAACTACACATGCATTGACCTCATGAGATGAATTTATAAACAAGAAGTAAATTACTCAAGAAAACCTCTCGGTTCTTAGTGAGCATCACACATGCAATAAACTCATAGTCTCCATATGAACCTACAACATGCATGGCATTAAGCAACTTTTATGTGTTTCCCTAAGATTTCTAGGTCACTCTCATGCCAGACTTCTAAGGGTCTTGACAATTTTGCTCTAATTCAAGCTTTATCTCTCGAGTCCACTTAAATCAACAAATTAAGAAGTCAAGAACGAATTGCAAAAAATAAAGACAAAACATGCTTCAAAACATAGCAAGAAAGTCATAACAAGTAAACCAAATCCAACTACAATGTTTAGCTACTCTAAATCACATGAAAAACAAACTAAACAAGCAGAAAATGTCTTAGAACACTATTACAAATTGAAAGAAAGAGAAATAAACTTAGGTGTCGATGCCGATCCTTCGTCTCCGAGCTCCCGTCTTCGATCTTGAATCTCCACGAATTCTTTGGCTCCCAAAATTACTCTTTTCTCTCTTCTTACAAGGTGTATTTCGAAATTAGGGCAAAACTCTACCAAATTCGGCTCCCATTTCTTAATTGCATAATGTTGTATTTATAGGCCCCAATGGGACAGCGTTGCAACGTTGTGCCCTAAACGCTTGGTAAATAAGGAATCTATCGGCAGCGTTGCAACGCTAAGGACAACGTTGCAACGCTGCTACCTTAACGCGCGTGCGCCTATCGATCTGGCGTTGCGACGCTGCAAGGTAGCATTGCAACGCCCTATATGCGGCTTCTTATGCGTGCGGCCTTATCGATATAGCGTTGCGACGCTGCAAAGTTGCAACGCTATCGACAGTGATCTTCAGAGTTGTTTGGCTGCACGTTCGGCGTTGCAACGCTCTATATGGCGTTGCAACGCCATCACCTCGGGTCTTCAGCTTGGTTTGGTCTTTTCTCTTCCATTTGATGTTATTTTTGGCTCCAAATAGCCTCGTTTTGATCCCGAGTGATCTAATTTGTCTCGTTTAAGCTCTGAACCTGAAATTGAATGAATTAAACACGTAAAAGCCTTGAAATCATTATAAAACTAACAATTATTAAGCCTAAGGATAACACATTTTGTGTGCTATCAAACACCCCCAAACTTAAACTTTTGCTAGTCACGAGCAAAAACAGAATTAAACATCAGATTGTCCTTAAGCATACATTTGATTCAAGCCTCAAAGATTTAAGAAAAAATTTTGCAATCACAGGAAACACTTAAACATAACATTCAACAAGTAATTTAAAACTTTTCCTAAGTGTTCCTACGTGTGTGTGTGATTACCCTATGTTCCCTTCATTTTTACTAAGCCCGGATCAACTTTATTAGGTTCTCCATTCAACTTCCCCCTACACTGGTCTTAATTACTAATCCTTGAGTCTCCCCACATTCAAGAAATCAATAACTCTACTTAGCACTTAATCATCATTTTTTTTTATGCAAGAACACTAGCTTTCACGCATCCACTGCAGGGACCCTTACCCAGAGCACTCGCTCAATGAGTGGCCTAACTGATCACAGTGGAGGTAGCTTTTTTTGCCCTCACGATTTTTTTTCTTTAGCAACAAACAACAAAAACAAAATAACTCACATATTATACAGATCATATGCTTCATATTGTCATTCACCCTATCCTGCAGTTTTAACTCTCAAATCAGTTCTTAGACCTATCGAGGTGACATCAAACTTCTAAGCCTAACAACTTTGTTCTAAGCAATTCAAAACTATAGGAACACATGCTAAGTGCATAATAGTGCAGGAAAAACTCAAGAAAATTTTTAAATTAACTCAAATTCATGTCATGCTCTCAAGTTTCAGCAGAATCACAAGGATTTCCAATTAAAAATAAAACAAATAAGTAAACAAACAAACACACAAAACTAAAAATAAAACAAATAAGAAAACAAACAAACACACAAACTAATTAAGGAAAGATAAACAACAAGCTTTAGTCTAAAATTTCAAATTTTCTCCTAATATTAATTAATCTAAATAATCGCCATTCCCCGGCAGCGGCGCCAAAATCTTGTAGCGTGGTATTTATGAATATTGCAATACCGCAGTGTACGGGTTAAGTTTTAGTATAGTGATTTATGAGTCCAAGTATCGTCCTCGGGAATGGGTTTCTAGATTAATTAAGTACTAAGATACTAATTCTCAAATTTAGCTAAAGCAACAAAACATGGATAGGTATTAGACAAATAAGACAACCAAACAAACAAACATGTAGAGCCACGAATTGATAGAATTAAATGAAGTGATTTTACAAGTCAATAACCTAACTACACATGCATTGACCTCATGAGATGAATTTATAAACAAGAAGTAAATTACTCAAGAAAACCTCTCGGTTCTTAGTGAGCCTCACACATGCAATAAACTCATAGTCTCCATATGAACCTACAACATGCATGACATTAGGCAACTTTTTTATGTGTTTCCCTAAGATTTCTAGGTCACTCTCGTGCCAGACTTCTAAGGGTCTTGACAATTTTGCTCTAATTCAAGCTTTATCTCTCGAGTCCACTTAAATCAACAAATTAAGAAGTCAAGAACGAATTGCCAAAAATAAAGAGAAAACATGCTTCAAAACATAACAAGAAAGTCATAACAAGTAAACCAAATCCAACTACAATGTTTAGCTACTCTAAATCACATGAAAAACAAACTAAACAAGTAGAAAACGTCTTAGACGCAATTACAAATTGAAAGAAAGAGAAATAAACTTAGGTGTCGATGTCGGTCCTTCGTCTCCGAGCTCCCGTCTTCGATCTCGAACCTCCACGAATGCTTTGGCTCCCAAAATTACTTTTTTCTCTCTTCTTACAAGGTGTATTTCGAAATTAGGGCAAAACTCTACCAAATTCGGCTCCCCTTTCTCAATTGCATAATGTTGTATTTATAGGCCTCAATGGGACAGCGTTGCAACGCTAGGGACAGCGTTGCAACGCTTTACCCTAAACGCGTGGTAAATAAGGAATCTATCGGCAGCGTTGCAACGTTGCTACCTTAACGCGCGTGTGTCTATCGATCTGGCGTTGCGACGTTGCAAGGCAGCGTTGCAACGCCCTGTGTGCAGCTTCTTATGCGTGCAACCATATCGATATAGCGTTGCAACGCTATCGGCAGTGATCTTCAGAGTTGTTTGGCTGCACGTTCGGCGTTGCAACGCTCTATATGGCATTGCAGCGCCATCACCTCGGGTCTTCAGCTTGGTTTGGTCTTTTCTCTTCCATTTGATGTTATTTTTGGCTCCAAATAGCCTCGTTTTGATCATGAGTGATCCAATTTGTCTCGTTTAAGCTCTGAACCTGAAATTGAATGAATTAAACACGTAAAAGCCTTGAAATCATTATAAAACTATCAATTATTAAGCCTAAGGATAGCACATTTTGTGTGCTATCAGCAAGTTCATATTCAGAACAATTTCAAAATTGGTCATGAACTTCCTAAGTCAAATAGCTTCCTTTGCACCATCACAAGCCGCAACGTACTCTGCTTCCATGGTAGAATCGGCAATGCATCCCTGCTTGATGCTTCGCCATACTACAACTCCTCCATTCATAATGAAGGTTGACCCCAAAGGGGATTTCCTAGAATCCCTATCGGTCTGAAAGTCAGAATCTGTGTATCCCGTAAGGATCAAATCCCCACCGCCATACACAAAGCTGTAGTTCCTCGTTCTCCTAAGATACTTGAGGATTGCCTTTACGGTTGTCCAGTGATCTAATCCTTGATTGGATTGATACCTACTGACAATCCCTAATGCATTATAGATGTCGGGCCTAGTACACAGCATGACATACATGAGCCTCCTTACAACTGAAGCATAGGGGATCTATCTCATATCCTCAACCTCTTGAGGAGTCTTAGGACACTGATCCTTAGACAGATGAACTCCGTGCCTCAAAGGTAGCAAACCCTTTTTGGTGTTCTGCATCTTACATCTAGACAACATCTTCTCAATATAAGACGCTTAAGACATGGCCAGCGTTCTGTTCTTCCTGTTCCTGAATAATGGATGCCTAGAACATACTGAGCTTCTCCCAAATCTTTCATTTGGAATTGCGACGCAAGCTATTTCATTACGTCAGTAAGAAATTCTACCTCATTCCCAATGAGAAGAATATCATCCATAAAGGATGGTCCATGTAGATGGTTTCGTCAAGGTTGCCATTCAGAAAGGCGGTCTTGACATCCATCTGCCATACCTCGTAGTCATAATACACGACAATGGCCAGAAGGATCCTGATCGACATTACCATGGCAACAGGTGAAAAGATTTCGTCATAGTCAACCCCTTCGATCCGGGTAAAACCATTTGCCACTAGCCATGCTTTGAAGGTCTGCACCTTCCCATCTACGCCACGTTTACGCTTGTAGATCCATTTGCAACGCATAGGTTTTACCCCATAAGGTTGATCCACAAGCTCCCAGGCAGAATTGAAGTACATCGACACCATTTCCTAGTCCATAGCTTTAATCCATTCGTCCTTGTTAACATCAGCCATTTCCTGATCATAGGTCAATGGATCATCGCAGTCATCATCAGGATTGATGACTTGGGCTTCAGCTAAACCCATGTAACATTCAGGTTGTCTAACATCCCTCCCACTACGTCGAGGCATTCTCAACTCTTAAGAACGGACTTGACTTGACGTGCTAGGATCAGCAACACTTGCTGACGTACTAGCCCCATCTGCAATTTTGCCGATGTATTGTCCATTTCGTTTAACACGATTTTGCCCCTAGGTACATGATCCCTGATATGATCTTCTTCAAGAAAAATGGAGTTTGTCGACACAAGCACCATATTATCCTTAGGATCGTAAAACAAACCACCTCTGGTCTCTTTTGGGTAACCTACGAATAGGCACAATTTTGAACGGAGTTCCAACTTTTTCGGGTTTGACACCAACACGTGGGCAGAGCATCCCCAAATTCTGAAATGGTGTAAACTTCCTTTACGACCAGTCCAGAGTTCGAAAGGTGTTTCAGAAACACTCTTCGATGGAACGTTGTTCAAAATATAAATCGCAGTCTCTACTGCGTAACCACAAAAGGAATCAGGGAGACGAGCATAGCTCATGGTCGAACGAACCATGTCCAATAGGGTTCTGTGTCTCCTCTCCGATACACCATTCTGCTGTGGCATACCAGGTGCTGAGAGTTGGGCTGTAATTCCGTGTTCTATCATATAGTCCTGGAATTCAGTGTCCATATACTCTCCACCTCGATCCGATCGAAGTGTTTTTATGGTTTTACCTAACAGGTTCTCAGCCTCAATCTTCACTCCTTGAACTTTTCAAGAGTTTCAGACTTCTTATGCATTAGGTAAATATACCCATACCTCGAATAATCATCAATGAAAGAAATGAAGTATTTGTAACCACCTCGTGCTTTAACACTCATCGGACCACAGAGGTCAGAATGTATAAGCTCAAGGGGCTCATTGGCTCTATATCCTTTTCTACTAAAAACACGTTTGGTCAATTTGCGTTTAAGTCATGACTCACCCACCAGTAAAGAGTTTTCTTCTAACTGACTTAGAAGTCCATTATTCACTAGTCTCTCAGTCCGATTGAGATTAATGTGGTCGAACCTTAGATGCCAAAGATGGGCATTTTCTTTCGGAGAAACCTTAACTCTCTTAGTTCGTGTTTCTGCAGTTTTCAACAATTCAGTATTCAAAACGCTTCTGAGCGAATTTGACTTTAAAACATACAAGTTAGACTCAAGTGAAGCTGAACAAATCAAATTGCCTTTGAAAGAAATAAATGCTTTATTAGAATCAAAGGAAATTGAAGTATAATGTTCAATGAGACAGGAAATAGAAACAAGATTTCTAGTAAACCCTGGAACTATATACATATTGTCCAACAATACAAATTCCTGCCAAAATAAAGCTTCACTTTGTTGATTGCTGCAGCAGAGACTATCTCCCCGGATCCAACCAGCAGAGTCACCTGACCCTCTAGCAGCCGCTGCTGGGAATCAATTTCCTTAAAAGAAGAACAAACGTGGTTAGTGGCGCCCGAATCTAAAATCAAGGCAGAGTCACTACTCTCCACTAAACATGTTTCAGTTACCAGTAAATCACATTTATCTTGATTCTTCGTCTCGGCAAGGAACTTGGGATAGTTTCTCTTCCAGTGTTCGTCTCCATTGTTGTGGAAACACTTTCCTTTCTCTGCAGCTTCCTTAACCTTCTTGTTCTTTTGGGCGGGAGCTCGTCATCTTTATCCCACTTCATCTTCTTCTTCTTCGATTTCGGGTGAGAAAGAGCAAAAGGTTTAGTCCCAGAGGTCGAACCCCTATGATAAGACCTGTAGGCAACGTTTGCCTCAGCTTCTGGTACCCTGATCTTCATCAAGGATTGGAAATTCTGTAGCTCATTGAGGATGGTAGTCAGAGTGTAGCTAATTCTGTTTATAACACCATTGCTCTGGCGAAGGGAAGCTCTTCGGAGAGACTCGAAATAAAGTCGACTGCTCGACTCGTCGATCGAAGCCCTGTTCATCCCGCCAAATTAAATTGGGTCATCATGTCTAGAACGTGTTCTCGGACAGAGAACCCTTCTTTCATCCGGGCGTTGAAGACGTGTTTGAGCGAATCGTGCCTGACCTGAAAGGACTGTTGTCCAAACATGTCCTGCAACGAATCCATGATCTCCTTAGCGGTGACCATCAACTCATGCTTCTTTGCCAAAACTTCAGATAAGCTGGCAATGATGTAGACCTTGGCCTTCTCATTGACCCTAATCCATCGATCGTAAGCATCACGAACACTTCGTGATGCAGTCGAGCTCGGCAAGTGAGGACACTCCTCAGTAAGCACGAACTTCAGGTCGTCAGTTACTAGAATCGTGTTTATATTATTCTTCCAAGTTTGGAAGTTATCTCCCACCAATTTGTCGGAAGCTAGCAAAGCTATTATTGAGCTAGACATGACTTTTTAGCTAAAAAAATAAATAAATTTTTTGTCAGTCTCGCATAAACTTTTTGAAAACCAATCAAGTTTTAGCAAAGTTTAATGTTATAATCCATAGGTCATATAAAAATTGCAACGATATCCTAAAGGTTTAGAATGACCGCCACCAAAGGGGGAACAGAAACACTCCTCCTCTAGGACGAGACTTTCTCGACCGGGACCATAATCCCAGAATAGCTCTTATTCCATTACGCATCAAGTTACCATTATTTGGTCGAATTCATTAGCACTTAACGAATTCTGTGAGTGTCACCCTCAATCTTTAAGTATCTAAGTATCCGTCCAAACAATAGCCACCGAAGGGTGAACCATGAAGGAAAACCAACAAGGAAAATTGTATCCCTTTCAGGAATTCACGGTGTTCCGACTCCCATGATCAAGGCCCTCCGAAGGGATTGTCTGGTCCAGGCCAAACTAGCAGGTGGATCATAGGGGTCTCAAAGTGTGAACCGAAAGAAGAGACCGTGGGTCCCATTTTCACAGCTCCCGCTCCCACTCACTAAAAGTACTCTCTCCATCCATGTTGAAATTGATCGATACAAATATCATCCGAAGGGGGACGCTCCCATTTGCGCCACGAGGCCAAGTATGGATCTCACGGTGCAGACTTAACGAAGATTTGTGGTCGAAAAATTAAATGTATCTCATACGCTTTATTTCCTCTCACTCAACACTTTATTATTTTCGGGATTAACCTAGATAAACTGGCTAAAATTTACCTAAGTCTACCAATATAACTCTTACATGGTATTTAGCCTAAGTTTATAATCACATTATTACTTAGGTCTATGTGAGTAAATTAAAACACTTTTAATTAACGACACTCGCGATAAGTATAATCTAAGAATCTCCGGACAAAATTCACTCCCAGGTCGGTTTCCAGGCAGGGGTGTTCCGTAAGCGTCAACTTAGATACCTAGCCTTAGACAAAACCTTCCTTAGACAGAGTTACTAATCAGTCACCATTCAAAGACTATACTTTCATTTCCTAAGTCTAATCGTATTAGAACTAGAAAACTTAAGTCTAATTATTCAAGTTTTAAACACTTTAAAACTAATAATTAGCTTAGGTTGCATGCAATTCTATGTTATATTGCTTGACCATTCATCAAATGAATAACTTTATACTATAACTCTTGAGGATTGTTGGGATTTATGTCCTAAACATGTGTAACTTTGATCAATTAAGTAAAGTGTTATTTGTTTTGATAGAATTACAATCTTGCTTTAATAAATCTAATAAACTAATCTCCAAGGTTATAACATTTATCTTGAACATCAGTGTAGTGGACACTATTTGGGTTGAGTTCAAGAATATAACCTAAATGGTCTATGGTATAAGAATAAGGTTGGAAACCCCATTCTGGTAACACCATGGATGCGAGCCACTTTGTAATTAGTACAAATGAGGTAATTCAACTCATTCATGTAGTTGACATGCGAGTGGGGGCATCCTGTATAAAGAGTTCATACAAGTCTGGATCGCAAATTATTAGTCTAATCAGTGTAACACCGTTAACAGGATAAGACTAGTAATTTATAGATGGTCATTAGTACTCGACCTAAATCCTGAGCGAGTTAAGAACTCCTGCTTATAGGGGTTTGACCTTAGACTAGTATGGGTGAGAGTGGCCTGTAGCCGACTCAATAAGCCTACCTTCTCAAAGATAGAATCTCGTAGGTAGCTGGGAACTTAATTGTGCAAAATGGAATTCACTCATTCTTACACTAATGAATTAGATAGGTTGTTCCCTTAAGAACTGACTCCACGTCTTGAACAACGAGGCCCCGCCCTCTATGAGGGTATGAGACTAAGGTAGGACCTTAGACTTGTTGTTCATTAGAGGATCAGTGGTGCTTAAGGAGTAAAGAGGTAATCACAGGGGTAAAATGGTAATTTGACCCAGATGTGATTTCGAACAACCTGTGAAGAGTCGACTCATGGGTAATGACTATATCAGTGGACACAATAATATCTACAGTGAGGAGAGTGCAGCTAAAAGTCTATAGTGGAGTGACTTGTAGTTAATGAATATTGATTAACTTGATCAAAGAGTTTGATCAATTAATCTCACATCATTGGAGCTCTTGAACTGTAGGTCCATTAGATCTCTTCGTTGGCTCAACATGGTAATATTGAGGGTATAATGTTAGGAGTGAAATTGAAGTGTTTAATTTCATACATGAGGTGTTATATCAAGTATATATGATAGAATTGATAGAATATATAGTTTTAATGTGAATTAGATTCATATATAAACTATATACTAAAGAGAGATTAAAGGAGGGGTAGGATGGTCATTTCCATCCTATTTCTCTATATATATGGTTGCATGAGATAGAACTAGGTTAAGAAATTTTACAAGCTCTCGTGTTGTGTTGTTGGAAGAGTTCCAAAGCACACATCTCTCTCAAAATACCTCATCTCTCCTAAAGGGAACCCACCTTCCTCCCTCACTTAGAGAACAACGGAGAAGATCCGGTGATCGTGGGAGAGAGGAGCACAAGAAGAACGGTTCTTCAAAGGTAATTTCTTGTTGTTCATTCTATTTTATACTTAATCTAGTGTTTTATGTTCTTGAATTAATTCGTTGTAACTAAATCAAGAGCGCGTGATTTGCAATCGCTTCCGTTGCGGGACTTCGATTCCCTCCAATTGGTATCAGAGCCCAATTGCATTCTTGATTTATGTTCTGGATTCTTCAAAGAACAAGGTGGGATTTACTGTTTTTGCATGAGATGTATGAACGGTTTTGCAAAATTAGATGTTTTCAATTTTGACATTTAGATTTAAAATTTTCATTGAATCGTTCAATGTAAGGGCCCGGTGTTTTGAGGAATTGTAATTGTAAATCGAGTCTGTAAGTCCGTGTCAATCGAGGCAAAGCGGTTGCTGAGAAGATCAGAGCGAAAACGAGCAAGGAATGGAGATTCCAATTTGCTGTTTGTGTGCAACGTTGCAACGCTGTTCATTGGCGTTGGAACGCTGCGCTTGCGGAAGAAGGCGCAGACAGGAGGCAGTGTTGCGATGCTGAGGCTTTGCGCAACGCTTGGCAGAAGACGACAAGAAGCAACGTTGCAACGCCAGAGTCGTTTCACGCAAAGCAGCAATGGACATAAACGTTTTTTTTTTTAATTATATATTAAATATAAAAATGTTTTGTATTTAATTTATATTTAATTAATTAATTTAATTAATATAATTAGATTATATTAATTACAATTAAAATTAGGGTGCCAAAATTGGTCTATTTTTTCTATTTTAATTATGCAATTGTTGTGTAATTATTGTCATGCATAGTGTATGCTTGTATTTTAGAAATCCCACCTTAGGTTAAGTATTTTCATGCATCATTTATAATATAAGGAGTTATATTATATAGTTTGCATGATTAATTAATATAAAGTTCTTATATTAATTTATGGACAACATTGACATGCATTATATTTCATGAAATGAATATGCTATGAGTGTCTTATTATTAATGTGATGAATGATCAAGCACTATAACATAGTATGCATGTCACCTAAGGTTAATTATTAGTTTTTAAGTGTTTAAAATTTAGAAATAATAGAACTTAGGTTATCTAGTTCTAATTATATTAGAATTTGGAACCAAGTAATTTATAAGCTATGATTAAAAGAGGAACTCTGTTTAGGCAGGGGTATTTAAGCTGACGGAAACGGAACACCCTTACCTGGGAACGAACCTGAGAGTGAAATTTAATCAGAGAGCTTTATAAATTACAGTAGCGTCAGTGGGTTCATTAAGGGGTTAATAAACTAGAAATCCTAGGTTTAATATAAGGAGTTATATTAACGAACTTAGGATAAAATCAATATAAGAGTTATATTGATTATCGATATAAGAGTTATATTATAGAGTTAGGTAAAACCATTAGCCGAGTTTTAGCCGAAGTAAGATTCCTATAAACTTTAAAGTATTCAGTGGGAGGAAAAAGTGTATGAGATACATATTTTTTCACCTACGCAATCTCCGGGAAGTTCACACCGTGAGACTCATACTTGGCCTCGTGGCACAAACGGGAGCGTCCCCCTTTAGATGGTGTTTGTATGAGTCAATATCAAGGTGAATGGAGAGGGTACTTATAGTAAGTTGGAGTAGGTTTAGTGAAAACAAAACCTACGGTCTCTTCTGTCGGTTTACACCGTTAGACCACTATGGTCAGCCCTGCTAGTTTGGCCTGGACCAGACAATCCCTTCGGAGGGCTTCATCATAGGGGTTTGAACACAGTAGACACCCGAAAGAGATAAAGATTTCCTTGGACTATTTTCGAATCTAGTCCTCCCTTCGGCGGATTTTATTGGATCGAGACTCTGGGATCTAAAGACAGAGGGTTACACTCACGGGGTACATAAGTTGTGTATGTATCCAGACTGAAAAATGGTAACTAAAACCTATAGGAATAAGAGTTATTCTGGTATTAGGTTTTGGTCAAGAATGTCTTGATCCAGAGGAGGAGTGTTTTTCATTACCCTTCGGTGTCATACATTCTAAACATTTGGAGTATCATTGCAAATTATAAATGCCCTAGGAATCATTTGATAATTAGCTAAAACATGATTGGATTAGAGTTATAGCAAAAAACAAATACAAGTTTGTTTGTAAATTTTTTCAGCAAAAATGTCTAGCTCTATAATTTCCTTATGGAGTACAAAAAAGTTAACCGGAGAGAATATGATGACATGAAAAAACAAACTCAACACTATATTGGTAGTGGATGATCTGAAGTTTGTGCTAACTGAGGAGTGTCCTCAGGTACCAGGTGCGAATGCGTCACGAAATGTTCGTGATGCATATGATCGATGGATCAAGGCCAATGATAAGGCCAAGGTCTACATGCTGGCAAGTATGTCTTACATATTAGCCAAGAGCATGAGGGCATGATTACCGCGAAGGAAATCATGGATTCTGTGCAGGGTATGTTTGGACAACAGTCCACACAGGCCCGACAAAATGCCCTAGAGTACATATTCAACTTGAGGATACCAGAGGGTACGTCTGTTTGGGATCATGTCCTGGATATGATGGTGCACTTTAACATCGCAGAGTCGAATGGTGCTTCCATCGATGTATCGAGCCAGGTCAGCTTTATTTTGAAACCCTTCCAGATAGTTTCCTGCAATTTAGAAGTAATGCTGTTATGAACAAGCTTACTTTTAATCTTACCTCCCTTCTGAATGAACTCCAGACCTTTCAGTCTTTGATGAAAATTCAAGGATCGAAAGGTGAAGCAAATGTTGCCAGTAGGAGTTATCACAGAAGTTCGACCTCTGGGACAAAAACAGTGGCTTCATCTTCTTCTAACCTAAGAGGAAAGAAGAAGAACATGAAGAAGGTTGGTAAAGGGAAACAGGCTGACAAAGCTGCTGCCCTAAAGGGCAAGAAAGTCAAAGACGTTGCTGTCGAAGGAAAGTGTTTCCACTGCAACGAAGACGGGCATTAGAAACGGAACTGTCCGAAGTACATTGCAGAAAAGAAGAAGGAAGGTAAATATGATTTACTTTGCCTAGAATTTTGTTCAGTGGATAATGATAAAACAACTTGGATACTTGATTCAAGCGTCACTAATCATGTTTGCTCTTCTTTTCAGGGAAGTGATTCCTGGCAGCAGCTACAACAAAGAGAGATAACGCTCCGGGTTGGAAATAGAGAAGTCGTCTCAGCTGTAGCAGTAGGTACAATGAAGCTATATTTTGGAAAGATATATGTATTGTTGGACAATATATTAGTGATACCAGGGTTTACTAGAAACCTTATTTCCATTTCTTGCCTTATAGAACAATGTATTTCTATCTTCTTTTCTATGAATAAAGTGTTTATTTTGAAGAAAGGTTTAGAAATATGTTCAACTTTATTAGAAAATGGATTGTTATGTTTTAAGGCCTAATTCAGTCAAAATGGTTTTGAACACTGAGTTATTTAAAATTGCAAACACACAAACTAAGAAACGTAAAATTTCTCCTAAAGAAAATGCTCATCTTTGGCATCTAAGATTGGTTCACATTAATCTCAATAGGATTGAGAGATTGGTAAAGAAAGGACTTCTAAACGAGTTATAGAAAATTCTTTGCCGGTATGTGAATCCTTCCTAGAAGGCAAAATGACTAAAAGACCTTTTCGTGGAAAAGGTTATAGAGCCAAAGACCCTCTAGAGCATATACATTCAAATCTGTGTGGTCCGATGAATGATAAAGCCAGGGGAGGATATGAATATTTATCTCTTTCATAGATGATTATTCTAGATTTGGGCAGATTTACCTAATGCACCAAAAGTCTGAAGCACTTGAAAAGTTCAAGGAAGTCAAGACTGAGGTTGAGAATCAATTAGGTAAAACTATTAAAACACTTCGATCGGATCGAGGTGGAGAGTACATGGATTTAAAATTCCAGAACTGTATGATAGAACATAGAATTACATCCCAACTTCAGCTCTCGACAAACCACAGCAAACCGGTGTATCGAAAAGGAGAAATAGAACCCTGTTGGACATGGTTCGATCAATGATGAGTTATGCTCATCTCCCTAGTTCCTTTTGGGGTTACGCAGTGGAGACTGCAGTATACATTTTGAATAATATGCCCTAAAAAGTGTTTCTGAAAAACCTTTTGAACTCTGGAAAGGACGTAAAGGTAGTTTATATCACTTCAGAATATGGGGTTGTCCAGCACATGTGCTTGTGACAAATCCAAAGAAGTTGGATTCACGTTCAAAGTTATGCCTATTCGTAGGATACCCAAAAGATACAAGAGGTGGTTTATTCTGTGATCCTAAGGAAGATAAGGTTTTTGTGTCGACAAATATCACTTTCTTGGAGGAGGACCACATTAGGGACCACAAACAAAAAGGCAAAGTAGTGTTAGTGAGTTAGACGGAACAATAGCAAATGTTGCTAATAAGAACACTAGTACGTAAAGAAGAGTTGTTGATACTATTTTGTCTAGTCAAGAGAGTCCATCTCAAGAGTTGAGTATGCCTCGACGTAGTGGGAGGGTTGTGATACAGCCTGACCGTTACATGGGTTTAGCTGAAACCCAAGTTGTTATACCAGATGACAACTACGAGGATCCAATTACTTATAATCAAGCAATGGTTGACACAGACAAAGACAAATGGGCCATAGCCATGGACCAAGAAATGGAGTCGATATACTTCAATTCTGTTTAGGATCTTGTAGATAAGCCTGATGGGGTAAAACCTATAGGTTGTAAGTGGATCTACAAGAGAAAACGTGGTGTAGATGGGAAGGTGCAAACCCTTAAAGCTAGACTAGTAGCAAAGGTTATACCTGTGTTGAAGGGGTTGACTCTGAGAAACCTTTTCACCTTGCTATGGTAAAGTCTATTCGTATCCTTCTTGCCATTGCCGCATATTATGACTATGAGGTATGACAAATGGATGTCAAGACAGCCTTTTTGAATGACAATCTTGAGGAAAACATCTACATGGACCAACCCAAAGGGTTCATTGAACCAGGACAAGAGCAAAAGGTTTGCAGGCTTAAAAGGTCAATTTATGGACTGAAACAAGCCTTTAGGTCCTGGAATATAAGATTCGATGAGCCAATCATATCTTATGGTTTTCACCAGAATGATGATGAACCTTGTGATTACAAGAAAATCATCAATAGTTCTGTCGATTTCCTAAATCTCTATGTGGATGATATCCTACTCATTGGGAATGATGTAGGTTATCTTACTGACATCAAGTAATGGCTAGCTACGCAGGTCCAAATGAAAGATTTGGGTGATGCGCAGTTTGTTCTTGGGATCCAGAAAGTCCGGAACCGCAAGAATACACTACTACAAATTATAGATTTCTTGACACTTGCAAGGTTAAAATACTTGACGTTTTTATGAAAAATGTCAAGTAAGATGAAGTTTTAAAAGAAAAACGTCAAGAAAAATTAAAAAAAAAACACAGAGGTTGACAAAGATTTCGGATTTTTCTCGCTTCAAGTTTCTTGACATTTAAAAAACGTCAAGTGTAGAAAAATGGAAAAAGCGGAAAAGGAGCTACTTTTTTTTAACGCTTGCAACTTCTAATTACTTGACGTTTTTATGAAAAAATGTCAAGTAAAATGGATTTTAAACAAAAAAGCGCCATGAAAATGAAAAAAAGGCGGAGGTTGACGGACGTTTTCGAATTTTTCACGCTACGATAAAACTTGACACTTTAAAAACGTCATGTGTAAATCGAATTTTCCTGCCCTATTTTAGTGCCTTCTTTCTAAACTATTTTAAAACATAACAACGAAACTCTCGCGCCGCAAACGAACGCCCTCGAGCCCACCGTCTTCTTCCTCTTCTCTTATCCCTCTCAAGCTCCTTCCATGGTGCGACCATCACCCTCAACCTCTCATCTCTCTCCTCCTTTGTCGGAGCACAATCAGGGAGATATCATCTTTTCGAGTATTGTTGAGAATGGAGAGATATATGATGGTTTGGAGATTTTCACCAGAATCAGGGAGATATCATCTTTACATTTCATATGCTTATCCTTGGGCTTCCCGGTGCATTGCACATTTGAAGATCAAAGGACTTGAAAAGGCCATCAGTTTCACGGTAGATTTCTCGTTCTCATAGCTAAATGAATCCATGATGTTTTTACTGAAAACCAGTCTATTCTTTACATCAAACTTTTTCCCCCTCTCAGTCAGTAAAACCAATATGGGAAAGAACCAAGGACACTGATGATCATATGTGGTGGGTTTTTTCCTTTACGATACAGAGGAGTCGGGTCTTGAACTCCCACCCTTTGAATGGAGTTAAAAGTATTAGAGAACTCTATGAACTTGCTAGTACAAATTACAATGGAAAGTACAAAGTTCCAGAAGTTTCAAATCATGGTTTGTGATTTTAATTTGTAGATGTTATCATGTTATGCGATCCTGCTGTCTGTCTTCCTCATGACAGGTTCTATGGGTCAAGAAACTGAAAACCATTGTTAACAATGAGAGCTCGGAGATAATTCACATGCTTAATACTGAAAGCAATGAAAAATCAGAGAATCCAGCTCTAGATCTCTATCCTTCTCACTTGCAAGCTCAAATTGATGAGACTAATGGATGGATATACAATGCCATTAACAATGGTGTTTATAAATGTGGTTTTGCTAGGAAGCAACTGCCTTATGATCAGGTAAGCATTCGGTATAAAAGTTCACAATTTAGAGTGTTCAAAGTAAATTATGATTGTATGAAAACTCAATCAATCTAATCCAAACTGTTTGAATTAGGTCATTGTAGGATTGTTCTGGTTTAAATGAGTTGGATTTTTAAGGTCTATGACTTCTCTTCAAATTAGTTTTGGCTGAATTGATCTAACTTGTTCATGGACGCTTTTAGATACTTATTTACTCAAAACATTTCTAACAATTTGTTGATTCAAGTCTTATCTTAGTTATAATGTGTTAGATTGATCACCTACTCCGAATAATTTAAGTGGGTAACATTTACAACTCAAATACTTAATTTGAATAAAAAATGTTTCCTAATTCAATCCAACCCGACCAAATGAACACTTCTACTAAAAACCAAAAACTTAGTCAAGTACTTGAAATTATTTCTGGAGATATAAACACAAAGGAACCATCCTTCTAGAAGTTGTGAAACAGTTGTATGAAGCTCTGGACAGATGTGAGGAAATACTTTCCAAGCAACGTTACCTCTGTGGGAACACACTGTCTGAAGCTTCGGCTGTTTGTCACCATTATAAGATTCGACGAGGTACGAATACCAACCGAACCTGTAAAAAATGTGTTCATCTTTTCGACTTTTCTAATCAGTAATTTCTTTTTTTCCAAGTTCAGGTTTATGTAGTTCACTTCAAATGCAACAAGAAATTGTTGCGAGAGTATCCAAATCTGTTCAATTACACCAAAGATATATACCAAACTAAAGGAGTAAGCAGCTCTGTTCATATGGAACACATAAAGAAACATTATTATGGAAGCCATCCTACAATCAATCCATTTAACAATACTTTCTAAAATACTACAAACTCAAGGATATTTTAGATCACACAAAGATTCTCAAGTCTTAGCAATACTTTCTTAAATACTACAAACTCAAGTATGATATTTTAGATCAGTCTCTAATCCTTTGAAGCTTGTGTTTGTAAATTATAACTAAGTTCAGAGTGTTCGATTAAGGTCCAAACCGTATTTTGGGTAAGAAAGTCTTTCTTGACCACTCTCGCAGTTTTGATTTAAGATTATGAATTGATTTCTAACCTTTAGGTGTTGTATTTATAAGCAAGAGAAAAGGAACTTCTAAGATATCTTTTTTCAGTTCATGCAAGGTTGTAAGCAATATTAGAAGAGGGCATGGATTCTCCTTATCGTTTTCTAACTTGATGGCTTGTTGCTGGGGAGTTTTTCGTGAGAGTTACAATATTGAAATTGCGTTTCTGTTTGATGCTAGTGTTCGTGATTCCTTTGAATGCATATTTTGAATCTTGATTGTGAGCTTTCTATATTGCGATCGAAGTTTTAAAAGTCGGTTGATGTTTAATTGTGAGTTCCTTCTCGCTTCTTCTAAGTTTGTAACTCTTAGGTTGCTAATGTTGAACAATTGCTCTAGGAAGTTGTTTCTCTAATTTCAATCCTACCTTAGGATTATGAAACTTAGGATGGCTTGTTCTGTTGAACTTTCTTGGCATGTTTTAAGTCATAAGTTGCGTTTTGAGCATTTATGAAATTAGTCTTGTTCTCCTGAGAAATATTTGATTGTTGAACCCCAACCCTTGTGTATTTGAAGTTAGTGGGTGGCTGGGAAGAATGGTTTGTTTTTTAATTGTTTCTGATGTTAAAACAGGTCATTGAAATTTTGGAAAAGTCCTAGTCGCATCGTTATGCTGCCAAAATTACGGAGTGAACGACGTGTCTTAAGTAACGCTCAAGTTAGGTTTACCCCTAGAATTTAGGGTTGTTACACTTCGCATGCTTTAAATCTCTCTCAAATCAATTTCAGTAATGTAGCATTGGTTCTAACAAGTACGAACCTTCATTTTGCAGTTTGGGTGTGATTCGAGCATCCTCCAACACACATTCAGGAAAGCGTTTTGACTCTTTTAGCAAGGTTAGTCCCTTTAAGCTCATTCAAACTAGATTAAATTATCCTACATTGGTTCTAGTGCTTGAATACCTTTTAATTGTAGTTTTTAATACTTTCATCTATGAGCCATAACACGAATAGGTTCATTTTGGTTAACCATAAGCCATGAAAGTTGATTTAGCAAAAGAAAGTTGATCTGAGCATCAACTAGCGAGGCTTTGAGCCATTTTGGTAAGTCTAAGTGCATTTTAATCTTTTTTGAACACCTGTAAGTGGTGTAAGTATGTTAATCGTCTTAATCCTTCTTGGTCGACGTTTATGACATTAGGCTTGATCTCATTCCCTCCCTTTGAGCATACTTATTAGGATTAGCGTGAGGGTTGAATGATTGAGTAAATTCACTCGTTGCATGTTTTAGAGTAATGAATTATTAGAGGTAGGTTGTTTACTTAGTATGTTATGCTCACCCTTGTTACTTAAGGTTGTGTTTTACAGGTAATACTCAACTATTTGGCAGGTGACAAAGGTGTTGTAGAATTATGGTGACGTTTTCAAAGTTTTGGTCATAATGTTGCCAATAAGTTTCATGTTTAAACCCTTTACAGTGTGTTAGGCTAGTGAATGTAAAGTTCTATTGTTTTGTAAACCTCTTTGAATGTTAGTTGAGTTTATGGCTTAGGATCGTTACAATAGTTCTTGTAATTTTTGAATTGTTTACATGAGGTTTGATAAGTCCTTGTAATTTTAGAATTGTTCATAAACTTAATAGTTTGATATTGTTAAAGATGTGAATTTTGTTAAAGTGTGGAAGATTGGTTGATGAAATTATTCATTTTTCAATATAAAAAATTATTGGAACACAGTGCAAAAAATTCAAGATATTAAAGAATATTTAATAGATTGAAAAAAAACACAAACCAACAAGATATGTATAATGTGTCAAGATCTAATTGTTCTTGACATTTTTGAAACGTCAAGATAAAATTATATTTGACTCATTTAAATCGTCAAGTAATTTATATTTGACATTCTTGAAACGTCAAGATAAACATATATTTGACAAAGAGAAAACATCGAGTATTAACATAAAATTGACATTTTTTCAAAGTCAAGATAAAATTACATTTGACGAATCAAAAGTGTCAAGCTTTCATGTTAAAATGACACATTATAAGCGTAAAAAAAGACTATGCATAACACTTTATAAGTGTCAAGTATTGTATATTATTATTGACGGTAGATTCTTTGACGGTTTGGAAAACGTCAAGTAAAGCAAAATTCGACATTTTATAAGCGTCAAGAAATGTAGTTTTTCTATTAGTGATAAAACACTAGCCTTGTCTCAAGCATCTT
The DNA here is from genome assembly GCA_036507285.1 of Trichosanthes cucumerina. NCBI lineage: Eukaryota > Viridiplantae > Streptophyta > Magnoliopsida > Cucurbitales > Cucurbitaceae > Trichosanthes > Trichosanthes cucumerina. The sequence continues at coordinate 23,942,776 of CM071837.1, forward strand.
ACATAGACAAAGTGTTGTCAAGGTTTAAGATACAAGGTTCCAAAAAGGGCTTGTTGCCTTTTAGGAATCCATTTGTCTAAGGAACAGTGTCCTAAGACACCTCAAGGATTTGAGGATATGAGACGGATTCCTTATGCTTCGGCTGTTGGGAGCCTGATGTATGCCATGTTGTGTACTAGGTCCGACATCTGTTTTGCAGTTGGTATGGTCGGTAGGTATCAATCCAATCCAGGACATGAACACTGGGCAGCGGTTAAAACAATCCTTAAGTATCTTCGGAGAACAAGGAACTACATGCTTGTGTATGGGGCTAAGGATTTGATCCTTACAGGATACACGGATTCTGTTTTTCAGACTGATAAAGATTCTTGAAAATCTATATCAGGGTCAGTATTCACTCTTAACGGAGGAGCTGTAGTATGACAAAGCGTGAAGCAAGGATGCATCGCTGATTCCACCATGGAGGTCAAATATGTAGCAGCTTGTGAAGCACCTAAGAAGGTCGTTTGGTTAAGGAAATTCATGTTAAATTTGGAAGTTGTTCCAAATATGACTTTGCCCATCACGCTGTATTGCAATAACAGTGGTGCAGTGGAAATTCGAGGGAACCCCGAAGTCACAAGAGGGGAAAGCACATAGAGCGGAAATATCATCTCATCTGGGTGATCGTGCATAGAGGAGACGTGATTGTCACGATGATACCCTAATTTTAGGAACTTCAGTGGGAGAAAACGAGATGTTCGCATCGAGTTTACTCTCACATCCTCAAGAGTTCACACCGTGAGTTCCATGCTCGGCTACGTGGCGTCAATACGGCATCCCCCTACGGTATGTGTTTGCATAGTTCAATACCAAGGTGAATGAGGGAAGTATCCATAGTAAATGGGAGCAGGACTCGTGTCAACGTATCCTACGGTCTCCTCCATTAGGTCGAACCGTGAGATTTCTATAGTCCGCCTGCTAGGTTGTCCTGGAACAGCAAAACCCTACGGAGGGCCTGATTATAGGGATCGGAACACCGCAAACTCCAGAAATGGATAGGGTCTCTTAGGTTGTTTTGCAACAGTTGTCTTTCTTAATAGTAGCCTGTTGGCTCGAGCCTATTGGATCTGAAAATGGTAGGGTTACATTTACGGGATGAGTTAAGCTAGTTAACAAATCCTTGACCAAACAAACGGTAGCTAAGGACCATTGGGACATGAGATGTTCTTGTACTGGGAATTGGCTGAGAAAGTCTCAATTCAAGGGAGGAATGACTGACCGTCCGACGGAGGCTTTTGTTCTAAACCCTTGAAGTATCGTTGCAAAATTAAAGGTTTAACTTAAACAATGGTTTTTAGTTTAAACACTAGGGTTCTTTAATAATTTTGCTAAATTTGATTGGTTTTTACAATGTGTTTAAAAGATACAACTAATTAGAACTATTTTCGATTTTCAGCATGTCGTCCTCAATAATAGCCTTACTTAAAAGCGATCGTTTAACTGGTGAGAATTTTACTACGTGGAAGTCCAACTTGAATACGATTCTTGTTATTGACGACCTACGGTTTGTACTAACTGAGGAATGTCCTCAGATCCCTGCTCGTAACGCTCCTCAATCTGTTAAGGAGGTGTACGACTGTTGGATCAAGGCCAATGATAAGGCCAAAGTCTACATTTTGGCTAGTGTTTCTGAAGTTCTGGCCAAAGAGCACGAGGGCATGGTCTCAGCTCGTGAGATCATGAGTTCACTGCAGGAAATGTTTGGACAACCGTCTGAACAGATTCGACACGAATCCTTCAAATACGTTTATAACTCCCGTATGAAGGAGGGGTCGTCGGTGACAACACGTTCTTGATCTGATGGTCCACGTCAACGTCGCTGAGATGAAAGAAGCGGTCAATAACGAGCAAAGTATCGCTCATCCTGGAATCTCTTCCGAATAGTTTCCTGCAATTCCGCAGCAATGCGGTGATGAACAAGATAGAGTATAACCTGACTACTCTCCTTAATGAACTACAGACTTTCCAGTCTCTTATGAAGAATAAGGGACAGGTTGATGGAGAGACAAATCTGTTTGCCCATTCCAGAAGGTTCCAAGAGGGTTCATCCTCTGGGACTAAGTCTTATAACTCTTCTTCTGGGCTTAAGAAGACCGAAAAGAAGAAAATAGGAGCGAAAGGGAAGGCACCTGCTTCTTACAAAGGCAAGGGGAAAGCCAAGCTCACGGATAAAGGAAAGTGTTTCCACTGCAACATGGATGGGCACTGGAAGAGAAATTGCCCAAAATACCTTGATGAGCTCAAAAAGAAGAAAGGTAAATTAGATTTACTTGTTCTTGAAACATGTTTAGTGGAAAATGATGATTTAACCTGGATACTTGATTCAGGAGCCACTAATCACGTTGCTCTTCATTTCAGGAAACTAGTTCCTTCAAGGAGCTCGAAGAGGGTGAGATGACGCTCAGGGTCGGAACGGGAGACGTCGTCTCAGCCTGTGCAGTGGGAGATGCCAAGTTATTTTTCGGAGATAGATTTCTTTCTTTAAAAAATCTGTTTATAGTTCCTAAGCTTAAAAGGAACTTAATTTCTATCTCTTGTTTAATAGAACTTGGTTATTGTATTTCTTTTTCAATCAATGAAGCGTTCATTTTGAAAGAGGATGTCAATATTTGTTCTGCTAAATTGAAAAATGGCTTATACGTACTGAAACCGAATAGAACTAAAGCAATTTTAAATCATGAGATGTTTAAAAATACTAGTACTTAGAATAAAAGGCAAAGAATTTATCCAAAGAATAATACCTATCTATGCCATCGTAGACTTGGTCATATTAATCTCAACCGGATTGAGAGACTTTCTAAGAATGGACTTCTAAACAAGTTAGAAGATGATTCTTTACTGCCTTGCGAGTTTTGCTTGGAAAGTAAAATGACCAAATGACCTTTTACTGGAAATGGTTATAGAGCCGTAGAGCCCCTAGAACTTGTGCATTCGGATCTTTGTGGTCTGGTGAATGTTAAAGCTTGAGGAGGGTACGAATATTTCATCACTTTCATAAATGATTATTAGAGGTATGCTTATCTATACCTAATGCATCACAAGTCTGAAGCTCTTGGAATGTTCAAAGAGTATAAGGCTGAAGTAGAGAATGCATTAGGGAAAAGCATTAAAACACTTCGATCTGATCGAGGTGGATAGTATATGGATTTGAGATTCCAGGACTATATGATTGAACATGGAATTAAATCTCAATTCTCAGCACCTAATACACCACAGCAAAATGGTGTGTTAGAAAGGAGAAATAAAACCTTGTTAGACATGGTTCGTTCTACGATGAGCTATGCTCAATTGCCTACCTCGTTTTGGGGATACGCAGTAGAGACTCCAGTTCAAATCTTGGACAATGTTCCATCAAAAAGTCTTTCAGAAACACATTTTGAACTGTAGAAGGGGCGTAAACCTAGTTTACAACACTTCAGGTTTTGGGATTGTCTGGCACACGTGCTCATGACAAACCCAAAGAAACTAGAACCTCGTTAAAAATTGTGTCAATTTGTTGGCTATCCCAAAGAAATGAGAGGTGGTATTTTCTATGACCCACAATAAAATAAGGTGATTGTATCGACAAACGCCACGTTCTTGGAGGAAGATCACATGAGGAACCATAAACCGCGTAGTAAATTAGTACTAAATGAAGCTACACATGAACCAACAATAGTTGTTGATCATGTTGGACCTTCATGAAGAGTTGATGGAGGATCCAACACCTCAAGTCAGTCTCGCCCTTCTCAATTGTTGGGAATGCCTCGACGTAGTGGGAGGGTTGTTTCCCAACCTGACCGCTACTTGGGTTTAGCTGAAACTCAAGTTGTCATACCTGATGATGACGTAGAAGATCCATTGTCTTATAAACAGGCAATGAATGATGTAGACAAGGACCAATTGATCAAAGCCATGGACCTTGAAATAGAGTCAATGGACTTCCATTCAGTATGGGAACTTGTAGACCAACCTGAAAAGGTTAGACCCATAGGGTGTAAATGGATCTATAAGAGAAACAGAGATGCAGACGGAAAGGTACAAACTTTTAAGGCCAGCTTGTAGCAAAGGGTTTTACCCAAAGGGAAGGAGTTGACTATGAAAAAACTTTTTCCCCTATTGCTAAGCTAAAGTCTATAATGATACTCTTGTCCATAGTCGTGTTTTATGATTATGAAATTTGGCAAATGGACGTCAAGACTACCTTTTTGAATGGTAATCTTGACGAGAGCATCTATATGTCTCAACCCGAAGGGTTCATAGCACAAGGTCAGGAGCAAAAAGTTTGCAAGTTTAATCGATCCATTTATGGATTGAAACAAGCATCAAGATCTTGGAATATAAGATTTGATACTGCGATCAAGTCTTACGACTTTGACCAAAACGTTGACGAGCCTTGTGTTTACAAGAAAATCGTCAACAACAAAGTAGTTTTGTTAGAACTTTATGTGGATGATATCCTACTCATTGGGAATGATGTAGGATACCTAACTGACATAAAGAATTGGTTGGCGACTCAATTCCAAATGAAAGATTTGGGAGAGGCGCACTATGTTCTTGGGATTCAGATCTTTAGGAATCACAAGAACAGAACGCTAGCACTGTCTCAAGCGTCTTATATCGACAAAATATTGTCAAGATATTCGATGCAGAATTCCAAGAGGGGTTTATTACCCTTCAGGCACGAAATTCATCTGCCTAGGGAACAGTGTCCCAAGACACCTCAAGATGTTGAGGATATGAGACATATTCCCTATGCCTCTACAGTAGGTAGGTTAATGTATGTGATGCTATGCACGAGGCCAGAAATTTCTTATGCAGTGGGAATAGTCAGTAGATACCAGTCCAATCCACGGTTAGACCACTGGACAACAGTTAAAAATATCCTCAAGTATCTAAGGAGAACAAGGGACTATATGCTTGTGTATGGGTTTAAGGATCTGACCTTACTGGATACACTGATTCTGATTTTCAGATCGATAAGGATTCTCGGTAATCCACATCGGGATCAGTTTTCACCCTTAACGGAGGAGCTATAGTATGGCGAAGCATCAAGCAAGGATGCATCGCTGACTCCACAATGGAGGCTGAGTATGTCACTGCTTGTGAAACAGCTAAGAAGGTTGTTTGGCTAAGGAAATTCCTTACTGATTTGGAAGTTGTTCCAAATATGGAATCTCCCATTACCTTATACTGTGACAACAGTTGTGCGGTAGCCAATTCGAAGGAACCTCGCAGCCATAAGCGAGGAAAGCACATCGAGAGGAAGTATCACACCTGATACGAGAAATAGTACAACAAGGAGATGTGACAGTCACGAAGATCGCTTTGGAGCACAATATTGTTGATCCGTTTACAAAGACCCTCACGGCTAAAGTGTTCGAGGGTCATCTAGAAAGTCTGGGTCTACGAGATTTGTACATAAGCTAATCTAGGGCAAGTGGGAGATATGTAATGGGGTATATGGATGACCTAGTTTATTGTATTTTTATCTCTTGTAACCACTGTTTTAGATTATGATGTACCCCACTAGAGTTTTGATTCAAGTGGGAGTTTGTTGGGATTTATGCCCTAAAACTCGTAGTTAGTAATTATGTTCTAATTAATGCAATAAAGTGTTATTAATTCAATAAAGTGTTTTTGTTCGTTATCTACGAGTTTTCCTTCATTTAAACCCTAAATCCAATAAACTAAATATCCAAGGTTGTTAAATGAATCTTTAACTGAATGTAATGTACATAAAAAGGATCTCGGTTCGAGATACAACCTAAAGGGCCTATAGTTAGGGGATAAGGTTTGGGTACGTTACTCTAGTTAAACTATGGATGTGGCCCACTCTGTATTTGATACAAACACTATGATCCTAACGTGTTCGTGTAAATTACATGTGAGTGGGGATATCCTATGTAATGAGATTGCATAACACCGGACCACGAAATAGTAACCTCTAGCTGTAACTCCGTTGACTAGTTAGGTTTCTATTTCACTAGGATGACCTAGGCAACTTGATCTCAATCCTGAGCAGGTTACGAACTCCTGTTTGAGAGGGATTGTCCTTTACCCAGTATGGGTGAGAGTGGCCAGATTCGCCGACTCAATATGCCTACCTTCTTGGGGACAAGACCGAATGAGCGGCTGGGAACTTAACTTAGCAAGATGGAATTCACTCCTTCCCGCTTACTAGCGTAAGTAGAGGAATGTTTCCTTAAGTGGGGTCTCCGGGACTTGAACAACGGGTCGAGAGGGACTCTGTTTGTTGGTAGGACCACAAACAAATTGTTCATTAGAGAACCATTGGTACTTAAGGCAAAAGATGTAACTCAGGGGTAAAACGGTAATTTTACCCAGCTGACGTTACGAACATTCGTGAAAGATTGACATGCTGTTATTGGTCAATATCCATGGACACAGAAATATATTTGCAGTGAGAAGTGTGCAGCTGTGGGACTATAGTGGAGTGTTCCCGCAGTTAACGAATGTTGATTGGGAGGTTTAATGAGATTAACCGAGCAATCTTGTATCGTTGGAGGTTCTGATCTGTAGGTCCATTAGGTCCACCTTGTAGCTCATAAAGGGTTCTTAGATCATTTGAATTTGAAATGTTTAAATTCATTAGGGAATATATTTAATGTATATTGATGCGACATAATATATAGTTTTGGAACTATATATTATCAATTTAATGTGAATATGATTCATATTAAATTATATGAGAGAATTGAATATTTGAAAGAGTTCAAATATTGTTGTAGATGTGAATGTGATTCACATTTGCAATGTATAGGGTAAAATTTAATTTGCACTGGATGTACATTAAAACTATAGGTTAAAGGGGTGATATGATTAAATGAGATTTAATCAAAATTAAATATATGATATTTAATTTGTATTATTTAAATTAATAATTAAATTTTATTTAATTATTATTTATTATTATTATATTATTATTATTATTATTTCAATAATAATCAATGAGGGAATGTGTCACTCAGACACGTTCCCCACTATCCCCTTCCTTCTCCCTATCGATAGCTTAACAGGGAGAAGGGGTGTGACTATCGATGGATCGTTCATTTTGGACAAGCAATTGGTGAATTGCTCTCTCTCTCACACACTCTCTCAATTCTAGAATTCCCAAAAGTTCTTCCAACTGTTGGAATCCTTCACACATAGGAAAGATCTAAGCACTCAGAGGATAGAAGGTTTATCCAATTGGTGGTGTCCTGTTGGTGAAGATTAGAGAAGTTCCATGGAAGTTCCTTTATTGTTGTACTGCTTGGAGCAAGGAGTTGTTGTGTATCTACGAAGGTAATAATTTCTTTTTCTTTCCTGTTAGTTTAATTATTAAAGTTGCAGTATGTTTGCATGTAAAACATCCATGCCTAATTAGATTAGAGTTAATTTACGCTTCTTCTGTTTATTTATTAATGTACTGGAATTTTTTTTAAGCAAAACAATCAAGTAATTAAGATCCCAAACACGTTTCCGCTGCTCTAGGAGATCAGATCTCCATCACTCCACTTCGATTTGATCGAAGTGTTTTAATTGTTTTACCTAATTAATTTTCAACTTCAGCCTTGAATTCCTTGAACTTTTCAAGTGCTTCAGACTTATAATGCATTAGGTAAATATTCTCAAATCTTGAATAATCATCTATAAAAGAGATGAAATATTCATAACCTCCTCTGCCTTTAACATTCATCGGATCGCAAAGGTCTGAATGTATAAGCTGAAGAGCCTCTTTTCCTCTATAACCTTTTTCCACTAAAAGGTCTTTTAGTCATTTTTCCTTATAGACAAGACTCACATACAGGTAAAATACTTTCTTCAAACTCATTTAAAAGTCCACTCTTTACAAACCTCTTAATCCTATTGAGATTAATGTGACCCAACCTAAGATGCCAAAGATGAACACTTTCTTTAGTAGAAATTTTATGTTTCTTTGTTTGTGTGTTTGTTGTTTTAAATAGTTCAATGTTCAAAATAGTTTTGATTGAATTCGATCTCAAAACATACAAACCATTCTCTAATGAAGTTGTACATATTTCGACACCTTTCTTTGAAATAAACACTTTTTTTAAAAGAAAAGAAAACATAAATACATTGTTCTATTAAGCAGGAAATTGAAATAACGTTTCTAGTAAAATATTGTATTACTAACATTGTCTAACAACATATATTTCTTGTCGAACAAAAGCTTCATCGTGCCAATCACTACAACTGAGACGATATCTCCAGTTCCAACCCGGAGTGTTATTTCTCCTTTATGTAGCTGCTGCGAGGAATCAACTCCCTGAAAAGAAGAATAAACATGATTAGTTGCGCCTGAATCCAGTATCCAACAAGTTTTATCATTATCCACTAAACAAGCTTATATGCAAAGTAAATGATATTTAATTTCTTTCTTTTTTTGGACTAGGTATTTTGGACAGTTCCGTTTCCAACGTTCGTTTTCGTTGCAGTGGAATGATTTTTCATTGTTAGCAACCTCTTTGACCATCTTGCCCTTTTGGGATGCAGCTGTGTCAGCCCGTTTCCCTTTACCAACAATCTTCATGTTCTTCCCATTTCCCTTTCCCTCACCTTTCGGTCCCTGAATTCTCATCAAAGATTAAAAGGTCTGGAGTTCATTCAGAAGGGAGGTAAGGTTAAAAGTAAGGTTGTTCATAACAACATTACTTCTAAACTGGAGGAAACTATTTGGAAGACTTTCCAGAATGAAGCTGACCTGACTCGATTCATCGATCGAAGCAGCATTCGACTCCGCGAGGTTGAAGTGATCCAACATGTCCATGACATGGTCCCGAACAGATGGACCCTCCTGCACCCTTCAGTTCAATATATACTTGAGGTAATTGTTGATAACTCGTCATAGGAGTCTAATTTTACTATAATTTTAGTGCTTAATGTAGTTGAATTGCATAGAACTTATTGAGTCTCATGATATTTTATCCCTAAATTGTGTATGTTAGCTAAAAAGTCTTGAATTTAAGAATTATGTTTGAATAGAATTAACTTTGATGTTTTTATGCTTTAATTTAAGACAGTTGAAAAAATAAGCTAACAAGTAATTAATGACCGAAAAACAAAATTTTAACTCCAGAAAAATCCTCTCATATTTAATTGATCCACAATTTAATTGATAAATTTATTTTGGATTTTCTATGTGCAGAGATGTTTAAAAATAACATGAGTCCCTAAGGGTATTTTAGACATTTTACCCAAAGGGTAAGATGGTCTTTCTACTCCTAGGGGTATTTTTGTAATTTGTAGAGTTAGGGCAACACCATTATATAAGAAGGCTAGGTTCACAAGTGCAAAGTGGAGTTCGAGTTGTGACAAGAGGAAGAGATCGAGAAAGAGAGAGAAGAGGAACCATCGATTTTGCTACAACAATCAAGGGGAAGAACCGAGAGGATCAACTTAACTTTGTTGCAACAATCTAGAGGGAAGAGCAGAGGAGCTATCGTTGTTTGTTGTAGCATTGGCGTAAGGAGTTGTACAAGAAGCAGAAACCGTGAAGACTCTTTGCTGAAGCAATCAACAGTCTTGTGTTGAGCAGAAATCAAGAGGCCTTTTGCTGAAGCAATCCGTGGAACCAAGGTGTTGTTGCTTGGCGATTGTTGAAGCAATTCGTGGAGTTGTTGCACACGTGATTGCAAAGTGCTGAAGCAAAACCGAGGGTATTCACCAGCTGGTGTTGCATTCAACCTGTTGTTTGTTGAATCAAACTGTGGAACTAAGGGACTGTTGTTGTTGTTGCTCACCTTTGATGAAGCAATTGACAGCACTGTTGCTGAAGCCAACCAAAGGGCTTTGCTAAAGCAAAGTGCCCTGCTGCAGACCATCGAAAAAGGGTTGTTGCTAGACAATTGCTGAAGTGAAATCAGGCCACCTGCTGTGTAACATTTTTCCTATCTCTTAGTATTATTGCTTGCTATCAACTGCCAAATTAATACTGAATTTTTGGGTTCTTTATATTTACTGATTTAGACTAGTTTTGCTCACTGTTTTAGGCCAAACTCTCGATTGTTTTAGGCTAGAATTCTGACTGATGTAGGCTAATTTAGTGAATGTCGCTGGTTGTTCTTCATGAACCCATTGATCAATAAAAGCATGTTTAAATTAGAGATGTGTGACTCGAGCTCATAATGAACGAAATTGAATTGGGCAAGGGATAGGTTGTTTTCAATGTAAATTTTGGAACGAATTTATGATTAATATCATTGTTGAATTTATGATATTTTATTGAATTTAACGTTGCATGAGAATTAGAATTGCCCCCTTTGATTTCTCTAGAATTCATGAACTTGAGACAGTTACTGAATTAGAAAACTAAAATTTCATTCTAGGATTCTTGAGTTTATTAGAGATAATTAACCCACCTAGAACATAATATCATGAGCATAATTTTGATCTCAATTCAGAAGTTGTAGATTTTAAAACTTAGTCATTTCGAAAGAAATTCAATTGAATACATGTGTAGGTAAATTCAAGGCATCACTCAATTTTTCATTCCAATTGAAAACTCCAACCTAACCCGAGGCTATTTTCGATTAAAAATATCATCTCTTGCATCTCCCCTCTTGTTTGCATTCTCCTCTCATCGCATTTAAATTTAGTTATTTTCTTGAGTCTAGTCTTTCCTTTGTCGCTTTTCACATCAATTTATTTATTTGCAACAGTAAATTGCACATTTATGCATTGCACTAAAATAAGGAAAATTTGCTACGACACTCATTCATTTAGGTTTAGCTAGCCCCCGTGGGATCAATACTTTAACTTATCACTTGCTGCTCTTGATCGTGTATACTTGCACGTCGTAGAAGTGTTAAAGTCTCATTCTAATTTTCATTAGTTTAGGGCACCCGATATTTTCGCATCAATTGTGTCGGGCATGTGTAGACCGTTGTCCAAACATGCCCTGCAAAGAATCTATGAATTGCTTAGTAGTCATCATGCTCTCATGCTTCTTGGCCAGTATGTCAGACGTACTTGCCAGCATATAAACCTTGGCCTTATCATTGGCCTTGATCCATAGATCATATGCATCATGAACATTTTGTGTTGCATTCGAGCCTGGCACTTGAGGACACTACTCAGTTAACACAAACTTAAGATTGTCCACTACCAAGATAGTGTTAAGTTTATTCTTCCAAGTCATTATGTTCTCTCCAGTTAACTTTTGTGCATCCAATAAGGAAATAACCGAGCTAGACATATTGTTATAATACAAATTACTTGTATTAGTTTCTCGCTAAAACCTATCTAATTCAATAAAGTTTTAGTTAATTATCTAATGATTCCTAGGTCATTAATAATTTGCAATGATATTCCAAAAGTTTAGAGTGTATGACATCGAAGGGTAATAAAAAACACCCCTCCTCCGGATCAAGACATTTTGACCAAAACCGAATCCCATTATAACTCTTATTCATATAAGTTTTTGTTGGGATTTGTGTCCTAAAACTCGTAGTTTGTAAATAATGTTCTAATTAATGTAATAAATAGTTATTATTCATTATTTATGATATTTCCCTTTTATTAACTTTAAATCTACTAAACTAAGATCCAAGGCTGTAACATGTCCCTTGAACTGAATGTAGTGTACATATAAGGATCTCAGTTCGAGATACAACAAGGGATAAGGCTTGGGTACCTTACCCAGGTAATACTATGGATATGACCCACTTTATATGTGATACAAACACAGTGATCCTAATGTGTTCGTGTAGACGACATGTGAGTGGAAATATCCTATTTGATGAGATTGCATAAGATCGAACCACGAAATAGTAACCGCTAGGTGTAACTCCGTTAACTAGTTAGGTTTTTATTTCACTAGGATGACCTAGGCAACTTTATCTCAATCCTGAGAAGGTTACGAACTCCTGTTTGCGAGGGATTGTCCTTTGACTAGTATGGATGAGAGTGGCCCGAGCCGCCGACTCAATAAGCCTACCTTCTTGGGGACAAGACCGAGTAGGCAGCTAGGGACTTAACCTAGCAAGATGAAATTCACTCCTTCCCACCAATGAGGGTAAGTAGATGAATGTTTCATTAAGTGGTGTCTCCGGGACTTGAACAAAGGGATCGACCCTCTCATTGGCCTAAGAGGGACTTTTGTTTGTTGGTAAGGCCACAAACAAATTGTTCATTAGAAGAGCACTGAGACTTAAGGTAAAAGATGTAATCAAAGGGTAAAACGGTAATTTGACCCAACGGTGTTACGAACATTCATGAAGGATTGACTTGCTATTATTGGTCAATATTTATGGACACAGAAATATATCTACCGTGAGAAGAGTGCAACTGCGAAACATTCGTGGAGTGATCCCAAAGTTAACGAAGGTTGATTATGAGGTTAATGAGATTAACTGAATAATCTTGCATCGTTGGAGCTTCTGATCTGTAGGTCAATTAGGTCTACCTTCTAGATCGTAAAGAGTTCTTAGATCATTTGAATTTTAAATTGTTGGGATGTATGTCATAATCTCGTATATGTTTGTAACATACCTTATTGAAATAAATAAGAGTTATTTTTTCATCACTTTGTTTCTCACATATTTACATACTTTATCCAATAAACTAAGCTCCAGGGTCATTGAATAATGAGTGAAATAGAACCTGAACGGTGTGTAATGGACACAGAGGGAGGAACACGTTCGAGTTAATGACCCGAACGGTCTACAATATACAGATAAGGTTGGAGACCTAATCCTTGATACGTAATGGATGCGACCCACTTTGTTTTAGATACAAAGGAGGTGATCTAACTCGTTCATGTGGTTGACATGCGAGTGGAGACATCCCGTGCAATGTGATTGTACAAGATCGGACCGTGAATTATTAGACTTACTAGCGTAACACCGTTAACATTATAGGGCTAATAACTTCGTAGATGACCAATAGTTACTTGACCTTAATCCTTAATGTTTTACGGACTCCTGTCTAAGTGGGTTTGTCCTTTGACTAGTAGCAGTGAGGGTGGTCACAATTACTCACCCAATATGGCTAACTTCTCAGGGACAGGACCACGAGGGGAGCTGGGAACTTAAGTACGCGAGATGGAATTTACTCGTTCCTGATTTAGGGAAACTAGAGGGGTTGTTCCCTTAAGTGCTGTCTCCAGGGCTTGGACAACGGGCACCCACTCTCTCACTAGCCCGAGAGCGATGCTGTTTATGGTTTGACCATACAACGTTTTTGTTCATTATAGGAGCAGTGGGACTTAAGGTGCAAAAGGTAGACACAAGGGTAAAATGGTAATTTGACCCAGCTGTGGCTACGAACAACCTGTGAAGGTCGACCCACGGACATTGGTTATCAATGGACACAACTTGTCCTACAGTAATGGGGGTGCAACTACGGGCTTTAGTGGAGTGTTAACATAACTAATGAATGTTGAATAACCGAGTCAAAGACTTTGACAGGTTAGTCTCGGATCATTGGAGCTCGTCATCTGTAGGTCCATTTGTTGGGGTTTATGCCTTACAACTCGTAGTTTGTAATTTTTGTTCTAATTATCGTAATAAACTGTTATTACTTCAATAAATTGTTAGTGTTCGTTATTTACGATATTGCCATTGTTTTAACAGCAAATCCAATAAACTAAAAATCCAAGGTTGTAGAGTGTATCTTTAACTGAATGTAGTGTACATATAAAGGATCTCAGTTCAAGATACAGCCTAAAGGGTTTATAGTAAGGGGATAAGGTTTAGGTACCTTACCTTGGTAAGACTATGGATGTCGCCCACTTTGTATATGATACAAAAACCGTGATCCTAACGTGTTCGTGTAGATGACATGTGAGTGGGGATATTGATAGCACACAAAATGTGCTATCCTTAGGATTAAATTGTGTTAGTTTTATGATAATTTTAGGGCTTTAACGTATTTAATTTGTTGAAATTCAGGTTAAAGAGAAATATGAGAATGGATGGAGAATAATGGGGAAAAAGGAGCCAAAATTGACATTAAATGGAAGAAGCAAGGTCAAAACAAGCCATCAAATCCGAGGAGATGGCAATGCAACACCATTCAGGGCGTTGCAACGCTCTGTGTGCAACCATCTACTATGGAAGAACTTACCGATGGCGTTGCAACGCCCCACATGCAGCTCGCGCGCAACAGAACCAAGTTTTTGGCTCCGTTGCCGGGGATTGGCGTTTATATAATTCTTTTGATACTATTAAGAAGTCACTTAGTCTTAATCTAGAGTTTGTGTTTCTTTTTTGTGTTTGTTTTTGTTAATTTTTTGTTTATTGTGATTTTGTGTTAAGTTGTGTGTTTCTTTTAGTCTTGTGTTTTTCTTTTTGTTTTAAATTTTCTATTTTTCTGTGTTGTGTGTTGTATGCGAAGTAACTCAAAAACTGATCTAGTTCCTTTTGATCCTGAAGTTGACAGAACTTTCAGAAGGAAGCTTAAGGAGACTAAGGACAAGGTCAGAATCATGGGGGAGCAACAGGGAGAGAATAAGCCCATCAGAGAGCACTTCCAACCCACTTTTGTTGGAAACCAATCTGGAATTATTTATGCTCCTATTCAAGCTAATAATTTTGATATCAAGACAGGTCTCATCCAGATTGTTCGAGAAAATGCCTTCAGAAGACATGCCATTAAGGATCCCAATCTGCATCTGAGATCCCTTGCTGAAATTTGTGGCACGGTAAAAATTAATGGTGTATCTCCGATGCTATTCGCTTACGATTGTTTCCTTTTTCTCTGTAGGACAAGGCAAAATTCTGGTTGGAGTCCTTACCCACTTGTAGTATTAGCACTTGGGAGGAATTAGCCCAGGCATTCTGGGCTAAATACTTCCCACCTGCCAAGACTACGAGGTCACAGACCGAGATTTGCACTTTGGGCAATGAAGATGGAGAACAAATGTTTGAGGCTTGGGAAAGATACAAAGATTTACTTAGAAAATGCCCACAACATGGTTATCCTGACTGGTTACAAATTCAATTATTTTATAATGGATTATCTGGAAATAATAAATCTCTTTTGGATGCAGTTGTTGGGGGATCAATATTTTCTAAGTCTGCAGAGGATGCTCGTACTTTGCTTGAAGAGATGGCGACCACTAGTTATAATTGGCACTCTTAAAGATCAACTGCCAAACCTGTGGCAGGGATGTACAAGATTGATGAAGTAAGTTCCATCAATTTCCATATGGCTTCTCTAACTAGTGCTTTGAATAAACTTGCAGGCACAGGTAACAGTGAATCCATAGTTGCAGTTGCAGCTGCTAACAACCTTGCAAGTGTTGAAGACTTGGCACCTGAGCAGGCTCAATATGTAAACAATAGAGGTTATGGGTACCGTGGCAATCAGAATCAAAATCAGTTGCCCACTCATTATCATCTAGGTTTGCGTAATCATGAAAAGTTTTCTTATGCTAATAAAAAGAATGTTTTGCAGCCTCCTCTAGGTTACGCATCTACATCTACAGCTGAGGATAAACCATCCTTGGAAGACATGATGAGTTCATTCATCACTGAATCCAGGAATCGAACCAACCAGTTGGAAAATGTAGTGCTAAGTCTGAGTAGCACAGTGAACTCACATGGAGCATCCATTAAGAACATAGAGGTACAGATCAGTCAGATGGTAACCACCCTAAACACACTGCAGAAAGGTAAGTTTCCTAGTGAGACTGAGGTGAATCCTAGGGAACAGTGCAAGGCGGTGACCTTAAGAAGTGGTAAGGAGCTTGCTGAAACTGAAAAGGTGAATTCTGAAGAGCAACTCAATTCTGATGCCAAGGAGGATACAGAAAAAGTGGTAGAGGAAGCAAGCACATCGAAACAAACATAGAAGATTTCTAATTTCTCTATTCCTAACTCTATTCCTTATCCTCAGCGCTTTCAAAAGAAAAAAACGGATTCTGAATTTTCTAAATTCCTGGATATGTTTAAGAAACTGCATATTAATATTCGTTTTGTAGATGCCTTGGAACAAATGCCCAAATATGCTAAGTTCATGAAGGATGTCCTGTCCCGAAAGAAGAAGTTTGACAAATATGAGACTGTCAATCTCACTGAAGAATGCAGTGCTGTACTCCAGAGGAAACTACCACAAATATTAAATGATCCAAGGAGTTTTACTATTACTTGCAATATTGGTAGTATTTTTGTTGATAGAGCTTTATGTGATCTAGGGGCTTGTATTAATTTGATGCCTTTATCTGTTTACAGGAAACTAGGTCTTAGGGAGGTTCAACCTACAACCATCTCGCTACAGTTGGCAGACCGTTCTATAAAATATCCCAGAGGTATTGTAGAAGGTGTGTGGGTAAAAATTGAACAATTTTTCTTCCCTGCAGATTTTATGGTCCTGGACATGGAGGAATATTCGGAGGTCCCAATTATTTTGGGACGACCTTTCCTAGCCACTAGTAGAGCATTGATAGATGTGCAGGATGGTAAGTTAACTCTAAGCGTCGGTGAGGACAAGGTTGTATTTGACATATTTCGATCCTTGAAGTACCCTAATGAGGTAAGTACCTGTAACATGATCAACATTTTGGATGCTGCTGTTGATTCATTTAAGGAGCTAGTTTTATCTGTTGATCCCTTAGAAACTTGCATGAAAAATTCAATGTTAGATCAGCTAGGGATATTGGACCATGAAATTACTTACTATAATAAATCACTGAATCAATTGCCTAATCTCCAATATGAACAATTCTCACAATTGCATGTCAATAATGTGGAAGAAATAAAACCTCCTGTTTTAGAATTGAAACAATTACCTGCACACCTTCGTTATACTTTCTTAGGAAATTCATCTACTTATCCTATGATTATTTCGGCTGATCTGAATAAAAAAGAGGAAGAAAAATTGTTGAGAATCCTGAGAAGTCATAAGTCTGCTTTAGGGTGGTCAATTAGTGATATTAAGGGTATCAGTCCATCTGTAGTCATGCATAAAATCTTAATGGAAGATACCTTTAATCCATCAGTTGAACACCAAAGGAGGCTTAACCCAACAATGAAGGAGGTAGTTAAAGCTGAGGTACTCAAGCTGTTAAATGCAGGAATTATTTATGCTATATCTGACAGTTCTTGGGTGAGCCCTGTGCAGGTTGTTCCAAAGAAAGGGGGGATGTCTATCATAAAGAATGACAAAAATGAGTTTATATCCACAAGGACAGTCACTGGATGGCGTGTTTGTATCGATTACAGAAAGTTGAATAAGGCTACACGAAAAGATCACTTTCCCATTCCTTTTATTGATCAGATGCTTGACAGACTTGCTGGTTATCCTTACTATTGTTTTCTTGATGGCTATTTAGGTTATAACAAGATCGTTGTTGCTCCTGAGGACCAAGAGAAAACTACTTTCACATGCCCTTATGGAACATATGCTTTCAGGAGAATGCCATTTGGATTGTGCAATGCACCTGCCACTTTCCAGCGTTGCATGATGGTAATTTTTCATGACATGATTGAGGAGATAATGGAGGTTTTTATGGATGATTTTTCTGTCTTTGGTTGTTCATTTGATATTTGTTTGCATAATCTCGCTCGCGTTTTGCAGAGGTGCCAGGAAAAAAACCTTGTTTTGAATTGGGAAAAATGCCATTTTATGGTCAAGGATGATATAGTCTTAGGGCACAAAGTCTCTGAAAAGGGACTAGAGGTGGATAGAGCTATGATTTCAGCCATTGAACAACTGCTACCTCCAATTAATGTTAAGGGAGTACGCAGTTTCTTAGGACATGCAGGGTTTTATAGACGTTTCATACAAGATTTTTCAAAAATTGTGAAACCCCTATGTAACTTGCTAGAAAAAGATTCTCCATTTGTATTTAATAATGACTTTTTAGTTGCTTTTGATCTTTTGAAGAAAAAGCTAACTTCTGCTCCCATTATTGTAGTGCCAGATTGGAGTCAACCTTTTGAGATCATGTGTGATGCTAGTGACTACGTTGTAGGCGCAGTTCTAGGCCAACGTCGGGAAAAGATTTTCAGGGCCATTTATTATGCAAGCAAAACTTTAGATAGTGCACAACAAAATTACACTACCACTGAAAAAGAGATGCTTGCTGTTGTGTTTTCTTTTGATAAATTTAGGCCTTATCTGTTACAGACTAGAGTAATTGTACACACTGATCATGCTGCACTTAGATATTTATTTGATAATAGAGATGCTAAACCTCGCCTGAATAGATGGATTCTTTTGTTACAGGAGTATGACTTCAATATCAGAGATAAGAAAGGATGTGAAAATGTGGTAGCTGACCACCTATCCAGGATAGAAAAGGAGGACAATTCACCCTCTCTCCCTATCACAGAAGATTTCCTTGATGAAAGACTTTATCAGGTACAGGATAATTTACCATGGTTTGCTGATTATGTGAATTATCTTGCAGGAGGAGTACCACCAGATCTGACTTCTCAGCAAAAGAAGAAATTCTTACATGATGTTAAGTCCTATCTATGGGATGATCCACTACTCTTCAAGGTTGGTGCAGATCAACTTATTAGAATATGTGTGCATCGAGAGGAAGTGGGCAAAATCATACATGACTGTCATGCCTCCCCTTATGGAGGACATTTTGGGCCCACTCGAACAGCTGCTAAAGTATTACAATCAGGTTTTTATTGGCCCACTCTTTTTAAAGATTGTTATACTTTTGTACGAACTTGTGATCGATGCCAACGCACAGGTAATACTTTTGTACGAACTTGAAGTCGAATTATTCGATGTCTGGGGAATAGATTTTATGGGGCCTTTTCCCTCTTCCCATGGTTATCTGTATATCCTGGTTGTAGTAGATTATGTTTCTAAGTGGGTAGATGCCATTGCCGCTAAGAAAAACGATGCTCGTGTTGTCATTAAGTTTTTACAAAAAAATATTTTTACGAGATTTGGCACCCCTCGAGCTATTATTAGCTATGAGGGCACTCACTTTTGCAATAAACTGTTTGATTCTATTTTAGCCAGGTATGGTGTTAGGCATAAGGTCTCATTAGCATATCATCCTCAGACAAATGGCCAAGCTGAGATCTCAAGCAGGGAGATTAAACTCATTATGGAGAAAACAGTGAAAACCAACTGGAAGGATTGGACCCACAAATTGGATGAGGCACTATGGGCATATCGCACGGCCTTCAAAACACCGATAGGTGCATCACCGTACCGATTGGTGTTTGGCAAGGCGTGCCACTTACCTGTGGAGCTGGAACATAAAGCCTACTAGGCCATCAGAACTCTTAACTTTGAGCTTCAGAAGGCGGGCGAGCAAAGATTGTTGCAAATCAATGAGATGGAGGAGTTTAGAAATCAAGCCTATGAAAACGCCAAGTTATATAAAGAAAGAACAACTCGTTGGCATGATCAACAGATAAAAAATAGAACATTTTCTCCTTGGCAGCAAGTTCTCCTTTTTAACTCAAGTTTACGTTTGTTTCCAGGTAAATTGAAATCAAGGTGGTCGGGTCCATTAATTGTGAAGGAAGTATTTCCTTATGGGGCAATTGAGTTGCAAGGCAAGGATGGAGCATCGTTCAAAGTCAATGGGAAACATGTGAAACATTACTGCGGTGACGAGGAGCGACATCTGGAGAACATTATCCTTACTCATGAAAGTGCCACGTGACCCAACTATAAATGGTGTAGCCGAAAGACGTTAAAGAAAGCGCTGAACGGGAGGCAACCCGTTTTATTTTAATTCAGTTATTTCAATTTTATTTTATTTTATTTTATCTTTTATTAGTTGGTTAACATTTTTTTGTTTTTTGTTTTGAGGTAAAAAAAAAAAAAAGGTTCGAAACGGCGTCGCAACGCTTATCCAAGCGTTGCAACCCTTGCTCTGGCGTTGCAACGCTGTCGCGAAATCTGGAATTTTAAAGTTCCAGATTTCGCCGAGCAGCAACCTAAACCCACTTTCTCCTCTCTTTTCTCTCTTCTTTCTTTCAATCTCCCTCCCTATTTCCTCAAGAGGGTTCACTTTAACCCTTCCCCACTCATTATTCTTCCTATTTTGTGCTAGATTGGGCATTTTTGGGGCAAGTTTCATACTCATTTGAAGAAAATCGTGGGTAACTATTTCTCCACCCTTTTCTTTACGATTTGTGTGATATTTCTGTGATTAGGCCTATGATTGGTTGTTTGTGTTGTTGTATTATTGTTTAGGATGATGAATCTTGGGCTTAGATGAATTTTAATAGCATATTGTTGAGATTAGGAGATTTGGGTGGTTTAATTAAAGTGCCCTAGATGTGTTCTCTCTGTATATTGATGTTAATTTTCAATTTTTTTCATCTTTGGGCACTATTACTCCTTAAGGCTTGAATCTTAAGTATATTGAATTCATTGATTTTGGTAACATAAGTTCCCCCTCCTTAGTTGTGCATTTTGATAAATATATGATTTGGTTGTGTGTTGTATCTTTACTCATAAATTTTGGTAAGACAAGTTCTTGATCATTAGGTGCATTTTGATCTTGGTAAGACACTTCCTTGCTCTTTAGTTATGTTTGTGCTTCTCTTTGGACTACTCTTTCTACATGAGCATGAGATGAGTTGATTTGATTAGTATGTCAATTTGGGCACTTGGATGACTTCACTTACTAATTGGGTACTTATTCTTATTATTGGATGAGGCATGGATAATTGTTTTGCTTGGATTGTCTTTGGGCTCATGCTTATTTTCCCCTTGCCCCTAGTATGCATATGATGAAGTGATCCACTTTTATATATGGCCTTCTTGTGTTGTATTTCCACTTCTTGTTCATGATTGATATGTGGCGAGAATCATTGAGTTCTTATCTTTCTCCCCCATTTACATCATCCTTGGGTAGAGAACTTCAAAATCATTTTAATTTATACGTCATGCACCATCCATAGGGCATCTCCTTGTTTTCCCTGTTACTTTGCACTAACTTTGTTACTTGCCCCTGTCTAGTTCTTTCTTTTACACTATTCCCATATTGCACCAAAAAGGGCAAAGACAACAACTCGCTCTAGTTCTGAATATGATGGACGACGGTTCGTGGATGCTGAAGCTGTGAGTCGGTACCAGAGTTATGTAGTGCATCGCGCTCTGGTTCCTGAGCGGGGCATTGTTCCTGATGACTCCCATCACCTGGACATCTACACTACCATTAAGCAGAGACAATGGGAGTTGTTGGTGCAACAACACGAGGCAGGAGTGGTCCCATTTGTGCGAGAATTTTACGCTAACATGCCTCTGGAGGCTTACCATACCACTGTGCGAGGGAAACGCATCCCGTTCGACGTTGTGTCCATTAACAGGTATTTTCACTAACCTGACTATGAGACTGATGAGTACACTATCTATGCTAGGACACAGTTCGATTTTGCACAAGTACTTGTCATGCTAGCACAACCTGGGGCTCAATGGGTAACAAGGAGAGGTGAGGTCTCCAAACTCCGGATAGCGGACCTCACTGTGTCCAGCAGAGTGTGGCACAGTTTTATCTGTGCTAGATTCCAGCCGGTTGCACACATGAGTAACGTGACGAAGTAGCGTTGCAACGCTGAGGATAGCGTTGCAACGCCACCTCGATAGCAGAAGACACGCGAGGGTAGCATCGTTGCAACGCTGTCCTCGGCGTTGCAACGCTGCCTGATATTTTCTTTTAATGGCTTATTCGCTAGGGCACAGCGTTGCAACGTCACACCCAGCGTTGCAACGCTGTCCTATTGATATAAAAAGGTAAATATGCATCTTTGATGGGAGAGCCGTTTTTGAGAGAATTGGACACAATTGTTAGATATATTTGTGAGAGATTGTAAGAAGATTTTTGAGAGATTTCAAGAAGGAGACTTTTTGGAGCTCGGGGTTCGTGATAGGTGCCGAGATCGTTGTCGTTCACGCCACGAGAGTTCTTTCTTTGTGTTTTTCAGTTTTATTGTTGAACTATGGTTTTGTATTTGAGTTTAGTAGGATTTATAGTGGACATGAGTAGCTAAACTTGTTATCTTGAGGATAGATGTAGCCTTTTAATTATGTTATTTTGTTGAATTGACTGCCTTTCGTTTATTGTAATGCTTTTATTCATGCAATTGCATCCTTAATGCTTATAGACTCTTGATCATGGTTTATTTGTTCTTAGGTCTGAATTTATTCTTGAGAAAGATATTTTAGATCTGATCTCTTTTGCATGACTGGTAGTCACTTTGACATGAGAATGATTGAAGTGCAATTACAAACCCATAAGAATTAAACTTAGTGCCATGTTTGATTTATAGGTTGAATAGAGATGTTTAATTCTATGTCTTGCATGAGATTCACTTGCCTCTAGAGAGGTTATTTGTTATCATAGTTTCTTGTTTTATAAAAGCAGTGCAATAACCCATTAGCATGATCTCAATAAAATAGTTAATTAATTGGTGAAATCTAGTCCCTAAGATATTCGTCTCTCCTGATTGTTCTCAACTTTCGCTCTTGATTTTGTGTTTACACCTCACATTAAAGTCTAATTTTCTAGATAAAATTCAGTGCTGTTATTGATAGGAATTAATTTAATTAAATACCATATCCTGTGGACGATACTTGTACTCAAATTCACTATATTAAAACTTGACCCGTACACTTGCGGTATTGCAAAATTTACGCAACAGAGATCCTATATAATGAGATTACAAAAGACTGGACCACGAAATAGTAACTTCTAGATCTAACTCTGTTGACTAGTTAGGTTTCTATTTCACTAGGATGACCTAGGCAACTTGATCCCAATCCTGACCAGGTTACGAACTCCTGTTTGCGAGGGATTGTCCTTTGACTATTATGGGTGAGAGTGGCAAGTTTTGCCGACTCAATATGCTTACCTTCTTGAGGACAAGACTGAGTGAGCAGCTGGGGACTTAGCCTAGCAAGTTGGAATTCACTCATTCCCGCTTACTAGGGTAAGTGGAGGAATGTTCCCTTAAGTGGTGTCTCCGGGACTTCAACAAAGGGCCCGACCCTCTCATTGGCTCAAGAGGGACTCTGTTTGTCTGTAGGACCACAAGCAAATTGTTCATTAGAGGAGCACTGGTACTTTAGGTACAAGATGTAACCCAAGGGTAAAATGGTAATTTGACCCGGCTGGTGTTACAAACATTCGTGAAGTATTGACTTGATGTTATTGGTCACTATCCGTGGACACAAAAATATATCTGTAGTGAGAATAGTGCAGCTGCTGGACTTTAGTTGAGTATTCCCACAGTTAACGAATGTTGATTAGGAGGTTAATGAGATTAACCGAGTAATCTCGTATCGTTGGAGCTTCTGATCTGTAGGTCCATTAGGTCCACCTTCTAGCTCATAAAGGGTTCTTAGATCGCTTGAATTTGAAATGTTTAAATTCACTAGGGAATAAATAAAATGTATATAGATACGACATAATATATAGTTTTGGAACTATATACTATAAATTTAATGTGAATGTCATTCATATTAAATTATACGAGAGAATTAAATATTTGAAAGAATTCAAATATTAAATTAAAATGTGAATGTGATTCATATTTGAAAACTATAAGTTAGAATTTAATGCGCATGAGATGTACATTAAACTATAGGATAAAGGGTAAAATGATTAAATGTGATTTAATCATTTAATTAATTAATATGATATTTGAATTAAATCTGATTTAATTTAATTTAATTAATTAATAGTTAATTAAATATTATTTTATTATTAATTAATTGAGAACGTGTCAAGATGACACGTTTTCACCACTCCCCAATTCCCTCTCGATAGGGAGTGTGTAGTTACCGAGAGAACTCATCTTCTCTTGGGAGAAGGAGGATGTAGATCAATAAATCTTGGGCTTTTTTTTTGAATTGCTCTCTCTCAAGAAACCTCTCTTTAAAAGTCCCTATATTCTCCGATTGTTGGATCCTTCCCACCTAAGGAAGATCTAAGTGAAACTCAGAGCCATAGGAGGTTTCCTTATTGGTGCTGTCTTGTTGGAGAAAAACAGAGAAGTGTTATTGTTTGATGTGTCGCTACAAAAGGAGCAAGGAGTTGTTGTTGAGGAAAACTACTAAGGTAATTATGAATTCTCTTTTAGTTAACTTTATTTTCTAAAGCATATTTGCATGTTTACGTCATGTCTAATAAGATTAGGATGCATGTTTATCTCTGTTCTTTTTCAATGCACTAGTTTTTGTATTTCAACAAAAAACAATCTGGCAATTACGATTCTAAACTTATTTTCGCTGCTGAAGGGGATTAGATCTCCATCAATTGGTATCATAATAATACTTGATTTGTTTTGGTTCAAACAAAATTGCATTGGATTAGGTGGGAATGGCATTTGGTTTGTTGTAAAACTATTGTTGCGTAAATTTTTCAATAGCGCAAGTGTACGGGTCAAGTTTTAATATAGTGAATTTGAGTACGAGTATCGTACACAGGATTGGGTATTTAATTCAAAATTAATTCCTATCAATAACACCACTCAATTTTATCTGGAAAATAAGACTTTAAAGTGAGGTGAAAACACAAATCAAAGAGTGAAAGTTGTGAACAGGAGAGACGAATATCTTAGGGACTGGATTTCACCAATTAATTAACTATTTTATTAAGATCATGCTAATGGGTTATTTCACTGGTTTTATAAACCAAGAAACTAAGATAACAAATAACCACTCTCGAGGCAAGTGATCTCATGCAAGACATAGAATTAAACATCTCTGTTCAACCTAAAAATCAAACATGACACTAAGTTTAATTCTTATGGGTTTCTAATAGCACTTCAATCATTCTCATGTCAAAGTAACTATTAGTCATGCAAAAGAGATCAGATCTAAAGTATCTTTCTCAAGAATAAATTCATACCTAAGAACAAATAAAACGTGATGAAGAGTCTATAAGCATTAAGGATGCAATTTCATGAATAAAAGCATTACAATAAACCAAAGGCAGTCAATTCAACAAAATAACATAATTAAGAGGTAACATCTGAAAGAGTCTAGATTAAGAAAGCGGAAGCAATTTTGGATCTTGAACACTCTAAGTTGATCAATTTTGTAAAATAAAATGCATGCTCAAAGCTAGAAAAACAGAGAGATAGAAAACTCAACTTTAAAGATCAAATTCTTTTCACCCGGTGGATGGTTTTTAACACTAACTCTTCGTGGACAACCGTTAGCGTCTTCTCTACTATCCTCAGGCCTTAGAACGGTGGAGAAAATTTGGAAGAAAAGTCCTAAAAGGTCACTAATTCAGGAATATTGAATTTTCTTTAAAAATTCTCTCAACATCTCACAAATCACCATTATATAAACCTTCAATAAGCTTCAATGGAGTGACAACTCAAGGGTGATGAGGATGCTTTGAGATGGAGGTGGCCAATATTGGAGAATTGTGAAGATGAGAGGGGTTGGACAAGTTGCACTTTGGATTTTATTGAAAATCCATCAAAATCGACTAATTTTCATTTAATTTTAATTTAAAAATGAATATTAAATTGATTTTTAATTAAAATGAATTTAATTAATTAAATTATGAAATAATTAATTTAATTAATTAATTTTTAGCTTTATTTAATATCAAATATTAAATTAAATAAATTGCCCGATCCCGATCAATTTTCCGAACATGAATCTTTATTCATGCTATAAATCGATCCAATATTTAAATCATATTTAAATATATACATCTCTTTTTAATCATAGTTTAATTCATAATTAAGCTATGATTCGTTAAATATATCACATATAATTAACGCTTTCTCCCAAACTCGAATTTGAACAATTCAAATTCTTTTCACTCAAAATGTTACAAGGCTTAGTCCGAGCTAGTAAGGAGGACCTAATGGACCTACAAATCATGAGCTCCAATGATACGTGATTAACCGGTCAAACTGTTTAACCTTGCTAATCAACATTCGTTAACCACCCAGACACTCCATTAAAGTCCAGTGGTTGCACTCTCCTCACTGTAGATATATTTCTGTCCACTCGATATAACCATGATAAGTAAGTCGATCCTTCACAGGTCGTTCGTAATTACAGTTGGATCAAAATTATCGTTTTACCCTTGTAATTACCTATTGTTCCTTAAGTACCACTGATTCTCTAATGAACAATTAGTTTGTGGTCCAACAAGAAAACCGAATCCATCTTGGGCCAACGAGAGGGGTGGGCCCATTGTTCAAGACCTGGAGTCAGCACTTAAGGGAACAACCTCTCTACATATCCCTAAAGCGGGTAGGAGTGAATTCCCTCTTGCAGAACTATGTTCCCAGCTATCTACCCGATTTTATCCCTGAAATGGGAGGCTTATTGAGTCGGCAATCTCGAGCCACTCTTACCCATGCAAATCTAAGGATAATCCGAATAAACAGGAGTCCATAGAATGCTCAGAATTAAGATCGGGTTACCTAGGTCATCGTTTGAATATAGTCAGTTAAGACAGTAAAAGGAGTTATAAAGTCTAAGTGACTATTTCGCGGTCCAGTCTTATGCAAACTCATTGCTTAGGGCGCCCCCACTCACATGCCCCCACATGAACGATTTAGGATCACATCGTTTGTTCTCTACAAAGTTGGTCGCGTCCATAGTGTCCCTAAGATAAGGTACTCAACCCTATCCTTATACTATAGAATGTTCTGGCTATAACTTGAACTTGACCCACTTTTATGTCACACATAAAGTTCAAGTATTCATTCTATAGCCAAGGGTTCTTTATTGGATTAAGGTTACACAATACACAATAGTCAATAACACCTTTACTGAATAAATTTCAATAACAACTTTATTGTGATATAGAATATACATTCAGTTTACAAAACCACGAGTTTTAGGACATAAAACCCAACAACCTCCCACTTGGACTAAAACGTGCGTGTGGGGTAAAACATCTTTGAGCAAAGAAAAAGCGCCTTCTTCAGTACAACCCGTAGTCCTAGACTCTCTAGGTGTCCCTCAAACACTTTAGCCGTGAGAGGTTTTGTAAACGGATCAACAATGATGTGCTCCGAAGCGATCTGCGTGACGATCACGTCTCCTCGTTGCACAATCTCCCTGATGATATGATATTTGCGCTCTATGTGTTTTCCGCGCTTATTGCTTCTAGGTTCATTGGAATTTGCCACTACACCACTATTATCACAATAAATGGTGATAGGCAAATTCATAATTGGAACAACTTCCAAATCAGTCAAGAACTTCCTAAGCCATACTACCTCCTTCGTTGCTTCGCAAGCTGCGACGTACTCAGCCTCCATAGTGGAGTCAGCAATACAACCTTGCTTTATACTCCTCCATACTGTAGCTCCTCCATTAAGAGTGAACACTGATCCTGATGTGGATTTTCTCGAATCTACATTAGTCTGAAAATCAGAGTCAGTGTATCCTGCAAGGATCAAATCCTTTGCGCCATACAGAAGCATATAGTCTCTCGTTCTCTTAAGATACTTGAGGATGTTCTTAACAGTTGTCCAGTGATCATACCTGCTGACTATTCCCACTGCATAGCATATGTCGGGTCTAGTACATAGCATGGCATACATCAGACTACCGACAACAGATGCATAGGGAATGCGTCGCATATCCTGAACTTCTTGAGGTGTCTTAGGAAACTGTTCCTTAGACAAATGAATTCCATGCCTGAAAGGTAATGATCCCTTCTTGGAATTCTGCATCTTATATCTAACCAACATCTTGTCAATATAAGATGTCTGAGACAGTGCTAGCATTTTGTTCTTGCAATTCCGAACGATTTGGATTCCAAGAACAAACTGAGCCTCTCCCAAATCTTTCATTTAGAATTGGGTTGCTAGCCATTGCTTAACGTCAGTCAGGAACCCTGCATCATTCCCAATGAGAAAGATATCGTCTACGTATAGAACTAAGAAAGCTACAGTGGTATTGACTATCTTCTTGTCGTCAATATTCTATTCAAAGCCATAAGATTTGATCGCAGTATCAAATCTTATATCCCAGGATCTAGAAGCTTGTTTCAATCCATAGATGGATCGTTTAAGCTTGCAAACCTTTTGCTCTTGACCCTGAACTATGAACCCCTCTAGTTGATCCATATAGATACACTCTTCAAGATTGCAATTCAGAAAGGCTGTCTTCACATCCACTTGCCAACTCTCATAGTCATAAAACATGCCAATGGACAAGAGCATTCTAATGGTCTTAAGCACGACAACAGGGGAGAAGGTTTCTTCATAGTCCACCCCTTCCCTTTGGGTAGAACCCTTTGCCACAAGTAGAGCCTTAAAGGTTTGCACCTTGCCGACTTGATCTCATTTCCTCTTGTAGATCGACTTGCAACCCATAGGTCTTTCACCATCTTGTTGATCTACAAGTTCCCAGACTTAATTGAAGTACATTGACTCCATTTCAAGGTCCATGACTTTAATCCACTCGTCCCTATCTATATCATTAATTGCCTGTTTATAAATCAATGGATCCTCAACGCCATCATCAGGTATGACGACTTGGGTTTCAGTCAAACCCATGTAACGGTCAGGTTGTCTAACATCCCTCCCACTACGTCGAGGCATTCTCAACACTTGAGAAGGACCAGCTTGATCAACAACTTTTGTTGATTTATCTGTAGCTTCCCTGGAAATTTCACTTAAGACAATCCTGCTACGAGGCTGATGATCTCTCATGTGGTCTTCCTCCAAGAACGTGGCGTTTGTCGACACAAGCACCTTGTCCTCTCGAGGATCATAAAACATACCACCTTTTGTTTCTTTGGAGTATCCTACGAATAGGCATAATTTTGAACGATGTTCCAATTTCTTTGGATTGGACACCAACACATGTGTCGAGACATCCCCAAATCCTGAAGTGACGTAAACTCCCTTTACGCCCTTTCCATAACTCATAGGGTGTTTCTGAAACACTCATAGAGGGAACCATGTTCAAAATATATACAACAGCTTCTACTGCATATCCACAAAACGAACTAGGCAGCTGAGCATAGCTCATCATGGATCGAACATGTCTAAAAGGGTTCTATTTCTCCTCCCTGATACACCATTCTACTGAGGTGTACTGGGCGCTGAGAGTTGGGATACGATTCCATGTTCTATCATATAGTCTTGGAATCTCAAATCCATATACTCTCCACCTCGATCTGATCGAAGTGTTTTAATCGTTTTACCTAATTTGTTCTCAACTTCTGCCTTATATTCCTTGAACTTTTCAAGGGTTTCAGACTTATGATGCATTAGGTAATGATAACCATACCTAGAATAATCATCAATGAAACTGATGAAATATTCATACCCTCCTCGTGCCTTGACATTCATAGGACCACAGAGATCCGAATGCACGAGTTCCAAGGGCTCTTTGGCTCTATAACCTTTTTCAGAAAAAGGTCTTTTAGTCACTTTTCCTTCGAGACAGGACTCACATTGTGGTAAAGAGTTGTCCTCTAACTGACTTAGTAGACCACTCTTGACCAA
This sequence comes from Trichosanthes cucumerina, assembly GCA_036507285.1. Taxonomy (NCBI): domain Eukaryota; kingdom Viridiplantae; phylum Streptophyta; class Magnoliopsida; order Cucurbitales; family Cucurbitaceae; genus Trichosanthes; species Trichosanthes cucumerina. The sequence continues at coordinate 23,972,199 of CM071837.1, forward strand.
TCTCCCAATCCTATTGAGACTGATGTGGCCTAGTCTCAAGTGTCAAAGATAGGTACTAGGAGAAAGTTTTCTGCCTTTTATTTTGAGTATCAGTTGTTTTAAGCATCTCGGTGTTCAAAATATCTTTTAATTCGGTTGGTCTTAACACATATAAGTTGTTTTCAAGTTTAGCAGAACATATTCGTACACCTCTTTTGCAAATGAACGCTTCATTATTATCAAAAGATTCTTTATACATATGTTCAAGTAAACAAGAGATAGATACAAGATTTCTTTTGATTTTAGGAACAAAAAGTACATTTTTTTAATAAAACGAATCTATCTCTAAACAACAGCTTCACTATTTCCACTGTTTTGGCTGAGACAACCTTTCCTGTTCCAACCCTGAGAGTTATCTCCCCATCTGCAAGCTGCTGCAAGGAACTAGTTTCCTGAAAAGAAGAATAAACATGGTTAGTGGCTCCTGAATCTAATATCCAGGCGGAATCATCATGTTCCACAAAAAATGTTTCAACAACGAGTAAATCATATTTACCTTGTTTTTCCTTCTCAGCTTTCTTTTCTGCAAGGTACTTCGGGAAATTCCTCTTCCAGTGCCCGTCTCCACCACAATGGAATCATTTTCCTGTGGCCTTAGCCTTGCGTGTGGGAGCTAGTCCCTTCTCTTTCTCCTTTTTCTTCTTCTGATTAGCCTTATTCTTGGTAAAAGAAGGACTAGACTTGGTCCCTGAGGATGATCCTTTTAAGAACTTCTTCGGAGTGACAACATTTGCCTTCTTCTCTTTTCCTTTTGATTTCATCAGGGATTCAAAAGTTTGAAACTTACTGAGGAGAGTAGTTAGTTTATACTCCATCTTATTCATCACCGCATTGGTGCGGAAAGGCAGAAAACTCTTCGGAAGAGATTCCATAATAAAGATTACCTGACTTTTCTCATCTATGACAACCCCATTTACTTCAGCCACGTTGAAGTGGACCATCATGTCAATGACATGTTCCCTAACAGAGGCTCCCTTCTTTATACGGGAGTTTTAAACGTATTTGAGAGCATCATAATGGACCGATGAGGACGGTTGTCCAAACATCGCCTGTAACGATCCTTTGATCTTTTTAGCGTTGACCATGCACTCATGCTTCTTAGACAACACATCAGATATGCTGGCTAAGTAGTAGACTCGGGCCTTCTCATTATCCCTAATCCATCTGTCATAAGCATCCCGAACAATTCAGTCTGCTGTTGAGATGGGAGGGGAGAACATTCCTCCGATAAGACGAACCTCAGATCATGAAGAACAAGGATCGTATTCAAGTTTGATTTCCAGGTTCAATAATTGTCGCCGCTGAGTTTATTGAAGGCTAGTAACTGGATAAAAGAGTTCGACATGCTGAAAAAGAATGAATTTATTAGTGAATTGTTTGTAACCTATCCAATTTAAGAATTTAGCAAAAGTAATAATGTACCCATAAACACATTATTTTTTTTTTTGCATATGAGTGAGTCGAGCAACAACGCCATCGAGAGAGCGATCAATCACTCCTTCACTGAACCAAGACATTCTTGACTAAATGTTAATACCGGAATAACTCTTATTCCTATAACATTCTAGTTATTGCTACTTTAGTCAAGAATTTACTAACACTTAGCAATTTTTGTAAGTGTGACCCGCCATTTTCAGACCTCAGAGGTCAACCCCAACAATGCTACCGAACTGGAGAGACAAAGCTAGGAATGGACCTATGAGACCCGATCAATTTCTGGAGTTTGAGTTGTTCCGAATCTCATGTTACATCCCTCCGAATGGATGGTGCTATTTCGGGCAACCTGCAGGCGCAACATGGGAATCTCACGGTCCAACCTAATGGAGGAGACCATAGGATGTGTTGACACACTTCCTTCTCCCACTTACTATAAATACTTAACTCCATTCACCTTGCTCTTGATTTATACAAACACCATCTGAATGGGGAAGCCCTATTGACATCACGTGGCCGAGCATAAATCTCACGGTGTGAACTTTGCGGAGAACGTAAGAGGAAATTGATATATCATCTATACCTTTTCCCTCTCACTAAGTATTTTAAACTGTTTGGGTATACTTTTACTTAGGCTTATTCCGGCTAAAACAATATAACCTAAGTCTACCAATATAACAATTATACTGGAATTACCTAAGTCTATTAACCTTTTAATAAACCTAGATCTATGAGTTTAATTTATTAACTTTTAATAAATGTCACTCACGAAATATAATTTATAAACCTATGGATTAAATTCACTCCCAGGTCAGTTCCCAGGTAGGGGTATTCCGTTTCCGTCTGCTTAAGTACCCCAACCTAGCCAGAACCTTCCTTAGTCTGAGTCACTCTATAATCAAAGTTTATAAATTATTGGTTTCCTAATTCTAATCTTATTAGAACTAGATAACCTTATGTCTAATTAATTACAGTTCTAAAACGATTTTAAAACTAATTAATTAACCTTAGGTTACATGAATTTCTATGTTATAAATTGTTTCATCATTCATCACATGAATAAACATACATAATTCATCACATGAATAAATGCATAGCAATTATCTGTTTAATTTTTAATTAATAGAACCCTTATATTAATAATAATTAAACATATACTATTTGTTTCAAATTAATATAACACTTATATTAATTCTTATGAAACCCAATAAACATGCATACAATATATTATAACACTTATAACATACTTTCAATGCATGGAGCATGCTTCCTATGTTGGGATTTAAAAATCTATATGGCATACTTTATGCATATATAATCAGGAATTTTAATTAAAACATACATTCACAATGCATAATAAATTAAACACACTAAAGTGGTCTGGTTTTGGCATCTAATGCAAGCAAACTACTAAATTATTACAATAATAATCTAGAATTAACATCGAGCCACTTCGAACTCTTCGAATTCGGGTCGAACAAGGTTGCAAATGTGTGAACCAGACCTTTCAAAGGTTGAACCGGGTTGTAAAAGGCTGAACCAGACCTTCTATTGGTGAAACGAACCTCCAAAATGGAAAAACCGGCCTCGAAATAGTCATAACCGGTCGAAAACCACTCGAACCATACCAAAATCGAGTCAAACCGGTCCAAAAAAGATTGAACCGATCAAAGTCAACCAAACCAGTCAAAGGTCAAAGTCAACTTCATCTTCCTTTTAAAAACTCAAATTCACGGGCCTGAAGGAAACGTTCACTGAAGCTGAAATTTAAAAAAAAAAAAAAACACAGCAGCTTGCTCTGTTTATCAGTTCAGTAACCTCTTCAGCTTCAAACGTCAAATTGAAGGCCTTCTTGAACTTCAATCGACTCGAAACTTTTACAGCTTATTCTGCACACATAAATGCTCAAACACACTTGAACAATTTGAAAATAAAGCACGAATTGATGCTCAATTTAAATGCCAAAGCCTGAAGAACACTTTAAACGACCAGAAAAAATAGATTTTTCAAAAAACACCCACCACATAACTAAATAGATCAAATTGAGTGCTCAAAATTGCTCGGATACCAATTGAAATAGTCTAGATTAAGAAAAAGGAAGCAATTTTGGATCTTGAACACTCTAAGTTGATCAATTTTGTAAAATTAAATGCATGCTCAAAGCTGGAAAACAAAGGGATAGAAAACTCAACTTTGAAAATCAAATTCTCTTCACCCGGTGGATGGTTTTCAACCCTAACACTTCGTGGACAACCGTTAGAGTCTTCCGTACTATCCTCAGGCCTTAGAATGGATTGTGGGCTCCAAGGTTGAGAGAATTTGGAAGAAAAGTCCTCAAAAGTGACTAATTCGGGAATATTGAATTTTCTGTAAAAATTCTCTCAACATCCCTCAAATCACCATTATATAAAGCTTCAATAAACTTCAATGGAGTGACAACTCAAAAGTGATGAGGATGCTTTGAGATGGAGGTTGCCAATTTTGGTGAATTTTGAAGATGAGATGGATTGGGCAAGTTGCACTTTGGATTTCATTGAAAATCCATGAAAATCCACTAATTTTCATTTAATTTTAATTTAAAAATCAATATTAAATTGATTTTTAATTAAAATTAATTTAATTAATTAAATTATTAAATAATTAATTTAATTACTTAATTTTTAATTTAATTTAATATCAAATATTAAATTAAATAAAATGCTCAATCCCGATCGATTTTCCGAACATGAATCTTTATTCATGCTATAAACGAATCCAATATTTAAATCATATTTAAATATATACACCTCCTTTTAATCATAGTTTAATTCATAATTAAGCTATGATTCGTTAAATATATCACATATAATTAACGTTTTCTCCCAAACTCGAATTTGAACAATTCAAATTCTTTTCTCTCAAAATTTTACAAGGCTCAGTCCGAGTTAGTAAGGAGGACCTAATGGACCTAAAGATCATGAGCTCCAACGATACGTGATTAACTGCTCAAACTCTTTAACATAACTAATCAACATTCTTTAACCACCGGGACACTCCACTAAAGGCCAGTGGTTACACTCTCCTCACTGTAGATAATTTCTGTCCACTCGATATAACCATGATTAGTAATTCAATCCTTCACAGGTCGTTGGTAATTACAGCTGGGTCAAAATTACCGTTTTACCCCTGTAATTACCTCTGGTTCTTTATGTATCATTGATCCTCTAATGATACTTTGTGGTCCAACCAACAAACTGAATCCCTCTCGGGCCAACTAGAGGGGTGGGCTCATTGTTCAAGACCTGGAGTCAGCACTTACGACCACAACCTCTCTACTTATCCCTAATGCGGGTAGGAGTAAATTCCATCTTACAGAACTATGTTCCCAGCTATGTACCCGGTTTTATCCCTGAAATGGGAGGCTTATTGAGTCAGAAATCTTGAGCAACTCTCACCCATATAAATCTAAGGATAATCCGAATGAACAGGAGTCCATAGAACGCTCATGATTAAGATCGAGTTACCTAGGTTATTGTATGAATATAGTCAGTTAAGAAAGTCAACGGAGTTATAAAGTCTAAGTTACTATTTCGCGGTCCAGTCTTATGCAAACTCATTGCATTGGGCGCCCCCACTCACATGTCTCCACATGAACGATTTAGGATCACATCGTTTGTACTCTACAAAGTTGGTCGTGTCCATCGTGTCCCCAAGACAAGGTACCCAACCCTATCCTTATACTATAGACTGTTCTGATTATAACTCGAACTTGATCCACTTTTATGTCACACATAAAGTTCAAGTATTCATTCTATAGCGAAGGGTTCTTTATTGGATTAAGGTTACACAATACAAGAGAATCAATAACACCTTTACTGAATAAATTTCAATAACAACTTTATTGTGATATAGAATATACATTCAGTTTACAAAATAACGAGTCTTAGGACATAAAACCCAACAACATCTATCCCTAAGATAACAAGTTTAGCTACTCATGTCCACTATAAATCCTACTAAACTCAAATACAAAATCATAGTTCAACAATAAAAGTGAAAAGAACGAAGAAAGAACTCTCGTGGCGTGAACGACAACGATCCCGACACCTATCACGAACCCCGAGCTCCAAAAAGGCTTCTTTCATGAAATCTCTCAAAAATCCTCTTACAATCTCTCACAAGAGTGTTTAAACAATGGTGTCAAAATCTCTCCAAAAAGGTCTCCCAATCCAAGATGCATCTTTTCCTTTTTATATCAATAGCATGGTGTTGCAACGTCGTGCCCTAGCGAATAAATCATAAATGGAAAATATAAGGCAGCGTTGCAACGCTGTGGGAAGCGTTGCAACGCTGCTACCCTCGCGCACGCGTTTACTAATCGGTAAGCGTTGCACGCCGAGGACGGCGTTAACGCGCGCTACCTCTTGTGCCTTCATTATCGAAATAGCGTTGCAACACCATCGCTACGGATCTTCATGGCATCTTTTCTGGGTCTGGAGCGTTTCAACGCTGCAAAGCGGCGTTGCAACGCCATCGGTAAGTGCTTCTATAGTAAAACAGTTGCACACAGAGCGTTGCAACGCCCTGAATGGCGTTGCAACGCCATCTCCTCGGATTTGATGGCTTGTTTTGACCTTGTTTCTTCCATTTAATGTAAATTTTTGCTCCTTTTTCACCCATACTTCTCCATCAATTCTCATATTGCTCTTTAACCTGAATTTCCAAAAATTAAATACGTTAAAGCCCTGAAATTATCATAAAACTAACACAATTTAAGCCTGAGGATAGCACATTTTGTGTTCTATCAAACACCCCTAAACTTAAACAATTGCTAGTCCTCGAGCAAAAATATAGACGGATCATATCAGAGTAAGTTTCATACTACAGACTCAAACCTCAGGAATTTTATCAATCGAAGAATAAATTCATCAAAAAGGTAACATTGATTAAAAACTACATAATAAGATTTTTAAATTAAATCAAATTATTCCTTGAGTGGGTGTGTGATAGCCTTTTCTAGTTTAGTCCTTATAAGCCTAAGATAACCTTATTGAGTCCCCTGTTCATTTTCCCTCTACACTGGCCCTAGGCTCCAAATGATCAGCTCATTTGCATAATCAGAAAATTTTTACCTTTTATTACTGTTTTTCTTTTACCCCTAAACTTAAACTTTATTTTACTAACAACATATTTATTATTATTATTATTATTATTATTTTATTTTATTTTTTGGAGGGAATCTTTCAGTCGTCTATGCCTTCGCTCTAACATATTAACACTTTGTGGTGAAAATAGATGACTACGAGCACAGATACCATACAGATTGTCAAAGACTACTTCCATCCTATGTTTAATCCTTCAAAAGACAAGTATTGGTCACAATACTTAGGATGTTGGAGTACCCTCTAATTTATCACTTTTTTTTTTAGTGGAAAAACTTGAAAAAAGTATAATTTTCAATTAAGCAAACTTGCTCTTTCATTAGTTCCTAAGCCTATCGAGGTGACAACGATTTTCTGGACAAAATAAACTTGCCCTAAGCATTCAGAACCTTTCCGAAGTTGGCTAAGTGCAATTAGGTTCAAGGAATTCTCTAATCAATTTCAAACATCCTAAAATTGGAATTTAATCGAGTTCTCTCGGCTGATGAACATTATTAACAATTCTCAATTAAATTGCATCAGTGGTTATCATAGTCAAAGTAGGAAAAACATACAATGAGTAGTCCATTCCATTAACCTGAAATCGATCAAATGCACCAAAAACACACAACAGAAAAGAATATGATGGAAATGGAATGGTGTCAGATAAATCTCATGCAGTAAACAGTGATTAAAAGTCATACAATCACCCCAAAACTTGAGAACAACATTGTCCTCAATGTGCAAATACATATAAGAAAATAACATCCAAATCAGCTAAAGAAACAACAGGGGAGAGAAAAGAACTGTACTGCCTTGAACATGAAAAAGTCTCATTCCTCATCAGAAGAGGCGTAAGGAGGCATAGGGCCCAGGAATGAAGGATCAGCGCCATGAATGTACCTGAGACAGTCATAAAGATTGCGGTGAGAGGCCTCACTATACTGTAGATGTTTGATGATCTGGTGCTCCTCCCCACGACTCTGAGTCTCATGCTAGTCGAACCGTAGCTCGAATCAAGCTATGGCCTGAACAAGATCCTGATACTCCTGTTGGGCAGGGCGCTGTGGTGACTCATGCTGCCCCTCCTCTCCCATCATACCCTTGACTGCGTTAAGGAAAAATTCTGGCTCGTCTGCTTGCATCTCCGCAAGAACTCCTTGATCATGATCACGAAGTCCCATGATGTAGTTTTTATCCATCACCCCCTTTGGCTGAATCAACTCCTCCTCAGATGTCCAGGTGACTCCAGCTAGACGACAGAGGGCGGTGATGAGAGAGGGATGGGGTAGTCTGCCCGTGGTCGTGCCTCTCCGCACGTGCCTGATATATCGACTGATGACTTTGCCTACATCAATCATCTTACCAGTGGCAATGGCATACAAGAGGATGGCGCGCTCCTCGTCACGTCACTCATGTGTGCAACCAGCTGGAATCTAGCACAAATAAAACTGTGCCACACTCTGCTGGACACGGTGAGGTCCGCTGTCCGGAGTTTGGAGACCTCGCCTCTCCTTGTTACCCATTGAGCCCCAGGTCGTGCTAGCGTAGCAAGTACCTGTGCAGAGTTGAACTGTGTCCTGACATAGATAGTGTACTCATCAATCTCAAAATCAGGTAAGTGAAAATACCTATTAATGGACACAGCGTCGAACGGGATGCGTTTCCCTCGCCCGATGGTATGGTAAGCTTCCAGAGGCATATTAGCGTAAAATTCCCGCACAAGCGGGACCACTCCTGCCTCGGGTTATTGCACCAACAACTCCCAATGTCGCTGTTGAATGGTAGTGTAGATGTCCTGGTGATGGGAGTCATCAGGAACAATGCCCCGCTCAGGAACTAGAGCAGGAAGCACTACATAACTCTGGTACCGACTGACAGCTTCAACATCCACAAACCATTGTCCATCATATTTAGAACTAGAGCCAGCTGTTGTCTTTGCCCTTTTTGGTGTCATATGGGAACAGTGTAAAAGAATGAACTAGACAAGGGCAAGTAACAAAGTTAGTGCAAAGTAACAGGGAAAACAAGGAGATGCCCTATGGATTGTGCATGAAGTATAAATGAAAATGAACTTTGAAGTTCTCTACCCAAGGATGATGTAAATGGGGGAGAAAGATAAAAACCCAATGATTCTCGCCACCTATCAATCATGAACAAGAAGTGGAAATAAAACACAAGAAGGCCATATATAAAAGTGGACCACTTCATCATATGCATACTAGGGGCAAGGGAAAAATAAGCATAAGCCCAAAGACAATCCAGGAAAAACAATTATCCATGCCCGATCCAACAATAAGAATAAGTTCCCAATTAGTATGTGAAGACATCCAAATGCTCAAATTGACATATTAATTCAACTACAAGGTCAATCAACTCATCTTATGCTCATGTAGGAAGAGTAGTCGAAAGAGAAAGCACAAACGCAACTAAAGAGCAAGGAAGTGTCTTACCAAGATCAGAATGCACTTAATGATCAAGAACTTGTCTTACTAAAATTAATGAGCAAAGATATAACCTCACAACCAAATCATGTAATTATCAAAATGCACAACTAAGGAGAAGGGACTTATGTTACCAAAATCAATGATTTCAATACCCCAAACTTAAGATTCAAGCCTTAAGGATTAATAATGCCCAAAGATGGAAAATTTGAAAACCAACATCAATTTACCATGAAAACACATCTAGGACACTTCCATTAAACTACCCAAATCTCCTAATCTCAACAATAGGCTATCAAAATTCATCTAAGCCCAAGATTTATCATCATAAACAATAATACAACAACACAAACAACCAATCTTAAGCCTAATCACAGAAAAATCACAAAAATCGGAAAGAAAATGGTAGAGAAATAGTTTCCCACGATTTGTCTTCAAATGGGTATGAAACTTGCCCCAAAATGCCCAATCTAGCACAAAATAGGAAGAATAATGAGTGGAGAAAGGTTAAAGTTAACACTCTTGAGGAAATAGTGAAGGGGATTTAAAGAAAGAATAGAGAAAAGAGAGGAGAAGAGAGAAAATGAGGGTTGTTCGGCGAAATCTGGAAATTTAAAATTCCAGATTTTGCGACAGCGTTGCAACGCTGAGGGCAGCGTTACAACGCTGTCCTAACGGGTTGCGTGCCTGATAAAGTGCGCAGCGTTGCAACGCTGCGCCCGACGTTGCAATGCTTGCACAAGGGTTGCAACGCTTGGATAAGCGTTGCGACGCCGTTTCGAACCTTTATTTATTATTTATTTACTTATTTATTTATTTATTTATTTATTTTTACTTGAAAATAGAAAACAAAAAATGTCAACTAACTACTAAATGATAAAATGATAAATAAAATAAAGTAAAATAAAAAAGATAAAATAATATAATGAAATAAAATAAAAAAAAATTGGAATACAACGGGTTGCGTTCAGCGCTTTCTTTAACGTCTTTCAGCTAGACCACCTATAGTTGGGTTATGTGGCATTTCCATCAGTAAGGACAATGTTCTCCAGATGTTGCTCCTCGTGAGCGCAATAATGTTTCACACGTTGCCCATTGACTTTGAACAATGCTTCATCCTTACCTTACAACTCAATTGCCCCATAAGGAAATACTTCCTTCAGAATGAATGGTCCCGACAACCTGGATTTCAATTTACATGGAAACAAACGTAAACGTGAGTTAAAAATGAGAACTTGCTGACCAGAAGAAAATGTTCTATTTTTTATCTGTTGATCATGCCAACGAGTTGTTCTCTCTTTATATAACTTGGCCTTCTCATAGGCTTTATTTCTGAACTCCTCCATCTCATTGATTTGCAACAATCTTTGCTCGCCCGCCTTCTGAAGCTAAAAGTTAAGAGTTCTGATTGCCCAGTAGGCTTTATGTTCCAGCTCCACAGGTAAATGGCATGCCTTTCCAAACACCAATTGGTATGGTGATGCACCTATCGGTGTTTTGAAGGTCGTGCGAATACAATTTGTTGGCCCAATTCTTCCTGTTGGTCTTCACTGGTTTCTCAAGAATGAGTTTAATCACCCTATTTGAGATCTCAGCTTGGCCATTTGTCTGAGGATGATATGCTAATGAGACCTTATGCCTAACTTCATACCTGGCTAACATAGAATCAAATAGTTTATTGCAAAAGTGAGTGCCCTCATCACTAATAATAGCTCGAGGGGTGCCAAATATCGTGAAAATATTTTTGTGTAAAAACTTAATGACAACACGAGTATCGTTTTTCTTAGTGGCAATGGCCTCTACCCACTTAGAAACATAATCTACTGCAACCAGGGTATACAGATAACCATGTGAAGATGGAAAAGGCCCCATAAAATCTATTCCCAGACATCAAATAATTCAACTTCAAGAATAGGGGTAAGAGGACGTTCATGCTGACGTAAAATATTACCTGTGCGTTGGCATCGATCACAAGTTCGTACAAAAGTATAACAATCTTTAAAAACATTAAGCCAGTAAAAATCTGATTGTATTACTTTAGCAATTGTTCGAGTGGGCCTAAAATGTCCTCCATAAGGGGAGGCATGACAGTCATGTATGATTTTGCCCACTTCGTCTTGATGCACACACCTTCTGATAAGTTGATCTGCACCAACCTTGAAGAGTAGAGGATCATCCCATAGATAGGACTTCACATCATGTAAGAATATCTTCTTTTGCTGAGAAGTCAGATCTGGTGGCATTACTCTTCCTGCAAGATAATTCACATAATTAGCAAACCATGGTAAATTATCCTGTACCAGATAAAGTATTTTATCAGGGAAATCTTCTGTGATAGGGAGAGAAGGTGAAATGTCCTCCTTTTCTATCCTGGATAGGTGGTCAGCTGCCACATTTTCACATCCTTTCCTATCTCTGATATCAAAGTCAACCTCCTGCAACAAAAGAATCCATCTAATCAGACGAGGTTTAGCATCTTTCTTATCAAATAAATATCTAAGTGCAGCATGATCAGTGTTTACAATTACTCTAGTCCATAACAGATAAGCCCTAAATTTATCAAAAGAAAACACAACACAACATCTAAAGTTTTGCTTGCATAATAAATGGCCCTGAATTTTTTTTCCCGACGTTGGCCCAACACTGCGCCTACAACGTAGTCACTAGCATCACACATGATCTCAAAGGGTTGACTCCAATCTGGCACAACAATAATGGGAGCAGTAGTTAGCTTTTTCTTCAAAAGATCAAAAGCAACTAAACAATAATCACTAAATACAAAAGGAGATTTTTTTTCTAGCAAGTTACACAGAGGTTTCAAAATTTTTGAAAAATCTTGTATGAACCGTCTATATAACCCTGCATGTCCTAAGAAACTGCTTACTCCCTTAACATTAATTGGAGGTGGTAGTTGTTCAATGGCTGAAATCTTAGCTCTATCCACCTCTAGTCCCTTTTCGGAAACTTTGTGCACTAGGACTATACCTTCCTTGACCATAAAATGGCATTTTTCCCATTCAAAACAAGGTTAGTTTCCTAGCACCTAACAGGAGCGACATTATGCAAACAGATATCAAATGAACAACCAAAGACAGAAAAATCATCCATAAAAAACTTCCATTATCTCCTCAATCAGGTCATGGAATATTGCAATGACGCAACGCTGGAAAGTGGTAGGTGCATTGCACAATCCAAATGGCATTCTCCTAAAAGCATATGTTCCATAAGGGCAAGTGAAAGTAGTCTTCTCTTGGTCCTCAGGAGCAATAGCGATCTGGTTTTAACCTGAATAGCCATCAAGAAAACAATAGTAAGGATAACCAGCAAGTCTATCAAGCATCTGATCAATAAAAGGAAGGGGAAAGTGATCTTTTCGTGTAGCCTTATTCAACTTCCTGTAATCGATACAGTCACACCATCAAGTGACTATCCTTGTGGATATAAACTCATTATTGTCATTTTTTATGACAGTCATCCCCCCTTTCTTTGGAACAACCTGCGCAGGGCTCACCCAAAAACTGTCAGATATAACATAAATAATTCCTGCATTTGACAGTTTGAGTACCTCAGCTTTAACTACCTCCTTCATTGTTGGGTTAAGCCTCCTTTGGTGTTCAACTGATGGATTAAAGGTATCTTCCATTAAGATTTTATGCATGACTACAGGTGGACCGATACCCTTAACATCACTAATTGACCACCCTAAAGCAAACTTATGACTTATCAGGATTCTTACCAACTTTTCTTCCTCTTCTTTATTCAGATCAGCAGAAATAATCACAGGATATGTAGATGAATCACCTAAGAAAGCATAACGAAGGTGTGCAGGTAATTGTTTCAATTCTAGAACAGGAGGCTTCATTTTTTCCACATTATTGACATGCAATTGTGAGAATTGTTTATATTGGAGTGTAGGCAATTGATTCAATGATTTATTATTGTAAGTAATTTCATGGTCCAATGTCCCTAGTTGATCTAACATTGAATTTGTCATGCAAGTTTCTAAGGGATCAATAGATAAAACTAACTCATTAAATGAATCAACAACAACATCCAAAATATTGATCATGTTACAGGTACTTACCTCATTAGGGTACTTCAAGGATCAAAATATGTCGAATACAACCTTGTCCTCACCGACCCTTAGAGTTAACTTACCATCCTGCATATCTATCAATGCTCTTCCAGTTGCTAGGAAAGGTCGTCCCAAAATAATTGGGATCTCAGAATCTTCCTCCATATCCAGGACCACAAAATCTGCAGGGAAAACAAATTGTTCAACTTTTACAAACACATCTTCTACAATACCTTTGGGATATTTGATAGAACGATCAGCCAACTGTAGTGAGATTGTTGTAGGTTGAACCTCCTCAAGACCTAGTTTCCTGTAAACAGATAAAGGCATCAAATTAATACTCGCCCCTAGATCACATAAAGTTCTATCAACAAAAATACTACCAATATTGCAAGGAATAGTAAAACTCCCTAGATCTTTCAATTTTTGTGGTAGTTGCCTTTGGAGTACAACACTGCATTCTTCAGTGAGATTGATTGTCTCATATTTGTCAAACTTCTTCTTTCTCGACAGGACTTCATTCATGAACTTTGCATATTTGGGCATTTGTTCCAAGGCATCTGTAAAAGGAATATTAATATGTAGTTTCTTAAACATATCAAGAAATTTAGCAAAGTGAGAATCAGTCTTTTTCTTTTGAAAACGCTGAGGGTAGGGAATAGAATTAGGAACAATAGGAATAGAGAAATCAGAAAGCTTCTCTATTTGTTTCGATGTGCTTGCTTCCTCAACCACTCCCTCTGTATCCTCTTTGGCATCAGAATTGAGCTGCTCTTTAGAATTTACCTTTTCAGTTTCAGCAAGCTCCTTACCACTTCTTAAGGTCACAGTTTTGCACTGTTCCCTAGGATTCACCTCAGTGTCACTAGGAAACTTATCGTTCTGTAGCGTGTTTAGGGTTGTTTCCATCTGACTGATCTGTACCTCTATGTTCTTAATGGATGCTCCATGTGAGTTCACTGTGCTACTCAGACTTAGCACTAGATTTTCCAACTGGTTGGTTCGATTCCTGGATTCAGTGATTAATGAACTCATCATGTCTTTCAGGGATGGTTTACCCTCAGTTGTAGATGTAGATGCGTAACCTGGAGCAGGCTGCAAAACATTCTTTTTATTAGCATAAGAAAAATTTTCATGATTACGCAAACCTGGATGATAATGAGTGGGCAACTGATTTTGGGCTGATTGCCACGACACCCATAACCTCTGTTGTTCACATATTGAGCCTGCTCAGGATCCAAATCTTCAACACATGCAAGTTTGTTAGCAGCTGCACCTGCAACTATGGATTCACTGTTACCTGTACCTGCAAGTTTATTCAAAGCACTAGTTAAGGAAGTCATATGGAACTTGATGGAACTTACCTCGTCTATCTCGTACATCCCTACCACAGTTTTGGCAGTTGATCTATCAGAATGCCAATTATAACTTGTGGCAGCCATCTCCTTAAGAAAAGTTCGAGCATCCTCTGCAGACTTGGAAAATATTGACACCCCAGCAGCTGCATCCAAAAGTGATTTATCATTTCCAGATAATCCATTATAAAATAATTGAATTTGCAACCAGTCAGGATAACCATGTTGTGGGCATTTTCTAAGTAAATCTTTATATCTTTCCCAAGCCTCAAACATATGTTCTCCATTTTGCTGTCTGAAAGTGCCAATCTCAGTGCTAAACCTCGTAGTCTTGGCAGGTGGGAAGTGTTTAGCCAAGAATGCATCCGCTAATTCCTCCCAAGTGCTAATACTACCAGGGGGTAAGGACTCCAACAAGAATTTTCCCTTATCCTGCAGAGAAAAGGGACACAATCGTAATTGAATGACATGTCCTCTGAAGGCATTTTCTCGAACTATCTGGATGAGGCCCATCTTTAACTCCAAATTATTAGCTTGAATAGGAGCATAAATGATTCCATATTGGTTTCCAGCAAAAATTGGTTGGAAGTGCTCCCTAATGGGCTTATATTCTCCCTGTTGCTCCTCCATGATTCTGACCTTGTCCTTAGTCTCCTTAAGCTTCCTTCTGAAAGTTCTGTCAACTTCAGGATCAAAAGGAACTAGATCAGTTTCTGAGTTACTTCGCATGCAACACACAACACAGAAAAATATAGAAACTTTAAAACTAACAAAAGAACAAAACACAAAACTAAAAGAAACACAAAACTCAACACAAAATAAGAATAAAGAAACACAACAAAAACAAATACAAAAAGGAACACAAACTCTAGATTAAGACTAAGTGACTTCTTAATAGTATCAAAAGAATTAAATAAATGCTTATCCCCGGCAACGGCGCCAAAAACTTGTTGCGTAAATTTTGCAATACCGCAAGTGTACGGGTCAAGTTTTAATATAGTGAATTTGAGTACGAGTATCGTCCACAGGATTGGGTATTTAATTCAATTAATTCCTATCAATATGACCGCTCAATATTATCTAGAAAATTAGACTTTAAAGTGAGGTGAAAACACAAAATCAAAGAGTGAATGTTGAGAACAATCAGGAGAGACGAATATCTTAGGGACTAGATTTCACCAATTAATTAACTATTTTATTTAGATCATGCTAATGGGTTATCGCACTGATTTTATAAACCAAGAAACTAAGGTAACAAATAACCTCTCTCGAGGCAAGTGAATCTCATGCAAGACATAGAATTAAACATCTCTATTCAACCTAAAAATCAAACATGGCACTAAGTTCAATTCTTATGGGTTTCTAATAGCACTTCAATCATTCTCATGTCAAAGTAACTATCAGTCATGCAAAAGACATAATTAAAAGGTTACATCTGTCCCGAAGATAACAAGTTTAGCTACTCATGTCCACTATAAATCCTAGTAAACTCAAATACAAAACCATAGTTTAACAATAACAGTGAAAAAAATGAAGAAAGAACTCTCGTGGCGTGAACGCCAACGATCCCGGCACCTATCACGATCCCCGAGCTCCAAAAAGTCTTCTTTCTAGAAATCTCTCAAAAATCCTCTAACAATCTCTCACAATAGTGTTTAAACAATGGTGTCAAAATATCTCCAAAAAGGTCTCCCAATCCAAGATGCATCTTTTCCTTTTTATATCAATAGCACGGCGTTGTAACGCTGGACATGGCGTTGCAACGCCCTGCCCTAGCGAATAAATCATAAATGAAAAATATCAGGCAGTGTTGCAACACTGCTACCCTCGCGCGCGTTTGCTAATGGAAGTATCGTTGCAACGATGAGGACAGCGTTGCAACGCTGCTACCCTCGCGTGCCTTCTGCTATCGAAGTAGCGTTGCAACGTCATCGATACGGATCTTCATGGCGTCTTTTCTGCGTGTGAAGCATTGCAACGCCATCTGTAAACGCTTCTATAGTAGAACAACTGCACACAGAGTGTTGCAACGCCCTGAATGGCGTTGCAACGCCATCTCCTCGGATTTGATGGCTTGGTTTGACCTTGCTTCTTCCATTTAATGTAAATTTTGTCTCCTTTTCCCCCATAATTCTCCATCCATTCTCATATTGCTCTTTAACCTGAATTTCAACAAATTAAATACGTTAAAGCCCTGCAATTATCATAAAACTAACACAATTTAAGCGTAAGGATAGCAAAATTTGTGTGGTATCAACTGTTTAGGAATATTTGGCCTTAGATTTCTATTGATTTGATCAATTTTATTGTAAAGGCCCCCATGTTTTTGGGCAATTAAGTACTTTATCGAGTCTGTAATCGAGTTAAGAGTCGTTCGGGACAAGTTTCGTGCAATTTGGTTGAGTATCAAAGGAGAATTCGAAGTTTGAAGCTGTTGCGCTCGGAGGAAAAAGCTGATGTCGAAGCAATAACGTTGCAACGCTACCATCAGCGTTGCAGCGTCGTTCATCAACGTTGCAACGTTGAGGAACTACGTCGCAACACCAGACCTCCCTATGGACACGAGATCTCCAGGGGTCAGCAACGTTGTAACACTGCCCCTCAGCGTTGAAACACTCCAGTCAGCAGCGTTGTAGCCGGCGTTACAACACTCCAATCAGCGTTGCAACGCCATGATGCCAAATATGGTGCTGCATACCAGTCTGGGCGATTCTTCTTATTTTTCGATCTGGTTCGAGTTCGGTTGAAGGAGGTTTGGACCGGTTTTGTAATAAAATTAGAGTAATTTTTTTATCTTTGGACTTTAAAGGCCAAATTATTCCGGTTTTACAACTATTTTTCTTTAAGAATGTCATTTACAATTTTTCCCACCTTAGGATAAGCATGTTCATGCATTTTGTTTGTAATAATTGTTATATACATATGGTAGAAATGCATGATCTAATTTATTTTTCATAACTATTTATTTATAATTGTTATAATTAGATAAATGTAGAAAATTAATTGCATGGAACATGAAATTACATAGTTTCAAATAACTGTTATTTTATTTAAGTAATTTAATTATTCAATTAGTTGAATAATTTTTATAATTCCAATTTGAAAATAATTGTTGGTTTTGTAATATAGTTCCTTGTCATAGGTGAATTATTAAAATTTATAAGTGTTATAAATTTAAGGGGTCTTAAAAACCATAACCTATAACAAAGAATTGCATGTAAACATAGGAACTTTCATATAAGTTTTAATTTAGACCTAAGTTTTAATTTCATATAAGATTAGTAGTTAGTCTCACATAGTATTTTAAATAGTTTAAAATATAGTAGGACATTAGAACTTTGGTTATAAGGGAACTCTACTTGTGAAGTTCTGTCTAAGGTTGGGGGTACTTAAGCTGGCGGTTAACGGAACACCTCCTACCTGGGAACTGACCCGGAGCTTGAGTTGAATTAACCTTAGTTCTATTTTATATATAGGTAATTAAAATATTTATTCACCTAAACATAAGGTTAAAAGACCTAGTTATAATAGTTACAATAGGCATAGACTTAGATAGATTCTTTTAGCCAGAATCCGACTAAGTTAAACTTATACCCTAAACTTAGGAGCTTCAGTGGGATAAAACGAGATGTTCACATCAAGTTTACTCTCACATACTCAAGAGTTCACACCGTGAGTTCTATGATCGGTTACTAGCGTCACTATGGTGTCCCCTACGGTAAGTGTTTGCATGGTTTAATACCAAGGTGAATGAGGGAAGTATCCATAGTAAATTGGAGCAGGACGTGTGTCAATGTATCCTTCGGTCTCCTCCATTAGGTCGTACCGTGAGATTTCTATTGTTCGCCTGCTAGCTTGTCTTGGAACAACCACACCCGGAGGGCCTGACTATAGAGATCGGAACACCCCGAACTCCAGAAATGAATAGGGGTCTCTTAGGTTATTTGCCAACAGTTGTCTTAATATTAGCCTTTTGGCTCATACCTATTGGATCTGAAAATGGTAGGGTCACATTGACGGGATAAGTTAAGCTAGTTAACAAGTCCTTGACCAAACAAACGGTAGCCAAGGACCATTGGGACATGAGATGTTCTGGTAGTGAGAATTGGCTGAGAAAGACTCAATTCAGGGGAGGAATGACTGACCAGCCGATGATGGTTGTTGTTATAAACCCTTGAAGTATCGTTGCAAAATTAAACGTTTAATTTAAACACTGGGTTTAGTTTAAACACCAGGGTTCTTTAATAATTTTGCTAAATTTCATTCGTTTATAATGGGTTAAAGACATAACTAATTAGAACTATTTTGGAATTTCAGCATGTCATCCTCAATTATAGCCTTACTGAAATGCGATCGTTTAACTGGTGAAAATTTTACTACGTGGAAGTCCAACCTGAATACGATTCTTGTTGTTGACGACCTTCGGTTTGTACTGACTGAGGATTGTTGACTCAGGTCCCTGCTCGAAACGTTCCTCAATCTATTAAGGATGCGTATGACCGCTGGATCAAGGCCAATGATAAGGCCAAGGTCTACATTTTTGCTAGTGTTTCTGAAGTTCTAGCCAAAATGCACGAGGGCATGGTCTGAACTCGTGAGATCATGAGTTCGTTCCAGGATATGTTTGGACAACCGTCTGGACAACTTCGGCACAAATCACTCAAATATGTTTATAACTCCCGTATGAAAGAGGGGTCGTCGATGAGAGAGCATGTTTTCAATCTGATGGTCCACTTCAATGTGGCTATGATGAACGACGCGGTCATTGATGATCAATGTCATGTCTCGTTCATCCTTGAATCTTTTCGGAAGAGTTTTCTGCAATTTCGCAACAATGCAGGGATGAACAAGATAGAGTATAACTTGACTACTCTCCTTAATGAACTACAAACTTTCCAGTGTTTTATAAAAAATAAGGGGCAAGCTGATGGAGAGCCAAATCTGTTTGTCAATTCCATAAGGTTCTAGAAGAGTTCATCCTCTGAAACTAAGTTATGTAGTTCGTCTTATGGGCTTAAGAAGACCCAAAAGAAGAAGATAGGAGGGAAAGGGAAGGCACCTGCTGCTGATAAGGGCAACAGAAAAACCAAGGTTGCAGACAAGGGAAAGTGTTTCCACTGCAACATGGATGAGCACTGGAAGCGAAACTCCCCAAAATACCTTGTTGATCTCAAAGAGAATAAAGGTAAATCTGATTTACTTTTTCTTGAAACTTGCATATTGGAAAATGATGATTTTACCTGGATACTTGATGCAAGAGCCACTAATCACATTTGCTCTTCTTTTCAGGAAACTAGTTCCTTAAAGGAGCTCGAAGTGGGTTAGATAACGCTCTGGGTCGGAACGGGAGACGTCGTCTGAGCTCGTGCAATGGGAGTTGCCTAGCTGTTTTTTAGAGATAGATTTTTATTTTTAGAAAATCTGTTTATAGTTCCTAAAATAAAGAGGAACTTAATTTCTATCTCTTGTTTAATTGAACTTTGCTATTGTATTACTTTTTCTTTCAATGAAGCATTCATTTTAAAGAAAGGTGTCAATATTTGCTCGGCTAAGTTAGAAAACGACTTATAATCAAATTAAAGCAATTTTGAATCATGAGATGTAAGCCCTAAACTCGATTTTCTTTTATCATTTTGAACTCGTACTTGATGTGTTGAAATATGCAAAATGATATAGGTTTCACTAAAGGATGTCGTGATGGGATTTGGGAATCTGTTTAATTGGAAGCTACAATGTGCTAAAAGCATCATAAGGAGATAGGTAAGCCATTGAAATAAGCATATTAAAAGTTGAATTGAATTAAGTTAAAAGCAGTACCAAATTGGGGACCTTTAAGATGCAATATGTATTGAATGGAAGATGTTATACCTCAGAAATTTAGTAGGCGTTGACTAAATGCTTATGGTTTATTTCCGTACTTATTTTGGTGTTTTAAAAAGGGGATTATGATGTAAATATTAAAGTTGGGGCTGGCCAAAGGAGGTGAAGCCTCAGAGTTAAACATTGCAAGTAGGTGCTGTCAAATTCGTAGGAAAACAACAAGTTGCGGGAAAATAGGTCATCTTCAAACAATCATATCTCGTAATTTACTAAGCCAAATTCGATGATTTATGAGTCAAAATCTCAGAAATTGAGTGTAAAATAAGAAACTTGTAGGCTTCTCTTAAAATACGAAGAGGACAAAGGAGAAAAGTACAGAACAGTGAAAGGTGTTCAAGGTTCTCGGGAAGCAAAACCGTGTGAGGAGATCAGTCTGTTTTGAGCTCTCGAAGAGGAATTAGAAGCTGAAATTTTGAGATAAGTAAGCTAAGATGTTGTACTTAAGGTCTATCAAAAAATATTTGGTGGTTGTTTTGATAAATTGTGAGAAACCCAAACTGAAAGTTGAACCTGGAATCTTAGCTTCAAAGAAAAAAACTGCTAGCAAGAGATTGAAGGAGATGCGCTTCCATTTCTAGATACCTTACAACCAAGTGTGTATGGTTATTATGATTTAAGTTATGGGATTGAATTAGATCTGTTTTTAAGGTGCATAAAGAAAGGAATTAATGTTATCAAATTCATTTTCAGGGCAAACGGAGATAGACATAGCTTATAATCCTTGGAATTCTTTTGGTAATTGTGAGTGACTCTATTTTAGAATTATACTGGACCTTTGTTTTTCTTCAAAAACATAAATTTCTATCATTGAATCTTGCTGGAATTCATTATGTATAGTTTCACGGAGTTTTTAACATAATGTTCTTGATGGAATCTAAGCATGTTTTGAATTAGTTTGTACTATAAGTCCAAGTATGGAAACTAAATTATGGAAGTATGATTTCCTCTAGAGAATGTCTTATGTAAATCTATTTGGGAACATGTTTAGAAAATAATATGCAAAGGTTGAGAAATTGTTGTATGTATTATTAAAGCATGATTTCCATGGTATACAAATTAAGCCCATGTTTGTTGTTAACCCCTAATACTGAAGGAGATAAAGAAGGTACTTAGGGGGGAAGGAATCATGATTTTCCGATACTAAAGGACAATGAGAAGTGATACGGGTAGTAAATGGTCTTACCTTAATACTGAAGGACATAGAGAAGACATTAAAGGGAAACCAAAGTGCCAATGGCATTCCACGTGCAGGTGAGAGAGAGGTATGAACGTTATTAGTATAAATATAACTCTACAACTGTAAAGGTTTGAAAGCAGAATCATGCCATCAGTTTTATTGTAATTATCTATCTACCCTCAATATAGTACTTCATTACGAGATTTATGCTATACAAAAGTGGTGACATAAACCTGTAAACTGAAAGCATGGCTAGATTATGTTTACAAACAAATGTTAAGATATTTTCTACTCATAGTCTGCCCATTATTATGCTTCACCTTTGAGCTTATAATGTTTTACATGTAGACACTCACTGGGCTTCCCAGCTCACGTATTCATATGTTTACTCTTCCAGGGTAGCAGACGAGTTCTCGGTGCTTAGCCTTGAAAAGACCTGTATGCCACCACGCCGTTTTAGCTCCTTGTATAAACACTTTTGTATGTATATGGTTTGTAGTGAAAACATATTAGTTGGGTTGTAATAAACTTGAAGGCTTTATGACTAGCTAAAGAACATAGTATAGGAAGTGAATGTGTCGTGCTTATATGTGTATTCAATTTTCAATCATTCTTGTTCAAACGTGTTATGTTGCGTTTAATTTTAGGTTAAGTCTTTGGTTAGTCAGGAGAGTTAGAAGAGAGTTGGTTATCTCTGTCTTTGCATCTTTTCCTAGGTTAACCAAGTAAGCTGGGAGGGGGTGTGACAACTTGGTATCAGAGCAAAAGGTTTTGGGCAGGGAACTAGGTTCATGGATTAAACTAGGAGCTTGTTGTCTTAACTATTTTAATAAGATTGTATAATTTAGGACCATGGCTCGAGGTGGCAAACGAGGCAGGCAAGTGGAGGCCGGAACTCGAGAAGCCACATGTGATAGAGGAAGAGAGGTATCAAAGGGAGAGTCTAGTCATCCTCAGCAAGAGGTGAACATGGAGGAACAAATCTTCATGGGATAACTCAAAGATTGGCTGAAAGTGTTGGATCAACACAAGAAGATCAAGAAAAAAAGCATGGCATTGAAAGACTGAAGGCCTTAGGTGCAACAACATTTGAAGGCAAGACAGATCCCGCTGATACTGCGGTTTGGTTAAATCTGATTGAGAAGTTTTAGGGTCATGCGATGCCCTTAAGACAGGAAGGTCGATTTAGCAACATTCTTGCTTCATAAAGGAGCAGTTGATTGGTGGAAGATAACAGAGAGTAGAAAAGGGGAAGCTTGGAGCTGGAAAGAGTTTCAAAAGGCTTTTGAAGATAAGTATTATCCGAGCTCATATCGTGATGTGAAGAGGAACGAGTTTCTAGGACTCGTTCAGGGGTCGATGACTGTAACAGAATATGAGAAGAATTTCACAGAGTTATCAAAGTATGCTAGCACTATTGTTGCAAGCGAGATGGATCGATGCAAGAGGTTCGAGGATGGTCTGCAAACAGAGATCCGAACGCCTGTGACAGCAAGTTCGTATTGGGGTGAGTTCTCCAAGCTTGTGGAGACGACATTACGAGTAGAGTGAAGCATAGTAGATGACAAAATGGGAAAAGGAGTTGTAGGTGGTGGTCATACCACTTATTCTGTTTGTTTACCACGAGACCGATTCCAACGAGGGGATAATAGGAGATTCGCTCCAGGTGTCTCTAGAAAATGAAGCTGTAAACCCCATCGTGGTGGACAAACTACTCCAAGGACTGGTACAGGTGGACGTGGGGAAAGACAGAGGCAGCAGGGATCAAGCTTTCTTATAGGATCAACAAGGGACTCCAGTACAGGGCAACCCAGTGAGTCAGTAGCTAGTTCAGCAAGGAAACCTTTGTGCAACACTTGTGGAAAGTATCATTAAGGTCGATGTTTGAGTGGTGAAAATGTATGTTTCAACTGTGGGCAAGGTGGTCACTTCAAAAGGGAATGCCCCCAGCTAATGCAAGAAGGCATGGTAGGACAGAGAACCACGTCACAGACCGTGAACATGCAGCAAAATACTGGGGTAGTTGGAGGAGAAGGCACTAGTAGTGCTAAGCAGAAGGGACAGGTAGGTCGACCCCGACAACAGGGGAAGATTTACGCTATGACACAGCAGGAGGCAGAGGATGCACCAGAAGTTGTTACGGGTACACTCTCTATATGTAATAAACCTGCACAAGCATTGTTAGATCCAGGAGCTACACATTCTTTTATCTCAAAAATATTTGTTGTTAGCATTGTTACAAAGTTAGAACCTTTATTTGAGGAGCTGTGTATTTATACTGCTATTGGAGATATGTTGATAGTTTGTAGTGTTTATACAAATTGTATTGTGGAAGTGAATGGTATGACAATGACAACTTAACTAATTCCCTTAGATCTTCAAGAGTTCGACGTTATCTTGGGGATGGATTTCTTATCCAGGTATCATGCCTTAGTGGACTGTCATAGGAAGGAAGTTGTGTTGAGGAAGCTAGGCGACACTAAGGTTGTGTTTAAGGGGTATAGGAAGATATTACCAACTTGTATGATATCAACTATTAAAGCTAGAAAATTATTGAAGAAAGGTTGTGCAACATATCTTGCATATGTAGTTTGTGCACCAGTGAGTAAATTGAAACCTGAAGGCATTCCAGTAGTATGTGAGTATTTAGATGTCTTCCAAGAGGAGCTAACAGGGTTGCCACCTGATAGAGAGGTGGAGTTTACCATAGACTTGATGCCAGGAACAACGCCAATATCTCAAGCCCCGTATAGGATGGCACCGAAGGAATTGAAAGAATTGAAAACTCAGTTGCAGGAGTTGGTGGATAAGGGTTATATTCGACCAAGCGTATCTCTGTGGGGAGCACCTGTGTTGTTTGTTAAAAAGAAGGATGGGACATGACGATTATGCATTGATTACCGACAACTAAATAAGGCAACAATACGTAACAAATATCCTTTGCCCCGCATAGGTGACCTATTCGATCAACTAAAAGATGCGTCAGTGTTTTCCAAAATTGATTTACGATCAGGTTACAATTAGCTGAAGATCAGTGATTCTGATGTACCAAAAACAGCTTTCATGGCAAGGTATGGGCATTATGAATTCTTGGTAATGCCATTCGGGTTAACAAATGCCCCAACAACATTCATGGATCTCATGAATCGTGTATTCCATCCTTACCTTGATCAGTTTGTTATAGTATTTATTGATGACATCTTGGTGTATTCATAAAGTAAAGAGAAACATGTAGAACATCTTAGACTAGTGCTACAGACATTACGAAATCGGAAGTTGTATGCTAAATTTAGTAAATGTGAGTTTTTCTTTGGAGCGAGTTGTGTTTTTGGGACACGTAGTGTCGCAATTTGGAGTTCGAGTGGATCCTCGTAAGAAGGCGAAGCTATAGTTAAGTGCGAACAACCCACTTCAGTATCGGAAGTCCGTAGTTTTTTGGGACTTGCAGGATACTATCGACGTTTTGTTGAGGGGTTTTCGAAGATAGCTCTTCCATTAACCAGTTTGACAAAAAAGAATACGAAGTTCGAGTGGAGTGAAGGGTGTGGAAAAAGTTTTCAAGAGTTAAAGAACAGACTTGTCACAGCACCGGTACTAACTCTATCCACCACAGGAAAAGAGTTTGAGGTTTACTGTGATGCCTCACATCAGGGCCTTGGATGTCTACTTATGCAGGATGGGAAAGTGATCGCTTATGTGTCAAGACAGTTGAAAAAGCATGAATGTAATTATCCTACTCATGATCTGGAGCTCGCAACAATTGTGTTAGCTCTAAAGATTTGGAGGCATTATCTGTTTGGTGAGAAGTGTTGTATTTACACAAATCATAAAAGTTTAAAATATATCTTTAAACAGAAAGAGTTGAATTTGAGACAGCGGCGGTGGCTTGAGTTGATAAAAGACTACGACTGCACGATTGAATACCACCCAGGAAAGGCTAGTGTTGTAGCTGATGCACTGAGTAGGAAGTCGAAGCAATGTAGGGGTTCACTTAATGCTGTTAGAGTGGCTCTATTTGAGGAACTCAAGAGCTCTAATGCTAAAGTGTATGTTGGTGACAAAGGGACTTTGTTAGCTCATTTTTCAGGTAAGACCTACCTTAATTAAGATGTTATCTCGAGTCAAGTTAAAGACCCTACACTGAAGAAATTGATAGAAGAGGTGAACTTGAAGTAGAGAGCAGATTACTAAGTAAGGCGCGATGGAGCGTTGATGACCCGTGGTAGATTTTGTGTATCTAAAGATGAATCTTTGAGAAATGCAATACTAAAGGAAGCACATAGTTCAGCCTATGTGATGCATCCAGAAGGTACAAAGATGTATCAGACATTACAGAACCATTATTGGTGGCCAGGAATGAAACGAGAGATAGTAGAGTATGTCTCTAAATGTTTAATTTGTCAGCAGGTGAAACCTGAACGACAGAAACCAGGAGGGCTTCTAAATCCACTCCCAATACCGGAATGGAAGTGGGAGCATGTAACCATAGATTTCTTATTTGGACTTCCACGAACACCGAGTGGTTATGACGGGATTTGGGTAATAGCAGACAGATTCACTAAGACTGCTCAATTCTTACCCGTCAAGGTAACTTTTACTCTGGATAAACTTGCTAAATTATATGTTGACAGGATTGTAAGCAAATATGGAGCCCCAATATCTATTGTGTCGGATAGGGATTCGAGATTTACTTCCAAGTTCTGGCCAAGTCTCCAAGAGGCCTTGGGAACTAAGTTGCACTTTAGTACAACATTTCATCCATAAACCAATGGTAAGTCAGAAAGAACCAACAGACCCTCGAAGACATGCTTCGAGCATGCATATTGCAATATAAAGGAAGTTGGGAGACTCACCTATCGTTGATGGAGTTTGCATACAATAATAGTTATCATTCTAGCATCGGAATGGCACCGTACGAAGCATTATATGGAAGAAAATGTAGAACCCCTATTCGCTGGGGGGGAGGTAGGAGAAAGGAAGCTTATAGGGCAAGAGTTGGTCCAAGTTACCTCGGAGAATGTTAAATTTATCAGGGAAAGACTGAAGACAGCACAAGATAGACAAAAGAGTTACGCTAACAAACGAAGAAGAGATTTAGAATTCGAAATTAGAGGCAAAGTTTTCCTGAGACTATCCCCATGGAAGGGTATTTTGCAGTTCAGAAGGAAGGGGAAACTGAGCCCGAGATATATAGGGCCTTACGAGATTCTGGAGCGTGTAGGGCCATCAGCTTAAAGATTCGCTTTACCGATAGAATTGTCTCAGGTACATAATGTTTTCCATGTATCAATGTTGAGGAAATACATTTCTGATCCATCACATGTGCTCAAGGTAGAATGTTGTGCAAAAAACACACAACGCAAGCATACGCAATCGTAGGTAGTAATTGGGGAACAAGGTCGATCCCACAGGGACTAATGTTTGCAAAAGATTGAGAAAATAAGTAATGCTAAACTAGACTTAAAGCGCCTAAACAACTCAAAGGCAACAAAAATGAGCTTAGCATAAGAGAGATTGAATATCGCTATCTAAGAGCGATAAACAACTCAAATGGACAATAAACAAGTTGAGGATGAAGTAATAAAACGCTGGAATTTATGGAAATGAACTTCCAAATTCTGTTGTCTAATGTTGTAGCAATGCTACCACACTTGCTTTAAACTTCTATCTTTGTGCGAAGCTTGAAAATTAAACAGAAAATTTCCGAAAATCATGTCTAACCTTCGAATTACAGCCTAAAAGCAGAGTTTACATATGTCTATGAATAACCAACTTTCAAACATCAAAGCAACTCAAATTTCCTAAAGTTTACAAGCGAAAGGCATATGTCTATACCTTTGGAATCCTTTTCTTTCTCAAGATAAAGATAAACTTGAATTGCTCATGCTTTTTCCATTCATTTCAACCTTTTAAGAATTAAAATGAACTAATATTCAATCCTAAGGTGATCAATCTTAAGAAGAACATTAAACCATAAACAACCATAAGCAAACTCCACACATTTAGCACTTTCCCAACAAAAGAACTTCAAGAATTTAGAATCTCATCCCATAAATTCCAACGTAAAAAGTACTTAGCCCATGGCTATTGCATAAAACTCAAGAACAAAATGCTTACAACTTATAAACATTCTAATGATGAATTCAAAGTTACTCGAAAGATCTAACTACACAAGGAGGAAAACAAAGCTAATAAGAGAGAAGAAAAGGTGGACACGAATTGGTTGTGGAGGTGAGGTAGCAGCTGCCTTCTTCTTCAGCAAGCTCTCGATAAAGGTCACCTACTCCTCTTTATCTTCTGTTGTTCATTTTTTTTCGATAAGGGTAGCTCTCTACCTCTTTCCTAATTAGGTTAGATTTTTTATCACCCTTTCTTTTTTTTCTTTTTCTATTGCACCCCTGGTCCTTTAATTTGTCAAAAATCTCCAAAAAACCCAAATCTACTGATTTAGACCAGAAGAAGAGGTATCTGCTGCGTCATCCCAAGATGTGGGTCCTACTTTGACTTTTCTGTCCGAATTCAATGTTGCCGCCATGCTGTGACATAGCTGCTACGTGGTGAACTTGCCTTCTGTTCTTAGAAGTCGCACCGCAGCAGCTTTGTGGCATTGATGCTGCCACAATTAACAATTTTCTTCTCCCTACACCAAACATAAGCATAAACAAAAGCACAGCCTACACACAAAATTCACAACAAAGAACATGGAATACATCAACTACATAGACACAAAATACTAAAGTTAACCCTACACAATGAGGAAAAGGAACAGCTAGACACTAAAACAGACACACTCTAAACTCAACAAAAACATACTAGGAAACTGACTAACAACACACCTACCACTCAATGTTTAGTAGAAATAAGCAATGGAAAGTGCCACCAATAATCCCATTTCATGGGATTATCACACCCCTCAAACTTATCTCATTACTCGTCCTCCAGTGATGCACTAACAACCACAACAACAAACAAACAACTCGCTAGGTGCTACAGAGGTTTAGATTATCAAACCTTCAGGTAAACTCTCAAAGTTCACAAGCATAAACACAACCAAGGTATGACAAAATCGTTCATAAGTTAGAGCAACCCTTATGTGTGTATGTGCGAAGTCTTAGCTCACTCACTTGCATAATCTAAACTGTTTTAAAGCATTAATCATAGAAGTTAGTTAAATGAGCATAAAAATGATTTGACATGGAGTCCATCCCAGATTCTAAGGCTTACAACACGCTCAAAATGTAAAATCAAATAAACTCTTTTTTTTAAGAGTAAATAACTCTGCCAACATAAGCACAATGAAAGAAAACAATGCGAGGCTAATCTCTTTTTTCTTTTTCTTTTCTGTTTTTTTTTTTAATTTTGTCAAGGGAACCTTTCTAGTCATTTGTACCTTCGATCTAAACGCCAACATTGGTGATGAAGACGCATAGCAACGAGCACTATCACAAAGATTGGTTGCTTTGCATACTCATATCATCTGTGACTGTTCGACTCAAAACTAAGCATTGGTGTCATGACTAGCTCTGGATTACTAAACCACCATAGATAGAGGAATATCCCTTTTTTTTTTCTTTTTTTTTATTAATTTTCTTTTTTTTTTTTTGTAAAGAAGAATTTAAAAATCTCCTCCCCCAAACTTTGATTTTACACATAAGCGATATTACAATGAATACAAAATACCTTAGACCCACTGCAAGAAACCGCGCTAACTCACTTTAGCCCCTAAGTCCTCTTTAAGACTATAAACCATTTTAGAACTAGCAAGCTTGAAAGCTAAGACTTAAGTGTGAAGGCAAGTATAGCTCAATCACTCATTTGTCAAACTCACAGCGTTATTAGCAAATGAAATGCGAGAGTTTAAAGTATTATCATTAGTAATAAGCTAACCGCCAAGCAACACCTAACCAGTCAACACAACAACCAAGCAAAAAGATCTAAACAAGATGATAACAAACCATACAGACAGAAAAGCACAACAACCACAATCCAAACACAAGCAATGTCAAAATCGAGGGATGCACACCACCTTTCACCACAGCATAACCAAAAACAAGCGTCCACCCCCAAACTTCAAGACACGTTGTGTCCTCACAACAACCGCCGAGATAACTAGAAGCAAAGGAAAAACTAGAAGAAGCAAGGAAAACACCGGAGCACATACTACAAACAAGAGAAGGAAAGGAAAGGAAAGGAAAGGATAAACTCCCCTTCTACTGCTCCTCATCGCCAGCCGCATCAGAAGCTTGTTCCCGAGAGGTCTCACCAGCATCAGCGTGCTCCCATCCACTCAAAATATCGTCAGGAAAGGCATGGAAGGTAGGGATAGGCCGTGTAGACGCACTGTGCAGGGTTGTGCGCAGCGCCCGATCTCGATCACGCGTATAAGATGCAAAGGAACCCAGCATCCGATGCATCTTTCCTGCCTCAATTTAATCTCCTGGACCTCTCGATGGAGAAGAAGCTGATGCTCGTTTGGTACTGCACCTCCCCTAGCAGGCTCTGGAGTGGGAACATCTTCTTCTTGCTCGACAGGGGCAGCATCTTCCTTCTGCAACCGCGCAATGCACGCCGGTCCTATGGCCCCTTGGTTCTTTATAAGCGTCATTTCAGAGAACGCAATAGGTACCTCAGCTCTCATACAGAGCTCGGTACTCAATGTAGGGAAGAACAATTTGCCCTTGGTCATTGTCGCCGCCTCCATAAGCTGATCAGAAATAACCCGTCCCACGTTTATCGTTTATCCCATGACCAGTGCGTAGAGCAAAAACATGCGCTCTTCGGAGATAATATTAACATGCGTGGTGGGCATGAGCTTTGTCCTCAGAAAGTGGCACCATACTCGATGCTTCGGTTTGAGAGCCCGGGGCAAACACGTACGCGCTCCCTGAGGCGAAAGTATCCACTCAGAGCCCCTTACCGTGAGCTTTCGTAAGACACGTTGGCGCCGGCTGCTCGTGGGATTGCGCTTCCATTGAGTATACTGGTCATCAAACTCGGGCAATAGCAGGAATTCGTTAATGTGAAGTCGGTTGCAAGGGACTCTCGTCTTCTGGACTAAGACGCCATTGCCGATATCATAGTTGAAGTTGGCGTAGAGCTCGTACACGTGAGGGAGGTTCACACGAAAGGGGTGAGAACAAAACCGCTGCCACCGTCGTGTCTGTATTTGCTCAGCAACGAATCGAGGGAGTCCCAAATTCTTACTTTGCGAGTAAACGAAGCCCTTCTCAATGAGTGGCTGTCGGATAGATATTGCTTGAAAGGCAGCCTCAGCTTTTGGCACCGCAAAGGTAGGGATAAAGTCGGCCATCGTGGGATGGCTGGAATGCTCACCCGACTCAGACGCAGCATTAGCTCGGGAAGTGGAGGCCTTAGCTATAGAGCGAGACTTGGGAGGCATGTTGTCAAAATAGTTGTTTGGCCTCCCGATTGAAGCGACGATCAACTGAAACGCTGATGTCGAAGAACACGACAACGGAAGAGGTCGGCTAATCGACACACAACACACTATATCGCAAGAGAGTTGGACAGAAGTTGTACTGGACACTGTCGGCTTTGGAAAACGGCATATGGCGATAGTAGAGTTGACTGAGACGGAAGAAGTCGGTCACCTAGCTCGAGCGCCGTTCACTCCAGTACCTACGGTGGAAGAAGAGGAGAAGAAAACTGAGAGAAAATAAAAGGAAGAGGAAGGAAAGCAAAGCGGAATGCTAGGGAATTTGAAGGTTAGTTGAAAAGGGGAATTGAAAAATTTAATGAATTTGGATTAAATTCTCTTTTCGTTTCTTTCTTTTTTTTTTTTAAAGAAGATCAAAACGCTGTCGTATTGACCATTGACGACAGGCTTCCTCTGCGTCAATGTGGCGACAATGAGCAGCACTGTTGCCTCTAGAACCAACTTAATATTATCCCCACGCTGCAGCGTAGCAATGATGCTACCACATCGCCACCACAACTGGGCGAAAAAATTTTGTTATGTGATTTCTGCTTTTCTGCCTTTTCTTCTTCCCTTGAAACAACACCAACTACCAAAAGCTTATAAAATAAAGGGCAACAAGTACCCAACACATAAGAAATTCAAACCAAAATCAAACTACAAAGAAAAGCAAAACAAACTACTTACTTAAAGTGAAAATAAGCTAAAGAAAAAAGGATTTACTCGGATTGGCGGCCTCCCATCAAGTGCTTGGTTTTGAGTCCTCAGCCCGACTCTTTGTTACTCATTTTTCATCTTGAAACAGCACACACACCTTCGCCCTGTCAAAGGTGCTTCCCCAATAGTGCTTAACACGTTGACCATTCACTTTAAAAATATTACCTTTTCATCTAACATTTCCACCGCTCCATATGGGGAAACACTCACAATTTGGAAGGGCCCGGACCATCTTGACTTCAACTTGCCTGGGAACAACTTCAATCGTGAGTTGAAAAGAAGCACATGTTGTCCCGGTTGGAGCTCTCTTGAAAGGATGTGTCTGTCATGCCAGGCCTTGGTCTTCTCCTTATAAAGTTTGGCATTGTCATAGGAAAAGTACCTCAGCTCTTCAAGTTCTACAAGCTGCAGTTTTCTCTCATGTCCTGACGCTTGGAGATCAAAATTTAGCGCCTTAAGAGCCCAATAGGCCTTGTGTTCGAGTTCCAAAGGCAAATGACATGCCTTACCGAACACAAGCCTATAAGGGGACATACCTATGGGCGTTTTGAAAGTTGTACGGTATGCCCACAAAGCGTCATCTAACTTCATTGACCAGTCCTTGCGTGAAACACAGACCATTTTCTCAAGAATTCTCTTTATTTCACGATTGGACACTTCAGCTTGCCCACTAGTCTGAGGATGATAGGCAGTAGCTACTTTATGCTTCACTCCATATTTAGCTAGCATTAATTCAAGCATTCTACTACCAAAATGAGTCCCCTCATCACTTATGAGCGCTCTTGGTGTCCCAAAGCGCGTGAAAATGTTCTTTTTAAAAAATTTTCTTACCACACTAGAGTCATTGGATGAGGAAGCGATTTCTTCGACCCACTTGGATACATAGTCTACTGCCAGTAGAATATAGAGGTTCCCGTGAGATGGTGGGAAAGGACCCATGAAATCTATTCCCCATACATCAAAAAGTTCGACCTCTAGAATGTTGTGTAAGGGCATCTCATGCTTCTGTGAGATGTTGCCCACCCTTTGACATCGATCACAGCATTTAGCAAACTGATGGGCGTCTTTGAAGAGTGATGGCCAAAAATATCAAGATTGCAGCACTTTAGCTGCAGTTCGAGCCCCACCAAAATGGCCACCATATGGTGCTGAATGACAATGTTGAAGAATATTCTGAACCTCTTCTTCAGGAACACATCCCCTCAAAATTTGGTCAGCGCATTTTTTGTTGAGGAATGGTTCATCCCAATAGAAGTATCTCACCTCGTGCATGAATCTTTTCAACTGTTGTTTACTCATTTCAGGAGGTAAAAGTCCACTCACCAAGTAGTTCACCAGATCCGCACACCAAGGGAGATGCTCAGTTACTCTAAGGAGTTGTTCATCAGGAAATGTCTACTTGATAGGCTCGTGGTGGAGTGTCTCGTTTGTCTCATGGAGTCTAAACAAGTGATCAGCAACTTGGTTTTGTGTCCCATTCCTATCTCTAATTTCCAAATCAAATTCTTGCAGCAAGAGTATCCATCAAATCAGTCTGGGCTTCGAATCCTTCTTCGCTATTAAGTACTTGATTGCAGAGTGGTCAGTGAAGACTATGACCCTTGTGCCTATCAAATATGCCCTGAACTTATCAAATGCGAAAACCACTGCTAACAGCTCTTTCTCAGTGGTAGTATAATTGATTTAAGCCTCATTCAAGGTTCTGCTGGCATAATAAATTCAGTGGAAGATCTTGCCTTTGCGCGGACCCAAGACTGCCCCCACGACAAAATCACTAGCATCACACATCATTTCAAAGGGCAGGGTCCAGTCAGGGGCCACAATCACTGGAGCCGAAACTAATGTCCCCTTTAAGCTCTCAAATGCCTTCACACAATCTTCATAAAAAACAAAAGGCTTGGACTGCTCAAGAAGCATGCAGAGAGGCTTTGCAATCCTTGAAAAATCCTTAATGAACCTCCTGTAAAATCCTGCATGTCCTAGGAAGCTTCTAACTCTTTTCACAGTGGTAGGTGGAGACATCTTCTCAATGACCTCGATTTTTGCTTTGTCCACTTCGATTCCCACTATTGATATTTTGTGCCCCAAAACTATTCCTTCACGAACCATGAGGACTAGGTTGGTCTCCTCACAATGTTTAATAATATCCTGCAAATTAAACAAGCACACATCAAAAGTTTCACCAAATGTAGAAAAGTCATCCATAAATACCTCTAATATTTTCTCCACCATGTCACTGAAGATTGCCATCATGCATCGCTGAAAAGATGCAGGAGCATTGCATAACCCAAAAGGCATTCGCCTAAATGCAAATGTACCGTACGGACAAGTTAATGTGGTCTTCTCTTGATACTCTAGTGCTATCGTGATCTTATTGTAACCAGAATACCCATCCAGGAAACAGTAATACTTCGTTCCTGCCAATCTGTGAAACATTTGATCAATAAACGAAAATGGAAAATGGTCTTTCCTCGTGCCTTTGTTCAACTTTCGATAATCCATACAAACGCGCCATCAAGTAACTGTTCTTGTTGGGATCAGTTCGTTATTCAGATTTTCTACCACAGTGATCCCTCCCTTCTTAGGAACACACTGAACTGGGCTTACCCACGCGCTATCAGAGATAGGAAAGATGATACCTGCATCAAGCAACTTAAGAATCTCTTTCCGCACTACCTCTTTCATGACAGGGTTCAACCGCCTTTGATGCTCAACTGAATTTGAACAATCATCCTCCAACAAGATTTTGTGCATACATATTGATGGACTGATCCCTTTTATGTCTGCCATGGACCACCCAATTGCTTTCTGATGCTGTCTCAATACATCAATCAGTTTCCGCTCACATTCTCCACTCAAGGTTGATGATATGATTACTAGCATAGTGTCATTTTTCCCGAGGTATGCATAATTGAAATGTGTGGGCAGTGGTTTAAGCTCCAAGGTAGGTGGCTCTTCAACTGATGGCTTGATTGTCAAAAAAGTTCTCTCTGCAAGCCCCAATGACTCAAATTGCCTTCGATTCACGCCGCCATACTGTTTGGCTCCCACATGAGCAATCATTCCTCCTTTGTTGGAATCAGCCTCATTCTCATCTCCAACAAAGTCATTCGCCCTAGCTGATCTTTCATGCCAACTTTCTACCACAGTTGTGTCTAAAACATGCACAAGAGAACACTCCTCAACGCCATTAGGGAAACGTAACAAATTAAAAAGATTGAACGTTACCCTTTGATCGTTGACTCTCATTGTCAACTCTCCCTTTTGCACGTCAATGAGTGTCCTTCCTGTGGCTAAGAAAGGTCGCCCCAGGATGATTGGGATGTCTTTATCAGCCTCATAGTCAAGTATAATAAAATCAGCGGGGAAGGTAAACTCATCCACACTTACCAACACATCTTCTCTCTTACCCTCTGGATAAACTACTGAGCGATCAGCAAGTTGTAATGAAACTGTTGTGGGCCTTGCTTTACCAATGTCGAGTCTTTTAAAGATGGACATGGGCATCAAGTTGATGCTAGCCCCTAGATCGCACAAGGCTTGCCCACAATAAGTATTCCCAATGGTGCAAGATATGGTGAAGCTCCCTGGGTCTTTTAACTTCTGAGGGATCTTTTGTTGAACAATAGATGAACATTTTGAGGTGAGTGCAACCGTCTCAAACTCTCCCAACCTCCTCTTTTTGGTCAAAATGTCTTTCATAAATTTTGCATAATTGGGCATTTGTTTCAAGGCTTCCACTAAGGGGATGTTTATGTGTAGCTCTTTCAGAATGTCCAAAAACTTATCGAATTGTTCATCTTGCTGCTTCTGTTGAAAACGTTGAGGAAATGGTGGTGGGGGCCTTAAAAAAACTGGTTCAGTTGGCTGAACTTGTGGAATAACTGT
Source organism: Trichosanthes cucumerina (assembly GCA_036507285.1). Taxonomy (NCBI): domain Eukaryota; kingdom Viridiplantae; phylum Streptophyta; class Magnoliopsida; order Cucurbitales; family Cucurbitaceae; genus Trichosanthes; species Trichosanthes cucumerina. Next base: position 24,007,764 of record CM071837.1, read on the forward strand.
TGTATTTTTCTGTTCTGCTTCCTGATGTACTGGCACTGTAGCCACATTGTTCTCTGCTTGCTCTATCTCAGCCTGATGTTTCGGAAATAATACAACAATTCCTTGTTCGTTCTTTCGACTTTCACTAGCAACTTGGATTGAAATGGGCTCTTTTCCTTTAGGGACCTTGGGTTTGGCTACTTCTAATTCCTTCCCACTTCGAAGCTGCACCGCCTTACAAGTTTCCTTGCCCTTGCCTCTTTGATCCTCAGTGTCACTCGGCAAGGTACCTTGAACTCTATTGTTTAAGGCTGAAGCTAGTTGACCCATTTGATTTTCTATGTTTCTTATTGCTGCAGCTTGGCTTTGCACTATGGTATCAAATTTAGCCATGTTCTCTTTCAACAATGATTCTAATGAAGATGTGGGCTCATGAGTTTGTACCTTAGGGTTTTGCAAAATCTGCTGAGGATGTCCCTGATTCTGAAACCCTGGAGGCACTGGAGGTCTCACCTGCTGATTCGAAGGCCCAGCTCCCTGATTGTTCCACGCAAAGTTCGGATGATGCTTCCACCCCGGGTTATATGTATTTGAGTAGGGGTTGATGTTCTTGTTGTACCCCACATAATTCACAGACGCCGGATTAGACGGACAAACATCAAAAGTATGACCCTCTCCACAATACACGCAAGAGATTGACACTGGAGGCCCAAACTTATTTCCTGACCCCATATTCATCGACTTAAGGGTATTGGTAAGTGTTGCAATTTGTGCTGCCAGGCTCACTATACTTACATCTTGCACCACCGCAACCTGGCGAGTAGGATTAAGGCGTGAAGTAGGCAACTGGTAGTTGTTCTTTGCAATCTTTTCTAGGATCTCATATGCATCATTGTATGTTTTTGACAACTACCATCCTTGTATGGGTATTCAACCCATTATAAAAAGTTTGCATCTGAATGCAATAGAGGATACCATGGTTTGGGCATTTGCGCAACAACTCCTTAAACCTCTCCCAAGTTTCATACAAAGATTCCTCATCCTGCTGCTGAAAGGAAGTAATTTCACTTCTGAGCTTTGCAGTCTTGGTGGGTGGAAAATACTTTATCAGGAACTGCTCCACCAACTTATT